>JASDDO010000024.1:670782148-671505442 GCA_030015575.1 Agapanthus africanus | reverse complement strand
AGTTGGTATTCCCTCGACGTAGATCATCTTCGCCCTCGAAGACTTCAAGCAAGGACGCTTCTTTCGCCTCGTGAAGCCATGCAAGAGCCCGGGAGAACCATGATCGCAGCGAAGGGACTACGACAAGGAGCTTTAGAAGTGAAGGACCGATCTACAAAGGTTGTATTTCATATTCACTTAGTAGTAAATGTTATTTACTTGCATGTGTAACCCTAATTATCTAGCAAACATCTTGTTTAGGGTTGTTCGGCACGGCTAAAATTTTAATCGGGCATGATTGATGCCTTGTAGAACCTTGTTAGAGTGCCTTGTAACCATATACAGGAAGGGTTGACTTTATCCGCATTTCACGGAGTCGGAGTTTGACTCTCGGTCATCTGTACACCGTCGAGTCATGGAACTGGGAGTTGTCGCTGTTCCGCTTTGCTTGATGTTGTGTCCGTTGTAATAAGACGAATGTTGAGATGATCTCTAGGCTGTTTATGAACCATTGAGATTTGGTATCTCCTTCTGATGAAGCTTGGGAAGGAAGGGTGTGATTCCCTCTTTGTTTGCGCCCTGGATTGTATACAGGGATTGACATGATATCACCTGTAGGGCATAAATTTCATTCATTCATTTTTTTTATTTCTTTCCGTGATGCTCTATCATTTCAGGTTTTATATCGCGAAGGTCGCGATTGCCCAATCATTTCGGCTATTTTTCGCGATGCCCAATCATTTCGGCTATTTTATTTTTTCACTGCTTTTTATTGCGAGTTGCCCAATCATTTCGGCTATTTTGCATGCATACCTTTTTTTTTACTTGCTGATTTTTTATTTGCAAGTTGCCCCATCATTTCGGCTATTTCGTATGCATATGTGGCTCGCTAGTTTTTTACCGCAAGCTTGGGATTAGACACCGATTTCGGCATCAGCACCGCTACTACTGGGATATTGCCAGGAGCGAATCATCATTTTCCTCTGTCAATGTCGAACAAAGGTGGCTTAGCAAACAGGGTTAGGATCCTGTCGACTAAGGCTTTTGACTTCACGAGCCGTAAGGGTCTCGTAAAGGTATTTCTCCCTACAAGTCGTGAGGATCTCGTAGGTGTAATTTCTCCTTGGGAATCGTGAGGATTCCTAAGTGCGTGTTCTCCTATAAGTCGTAAGGATCTTACAAGAGTGTTTTCTCCTTATAAGTCGAGAGGACTCACAAGGGTTGCTCACCGTGCGAACATATCCCTAGTCACGGGTGGGACTTTGTTAAGGAAATGTTTATTCGCGCCCGTGGATTGTATACAAGGGTCAGCACTGAGCCGCTTGTAGGGCAGTATTGGAGGTTGTGGGGGCTGCTTAAGAACAGGTTCAGATCCCTGTAGCTTAAGACTTTTGAATCTTATGAGCCGTGAGGGTCCCATAAGAGGATTCTCCTTACGAGTCGTAAGGATCTCGCAAGTGTAATTTCTCCTTAAGAATCGTGAGGATTCCCAAGTGTGTTGCTCCCTTGTGAGTCGTAAGGATCTCACGCAGGTGGTTTCTCCTTACAAAGTCGAGAGGACCATGAAAGTGTCTTTTAACGAGACTGCGCCCTTTCCGGTTTTCACAAAACTCGTCGGTAGCCCTGCTGTATTTACTCACGGAGCCCTTTCGGGTTTTCATCCGTGCCCTTTTTGCTTATGGACATACCGTTTTCTTTTTCTGTTCTCTTTTTTTTATTTTAATGAGGCTGTGCCCTTTCAGGTTTTCATAAAACTCGCCGGTAGCCCTGCTGTTTTTACTCACGGAACCCTTTCGGGTTTTCATCCGTGCCCATTTTGCTTATGGACATACCGTTTTCTTTTTTTTATTCTTTTTTTTTCATATCAGCTTTGGGACGCTGCAATCCACCGTAGTTTATCGACATCTCGGTCAACAACTAGTTTTAGGATATAGTGGTCCGTTGTTAGTTTAAGGACGTTCCGGTCCGTCGTTAGTTTAAAGACGTTTTCGGTCCGTTGTTAGTTTAAGGACATTTCGGTCAGTTGTTAGTTTAAGGACATTTCGGCCATTGTTAAGGAAGCGGTTACTACTTACAGAGTTTAGTCTTGGAAAGATAGCGAGCAGACATAGTCGTCGTCATCTATCATTGACCTAGGCCGAAACCTGTTAGGTGTAGTATTTCTTCAGGAAGCGACCATTTATTGGCCTGAAGGGCCTTTCGCCATGCATGTCCATGAGTAGATAGGCTCCACCCTGGTAAACTTTGTCTATGATGTACGAGCCTTCATAGTTTGGCTCGAATTTCCCTCGTTTAGCATGATTGGGGATCATAGGTCTTTTGACCACTAGCACGAGTTCGCCTTGGCAGAATGTCCTCGGCCTGGTCAATATTTCATATGAGCGCGTCATCTTAGCTTTATAAGCCTCTAGATTTTGTTGTGCTATGAGCCGGGTTTCATCAAGGGCATCAAGCTCCTCGAGGCGAAGGTGAGCGTTCTCTTCGTCCGTTAGCTCGTAATGAACTGCCACTCGTAGAGAGGGTAACTCTATCTCGAGGGGGAGTACCGCTTCTGTACCGAATACCAACGCGTACGGCGTTGTGTTCGTGGCCGTCTTGAACATAGTTCGATATGCCCAGAGAGCTTTGTGCAGTCTCTCATGCCAGCCCTTCTTATTTCGAGACACCGTCTTTTTCACGATCTTCGTTAAGGTCTTGTTGAAAGCTTCAGCTAGACCGTTAGCTCGGGGATTATAGACCGAAGAGTATCTCCAGTCTATGTTATGCTGCTGTGCGAAGCGGCTGATCTTGTGGTTTCTGTAGGCTGGCCCGTTATCGGAGATGATCCGTCTCGGAGTTCCAAACCGATAAATGACGTGTGTCTTTAAGAAATGGAGGATATTCTCCGTCTTCACTTCCCTCAGCGGTACTGCTTCTGCCCATTTGGAGAAGTAATCAGTTGTCGCCAAAATGAATCGATGTCCTCTGGACGATGCTGGTTCGATGGGGTCGATTATGTCAGTCCCCCACATTTCAAACGGCCAGCTAGCCACCGTTGGGTGTAGGGGATTTGGGTGCTGATGGATAAAGTCCCCATGGATCAGGCATGAATGGCATTGCTTCGCATACTCAAGGCAGTCTTGGATCATCGTGGGCCAATAATAACCAATCCATTTGATCTTCAGCTTCATCTTCGTCCCGGCTTGGTGAGAACCGCAGAGTCCATCATGAATTTCTTGGACGACTCTTTTTGCTTCTTCCGGTCCCAGGCATCTTAGCTATAAAGAGTCAAATGATCTCTTATACAGAGTATCGTTGACGAAGGCGAAAGATAGGGCTCGCTTCATGAGCTGATATTTTGAGGACCCATCTTCAGGCGTTCGACGGGATTTGAAGTAGTCTATAAAGACTTCTCTCCAATCCTCAACCTTTTCTTGGTCTTTTATTTGCAGATCCATTTGCTCGGTCGCTCCCTTTTCCTCGGACGATTCCGGAGATATTTCTGCCGGTGCAAGAACCCGACGGCTTTGTACCACGGTCCTTACGTCATCGAGGTTTTCATCAGCCAGTTCTTTAGCGAGCTTGGCTAATGCGTCCCGCCTTGCTATTTTCCGCACGCAGTATGCTTTCCAAGGTGTAGGAAGGAATTTGAGTCAGCAGCTGCTGTACTTTCTCGCCGTACTTTACCAACTCTGGTTTGCACGTTTGGTAGTCGCCATTTACTTGACTAACGACCAGTTAGGAGTCTCCGTATATGAGGAGGTTCTCAATCCCTATGTCGATGGAGATCTCGAGACCTGCTATCAAAGCTTCATACTCGGCTTCATTGTTTGTCCTTGGCTCTGTTAAGGAGAAAGTAAAGCGCATTATCCCTCCTTGTGGAGTTAAGAAGATGAGGCCTACCCCTGATTTGATTATAGGGGTGCTTTGCTTGCACTTCTTCATGGAAGACGCTCCATCAAAATAAAGTTCCCATCGGGTGCCATTACCATCGATTGTGTCAAACGCGTGTTCGTCTGGCAGTTCGCAATTCAACGGGGAATCGGCAGGTATCGGATGCTCAGCAAGGAAGTCGGCGATGGCCTGGCCTTTCACTGCCTTAAGAGGTCGATAAGTTATCGAGAACTCCATCAAGAGCAGGGCCCATTTAGCGAGTCGCCCCGTCAATATGGACTTTGACATCAAATACTTGAGGGGATCCACCTTCGATATAAGACGGACTTCGTGCGCCAATGCATAGTGCCTGAGTTTCGTTATCACGAAGATCAACGCCAGGCAGTGTTTTTCGATGGGAGAATAATTGCTTTCTGCCCCCAGTAGAACTCGACTCAAATAGTAGAGGGCTCTTTCCTTCCCTGGTCATTCTCTTGTACCCATAATGCGCCTAAGGAACCTTCAAGGGCTGTTGTATAAAGACTGAGAGGCTTTCCCTTGACCGGAGCAGCCAGCACTGGCGGATTCTGCAGGTATTGCTTGATTTCGTCCAGTGCATTTTGGCACTTGCGATCCCAAACGAAAGGGGTTCCCTTCTTCATCAGGTGACTGTAAGGGCGGCACTTGCCTGAAAGATTGGCTATAAATCGCCGGATATACGCAAGCTTTCCTTGGAGAGACCGCAGTTGTTTGAGAGTCCTTGGCGGGGGCATCTCCATAATTGCCTTGATCTTTGACGGATCTATCTCGATACCCCAGTGTCGGACGATGAATACTAGGAATTTGCCCGAGGAAACACCGAACGCGCATTTGAGAGGGTTCATCTTCAAGTTGTATTGCCGGAGGCGTTGAAACACGATCTTCAGATGCTCTAAATGCTCCTCGTATGATTTTCTTTTCACCACAAGGTCGTCGATATAGCATTCGACGATTTCATGTATGAGGTCATTGAAGATCTTCGTCATGGCTCTCTGATAGGTGGCACCGGCGTTCTTTAGACCGAAAGGCATTACCTTGTAGCAAAATATGCCCAAAGGGGTCCGGAAAGCGGTATGATTCTGGTCCTCGGGATGCATTTTTATCTGATTGTATCCCGACGAGCCGTCCATGAAGGAGAAAACTTCGTGAGTGGACTTATTGTCTATCATTAGCTTAGTGACCGGTACTGGAAAGTCGTCTTTCGGGCAGGCCTTATTGAGATCCCGAAAATCCACACATATGCGCACTGTCCCATTTTTCTTCATCACCGGGACGATGTTGGCGATCCAATCAGGATACTAAACTTCTTGGATGAAGCCAGAGTCGATTAACTTCTTGACCTCGGCGTTGATACTCATCTCAAGCTCGAGCCGCAATCTTCTCGGCGCTTGTTTGATTGGCTTGACGTCTGGGGATATTTCCAGTTTGTGGACAACAATCTCTGGATCTAGTCCTGGCATCTCGGAATAGTTCCATGCGAAGCAGTCCCTATGCTGCATAAGCACGTCTTTTAGTGTAGCCACACTTTCTTCAGACAGCAACTCACTAACGAATGTCGGCCGCGGGTCACTTTCCGTCCCCAAATCGATTTTCTTGAGGTTATCTGCAGTAGTATGTATTCCATCCTCCAGCTCTTTCGGTGCCGGTGGAAATTCTGAGATTACCTCGTCATCATTGTTTTCGAAGCACCAGGGGAGTTCATCCATATTCTCGAGCTCTTCTTTTGATAGCGTTATCATATGACAAGTATGAGCTCGCTTCCAAGACCGATGTTGATCTGGTTCTATTCTCGCTATATGCGCGGCTTTGGGTTCATGCTTCTGCGGCGGGGTTACACTCCAGCTGCTGGATAGAGCGAATTTGCCAAGCTGATATTGGTCTTCGACCCAATTCTTGAAGGTGAAGCAGTCTTCGAGAGGATGTCCTATCGCTCGGTGATAAGAGCAATAGTCTGGGTGAGAGATCTCATTGGCTTGCTCGGATGTTTAGACTCCGGAAGTATAATCATTTGATGTCTTATGGCGAGATCAAGTATTTTCCGTGTTTTGTTCTGAGGGAAAGAATATGCTCGACTCATCTTCTTTATAAGGGACGAATCTGGATTACTCGATTCCTGATCACGTGGCTTCTTGGTCCCACTTTGTCGCTCTCGAACACTTTTCCCGCTCTTTGATTTATTTTTGCTTTTGCGTCGGGCCTTTTGTATGACGGGTTGACAGGGAGGAGCATTTTCATTTTTCGCAGCCTGTTGAAGAAGGCGTTGCGTCCTGGCTTTCTCATAGATGGTCATTTCGCGATTGTGGTCGTCTCGAACCTTTTGACCATCTTCCCTTATAAGCTTGTCCATTTGTTCTTCGGACGATGGACTGGGCATTTTCACGTTGGGGGCTCTTTCTGGTTCAGGGTTAGCATTCTCCCACTGAGCATCTCCTTCTTCATCAAAGTCATGTACAACGTAGCAGTCGCGGGATTGCTCCCGTTTCTTGGACCGAACATATCCAAGCCCGATCGTTTCCATTCTCCCATTGGGCAACTTGCGCTGAGTTCCGGGAACGTTCCAGATCCTGTCATAGAACTTAGCTTTTCGAGTGGTCTGTTTGAAAGGTACGCCTTGGCGCCTTAACAGCCTTTTTAGTCCGCTCGTGTAATATCTGGGCAAACGGATGGGCTGGAGCCTATCAAGTGTAGAATCCGTGCCATGCCAGATTTCTTTCTCCCCTTTGGTTTCCCCGGATCGGTAGAATAGGATCGCCTTTTCACCTTCTCACCTAGGAGGGACATAGAACGTCTGCAGCTCTTCCACACTATAGGTATCAAGCGCGTCTAGTTCTTTATGATGTTTGGGCGGAACCATGGCAACTTGCAAACTTTGCTCTTCATCAGCGAATGTTTGTATTGAAGGCCGAGCAGAGAATATAGCATGGACCTCATCTTCCGAGTCGCTGCCAAAGATCAACATAGGAGCGGACAGTCCCGGCTTGTTGTACTGGGGTGGATCTGAATAAACTATCTCTTTCTCTTCCTCGGTATCACTCCCGAAGACCGGAATGGTGGTGATAGCTTTGTTCTCTGGTTTTTGACATCTTTCTGTGTCCTCAAAATCTGGTAAGAAGTTTTTGCATCTTCGTACTTTCAGACTTCGTTCACGGAGAATGGGTTCAACTCTCCCGTCACAGTGTACTCGAGGCCATCTTTAAAATACTTCATACACTGGTGCTGTGTAGAAGGAATAATGTTGTACTCATGTAACCAAGGCCTACCGAGCAAAGCATTGTAGCATGTCTTAGCGTCAATGAGGTGAAATTTAATGTCTTTGACAAGCAGCCCGAAGCGCAGCATCAGTATTACAGACCCGAGGGTCCGTGATGACTGGGAGTCAAAACTGGAGATGGTGATTTTATCACGAGCGAGGTGCTGGACGCTCATACAGATTTCCTTCAACACTCGCACGTTGAGGAGATTGATGGAAGACCCATTGTCGACCAGGATTTTGCCTATCTTGATATCGTGGCAGTATCCTGAGACATCTAGGGGACGGTTGTGCTCGCACGTCCCAAGGAGGAGGTCTTCCTCGCCGAAGGCGATATCGGCTGTGTGTACTTCTTCCAGCTCGTCTTTCATCTTTTCTTCGGGGAGGAAAGCATGGAATTGCTCTGGCTCTTGCAGCGCCTTAATCAATGAATCTCTTGCTTCTTTTGATAGTAAAAGGGCGTCGAGAATGCTGAGTTGCGAAGGTAACTTCCTTAGGTGCGCCAGGACGTTGTAGTCCACCTTACTTTTCTTTAGAGGGTCCTTGGCTGTCAGCTCTTTGATGGCTTGATCATCAAGGACGATATCCTCAGGGATCTTTTCTTTTCCCTCATCTTTTCTATTTGACCCACTGTTCGAGAGCCCAAGGTTCTTTTTGGGCAGCATGCGATTGCGCGGCTGAATGTTTTCGCAAGCCTTCGGTTCTTCCTCCTTTCCCAAAGTGGACTCTTTAAAGAGAGGGCCAAGATCCATTTCCTCGTCAGAGTCGCTCCCGAATGTGAGAACTTGTGATCCCCCGGCGTTAATCACGCTGCAATTGCCGGTGGTTCTTCTATGCTCCTCGGTCGTATTTCTTTGCTCCCGGCGAGTTTTGCGTTTCATTCACTTGAAATGCTGCCGGTGAGAACATATCCCTGCCACCATCTTTTAAAAGCGTTGCACTCTTCGGTGGGGTGCACAGTCTTCCGATGATATAAGCAGTAGCTAGGATGCATTTCTGCTTCATCAAGAATGTTTTCTTCAGAGGGTGGTAGCTTCATCCCTATTGATATGGCTTTAGCAAACCTTTTCCTCATCTTGAACTTGTTTTTATTCACGACGGATGTCCCTTGATTCGGCGGGAGTGTCTCGACTCTTTCGTCCAGTCGTCGGCATTTGGCCTTTTCAAATATGGCCATCTCACGCTCCCGATCAGCTTTGCTTTTTAGAAGAGCTTCGTTTAGGAATGTGTCGACCATCTCGTCTGATGACCCTGGAAGTTCCGGTTCAGGCTCGGCCCCTAGTTTCTCGGTGCAAGGAGCTTCTTCATCGTCTATTGACGAGTGAGAGATCACATGACAACTTGCTACGTAATCCTCAGATTCATCCGACGAGTCTTCTTCATCATCTCCGTCTTCAAGGACGTGGCCGAGAAATTCCTGGAGCGTGATTGGAGTTCGCGCCTTCTGGTTATACTCTTCCAGCGTGTCGATTTGTTTTTGTAGGTCCGTGCGCTTGTCGCCGGGCTTCACGGGCTTTTTGGATTTATTCTTCTTTTTCGAAGATTTCGACGGCTGGGTATGAGCACTTTGGCTATCACCACCAATCCTTGAAATTGGGCGCGGCTTCAGCATCCCTTCGATGATCTGAGGCTCCAGCGGGTTCTTCTACCTGATCGCCGGACATGTCTGGAGATCATTCAGCATCCTTTTGATTTTGGCCGAAAGAGACACCTCCCATGGAGCTTCTTCAACAAAAGAGCACGTTGCCCCCGGTGTATCCGTCTTCTTAGGAGTGTGCGGCTGTGGTGGGTTTACTTTCCACTTTTCCGACAGCGCGGACTTACCTTATAAGTACTGATCCTCGATCCATCCCTTAAAGACGAAGCAATCTTCGATCAGATGGCATACCGTTTGGTGGTAAGGGCAATAATTGGGATTATTCGCTTCGCCGGGTTGCAATGGCCACCTTGGATTCGGCAGATTGATAAGCCTGTTGCGCATCGCCAGCTCGAATAGTCTCTTCGTTTTGTCCCGTGGGAACGAGTAAGGACGCTTCATCTTCCCATTATAATACCGTCGTCTCTCTTCCAATTGATCCGCTAGCTTTGGGGCACTGGGCTGCTGTTGGGTGTTCACAACGAAGATCGCCTTCCCTTTACCCTTCTCGTTCCGCGGCTCCGGCTTCGGAGGAGACGGTCAATGTCCCATCTGGTCCATTTGGGCTAGCTTGTCGATTAGAGCCTGGAATGTGGTTGGTTTGAAGAACATCATGAACTGTGAAATAGTTGCATGAGGGTCTAGAGTGCCCACGAACATGCCCACCGCTGGTGCTTCTTTGATGCGATGTTCGCACTTCGACCACAGATTCCGCCATCGGATTGCGTACTGAACCCACATCTCGCCTGGCTTCACCCTGGCATTGATCAATGTCGTTATCGGGGTGCGTTCACTAGCACTTGCGAATCGCTGGGTGAACAACAACTCCATTTCTGCGAAAGTTTTGACGGAGTCGTTAGGAAGTTCGGAGTACCACTCAAATGCCGTCTCTGATAAACTGCCGACTAATTGGCGGAGCAAGAGCTTATCATCGCTACCAGTATTGCCACAGAGAGCCCTGAACTGAACGACATGTTGATAGGGATTACCTGTCCCCTTGTACACGTGGAACTTCGGGATCGTGTAGCCCGGCGGGTACTTTATCTGATCATACCAGCCTGGATACGGTCACCTAGTTCTAACAATTTGCCCAGCCGCTTCATTCGCCTGGTAAACTCGTATCTGCTGAGCGATGTAATCATCCAGGGCGGACTTGGAAATAGTTTCCTCCTTGGCTGCTAAAAGAGCTGGAGGTGTATTTGATGTTTCTCCTCTATCATCTTCGATTATTACTGGAGGAACTTCGGCTGGGGGATCCGGCTGGATCATCATGCCCACCATATCTTGAAATAGAAGAGCCATTTGCTTTATATTGGCCGCTTGTTCTGCGGCCTCTTTGTCCTTCTTCTCGAGCATTCTCCGAAGGAATTCAGCATCAGTCTCGTGTTCGTGACGATGTTCTGATGATGCCTCTGGGCTTTCTTTTGGCCCGGTGAGTGTGGCCATCGCAGTCAGCATCTCTTGAAGTTTTTGCTGCTGTTGTTCCTGAGCTCTCGTGATGGATCGGGTGAGTGGTCGGTAGCCCATAGAAGCGCGGCTATCCTCTTTCCCGGATGCTATGTAAACGGTATGCACTACCATGCCCCCAGACTTAGGGCGTTTGGGCTCAGTGCCTTTGACATTTGTCGAAAGCATGGGGATTTTCTCCGGCCTTCTCCTCTTATGAGCAGTCGAAGTTGAGGGGGCCGTTGCATTGGGCACCCAAGTAGCCGTCGCCTTCTGTGGCTTAACGAGACGGTTTTCTTCCTGTCGGACCTTCAGCTTCTTCTGCCGGCGGAGATAGTCTTGATCAACCACCGACTCTCGGACTTGTCGCCAGATTTTGTAAACTTTGGAAGACAGCCCTGAGGGGGCTGCTCCAGCTTTATATCTGTGACAGTCTCCACCGGTGGCGGAGATCTTTTCAGTACGGCGGTAGGTGAGTTCCTGCGCACCTTGTTCAGCAGCTCAAAGCGGTTCCCGGTCGGAACAGCAGCATTGACTTCCACCGTTGGAGCTAGTGGAGTTAGCCCAGAGGGGGAGTTGCCCCCAGCCTTCCTCACTCGGCGCCAGTGGCGACGTCAAGCATGTCGAGCTGTTAGGGTTGGTTCAGTGATGGTGACGGCTTTGTCTTGCCCCCTATTCAGGTGAGGGGTTGTTGCTGGCGTCAGCCTCTTGAAGACTGATGTCCGTTGAGAAGCGATATCCAGCCGGTCAAAAACAGACTTCTGAGCAGGGACAGGTGTAAGTCTACGGTAGCGCCCCGGCCGTCAAACTGACGCTAAATGCGGAACAAATACTTTTATAACTGGCGCTATCGCATACTATAACCCGGATCTGCCATTAACGCTAACTTAACAAACTACAAAGAGGGTAGAAATGTTATACCGAACGATCCGAGTCCTTCATTCTTTAACCATCATCCCACGCTCCGTTGCGGCTGCTCCGATCTCGTCGATCTCCGATCTCCTCGTCCAGGTGGCACCACGTCAACGGTTCTTTAAACGGGCTCCCGCCTCTGACCCGAGGCAACTCGGTCATCAAGTTTGCTAAAAGAGATGACCAAGATTGATGTAGAGAATGAGTAGAACACTTTGTCTTACTTCGTCCAAAGCCATGGACGAACGGTTAATGAAGTTGCCATTTGAATCGGGAGATGGAATAAAAGGAGCTATGAAATTTCCATACACAAATCTATCATAATCTTTTCAACCAAGTGAGTGTGTGAAGAGGAGGGGAGGGGCCGGCCACATATAGAGGTGGGGGTGAGTGTAGGAGCAAGAATGGTGACCATAAAAGAAAAGATCAAGAGAAAAAATCTTAGTCAAAACCAAAACACATTAATGCAATGAATGACTCATCTAACCTAGTCATCCATTCATTAATGCAAACAATGATTCATTAACCTAGTCACCAATCCAAGAACCTTCCACACTCAAGACTCACCTCATGACTCACCCAAAAGAAGAAAAGATAAATCCGCATTAAACCGAATGTTTAATACGGGTGATAGAAAACTGGAAACTGGCAACTTCCAAAAGTGATCCCGAAACGAATTTCAGGATAACCCCGTAATTGTATAAATATACCCGCATTTGTATTACGACCGAATACAAATGCAACTGAGACAAAGATATTATATCTACAAAGTATAATACATGGATCCGGCTTAAACTAAAGCCCACCAGTATTATCTGCCCGAAATATGACACGTGCGTAAACGCACGTGCATTTTTCGAACCCTGCCATAAAACCATACAGCCTCTACAACGTTTCACCCGAACTTGGAAAACTATCTGTGGGGGACTCTAATGACTCGTCAGTACCCTGGCAGTGGGTTTAACCAAAAGCCGTCAGCGGCACTAGCTGTGCGTAACGGCTGCCCATGCACTGACCTCAAGGGAGGCTGATGAGCGAACTCATCCAGAAACCCTACTGAGCCTAACAGTGACAATGTATATACAGTCCGGTCCGTTCGTCTATAAGTATCGCATATCCGGCCTAGGGGGCTAGTAACGTCAGACCCCCAATAGCGGTATAAGTCGTGTCGGAGACAAGCCCTGAACACCCTGAGAAACTACCGGAGTACCTACCAGTAATTCTCAGCTGCCTTGGCCAAGGACTTGGTGTAATGGCTTTCCTAGACACAGCGCGATCTCCACCCCCAATACCGGGAGAGACGAATCCCCTGCCGATCCGCTCACGTGCCTCCATGTGGCTCGGGACTGTACCCAAAAACTACCTGTTTGCACGACTCCTTTGAGCCATGGTAAGGTAGAAATCAAAGCACAGTGGGAACTCACTCGAGACAAATGAGGACCTCAGGTCGATGAACTAACCTGTACACATGTCACCAGGGAACTGCTATCTGACGATATGTATAATACCAACTAGCAGGTTCCTGGCGAGTCATGTCCGGTGTACTCATAACCCAATGAGCACCTGTATACATCTTAGGTGATCCAACTGACACCAGTGGCTTGTGAGACCGGCCACCGCCCCTCGTCGGGTTCTCGACTGTATACACTAGTCTACTCCGGAGTATCAATGCCCTGTCTCGGTACTCCCATGACTAGGGACCAATATTAAGGATGTGCTTATAGACTACCCAACTCTCACGCATATGATCGCCATCATACTGTTGATAGTCAAGCAAGATCCTAAGGGCTCTATCAACGTGTAATCGTGATCAGTCACCTGAACCTATACACGACTGATAAAGGAAAACCAGATAGCATACTATCATCTCGAGTAAGACTGTGCTACCGGTATAGGTCCTCCTCAATCATTGCAATCACGTACCTGCGATCCAATAATTGACTTTGAGGGCACTATATCCAACAATCTCCCACTTGCACTTAAGGCTAATTATTGTGATGTCGCGTACTCACAGCCCGTGTGATACCGAATACCCAACTCCTCTACTAATCAGTTTCATAAAGCCCGTTTGTAAAACTCTTGTGTTCGAGAAATAGCCTCAGTGAGTAGATCCACCCTGATGTTTCTTTCTATATCTCTCTTAATCTCAAGTTCGCGGAGAAAGCTATCTCCTGAATCGAGTAATACATGTCTTAGAATATGTCTGGATATCTGATGGGACCTAGTTCATAAATGAACTCCAAATCCAAACTTCTTAGACTGTATCGTCAACTGAACCTAATCAGTATCCTGCAACATGCCTCCCACAGTATCCTCTTGGACCACCTGCCCATAATACTTCCCCCTTCGTCAGAGGGAAAACTATAACTCTGACAATCTCTCTGTCATCCATGTCACCTTTGAAGGCTGGAATGATAACTGTCTCCCGAAGGAGGCTGCCGTCATCAAATCCGTAGAACATGCACTTATGTTCTAAAACTGCTTCCTTATATTTCTCCAGGATTGGATTAATACAAACTTATCGTATCTAGTGCAAAAATGTAAGTCCACGTTACCTCTCCCGGTTCTTTCGGGCTTACGGAAATGGTGAAAAACGATTTTTCAGGTCATGGTAACATGGACTAGAAAACCGAATCTTTGCTAAACAACACACGAGCAACTAACAAGAGGTTTACCTACTCGGTTAGGGGGTTATACCTTAACTTGAACTCCTTCTCTTAGACTCCTTGTGGTGGTCGGATGGTTCTCTCCTCGTCGCCTTCTCTTGCCGAAGATGGATCCACCTGAGGGTCTCTACCTTGAGCTTCTTTCTCGAACTTGAGAAAACTAAAGTGTCCGGCTTGCTAGACCTTCAACCTTAGGATGAGTAGAGAGTGGCTTTGGTGTTTTATCTCCAAGGAAATGTTTCTCAACACATGAGATGAATTTTCCTTGAGCTAGAGGAAGAGGAAGAAGAAAAAGATGAGAGAGAATCAATATGAGAGAATGATAATAGTTTTACAACCATAACCAATATATGTGAATTAATCTAATTAATAATATTAATCAAAATGAAAAAAGTGATGGTTGGTTTGATAAGACCATTATCATTTCACATTAAATGTTTTCGCAAAGATCAAAGAGGATCTTTGGAGTCAAATGATGATGGTCAATGTTTCAACCTTGGTCAACAAGTCAACCTTGGTCAACAAGTCAACAACCCTAACCATAACCCAATTTCATTTAATTAATATTATTAATTGATATTTCACATATTCATTAGGGTTTGGAAAAAGACAACTGTCTACTGTGCATACACACCCGTTCTAAAACCCTAATGAAAATCCTCTTCCTCCGCCTCAAACAACTGTGCATACACACCCGCATTCGTGTTCCGAGGAACACGAATACAATGAGATAAAACTAACCCCAAAACATATACTAGGATCTGGCTCAAACCAGAGCCCGCTAGTAATGACTGTCCGGACACCAAACGTGCACAAGTGCGTGGATGTGAACGAACCCCATCGCAAAACCATGCGACCTCTACTCTGTTTTGCCCAAAGGCGAATAACCCTCTGTGTGGGACTCTAAAGACTCGACACTATGCTGGCAGTGGGTTTAACCACAGACCGCAAGCGGCACTAGCTGTACGTAACGGTCCCCAGGTAGATGCCGATGAGAAGACTGATGAGGTGAACCCATCCGAAATCCTACTGAGCCTGTATGTGACAATCTCCGTACAGTCTGGTCTGTTCGTCTGAGAATATCGCATGGCGGGCCTAGGGGACGGTAAACGTCAGTCCCCTAATAGCGGTACAAGTCGTGTCGGAGTGTAGCCCATAACACCCTGATATAACACTGGAAACCTACCAGTATATCTCGCTTGCCCTGGCCAGGGACTTTGTGTAATGGCTCTCCTAGACACAGCGCGATATCAACCCCCAATACCGGGAGAGACGAATCCTGTCTAATCGTCACTGCCTCCAAGTGCTTCGGGACTGCACCCAACTACTACCTGTTTGTACGACTCCTTTGAGCCATGGTAGGTAGTAATCAAAGTACAGTGGGAACACACTCGAGGCGAAGTGACAGTGTCAAGTCAGCGGACTAAGCTGTACTCATGTCACCTGGGAACTGATAACTGACGATAGGTATAGTACCAACCAACAGTTCCCGACGAGTCCTGTCCAGTGTACTCGTAACCTAACGAGCACCCGCATACTATCTCAAATACGACGTACTGACGGCTGTGGGACAGACCGTCTCCCAAGCTGGGATGAGAAGCGCATACACTAGTCTACTCCGGAGTATCGATGCCCTGTCTCGATAGTCCTACGACTAGAGACCTGCATAAGGATGTGCTTGTGGATTACCCAGCCCCCACGAGTGTGACTGCCATCACAACGCTGGTAATCAAGCAAAGATCCTAAGGGCTCCACTAATGTGTAAAGGCGATATGTTATAAGAAACACATGCACACATTAAAGTAGAAACAAACCAAGTAGCATACTACTATTTTGAGCAAGATTTTCTATACAACTGTGAATATCCCAAGCTTCTAATAAGTAATATACAAACTAGTATGATACAGTAATGGCCTCTAGGGCATATACACTAGCAATCTCCTACTTGCACTAAGGCCATGTACTGGCGTATCGAAGACCTATCATCTCGATCAGCCGCTCGAACTGAGTCTGGGGTAAGGCCTTCGTGAATGGATCAGCAGTGTTATCTTCCGTAGCAACTCTCCGAACCTTGATCTCCTGGTGACCCACGATCTCCCTGATCAGGTGCTACCGCCTCAAGATGTGTCTGGACTTCTGAAGGGACCTGGGTTCCTTCGCTAAAGCTATAGCCCCGTTGTTGTCGCAATACAGAGGTATTGGATCAACAATGGACGGAACCACCTGAAGTTCTGTCAAGAACTTCCTTATCCAGACGGCTTCTTTTGCGGCATCAGCAGCAGCGATATATTCCGCTTCCATCGTCGAGTCAGCAACAGTTTCCTGTTTGGAACTCTTCCAACACACCGCCCCTCCATTGAGGGTAAAGACATAACCCGACATGGACTTGGAATCATCCTTGTCACTCTGGAAGCTGGAGTCAACAAAGGCCTCGATCTGGAGGTCTTTTCCGCCATACACCAAGAACATCTCCTTATTCCTTCTCAGGTACTTGAGAATGTTCTTTACCGCTATCCAGTGCTTCTCCCCAGGGTTTGACTAATACCGGCTTACCACACTCAGTGCATAAGCTACATCTGGTCTGGTACACAACATCGCATACATTATAGAGCCTACCGCAGAAGCGTAGGGTATAATAGACATGCGATCCCTTTCCAAATCAGTCTTGAAAGACATCTCTTTGGAGAGGGTGATCCCGTGACAAGCCGGTAGATTACCGCGCTTGGAATCTTCCATACTGAATCTTTTCAGTATGGTGTCGATGTACCTGGACTGTGAAAGCCCTAATATCCTCTTGGATCTGTCACGATAGATCCGGATCCCCAGAATGTAAGAGGCATCACCTAGGTCTTTCATGGAGAACCTGTGTGACAAGAACCCTTTGACAGATTGTAGCATAGGAATGTCGTTTCCTATTAAGAGAATGTCATCCACATATAAAACGAGGAATACAACAGTTCTTGCTACAAATCTACTATAGATGCATGGTTCATCTGGATTTTTGATAAAACCAAATTCTTTGACCGTCTCATCAAAACAGATGTTCCAACTCCACGATGCCTGCTTTAGTCCATAGATGGACTTAAGCAACTTGCACACCTTTCCGCTGCTCCCACTCTGAATGAAACCCTCTGGCTGGTCCATATAAACACACTCCTCTAAATTTCCATTTAGAAAAGCGGTCTTTACGTCTATCTGCCAAATCTCATAATCGTGTAAGGCAGCAATGGCAAGAAGGATCCGAATGGATTTCAGCATAGCCACTGGAGAAAAGGTTTCGTCATAGTCCAAACCAGGTCTTTGACAAAAAACCTTTGCAACAAGTCTAGCCTTATAGGTCTCAACCTGTCCATCTACACCAATCTTCCTCTGGAAGATCCACTTGCATCCTACGGGTTTTACCCCATCTGGAGCAACGTCCAACGTCCATACTTTGTTGGTGTACATGGACTCCATTTCGGTCCGCATTGCATCCAGCCATTTTACCGAGTCAACGCTCTGAATAGCCTGCTGGAAGCTAGTCGGCTCATCACTATCAATGATGTAATCCTCTCTATCCCCGTCTATGAGAAAACCGTAGTATCTCTCGGGCGGATGAGACTGCCTACTACTCCTGCGGAGCGGCGCAGGAATGTCCTGATCTTTCGAACCCTCTGGTTCTACTAAGCTTTCAGTAATAGCTCGTGGTTCTGGAATTTCTTCCAGTTCTATTGCGCTCCCACTTATCTGATTTTCCAAAAACTCAGTTTCCAAGAAGTGGGCATGACGAGAAACAAAAACCTTTTGTTCCTCTTCGCAATAGAAGAAATATCCCTTGGAGTTCTTTAGATATCCCACAAACTTGCACTGTACTGAGCGTGCCTCGAGTTTATCCGCATGCTGCTTTTTGACAAAAGCTGGACATCCCCATGTCTTAATGTGCTTAAGATAGGCTTTCTTCCCACACCACATCTGATATGGTGTGGTAAGCACAGTCTTAGTTGGAACTCGGTTCAAAAGGTATGCGGCTGATTCTAGTGCATATCCCCAGAATGATCGCGGTAACTCAGCGTTACTCATCATGGAACGTACCATATCCAATAGGGTCCGGTTCCGTCTCTCCGATACACCGTTATGTTGCGGAGTGTATGGAGGAGTAAGCTGAGAGAGAATTCCATTCTCTTTTAAGTAATCCAGGAACTCGGCACTTTAGTATTCACCACCTCGATCAGATCTCAGTGTCTTGATACTTTTGCATGTTTGTTTTTCTACTTCATTCTTATATTCCTGGAATTTTCCAAAGGCTTCGGATTTATGTTTCATTAAGAAGACATATCCGTACCTTGAAAAGTCATCCGTAAAAGTAATGAAGTAAGAATAACCGCTTCGCGCATGCGTAGACATTGGACCGCACATGTCGCTGTGTACGAGTCCCAAGAACTCGCTCGCTCTTACACCGTGTCCAGTGAACGGAGTCTTTGTCATCTTTCCTTTGAGACAGGATTGACAAGTTGCATATAATTGATATTCGAACGGATCCAAATATCCTTCTGTATGTAACTTCGTCAACCTTCTCTCATTGATGTGACCCAGTCTACAATGCCATAAGAAAGCCTGATTTGTTTCCAGAGACTTTCTATTGTGTGTATTCTGGACATGAAAATCTGTGGTTGGTTTAATACGTATATACCATTGCTTAATGTACCTGACCCAATCAAAACTTGATTAAGGCGAATGTTCACAACATTACTTACAAATGCAAATTCATAACCTTCTTTAGATAATAAAGATACAGATATGATATTACAGGTTGCATTGGGTACAAAATAACAATCACGTAAAACCAAAACATGTCCATCTGACATTCCCAGGTGATAGTCCCCCACGGACTCAGCATCCATGCCAGCTCCGTTTGCAACTCTGTGGGTCATATCACCTGCCTTCAAAACCCTACGCTTTCTCAGTGCCTGCAAAGAATTACAGATATGAGATCCTGATCCGGTATCTAATACCCAGGAAGTAGAGTTTATTGACAGACAGTTTTCAATAATATACACACCTGAAGCTGAAGCCGCAACTTGCTTCAGATCCTGGTTTCTGGCCTTCCAAGCCCTGCAATCCTTTTTCCAGTGTCCACTCTTATGACAGTAAAAGCATTCTTCCTTTCCCACAAGCTTTCCCACTACCTTTGTTGCTTTTGCCTTTCCCTCCGTATCCACTTTACTAACACCGCCCCTTGGTTTGGTGGGGGTTTCTTCTTCTTTCCCTTGGCTTTCGCCTTGGACCTAGAAGAGGAAGATCCTCCTACAAACAAAGTGGATGTTTCCCTACCTTTTTGTAGGGTGCCCTCTGCACTCCTCAGCATGTTGAGGAGTTCTGAAAGTTCAACTTCTTTTTCTTGCAAGTTGAAGTTCAGGATAAACTGGGCGTAAGTGGAAGGAAGGGACTGGAGAATCAAGTCCGTGTAGAGCTCGTTCTCTAACGTGGTCCCAAGGTCCGCGAGCTCCTCAATGAAGCCAATCATCTTAAGCACGTGTTCCGCTACCAATGATCCAACGGCCAATCTCGCCGAAAACAACTTTTTCGAGACTTCGTATCTGGCGATACGGGATTGCTCTCCATACAGTTCTTTTGTATGGAGAAATATGGATTCAAGGTCCATATTCTCGTGCCTCCTCTGGTGTTCATTGTCCATAGAGGCAAGCACGAGGCACTTGGCCTTCGCGCAATCGATTTTCCAGGTCTTACGGATTTCCTTATCCGCGATGCTGGTTTTGGGACCTGGGACAGGGGGAGCTTTGGTGGTAAGGAGATACCCCAACTTGTCATAAGTGATTGCCATTTTGACATTCCTGAGCCAATCTTTGTAGTTTGGCCCTGTCAGTATGTTTTTATCTAGTAGTAACTTAAGTCCACTCATGATGTTTGGTCGCTGCAATTAGGAGAGAGAGAAGAAACACTTTAGCATGATGCTCTTGCAAGTTTAGAGTGGTTTTTAATTTGTCTAAACAGGATGGCTCCCACTGTCTCTCGAATCCCTCCTCAAACCAAAAAGGAAGAATTAGTCGGGATCAATCTCACCGTACAATACTTGCTTAACCGTTCAGCCAGGCCAGTGTTGGTACTTCGAGGGAGGTTTTCCAACACTTTTGCGAAGTTCCTTAATTAAATAACCTCTTTTCCCTGGGGCGTAGCCCCGCTAACACCTTTCTAGACACCTACTAGGTTTATAGCATTGATCGTTAAGTGAGAAATTTCCCGAGGAGTAGCATATACTCACAGTAGGATCGGGATCTAAATATCATCGCGTGACAAAACTGAAGGAATCCTACCAGAATCATCACACTCCAAATGGTATGCAGCACTAGCAAGTTTCAGTTTCTTTTGAAACTCCCGATGTTGATTTTTGCCCCATGCTCTTATGACCTTGACTTTGGCCAACAAATCATAAGTCACATGTCAAGTTCTACCCGTCATTCTCCAGGTTAATTTGAACCCACCTGCACCTACCCTTGACTTTGGCCAACAAGGCAGTACGACTGTCCCAAACCAACACATTTATCTATGCTGCACATGAATACCCAATAGCTACCAATCACTATGCCTTGACTTTGGCCAACAAACATAGCTTGAATACTATTGACTATCCATGTGAAACGACGGAGGGCTACGAATGGTTTTGGCGAAACCGTGAACGTAGCGAACTTGATATAATCGAAGGAACGAGATAGTTTTTAAAAGGAGTGGCTTAAGCTCCGCGTTTAAAAGTTGTTTTTGAAAAGAAACCGAGTGGTTTTGAAAGTGTTCCAACGACTTTTACTTTGGTTTATTTTTCTTGCATTAATTTTAATGCATCCCATCATTTAATCCTACCATTGCAGAAAACAACGAAAATATGACGTACGCTTATGCCATCCGCATTCGCCACGGGGTCCCGTCATCACTCGTTAGGTTACTTAACTAACGACAGAGCGGGGGTTGGACAAGTGCGGATGCAAAACATTAGCAACGCCTAAATAGATATCTACATATAGATATATACATTCATCATATGCGTATACGAAGTGTCGAAGGCCAGATGCCTCGTACTTGCCTCGATGGACAATGACCATCAGAGGAGGCACGAGAATATGGATTTGGAATCCATATTTCTTCATACAAAAGAACTGTATGGAGAGCAGTCTCGTATCGCAAGATACGAAGTGTCGAAGAAGTTATTTTCGACTAAGTTGGCCGTCGGATCATCGGTAGCGGACTCCTCAACCTGCTGAGGAGCGCAGAGGGCACCCTACAGAAGGGTAGGGATACATCCACTTTGTTTGTAGGAGGATCTTCTTCTTCTAGGTCCAAGGCGAAAGCCAAGGGAAAGAAGAGGAAAGCCCCCGCCAAACCAAGGGGCGGTGTTAGTAAAGTGGGTGCGAAGGGAAAGGAAAAGGCAACAAAGATAGCGGGGAAGCTTGTTGGTAAAGAGGAATGCTTCTATTGTCACAAGAGTGGACACTGGAAGAAAGATTGCAGGGCTTGGAAAGCCAGGACACAGGAACTGAAGCAGGTTGCGGCTTCAGCTTCAGGTGTGTATGTTATTGAAAACTGTCTTTCTATAAACTCTACTTCCTGGGTATTGGATACCGGATCAGGATCTCATATCTGTAATTCTTTGCAGGCGTTGAGAAACCGTAGGTTTTTGAAGGAAGGTGACATGACCCTCAGAGTTGCGAACGGAGCTAGCATGGATGCTAAAGCCGTGGGGGACTATCACCTAGGAATGTCAGATGGACATGTTTTGGTTTTGCGTAATTGCTTTTTTGTACCCAACGCAACTTGTAATATCATTTCTGTATCTTTGGTTTCTAAAGAAGGTTATGAATTTGCGTTTGTAAGTAATGTTGTTAACATTCACCTTAATCAAGTTCTGATTGGGTCAGGTACATTGAGCAATGGTATATACGTATTAAACCAACCACAGATTTTCAATGTCCAGAATACACACAAAAGAAAGTCACCAGATATCAATCAGGCTTTCTTATGGCATTGTAGACTGGGTCACATCAATGAGAGAAGGTTGACTAAGTTACATACAGAAGGATATTTGGATCCGTTCGAATATCAATCGTATGCCACTTGTCAATCCTGTCTCAAAGGAAAGATGACAAAGACTCCGTTCACTGGACACGGAGTAAGAGCGAGCGAGCTCTTGGGACTCGTACACAGCGACGTGTGCGGTCCAATGTCTACACATGCGCGAAGCGGTTATTCTTACTTCATTACTTTTACGGATGATTTTTCAAGATACGGTTATGTCTTCTTAATGAAACATAAGTCCGAAGCTTTTGAAAAATTCCAGGAATTTAAGAATGAAGTAGAAAAACAAACCGGCAAAAGTATCAAGATTCTAAGATCGGATCGAGGTGGAGAATACTTAAGTGCCGAGTTCCTGAATTATTTAAAAGAGAATGGGATTCTATCTCAGCTTACTCCTCCATACACTCCGCAACACAACGGTGTATCGGAGAGACGGAACCGAACCCTATTGGATATGGTACGGTCCATGATGAGTAATGCTGAGTTACCGCGATCATTCTGGGGGTATGCGCTAGAATCAGCTGCGTACCTTTTGAACCGAGTTCCTACTAAGACTGTGCCTACTACACCATATGAGATGTGGTGTGGGAAGAGACCCCATCTCAGTTACATAAAGACTTGGGGATGTCCAGCTTTTGTTAAAAAGCAGCATGTGGACAAGCTCGAGGCACGCTCAGTACAGTGTAAGTTCGTGGGATATCCAAAGAACTCTAAGGGATATTTCTTCTACTGTGAAGAGGAACAAAAAGTTCTTGTTTCTCGTCATGCCTACTTCTTGGAAACTGAGTTTTTGGAAAACCAGATAAGTGGGAGCACAGTAGAACTGGAAGAAATTCCAGAACCACGGACTATTACTGAAAGCTTAGTGGAACCAGAAGGTTCAAATGAACAGGACATTCCTACGCCGCTCCGCAGAAGTAGTAGGCAGTCTCATCCGCCCGAGAGATACTACGGTTTTCTCATAGACGGGGATAGAGAGGATTGCATCATAGACTATGATGAGCCTACTAGCTTCCAGCAGGCCGTTCAGAGCGTTGACTCGGTAAAATGGCTGGATGCAATGCGGACCGAAATGGAGTCCATGTACACCAACAAAGTATGGACGTTGGACATTGCTCCAGACGGGGTAAAACCCGTAGGATGCAAGTGGATCTTCAAAAGGAAGATTGGTGTAGATGGACAGGTTGAGACCTATAAAGCTAGACTTGTAGCAAAGGGTTTCCGTCAAAGACCTGGCTTGGACTATGACGAAACCTTTTCTCCAGTGGCTATGCTGAAATCCATTCGGATCCTTCTTGCCATTGCTGCCTTCCACGATTATGAGATTTGGCAGATGGACGTAAAAACCGCTTTTCTAAATGGAAGTTTAGAGGAGTGTGTCTATATGGATCAGCCAGAGGGTTTCATTCAGAGTGGGAGCAGCGGAAAGGTGTGCAAGTTGCTTAAGTCCATCTATGGACTAAAGCAGGCATCGCGGAGTTGGAACATCTGTTTTGATGAGACGGTCAAGGAATTTGACTTTATCAAAAATCCAGATGAACCATGCATCTATAGTAGATTTGTAGCGAGAACTGTAGTATTCCTTGTTTTATACGTGGATGACATTCTCTTAATAGGAAATGACATTCCTATACTACAATCTGTCAAGGGTTTCTTGTCACACAGGTTCTCCATGAAAGACCTGGGTGATGCCTCCTACATCCTGGGGATCCGGATCCATCGTGATAGATCCAAGAGGATATTAGGACTTTCACAGTCCAGGTACATCGACACCGTACTGAAAAGATTCAGTATGGAAGATTCCAAGCGCGGTAACTTACCGGCTTGTCACGGGATCACCCTCTCTAAAGAGATGTCTCCCAAGACTGATTTGGAGAGGGATCGCATGTCTATTATACCCTACGCTTCTGCGGTAGGCTCTATAATGTATGCGATGTTGTGTACCAGACCGGATGTAGCTTATGCACTGAGTGTAGTAAGCCGGTATCAGTCAAACCCTGGGGAGAAACATTGGATAGCGGTAAAGAACATTCTCAAGTACCTGAGGAGGACTAAGGAGATGTTCTTGGTGTATGGCGGAAAAGACCTCCAGATTGAGGCCTTTGCTGACTCCAGCTTCCAGAGTGACAAGGATGATTCCAAGTCCATGTCGGGTTTTGTCTTTACCCTCAATGGAGGGGCGGTGTGTTGGAAGAGTTCCAAACAGGAAACCGTTGCAGACTCGACTATGGAAGCGGAATACATCGCTGCATCTGATGCCGCAAAAGAAGCTGTCTGGATAAGGAAGTTCTTAAAAGAACTTCAGGTGGTTCCGTCCATTGTTGACCCAGTACCTCTGTATTGCGACAACAACGGGGCTATAGCTTTAGCAAAGGAACCCAGGTCCCATCAGAGATCCAGGCACATCTTGAGGCGGTATCACCTGATCAGGGAGATCGTGGATCGCAAGGAGATCGAGGTTCGGAGGGTTGCTTCAGAAGAGAACACTGCAGATCCATTCACCAAGGCCCTACCCCAGACTCAGTTCGAGCGGCTGATCGAGATGATAGGTCTTCGATACGCCAGTACATGGCCTTAGTGCAAGTGGGAGATTGTTAGTGTATATGCCCTAGAGGCCATTACTGTATCATACTAGTTTGTATATTACTTAATGGAAGCTTGGGATATTCACCTTGTATAAACAATCTTGCTCAATATAGTAGTATGCTACTTGGTTTGTTTCTACTTCAATGTGTACTTGTGTTTATTTCAGTATATCACTTATACGCATTAGTGGAGCCCTTAGGATCTTTGCTTGATTACCAGCGTTGTGATGGCAGTCACACTAGTGGGGGCTGGGTAATCTATAGGCACATCCTTATACAGGTCCCTAGTCGTAGGACTATCGAGACAGGGCATCGATACTCCGGAGTAGACTAGCGTATGCGCTTCTCATCCCAGTGTGGGAGATGGTCTGTCCCACAGCCATCAGTACGTCGTACTGGAGATAGTATACGGGTGCTCGTTGGGTTACGAGTACACTGGACAGGACTCGTCGGGAACTGACAGGTTGGTATTATACCTATCGTCAGTTATCAGTTCCCAGGTGACATGAGTACAGCTTAGTCCGCTGACTTGACACTGACACTTCGCCTCGAGTGTGTTCCCACTGCACTTTGATCACTACCCTACCACGGCTCAAAGGAGTCGTGCAAACAGGTGGTGGTTGGGTGCAGTCCCGAAGCACTTGGAGGCAGTGACGGTTAGACAGGATTCGTCTCTCCCGGTATTGGGGGTTGACATCGCGCTGTGTCTAGGAGAGCCATTACACGAGTAGTCCCTGGCCAGGGCAAGCGAGATATACTGGTAGGTTTCCAGTGTTATCTCAGGGTGTTTTGGGCTTCACTCCGACACGACTTGTACCGCTATTGGGGGACTGACGTTTTACCGCCCCCTAGGCCTGCCATGCGATGTATCAGACGAACAGACCGGACTGTACGGAGAATGTCACATTCAGACTCAGTAGGAGTTCAGATGGGGTTTCACCTCGTCAGCCTTCTTGTCGGCATCTACCTGGGGACCGTTACGCACAGCTAGTGCCGCTTGCGGTCTGTGGTTAAACCCACTGCCAGCGTAGTGTCGAGTCTTTAGAGTCCCACACAGAGGGTATTCGCCTCTGGGCAAAACAGAGTAGAGGTCGCATGGTTTTGCGACAGGGTTCGTTCTCATCCGCGCACTTGTGCACGTTTGGAGTCCGGACGGATTATACTGGCAGGCTCTGGTTTGAGCCAGATACTGGTATATGTTTTGGGGTTGCTTTTATATCTTGGTATTCTTGTTTTTCGGAACGAGAATGCAGGTGTGTATGCACAGTTGCTTGAGGCGGAGAATGAGGTTTTTTCATTAGGGTTTCGGAACGGGTGCGTATGCACAGTTGACAGTCTTCATTTTCCAAACCCTAATGGATTTATATATTATCTATTAATAATAATAATTAAATGAGAATTATGTTATGGTTGTTTTTTGTTGACTTGTTGACCTTAGTTGACTTGTTGACCATTGACCACTTTCATGCCTTGAAAGTCTTCCTTGATTCATGCTTACTTTTTATTAAATGAAGCATGGTTGTGGTCATTCAAAATACTACCATCAACTATTCTCATTTTCAATTATTATCATTTAGATAATTCATTTCTTTTGCAATATGGTTGCAAGAAAGAAATAATTGAGCTCATTCTATCATAACCTCTCTCTCTCCTCATTTCCTCCTCTTCTTCCTCTTGAAAAGAGAAACCTTCTCATGTGTTGAGATTCATTCTCTTTAGAAACAAAAGCAAACCCTAATCACTCTCTACTCATTCTAGGATGAAGGTTTAGCAAGCCGGAAACCCTAGTTCACTCAAAGATCGAGGAAGAGCCCAAAGTCGAACCTTCGAGGTGGATCCATCTTCGACGGGAGAAGGCGGCGAAAAGAGAACCATCAACCTCTACAAGGTTTGAAGAAGAAGGAGTTCAAGTTTAGGTATAACCATCTTCCATAGTAGCTAACTCTCTTTAGCAAGAACACTAGTTTTAGTTTAGACAACGATCCCGACCAAGTTTAGTCCATGTTGCCTCTTGCGATAAAAATTCGTTTTTTATACCGTTTCCGCCTCCCCGTAAGCACCGGGGGTCGCAATATGGACTTACAACTACCCGCCAAGTACCCGAAGCGAAGCAACCTCCTTCAACGACGTGAGTAGGCCACTCGGCACTTCGAGATACCCGGTAGTTTGTGCACCCCACCTTGGGTCTATCCTAGGAGCAAAAACAGTAAAAGAAATTATACAATAACGGCTACAACCTCATCCCGGTTGTGCGTCCATATAAATAATATTACATCAATTTACATATTACATGAATTGAAAGATAAAGAAAACTCTAATCTCACAACCCCCCGGCTATTCATCCGCGACAATCCAACGAATTCATATACACATACCATCAACATTACAGATCAAAGATATGTATAACCCCCACTAATCAACGTATAGCGATTAGCAGACGTTCAATACATATATCACATCACAGATATAACCCATTAGCCAAAGTCTAGAGAAGTTCGATCAAAATACAGCACCCATTCCAAAACCCTAATGAAAATCCTCTTCCTCTGCCTCAAACAACTGTGCACACACACCCGCATTCGTGTTCCGAGGAACACGAATACAATGAGATAAAACTAACCCTAAAACATATGCTAGGATCTGGCTCAAACCAGAGCCCGCTAGTAATGACTGTCCGGACACCAAACGTGCACAAGTGCGCGGATGTGAACGAACCCCGTCGCAAAACCATGCGACCTCTACTCTGTTTTGCCCAAAGGCGAATAACCCTCTGTGTGGGACTCTAAAGACTCGACACTACGCTGGCAGTGGGTTTAACCACAGACCGCAAGCGGCACTAGCTGTACGTAACGGTCCCCAGGTAGATGCCGATGAGAAGACTGATGAGGTGAACCCATCCGAACTCCTACTGAGCCTGTATGTGACAATCTCCGTCAGTCCGGTCTGTTCATCTGAGAATATCGCATGGCGGGCCTAGGGGGCGGTAAACGTCAGTCCCCTAATAGCGGTACAAGTCGTGTCGGAGTGTAGCCCAGAACACCCTGAGATAACACTGGAAACCTACCAGTATATCTCGCTTGCTCTGGCCAGGGACTTTGTGTAATGGCTCTCCTAGACACAGCGCGATATCAACCCCCAATACCGGGAGAGACGAATCCTGTCTAACCGTCACTGCCTCCAAGTGCTTCGGGACTGCACCCAACTACTACCTGTTTGTACGACTCCTTTGAGCCGTGGTAGGGTAGTAATCAAAGTACAGTGGGAACACACTCGAGGCTAAGTGACAGTGTCAAGTCAGCGGACTAAGCTGTACTCATGTCACCTGGGAACTGATAACTGACGATAGGTATAGTACCAACCAACAATTCCCGACGAGTCCTGTCCAGTGTACTCGTAACCTAACGAGCACCCGCATACTATCTCAAGTACGACATACTGACGGCTGTGGGATAGACCGTCTCCCAAGCTGGGATGAGAAGCGCATACGCCAGTCTACTCCGGAGTATCGATGCCCTGTCTCGATAGTCCTACGACTAGGGACCTGCATAAGGATGTGCTTGTGGATTACCCAGCCCCCACGAGTGTGACTGCCATCACAATGCTAGTAATCAAGCAAAGATCCTAAGGGCTCCACTAATGTGTAAAGGCGATATGCTATAAGAAACACATGCACACATTAAAGTAGAAACAAACCAAGTAGCATACTACTATTTTGAGCAAGATTTTCTATACAACTGTGAATATCCCAAGCATCCATGAAGTAATATACAAACTAGTATGATACAGTAATGGCCTCTAGGGCATATACACTAACAAAAACAACATTTGGTGTGGTACTTGACATCTCACGATTGTCTCAATTGCCTAAGCAAGTGATATGCCAATCATGCACATCCCTCTCCCCTTTAGTCTGTAAGACACCTTTAGAGAGGGTGACTCCATCACCTGCAGGTACACCACCATGCCAGGAGTCATCTATTCTAAAAACTATTAGAATACTGTCAAAGTACCCACATTGGGAAACTACCCAAATCCAGATCTAAAACCATAGATCTAGAAACCAGAATGTCTGATATTATATCCATATCCTGTCTGGAGAAACAACTGTGTGACGACCACAGTACAACCGATCGTAGTATAGGAATTTTACTTCCTACTCTGTGTATGACATCCATAATACTGGGACATCACACCCTACTACCTTCTTAACAGATCCATCCCCTATTCTGATGAAGTCAAACCCATGACTGTCACATCAAAATTAGATGATCTATCTTCGCTATAACTGCTCAAGTCTATAAATAGACATAAGCTAATTGCCCACTATGCTTCCGCTGCTCCCACTGACCACAACAACCCTCTGGAAGAATAATATATACGTGCACTTCTAAAGCTAGTTTAGAACGACGCTATACTTAACCTCCTGCCGGGTCTCATAGTCTGGAACAACAGTAGTGTTAAGTCTGGGTAAGCAAGAACCTCCCTGCCACCGTCCTTAAGGCTACCGGAGTACCTCTCGGGTGTCTGAGGTTACCCACCATATCTGTGGAGTGGCTATTGGAATGTCAAACCTGATTGAATCTATAGGTCCTATTAAATTTTCCGTAATCGTTTGCGGTTTTGGAATCACTTCCAGTTCTACCATACTCCCACTACTGTTTTCTGAAAAAATCCATTTTACTAAAACTGTGGTGAGTCAAGAACAATATCACTATTGATCTTCCAGATGGTAGAAAATCAACCCTCGACATAGCCCGGGTCAACCCACAAACTGCCATTACAGAAACGTGCCTTGAGTTATCCAGAGTCTGGTTTTAAGCATAAGCCGGACAACTCCCCGTACCTTAACATCGTTAAGATATGAACCATTCTATATCCAATATAGAAACTTTGGCACTTATTTAATTGGAACCAGATTCTAATCATGTAGCTGTCTCCAGTGCATATCAACTTAATAGAGAGAAGCTAATCAGCATTACTCAACTTAGGAATCCATCCAATTATGAGTAACCTGAAAGAGAAACAAGTTTCTCAAAACCATTACTATCAACTGAATACCAATCAAAAGTATCTACATCTTCGATCTCTTTGAAGAATCCCGATACTTGCGACACCTAGTTCTCTACTTTATTCTTATACCCACAACTTCTCAAAACTTAGACCTTGTATTTCTGCGAAACACTTGTCTAAAAAACTAGAGAAGTCATAAGTAAACAGAACATAGTACGAGGACCAACCCCTTTGTCCTGATGGACACTGGACAACATACAATACTCTGTATAAGTCCGCTGAGTTGAATAACTCAAAACCTGTGCATCGTAGGTTGAAAACTGTACCCAGGAGATTTCCTCAAATATCACCAATTACAACGAATTCCGATATAATGAGGATGATCACCTAATTCCCAATAATTTACTCCCACTCATCATTTGTAAAACCATACAGATATGAGAATGAAACCTGGTAAATACATACCCTGGAGTAAGTATCTAATCGGGAAAACAGTTTTTTATTAACAATGCACTGAAACATGAAAATGTTTCGTAGGGGTATCCTAGTATTCATAGTAATGCATCTTCCATAATCCAATTCATGACTTTAACCGTATATTTCTTTGTCATCTCTCCAAATCCCTTTATTTGTCTTTAGTCGTTACCTTCTGTACACCATCGTTAGGCTAAATGGTTTTCTTCCTTCCCTACCGTTCGGCACCAGCCTATGGTTTGGAAGAAGACTATCCAGTAAGCATAATAGGTGTACCCTCCTCAACCTATGAGTACTCACATCTTGAGAGAAGGTGATGATAAAAGACAACTGAATAATACCTTATTCTTTTAAAGGTGAAATAGGAGTGGCGATGAAGTACGCGGTTTGGTCGTGAATGATAACAGTCGCAATTTACTTTGCTCTCTTTCTAATCTCTTTATTTTGTCTTTACATATTACCTTCTGTACACCCTACTTAGGCTAATTGGTTTTCTTCATTCCCTACCTTTCGGCACCTGCCTATGGTTTGGAAGAAGACTATCCAATAAGCGTAATAGGTGTACTCTCCTAAACCAAGGAGCCCTCGCAACCTGAGAGAAGGTGATAATAAAAGACAACTGAATAAACCAATTCTTTTTCTCCTGAACCTGATCCATTCTCGAAGAAGTCCCTTCGAGTTCGTATATAACCATACGATGGATCTATCCAATGGAAGTGGATGTCCGTAGTAATACGGGGTGTTCTGAGAAATGCAAAGGGTAAAAGAAGGAATGGCAATTACTTATGCAACTTAGACAATCCAAAAGCCAGTATTTTTAAGAAGGTTCGGTCAACTTGGTCACTGAGTCATAGTCTAGGGTCGGTCAAAGGTCGCTGCCAAAAAGAGAGAGAAAAGAAACACTCTGCGTGCACTCTAACCTAGATCAGAATGGTTATCACTTTATCTAATCCGGAAACCTCCCACTGTACTGTCAAATTCTCCTCCAAACCTCAAAGAAGAATCAATCGGGATCACCCGAAGAGTAAACCAACTCATCAGTGGGAATCGGGATCCAACTCTCATCGCATGCTAACGTGACAGAATCCACTCAGGTTATCACACTCCAGAAGCTATGCGCATGCCTGGCAAGTTTCAGTTTCTTTAAAAACTCCCGATATGATTTTTTCCCCATGCTCTTATGACCTTGGCGTTGGTCAAAATGTCATAAGTCACATGCCAAGTTCTACTCGTCACTATCTTATCAATTTGAACCCATCAGCACATGCCCTTGACGTTGGCCAAAATGGCAGAACGACTGTCCCAAACCAACTCATCTATCTATGCAACAGATGAATACCCAGCAGCTACCAAACACTATGCCTTGGCGTTGGTCAAAATACATAGCTTGAATACTACTGAATACCTAAATGAAATGACGGAGGGCTACGGCTGGTTTTTGGCGAAAAACCTTTAACGTAACGAACTTGATATCGCTGAAGGAACCTGATAGCTTTTTATAAAATATAGTGGCGAAAAACCTTTGCTAAAGAGGTCACTCCCGGTGAAGGGATCTCGGCTCTTTCCTCGTGGAATGAGGTGCAGGATATTCCAACTGAATACCGTGATGCAAAGCAACATGTAATCGACTATAGTGAAGTTATTACCCTGACGCAAACTTCTGCTCAAGGGGTCACTCCCGGTGAAGGGATCTCGGCCCTTGCCTCGTCGAATGAGGTGCAGGATATTCCAACCGAATACCACTGTGCAAAACAAAAGGAAACGTCTTTGTAATAACACTTTTTAAAACTGTTCCAACAACATCCAAACATGTTTGTTTTTCTTTGCATTGATCAGAATCAACGCAGTCCCATCAATTAATCACACCAGAAAAGAACGAAAATAAAATGTACGTATATGCCATCCGCATTCGCCATTGGGTCCCGTCATCACCCGTTAGGTTACTTAACTCACGACAGAGCGGGGACTGAACTAGCGCGGGTGTAAAACATATACAACATCTACTAGTATATATACCAATATACAATAATCGCTCCAGGCGTGATAATATGCAACATTACAGAAAAGTAATAAGCATCACAAAACAATACAGATAATCTGGGATCCCCGGTTTTCACAGAGCCGCTGCTGAAACCCGACGTTCCCCTGATCATGTGGATAGCATGTGCAATGAAAACTAGACCCCTACGGGTGAGGCAAGTTACCCGCCAAAACCTGAAGCGAGGCAGCCCCCTACAGCAAAGTGAATGGACCACCCTGCACATCACGGAATCCGGTAACTTGAGCACCCCTCCTTGGGTCAACCTGTACCCCCTACGAGTGCAGCGAATAGTCTGCCAATTCTAGAGTGAGACCCCTCTGCCTCTCAAAGCCATGAGATGCGGACCCGTTGCCCTCCAGAACCCGGCTATCCGTGCACTCCGTCGCGGGGTAAAACCTAGTACAGAAATGAAAAATATGTACAACGGGTACATCGACCTCAACCCGGTCTGGCCCCAAAAGAATATTATACAAACAGGCAGTGACGACAGTCCACATGTTGGACGCTCGCCCCGCAATATCAAATGTACAAATAAACTCAAACTGCACTACCATTGCACACTGCTATCCACCACGACAAATCCGCAACATCACAGCACAACACAGAACATCAACGCGAATGTCACGTTCGCAAATCCGTCTAAAAGGACTATAGCAATTAGACGCAATTTACCGCTCAAATGACATTCCCGGTCGGAGATATAATGTAAGTACTGTAAACTAACACGTTTAAATTTCGATCGACAAAATTTCCCGAAGTGGGCCCCACATACATCTGCTGTACAGTAACAAAAACTGGGCCCAAATGAACAGTTCCAGAAACCACAATTTCCAACAAAGAAACACCAGAAGAAAAATGGCCAGGTGAATCACCAACACGGCCGCGGTTCCGCGGTCAAAGCTAGGCTTTGACCGCGTTTCCGCGGCGGTATGGTCGGTTCACTTGATCGAATTTCTTCTTCTACCTTAAAAAAGCCTGCTTGATTTTCTGGTATGGTCAAAATGATTTTTAGACCAGATTTAAAATCAACAGAAACTTTAACACTGAAAATTGCGATTTTCGAAAATCCGTTCGATCGATATTTTAAACGCGTTAGCACAAGTTAGTGAAGCTTAATGGCGAAGCTTTGATACCATGTAAGTCTACGGTAGCGCCCCGGCCGTCAAACTGACGCCAAATGCGGAACAAATACTTTTATAACTGGCGCTATCGCATACTATAACCCGGATCTGCCATTAACGCTAAACTAACAAACTACAAAGAGGGAAGAAAGGTTATACCGAACGATCCGAGTCCTTCGTTCTTTAACCATCATCCCACGCTCCGTTGCGGCTGCTCCTATCTCGTCGATCTCCGATCTCCTCGTCCAGGTGGCACCATGTCAACGGTTCTTTAAACGGGCTCCCGCCTCTGACCCGAGGCAACTCGGTCATCAAGTTTGCTAAAAGAGATGACCAAGATTGATGTAGAGAATGAGTAGAACACTTTGTCTTACTTCGTCCAAAGCCATGGACGAACGGTTAATGAAGTTTCCATTTGAATCGGGAGATGGAATAAAAGGAGCTATGAAATTTCTATACACAAATCTATCATAATCTTTTCAACCAAGTGAGTGTGTGAAGAGGAGGGGAGGAGCCGGCCACATATAGAAGTGGGGGGTGAGTGTAGGAGCAAGAATGGTGACCATAAAGGAAAAGATCAAGAGAAAAAATCTTAGTCAAAACCAAAACACATTAATGCAATGAATGACTCATCTAACCTAGTCATCCATTCATTAATGCAAACAATGATTCATTAACCTAGTCACCAATCCAAGAACCTTCCACATTCAAGACTCACCTCATGACTCACCCAAAAGAAGAAAAGATAAATCCGCATTAAACCGAATGTTTAATACGGGTGATAGAAAACTGGAAACTGGCAACTTCCAAAAGTGATCCCGAAATGAATTTCAGGATAACCACGTAACTGTATAAATATACCCGCATTTGTATTACGACCGAATACAAATGCAACTGAGACAAAGATATTATATCTACAAAGTATAATACATGGATCCGGCTTAAACCAAAGCCCACCAGTATTATCTGCCCGAAATATGACACGTGCGTAAACGCACGTGCATTTTCCGAACCCTGCCATAAAACCATACGGCCTCTACAACGTTTCGCCCGAACTTGGGAAACTATCTATGGGGAACTCTAATGACTCGTCATTACCCTGGTAGTGGGTTTAACCACAAGCCGTCAGCGGCACTAGCTGTGCGTAACGGCTGCCCATGCACTGACCGCAAGGGAGGCTGATGAGCGAACTCATCCAGAAACCCTACTGAGCCTAATAGTGACAATGTATATACAGTCTGGTCCGTTCGTCTATGAGTATCGTATATCCGGCCTAGGGGATAGTAACGTCAGACCCCCAATAGCGGTATAAGTCGTGTCGGAGACAAGCCCTGAACACCCTGAGAAACTACCGGAGTACCTACCAGTAATTCTCACCTGCCTTGGCCAAGGACTTGGTGTAATGGCTTTCCTATACACAGCGCGATCTCCACCCCCAATACCGGGAGAGACGAATCCCCTGCCGATCCGCTCACGTGCCTCCATGTGGCTCGGGACTGTACCCAAAAACTACCTGTTTGCACGACTCCTTTAAGCCGTGGTAGGGTAGAAATCAAAGCACAGTGGGAACTCACATGAAACAAATGAGAACCTCAGGTCGATGAACTAACCTGTACACATGTCACCAGGGAACTGCTATCTGACGATATGTATAATACCAACTAGCAGGTTCCTGGCGAGTCCTGTCCGGTGTACTCATAACCCAATGAGCACCTGTATACATCTTAGGTGATCCAACTGACACCAGTGGCTTGTGAGACCGGCCACCGCCCCTCGTCGGGGTCTCGACTGTATACACTAGTCTACTCCAGAGTATCGATGCCCTGTCTCGGTACTCCCACGACTAGGGACCAGTATTAAGGATGTGCTTATAGACTACCCAACTCTCACGTATATGATCGCCATCATACTGTTGGTAGTCAAGCAAGATCCTAAGGGCTCTATCAACGTGTAATCGTGATCAGTCACCTGAACTTATACACGACTGATAAAGGCAAACCAGATAGCATAATATCATCTCGAGTAAGACTGTGCTACCGGTATAGGTCCTCCTCAATCATTGCAATCATGTACCTGTGATCCAATAATTGACTTTGAGGGCACTATATCCAACAACAGGAACCTGAATAGTCAGTCTTATAAAGACCGATTCTTTGGTCGGAGAAGCCGCCTTGACGACTTCGGGAGCAGGGTTGGCTATCTTCTTTGGGGTGGCCACTTCAGGTGTCATGGGCTTCTTGGCAGGCCTATCGGAGTTCAGACTCAGTCTGGCGAAGACCGAAGAGTTGGAGCTGGACGACCCGTTGAGAGGGGCCGTGGTAGTAGCAAGCCGATCGAAGACCGACTTCTTGGGAGCTTCAGGTGTTGGCACAGGAGCGGTGAAGCTCGTTGGCGGGAGCATGGTCCCGAAAAATAATCCTGTGGTGGCTTGAGTGACCTGTTCTACTAGCATTGTGAACAGGGAGGCTGCTTGAGGCCCGTAGGCTACGCCTCCAGATGAGGCGGAGCGCGAGTTGCAGCTGCAGTTGGAGCACTTTGCGCAAGTAGATGCCATTGCTGTTTCGCTTTCTGCACCAAGCAATGCCAAATCTTAGTACCTCGAAACCCAAGGGCAGCCATTAGAAAACCGTGATTGGTTCGCGAACACGACACACGAAGTGTGGAGTGGAAAGAGGAAAAGGTCCCACCGGGCGTGCCAGAATCTGTTCCCCTCCGAAAGACGCGGCGGACGTCTTGCCTGAATTTCGGGGCAGATGCTAATTGGTGCTATCCGTCTACCTCTCTGAAGATGCCAAGTTGATTTATGGCACCATGTATCGAAGGTTTAAACGAATGCGGCCGATGTAGCAGACTTCGTCAGATTCCCCCTCGTTTGAGAGGTTTTTGATTGTGGGGACGCTCTTCCCTGCAGGCGCAAGCCCCTGCAGTTAATTACGCTACCATATCGCGGTAACAACTTTCTCCTTCTCCAGATGGTCACTTCGTGTCGTAAGTGTTTGTTTTGTGTTTGGTTTCCCGTGGATTGTATACGGAGACTAAGTTATGTTGTCGCCCGTAGGGCGTGGACTAGTCCAAATCCGTATCTTTCTTAGATTTGGGTTTGAGGGGGTTGAGTTTAAGGATACGTTAGCCTCATTTGAGACTAAGATCAACTTAAACGTTTGTTAAGAATACGTTAGTCTAATTTTAGACTAAGATCAACTCAACAGGATCGTTTAGATCCGACAAGAGAGCAATTGGGCTCTATTGTTTAGTTTAATGACATTGCGGTCGATAATTAGTTTAAGGACATTACGGTCCATTGTTAGTTTAAAGACATCGCGGTCGAGGTTAAGGACATCATAGTTCGTGTGTTTAAGGACCTCACAGTCCGATGTTAGTTTAAAGACATCACGGTCGAGGTTAAGGACATCATAGTCCGTGGGTTTAAGGACCCCACAATCCCATGTTAGTTTAAAGACATCACGGTCGAGGTTAAGGACATCATAGTCCGTGAGTTTAAGGACCCCACAGTCCGTGGAATGTATGGTTGTCGGGACCCGTCACCTCTTTGAAGACGTTGAGGAATTACAACGACAAATATCAAAGGAGTGAAGAGATGTACCCTTGAACCAAGGTGAGTTAGTTGAAAGAGTAGATGTACTCAATTCAAGATAAGTTGAGAACTTATGGCTAGAATTGGGCTAAGTCCAATTAAAAATGTTTAACATTTTATTTTTGTTCTGGCTATTAAGCCTTTATTTAGGCTCGATCCTTTTAGTAATGCTAAGCATTGATTTAAATTCGGACAATGTTTATCTTTTATTGAGTGCTAAGCATTCATCATAGCTCTGGGGCTTATCCAAAGAAGAATTTATGTTCTGCCCAAGCGCACATAAAAGTATATAGCGCGCTTGGCACTAGCGCCAGTCGACGAGCGCAGTGCGCTATGGTTAAAGTGCTAATGCGCTTGGCGCTTTGCGCCAGATGTTAAGCGCTGATGCGTTTAGCGCTTTGCGCTAAGTGAAGAGCGCAGATGCGCTTAGTACTTTGCGCTAAATGAAGAGTGCTGATGCGCTATAATTGAAGCGTTGAGACGCTTGATGCTGGTGCCATATAATGAGCGCGAAGCGCTTTTAGTAATGCAGCGCACACGTGAGGAGCAGGTGGTACGCTTAGCGCTGAGCGCTAGCCAATGAGCGCAGTGCGCTGTTGTTTGAAGTGCTATGGCACTGCAGCGCTTTGTGCTAGATGAAGAGCACTAAGGCACTTTTAAATTAGGAGCGCTAAGGCTCTTCTTAGGTTAACTTTGCGCTCTGAAGATTATCTTCTTTGATAAGAGACTTTGTCTCAAGATTCCAAGAACAAAGGTCTCAACTTATAGGAGATACTTCAATCTCTTTTTGATGAAAGGCTTTGCTTTTATGGATCTGTGATCCTAAGAGAATTGAATAATTCTCCCCCCCCCCCTTTATAATGAGATGTTCATGATCTCAGAAAGACAATTTGTCTTATAGATCTATGATCTGTGAAGTAAGTACTTCTTTATTTTATGATAAGATCTTTTTGATCTCTTTATGAAATACCTTGGTCTTTGTAGATCTATGATCTTTTAAGAAGAGAATTCTTTTCTTTAATTATGAGATGATTTCATCTCTTTGTTCATCACCATTCTTTTTACCTTGAAGAAAAATCTTCTTTTGCCGAGAGCTATTTCTTCTTCTTGAGATTTTCTCAAAGTTTATGGGGGGGTTCCTCTTTTTTAGACTTGAAGTCTTGGGTCCTTTATATAGGGGACGCTGATTTGTTGACTCAGTTAAAGAGATTTATTCTCCAATTGATTTGGGAATTTCCCCACCGTTGGATCCTTGATCCATGGGCTTCTGATTTACAGAAGATAATTTTCTTGTTTTAAAAAGATTGAGAAATCTTTCCTTCTTTAATGATTTTTAATCACCATTGGATCATTGATCCAACGGTATTCCAAATTCAGGGCACAATCTTTTCTGTTTGGAAAGATTCAACAGAATTTTATTCTTATTAACTGATGATTTAATCATATCCGTTGGATATTTGATCCAACAGTGAGGAACATTTAGTTCCAGCGCTAGCGCTTATGCGCTCTGCCCATGGTGCGCTAATTGGAGCGCAGCGCTCTTAGCGCTAGCGCACACGTGCTTTGCACGGGATGCGCTAGTTGTGGCGAAGTGCTTTTATAAAAGCGCAGCTTTAATTCAAATTTTGAATTCCGAACAAAGCTTTGGTCTAATTGGGGAAACAGGCTAAAAGTATTAAAATCCTTCGATCTGATCGAGGAGGTGAATACTTGAGCACGGAGTTCCTGGACTATCTAAAAGAGAATGGGATTCTTTCTCAGCTTACTCCTCTGTAAACACCACAGCACAACGGTGTATCGGAGCGGAGGAATCGCACCCTATTAGATATGGTGCGCTCTATGATGAGCACCGCTAAGTTACCTATTTCCTTTTGGAGTTATGCGCTGGAAACGGCCGCATACCTATTGAATCGAGTTCCCACCAAATCAGTGCCTACCACTTCATATGAGATATGGAATGGGAAGATGCTATATCTTAATTTTATTAAGATATGGGGTTGCCCAGCCTATGTTAAAAAGCAAAATCCGGACAACCTCGAGGCAAGGTCTGTTCTGTGCAAGTTTGTAGGATATCCCAAGCATTCGCGTGGACATATCTTCTACCACCCTGAGGAACAAAAGGTGTTTGTTACTCAACATGCCACCTTTTTAGAAAAGGAATTTCTTGCAAAGGAAATTAGTGGCGATGAGGTAGAACTGGAAGAGGTTCCAGCGATACAAACCACGACAGAAGATTTGGTGGAACCAGAGGATTCGGTAGTTCCCAACGAACCTCAGCCTCTCCGTCGATCTAGTAGGGTTCCTCATCTACCTAAGAGATACTACGGTTTTCTCACTGATGGTGGAAGCGAGGATTGCATCATGGAGGATGATGACCCAACTAGCTTCGAGCAGGCCATCACAAGTGGAGACTCTGTGAAGTGGCTGGATGCAATGCGATCTGAGATGGAATCCATGTACACCAACAAAGTATGGACTTTGGAAGTTGCTCCTGAAAGGGTAAAACCCATTGGGAGCAAATGGATCTTTAAGAAAAAACTTGTTGTAGATGGAAAAGTTGAGACTTTCAAAACTAGACTTGTTGCAAAGGGTTTTCGTTAATGACCATGTGTCGATTATGACGAAATCTTTTCTCCAGTGGCTATGCTTAAGTCCATCCGGATCCTACTTGCCATCGCTGCATACCATGACTACGAAATCTGGCAAATAGATGTTAATACCGCCTTTCTAAATGGTGATTTGGAAGAGTGCATGTACATGACTCAGCCAGAGGGCTTCGTAGACAGTGGGAGCAGTGGAAAGGTGTGCAAGCTGCTTAAATCCATCTACGGGTTAAAGCAAGAATCGCGGAGTTGGAACATCTGTTTTGATGTCGTTATCAAAGAGTTTGATTTCGTCAAAAATGTAGATGAACCTTGTATATACAAGAAGGTGGCAGAGAGTAAGGTTGTCTTCCTCGTATTGTACGTGGATGACATACTCTTGATAGGAAATGACATTCCTATGCTGCAATCGGTCAAGCTCTTCTTATCACAAAGATTCTCAATGAAAGATCTAGGGGATGCCTCCTACATCTTGGGGATTAAGATCTATAGAGATAGATCTAAACAGATACTGGGATTATCCCAATTCAGGTTCATTGACACCATACTAAAGAGGTTTAGTATGGATGAATCCAAGCGTGGGTTTTTACCCACGATCTCAAGACTCACTCTCTCCAAAGAGATGTCTCCCAAGACTGATTTGGAGAGAGCTCGCATGCAAGGGATACCCTATGCTTCGGCAGTAGGCTCTATCATGTACGTGATGCTATGTACCAGACCCGATGTAGCATACTCACTAAGTGTAGTGAGCAGGTATCAAGCAGATCCTGGAGAGAGTCACTGGACAGCTGTGAAGAGCCTTCTCAAGTACTTGAGAAGGACTAAAGAGATGCTCTTGGTGTATGGTAATGGAGAGCTCCAAGTGGAGTCCTTTACCGATTTGAGCTTCTAGAGTGATAAGGACGACTCTAAGCCGCACTCGGGTTTTGTCTTTACCCTCAATGGAGGGGCGGTTTGCTGGAAGAGTTCCAAGCAGGAAACCGTTGCGGACTCGACGATGGAAGCTGAATACATTGCTGCCAACGATGCTGCCAAAAAGGCTGTCTGGATGAAGAAGTTCATAACTGAACTTGGTGGTGTTCCATCCATTGAGTATCCAATACCTTTGTATTGCGATAACAATGGAGCGGTGGCTTTAGCCAAGGAACCCAGGTCCCATCAGTGATCCAGGCATATTCTGAAGCGGTATCACCTGATCCGGGAGATAGTTGATCGCCGGGAGATCAAGGTCGGGAGAGTTGACACGAAGAACAACACTGCGGATCCACTCACGAAGGCCATTCCCCAGATACAGTTCGAGAGACTCTTCGGGATGTTGGGTATGCGATACTACAGCAGCTGGCCCGAGTGCAAGTGGGAGATTGTTAGTTGTATGTATGCCCTAGAGGCCATTATTGTACATATGATGTATATTATATTGGATGCTTGGACATATATAGAGAGGACTTTCTTGCTCAACATGATAGTATGCTATATGGTTGCTCTTTATCGTAACATGTATACTTGTCTCTTGATACTGTCTTATGGTTACATGTTGGTAAAGCCCTTAGGATGTGTACTTAACTACCAGGATTATGATGCAGATCATACTAGTGGGGCCATGGCAGTCCATAAGTTCATCCTTTAATGTTCCTAGTCGTGGGTGTATCGAGACAGGCATCGATATACCAGAGTAGACTAGCGTATACGCTTCTCGACCCATGTGATGGGCGATGGATGATCCCATATCCATTGGTGTTTCACATCAGAGATGGTATACGGGTGCTCAGTGGAGACTGGGTACACTGGATGAACTCGCCGAGAACTCCTAGATGGTATTATACCTCACGTCAGATAGCAGTTCTCTGGTGACACTGGTACAGGTTAGTCTGTCGACCCGAGATCGTCATAGAGTCTTGTGTGATTCCCACTGTGCTTTGATTTCCACCTTACCACGTTCATGAGATAGTGCAAAATGGTGGTTTTTGGGTGCAGTCCCGAGTCACATGGAGGCAATGAGCGATAGGAGGGGATTCGTCTCTCCCGGTATTGGGGGTTGATGTTGCGCTGTGCTCGATTGGCCATAACAAGGAAGTCCCTGGCCAAGGCTGATTTAAAGATTTACTGGTAAGTGTTATCAGTAGTTTCTCGACCCGTTATGAGCCTCATATCGGCATGACTTATCGGTTGTTGGGGTCTGACATTTACCACCCCTAGACTGGATATGCGACATATCAGACGAGGAGACTGGACTGTACGGTAGTGTTACTGACAGGCTTTTACAGGAGTTGGAGCAGGCTTGCTTGCTGATCTTCTGATCGTTCAATACCCGGGTAGCCGTTACGTCCAGCTAGTACCGCTGACGGCTTGTGGGTGCTTGATGTGATCATCACCTACTGCCGGCGTATTGACGAGTCTTTAGAGTCCTACATAGAGGTTTTACTGGCTCAGGCAAAACGAAGTAGGAGCACATATGTGATATATGCGGGACCGAGAATAATACAAGTATGTGATACCGTATTCTATTCTCGCGATTATTGTATCGGTCGGTTATATGTGATATAGCCGAGTTATCGAATCAAGTGTTAATTCGATAAGTTGGTACATATAATATTAGTCGGTTGTATGTGATATAGCCGGATTATTAAATCAAGAGTTGATTTGATAATTTAATGTATAATTGTATATGTGATATACTAGTTTACATTAACTTATATTAGCTCACTTAAGCATTTATTTATTCTCACATATGCACACTTATTATATATGTGATATATATTAATTGTGTTCTTTTTGTATCATGGTTGTTGATACACACTACATGGGTGTATGAGACTTACACCATACTAATTATAATGTTGGGTTTTAGTATTTAAAGTAATTCCAAAATTAGTGGATAATGAGCTCACATGCATGAAGCTTCATGAAGCTTATGGATGCATTGACTTAGTCCACTAGTTTTGTTTTACTTAAGATATTTATTAACATAACCATTATAATTTAGCCGTGGTTATGTCTCTAAATGAGTTAGTATATGATACAAACTCACCCATGGTTGTTTCTCTCACCTCATTAGTTCATTCTCATCTCTTGAGCTCTTCTTCTACTTCCTTGAGCAAAAGCTTGCTAGGGTTTTCCAAAGAGAGAAAAATATTGTGAGAAAAATATAACTAAAGTGAGCCCACTTCCTACTTCATCATCCTATACTAGATTAGCATTTTATTATAGGGTGTTTGCTTCACTAATCTCTCATTAGTGAAGTAGTAGTTTGAGTTAGTATCTCCTCGACGTAGATCATCTTCAGCCTCGAAGACTTCAAGCAAGATCGTTGCTTTCTTCTCATGGAGCCTTTCAAGAGCCCGCAAGATCATTTCATCGCAGCGAAGGGACTACTACAAGGAGCTTATGAAGTGCAGGACCGATCTACAAAGGTTGTATTTCTAGTTCACTTAGAAGTAAAGTAGTTTACTTATGTTTCGTATGATTCTCTAGTTATCGATTCTAGTTTAGGGTTCTTTAAAACGGCATAATTTTGAAAATGCCATGGACGATACCTCCCGGAACCTTGCTGTCGTTAATAGGAACCCTACAGTGGTATCAGAGCCTAGCTAGAGAATTAGACGGATTGTGTAGGATTACGAAACCGAAACAACTCCGAAACTTGACACATCAAAACCATGTTTCTGTCGATTTTTATATGAGCTCTAAAATTTTTTCAAACAAGTGCAGAATCATATTTGAGAGAAAATAAGAACATGGAAGAAATTTGGGGGCATCTGCTCAGATTTTGGTCGAGAAGATGAGGGGGTTTTCCGAGCAGGCCGGCCCCAGTGTGGCATTTTGGTCCCAAATTTTTTTCATGTTCTGTTCTCTGGGTTTTGGTGTTTCAGGTGTTGTTTGTTTTTGCTAATTTTTCATGTGATGATTAACTTACTGAAATGGCAACTCGGAGTGTTTCGTAGTCGTAATTCTAACTGTTTTCGGGTTACTTTAGACGATATTAAAAAGTTCGATCGGATATCAAATACCCGCTTTAACCCTTGCCGGAAAATTTTCCAAGTGTTGGATTTTTTCCGTAGTTAAAAAGCATTCAAACATCATGCAAATTATTCGATGGACCATCTAGAAGAATGAAACCCTAACTCGATTATGTAACCGTCAGAACCGCCACTAAACCCTAGGGTTTGTGGTGGTTCAGCAGTGCCGCATGTGAGGCCTTGGTTGACCCTTCTACGGCCGGTTCATTGGTACTGTGGCATGTGCTGAATAATTTTAAACTACGCTCAAGTGTTGAGCTTTTTGGGTAATTGTGGGTGTTTGTTGATTCGATCGGAATGTTTAACATCGTCTAGTTTTTTCTGTGACCGTATGTGTAATATGTGGTGTATCGCCGGTTTCGTTGCTATATGTCAACGACAATTGGGATACGCATATTTACTTACGTTGATGACATGTGATGTTATGTGTTGCTGGATATGTTATATTGGATCGTCGCGTTTTGAATAGCCGGGGGTTTTATGTGAGATGAGAGTTTTTATTTTCATTCATGTAAAATTAAATGTATGTAATATTCTTTTATTTGGGCATTTCCGGGTTGAGGATGATGTCACCATTGTTGTATATTATTTACTTTTCCGCATTAGGATAGACCTAAGGAAGGGAGCACAAGTAACCGGGTTCTAGAGTACAGTGGGAGACCAACTCGAGGAGTCGAGTCCGGGTCTCCTAACTCTAGAATTGGTAGGGTTGCTTGCCGCTCCCGTAGGGGTCTAGGGATGTAGGTTTGGCTATTCATCGCGACCGTGGAATCCGTGTTTTATACGGGCTCAAAATAAAACACGGACCTCCTAGTATATCCAATATTTCATATGTTTCTTCTGCTGCTTTGTGATGCGATCACTGTGGATTCTAAGACGAATGGATATACATTATATATGAGATATATAGTAGACGTTGCTTATGTTTTGCACCCGCGCTAGTCCCATCCCGCTATGCCGTTAGTTAAGTAACCTAACGGTGCATAACGGGACACTGTGGCGAATGCGGATGGCATAAGCGTACGTTGTATTTTCGTTTCTGAAGTGAAGGACCGATCGACAAAGGTTGTATTTCTAGATCACTTAGAAGTAAAGTAGTTTACTTATGTTTCGTATGATTCTCTAGTTATCGATTCTAGTTTAGGGTTCTTTAAAACGGCAAAATTTTGAAAATGGCATGGACGATGCCTCCCGGAACCTTGCTATCGTTAATAGGAACCCTACAGCTGCCTCAGAATCTTTGACTCTTAGCGCTGGCGCACTTGGCCCGAGCGCTCTCGTGCTTTGCACGTAAGGCGCTGCCTCAGAGTCTTTGACTCTTAGCGCTGGCGCTCTTGGCGCGAGCGCTTTTATGAAGCGCTGCCTCATTTCAAATTTCAAATTTTGAACAGAGCTTTGGTCTGATTTGGAGAAACAATCATTAGGTTTCTTTTATTTCATTAATCTCATTAATGAAGTCCCATCAAATTATGCTTCCTAAGCATCACAGAAGAAACGAAAGCAGCAATAGTAATTATATATCATATATATAATATAGGCATTCGTCTCAGAACATATCAAGTGATCACATCACAGAATATCAGCAGCAGAAGAATCATATATGTAATATTGGATATACTATGAATTCCGTGTTTTATTTAAGCCATTATAAAACACGGATTCCACGGTCGCGATGAATAGCCAAACCCACATCCTTAGACCTCTACGAGAGCGGCAAGCAACCCTACCAATTCTAGAGTTAGGAGACCCGGTCTCGACTCCTCGAGATGGTCTCCTACTGGACCCTAGAACCCGGTTACTTGTGCTCTCCTCCTTGGGTCTATCCTAATGCGGAAAAGTAAATAGTATACATCAATGGTGATATCATCCTCAACTCGGAAGTGCCCCAATAAACGAATATTACATACAAGCTTTTACATGAATGAAAATGAAAAACTTTCATCTCACATAAAAAAACCGGCTATTCAAAACACGACGATCCAATATAACATATCACAGCAACACATAACATCACATGTCATCAACGTAAGTAAATATGCGTATCCCAATTGTCGTTGACATATAGCAACGAAACCGGCGATACACCACATATTACACTTAAGGTCGAAGAAAAGAAAGTGAAAAACTACAACAATTGGAATCCGCAACCACCTTAGACATCATAAACCCAGTGTATCACATACTTTGGATTTCATGCCTAACCAAATAAATTCCTTAGACATCACATGCCTAACAATTATAAACCCCGCATTTTAGTCTCGATATTAAAAACACTTTCCAATAACCTGTCGGGTAATTCAACAAGATTCCTGATAACCTGATCGAATGCTCGTCGGAAACTTTAGTAGACGGCCGCACCCCCCGATGCCGTCGACGAAGTGCACCAAGGAGGAACACCACGGCCGCGAGCACCCGAACGGATGCTTTTGGCGACGGGGTTCTCCTACAGTCACTTGGTCGGGGCTATGGGGCATGGCTATCTAGTAAGGTTACCCGGCGAGTATCCGCGTACACTACGTAATTGCGACAGACTTTTGATCAACATCAAAATCTCGTGGCAACCGATCAAATGAGACTAAACTGCTAGATTTATAAAATTCAAACTAGTTATCTCATAACTATTTGTGGATTCCAAATATTGTATCACAATCACAGATAGCTAGACGAAGTTAAACTTTTCGATCGAATAATCAAACACCCAAAATTTCCCAATAAGCTCAACACTTGAGTGGAGTTCAAAAAGTACCCAGAAACTGCCACAGCTCCTATGAACCTTTGGATATATATATGCCCCAGAGGCCTTCATTGTATAGGATACTAGGATATGTATGTACATAACAGTCTTGCTTAATATAATAGTACGCTATTTGGTTTGTCTTTATCTTAACATTTGATATATTTTGGGTAGTATTCATATATATATACATGTGTTGATAAAGCCCTTAGGATGTTTGCCTGACTACCGGCGTTGTGATGGCAGTCATACTAGTGGGAGCTGGATAGTCAATAGGCACATCCTTAGATGTCCCTGGTCGCAGGAGTATCGAAACTGGGCATCGATAATCCAGAGTAGACTGGGGTATACATATCTAAGACCCTGAGGAAAGGCGATAGATTGGTCCCGCATCCATTGGTGGAGTGCACCTAAGATTGTATACAGATGCTCACTGGGTGTGAGTACACCGGACAGGACTCGCCGAGAACTGACTGGATGGTATTTATACCTTACGTCAGATAGCGGTTCTCAGGTGACATGTGTGCAGATAGTCCGTTGACTTAAAGTCGTCATTTGTCTCGTGTGAGTTCCCACTGTGCTTTGATTACTACCCTACCACGGTTCAAAGGAGTCGTGCAAACAGGTTTTAGTTGGGCACGGTCCCGAGCCACGTGGAGGCAGTGAGTGACTGTTAGGGATTCGTCTCTCCCGGTATAGGGAGTTGATATCGCACAGTGATCAGTTGGTCATTACCATAAGTCCCTGGCCAGGGCTGATTGAGAATTACTGATAGATTGATCAGTAGATTCTCGGATGGTAATAGAGCCATACCGACACGACTTGTACGGTTATTAGGGGTCTGACGTTTCCACCTCCCTAGACTCATACATGCGATACTCTTAGACGAACAGACCGGACTGCACGGATATTGTCACGCACAGGCTCAGTAGGAGTTCGGATGGGTATCCTCACCGACCTTCTTATCGACATCTACCTGGGGACCGTTACGTACAACTAGTGCCGCTTGCGGTCTGTGGTTAAACCCACTGCTAGCGTAGTAGTCGAGTCTTTAGTGTCCCACACAGAGTTTTCCCAACTCCAGGCGAAATGATATAGAGGTCGTACGGTTTACGACAAAAGGTTTGGACGCATACGTGTTTAAAACGCACGTACGACATTCGGACAGTTTTTACTAGCCGGCTTTGGTTTAAGCCAGATTCTAGTATCGGGTTATTGGATTTATACAGTCTATAGTTTTTTCATGTTTTTACGGATGCGAGGGGTGTTCTCGTAATTATCCGAGAAGCTTCTAGATTGAGGGTGACTAAGGAGGTTAAGGTGGCATTTTCATTAATTGCTTAAGTGACTCATTCATATGATTCATCATATCATTAAATGCATCATTAATGATCTAATGACTCACATGATGAATCACTCTTCTTGAATAAATGAAGCATGGTGAATAATCATTTAATTGATATTATTTGATAATTCATTATGTTTGATATATTCAAGTGAGAAGCTTTTCTCTTCTTATTATCATCTCCACCTTCTCTCTCCTCAATGCACTCCTTCTTCAAACCCTAATCCTACCACTCATGAGTTGAGACCATGGATTAGGATAGACTAAACACTCCATAACCTAACTCTACATTATCTTAGTTACTTTGGTTAGCAACTAGAGAAACAAAGTTACCTCAAGTCTTGAGGTGTAGCTTGGATTAGGGTACTCGGGTGGATCATCTATCACGGATAGGAGGCCGAGGAGGACTTAGAGATCATAAAGACAAAGGACTAGAATCATTTGGTATAATCTCTTTACATAGTAGCTTAGAACTCTATGCTTGTTGTTAATTATCGTTTAGAAAAGATCTTCGGTTAGTCGATGTATGCTACAAAACAAGATCGTTTTTCATATTTCCGCCTCCCCGCAACTCGTGGGGTGTTGCACATCGACTTACAGTGGTATCAGAGCCTCACTAAACAATAATTAACTCACTTGCAAAGTCGTATGAATTTCGAACGCAAAACAAATCGAAAAAAACACGGATATCATGAAGTTTCTGTCGATTTTAAAATGAGGTCCTAAAATTTTTCAGGTTCCTCCAGAATGACCGGCAAGAAAATATAAGAACACAGAAGAAAAATGGGCCCCTGAATCGGCCACTGAGCCGCGAAACCGAGGCAGATCCCACCGATCCGCCTCGGATCCGCGGCCGAGTTGGGTCCGATTCAGCCCAGTTTTCTTCTGTGCAACTTTTGTGATATTTTGTATTTTCTGGTATTATTTATTTTCTGCTCAGGTTTCTAATTTACAGAGAAGATTTGGAGTAGAATTTAATGTGTTTAATCGATCGAAATTATACGATGTTTGCTTGTTTGATTATATCTGTGATCTGTATTATGTGTTCGTAAACCTCCCCTAACTGCTAGTATGTCGGTTGGCCAGGGGTTGCACATATCTATAATGTTTTAACTGTTTGTGATTATGAACTCTATTGGACTGTTGTGATGATTAGCAGAGGTTTTGTGATGGGTTATTGTATTAATTCATTCGATGTAATTGTAATAAGTTGTAATATTATTTTGCGGGGTACATCCAGGTTGCGGTTGTAGCCACCGTTGTATTATTTCTTTTTACTGTTTTTGCTCCTAGGATAGACCCAAGGTGGGGTGCACAAACTATCGGGTATTTCGAAGTGTTTAGTGGCCTACTCACGTCGTTAAGGGAGACCGCTTCACTTCGGGTACTTGGCGGGTAGTTTGCCGTACCCGTAGGGGTCTAGGGTGGGGTAATGGCTATTCATCACAACTGTGTAATCCGTCTTTTCTTACAGGCTCAAAAGAAACGCGGATTGCTTGCAAATCCAATATTGTTTATCTGTGATCTGGAATGCCTATTATTGCGTCTGACGAATGAACAATATCTATATATGATAGCTATTTAGACGTCACTTATGTTTTACACCCGCGCTAGCCCAGCCCCCGCTCTGCCGTTAGTTAAGTAACCTAACGGGTGATGACGGGACCCCGTGGCGAATGCAGATGGCATAAGAGGACGTTGTATTTTCGTTGTTATCTGTAATGATAGGTTAAAGATGGGACGCATTATTTTTTAATGCAAAGAAAAATAAAACCTAAACTGAATCGTTGGAACAATTTCTAAAGCCACTCGGTTTTCTTGAAAAAACAAATTTTAAATGCGGAGCTTAAACCACTCCTTTTAATAAAAGCAATCTTAGTTCCTTCGATCAAATCAAGTTCATTACGTTAACGGTTTTTTGCCAAAAACCAGCCGTAACCCTCCGTCGTTTCAAATAGACAGCACATCGTATTCATGCTATGCTTGTTGGCCTACGTCAAGGCATAGTGGATGGTAGCAGTGTGGCTTGCTTATTTGTTGCATAGATAGATGCATTAGTATGGAACAGACGTACAGCCTTGTTGGCCTACGTCAAGGGCATGTACGATGTACCTAAATTAATCAGGACAACGACGCGTAGAACTTGACTTGCGTCTTATGACTTGTTGGCCTACGCCAAGGTCTATAAGAGCTTGAGGTATAAAAATCACATCGGGAGTTTCAAACATAAAGGAAACTTGCAGATTTTAGCATACCTTCTGGAGTGTGGTGACTAGAGTGGCTTCCATATAGTACATCATACAATGATAGTTGGATCCCGATCCCACTGATAAGTAGGATTACTCTCGGGAAATATTCTCACTTAACAATCAATGCTATAAACCAAGTAGGTGTCCAGAAAGGTGTTAGAGGGGCTACGCCTCCAGGGAAAAGAGGTTATTTAATTAAGGAACTTCGCGAAAGCGTTGGAAAACCTCCCTCGAAGTACCAACACAAGCCTGGCTGAAAGGTTAAGCAAGTATTGTGACGTGTGATTAAATCCTGACTAGTTCTTCTTTTAGGTTTTGAAGAAGGATTTGAGGGAACAGTGGGAGCCATCCTGTTTAGATAAACTAATAACTAATCTAAACTTGCAAGAAGCATATGCTGAGTGTTTTCTTTTCTCTCTCTCTAGCAGCTACCATGACAGGACTAAAACTATTACTTGAGAAAAATATACTGACCGGACAGAACTATAAAGATTGGCTAAGGAACGTCAACATTGCACTGACTTATGACAAAGTAGCATATGTTACCACCGCTATTCCTCCCCTTATCCCTGGACCAGATTCCTCAGTTGTGGACAAGAAAGTTCGCAAAACTTAGGATATGGATTGTGAGCGAGCTAAGTGGATCGTGCTGGCGTCCATGAACAATGAACTCCAGAAACAGCACGAGAGTATGGATATTGTATCCATCTTCCTCTATGTAAAGGAATTATATGAAGAACACTCCCGTATCGCAAGGTACGAGACCTCAAGGAAACTCTTCCAGATGAGGTTAGCTCCAGGATCACCTGCAGGAAAGCACGTCCTCAAAATGATCAGCCTCATTGAGGAACTCGCAAACCTGGGATGCGTGTTAGAGAATGATTTGTATATCGACTTGATTTTGCAGTCCCTTCCCCACACCTTCTCTCAGTTCGTGCTTAGCTTCAACATGCACGAAATGGAAGTTGATCTTCCAAAGCTCCTCAACATGTTGAGGGTAGCAGAGACCTCCTTGAAAAAGGAGAAGACCCCCGTTCTGTATGTTGGCCAATCATCCTCTTCTAAATCTAAAGCGAAAGCTAAAGGGAAGAAGAAGATGAAAGCCACCAAACCGAAGGGTGGGGTCAAGAAGGTACAGGGAAAGAACAAGGCAGGAAGGGTGAAAGCGGATATAAACGAATGCCATTATTGTCACAAGCAAGGGCACTGGAAGAAGGACTGTATGGCCTTCAAGGCAAAGGACACGAAGCAAGCGGTTGCTTCTGCTTCAGGTGTGTTTGTAATCGAATATTGTCTTTCAGTAAACTCTACTTCATGGGTACTTGATACCGGTTCTGGTTCTCACATCTGTAATTCATTGCAGGATCTGAGAAATAGTAGAGTATTGGGGGCAAGTGATATGACTCTCCGGATGGACAATGGAATGCATGTAGATGCTATTGCAATAGGGGAGTATCACCTAGGGTTGACTAGTGGGCACATTTTGGTGTTGTACAGCTATTTTTGTATTCCCAGTATGCTATGTAATATTATATCAGTATCTTTGTTGTCTAATGAAGGATATAATTTTGCGCTTGAAAGTAATGTCATGAACATTCTTCTAAATCAAGAACTGATTGGGTATGGCACACTGGAAAACGGCATATACATAATCAACCTCGTATTTTCAATATTCAAAACACACTTAAAAGAAAGGCTCCAGATTCAAATCAAGCCTTCTTATGTCATTGTAGACTTGGCCATATAAACGAAACAAGGTTGACTAAGTTACATAAACATGGATATCTAGATCCGTTTGAATATTCATCATATGCAACTTGTCAATCATGTATCAAAGGAAAAATGACCAAATCTCCATTCTCCGGACACGGAGCAAGAGCTACTGAACTCTTGGGATTTGTACACAGTGATGTATGTGGTCCAATGTCTACGCATGCAAGAAGCGGTCACTCCTACTTCATCACTTTTACTGATGACTTCTCTAGGTATGGACATGTGTTCTTAATGAAACATAAATCAGAGACCTTTGAGAAGTTTAAGGAGTATAAAAATGAAGTAGAGAAACAAACTGGTAAAAGCATCAAGACACTTCGATCTGATCGAGGTGGAGAATACTTAAGTACCAGTTTCCTTGAATACTTAAAAGAGAATGGAATTCTCTCTCAGCTTACTCCGCCTTATACACCTCAGCATAATGGTGTATCAGAAAGGAGGAATTGCACGCTATTAGATATGGTGCGTTCAATGATGAGTAGTGCTGAGTTACCACTTTCCTTCTAGGGATTTGCTCTACAATCAGCAGCATACTTATTGAATAGAGTTCCAACTAAGTCTATGCCTACCACCCCATATGAAATGTGGAGCGGGAAGAGACCATATCTTAAGTATATAAAGATATGGGGATGTCCGGCATATGTTAAAAAGCATAAACCAGACAAGCTCGAGTCACGATCGGTTTTGTGCAAGTTTGTAGGATACCCCAAACATTCAAGGGGGTACATGGTCTACCACACTGAAGAACAAAAGGTGTTTGTCGCTCGCCACATTGTCTTCTTAGAGAGCGAATTTCTTGCAAAAGAAATTAGTGGGAGCGCGGTAGAGCTGGAAGAAATTCCAGAACCTCAAACTGCTACCGAGGACTTAGAAGAACCTCAGATTTCAATAGAACATGACGAACCAACACCACTCCGCAGATCTAGTAGGCTTTCTCATCCTCCAGAGAGATACTATGGTTTTCTTCTAGATGGGGATCGAGAGGATTGCATCATCGATGATGATGAGCCTACTAGTTTTCAGCAGGCTATCACGAGTATTGACTCGATGAAGTGGCTGGATGCTATGAGATCCGAAATGGAATCCATGTACACCAATAAAGTATGGACTTTAGAAGTTGCTCCCCCTGGGGTGAAACCAGTTGGATGCAAATGGATCTTCAAAAAGAAGATTGGTGCACTTGGACAAGTGGAAACCTACAAAGCTAGACTCGTTGCTAAAGGTTTTCGTCAAAGACCAGGACTGGACTATGATGAAACCTTTTCACCTGTAGCTATGCTTAAATCCATTCGGATCCTGCTTGCCATTGCTGCCTTCCATGACTATGAAATCTGGCAGATGGACGTAAAAACAGCTTTTCTAAATGGACATTTAGAAGAGAGTGTTTACATGGATCAACCAGAAGGTTTCTTAGACAGTGGGAGCAGCGGAAGAGTGTGCAGGTTGCTTAAATCCATTTATAGATTAAAGCAAGCATCGCAAAGTTGGAATATCTGCTTTGATGAGACGGTCAAAGAGTTTGACTTTATCAAAAATGTGGATGAACCATGTATTTATAGAAAGATTGTAGAAGGAGCAGTAGTCTTCCTCGTTTTGTACGTCGACGACATACTACTCATAGGGAATGATGTCCCTATGCTACAATCAGTAAAGCTCTTCTTATCACAGAAATTCTCTATGAAAGACTTGGGTGATGCAACCTACATTTTAGGCATTAAGATCTATCATGATAGATCTAATAGAATGTTGGGACTTTCACAGTCCAGGTATATTGACACTATACTAAAGAGATTTAATATGGAAGATTCCAAGCGAGGTAACATGCCCGCTTGTCACGGGATCACCCTCTCCAAAGAGATGTCTCTAAAGACTGATGAAGAGACGGATCGCATGAGCATTTTACCCTACGCTTCGGCGGTAGGATCTATAATGTATGCGATGTTATGCACAAGACCGGATGTAGCTTACGCACTTGGTGTGGTAAGCAGGTATCAGTCTGACCCAGGTGAGAAACATTGGATAGCGGTAAAGAACATTCTCAAGTACCTGAGAAGGACTAAGGAGATGTTCTTGATTTACGGTAATGGGGACCTCCAGGTAGAGGCTTTTACCGACTCCGGCTTACAAAGTGACAAAGATGATTCTAAATCCATTTCGGGTTTTGTGTTTACCCTTAATGGAGGGGCGGTATGTTGGAAGAGTTCCAAACAGTATACCATCGCAGACTCAACTATGGAGGCTGAGTATATAGCTGCTAGTGAAGCCGCAAAAGAGGCTGTCTGGATGAGAAAGTTCATTTCTGAACTTCAGGTGGTTCCGTCCATTGCCAATCCAATACCTTTGTATTGTGATAACAATGGGGCCGTAGCATTGGCAAAGGAACCCAGGTCCCATCAGAAATCCAGGCATATCTTAAGGCGTTTTCACCTGATCAGGGAGATCGTTGATCGTCGGGAGATCGAGGTATGGAAAGTGGATACAAAAGACAACACGGCAGATCCATTCACAAAGGCCATCCCTCAAGTTCAGTTCGAGAGGCTGTTTGAGATGTTGGGCATGCGGTACTCCAGCAACTGGATATAGTGAAGACAGTGGGTACTCATTGCGCCAATAATAGGCCCTAGTACAAGTGGGAGATTGTTGGATATATATATACCCTAGAGGCCTTCATTGTATAGGATACTGGGATATGTATGTACATAACAGTCTTGCTTAATATAATAGTACGCTATTTGGTTTGTCTTTATCTTAACATTTGATATATTTTGGGTAGTATTCATATATATATGCATGTGTTGATAAAGCCCTTAGGATGTTTGCCTGACTACCGGTGTTGTGATGGCAGTCATACTAGTGAGAGTTGGATAGTCAATAGGCACATCCTTAGATGTCCCTGGTCACAGGAGTATCGAGACTGTTGGAGATAGTGCCCTCAGAGTCAATTATTGGATCACAGGCACGTGATTGCAATGATTGAGGGAGGACCTATCCCAGGAAGACAGTCTTACTCGAGATGATAGTATGCTATCTGGTTTACCTTTATCATCGTGTACTGCTTTAGGTGACCTGACATGTCGCTATTGCACGTTGATAGAGCCTCTGGGATTCTTGCTTGACAACCAGCAGTATGATGGCGATCATATACGTGGGAGCTGGGGTCTATAAGCACATCCTTAAAAGGTCCCTAGTCGTAGGAGTTTCGAGACAGGGTATCGATACTCCATTAGTAGACTAGTGTATACAGTCGAGACCCCGACGAGGGGCGGTGGCCGGTCTCACAAGCCACTGGTGTCAGTTGGTTCACCTAAGATGTATACAGGTGCTCATTGGGTTATGAGTACACCGGACAGGACTCGCCGGGAACCTGCTAGTTGGGCTTATACCTGACGTCAGATAGCAGTTCCCAGGTGACATGTGTACAGGTTAGTTCATCGACCTGAGGATCGTCATTTGTCTCGTGTGAGTTCCCACTGTACTTTGATTACTACCCTACCATGGCTCAAAGGAGTCGTGCAAACAGGTTTTAGTTGGGTACAGTCCCGAGCCACATGGAGGCAGTGAGCGGATCTTCAGGGGTTCGTCTCTCCCGGTATTGGGGGTGAGGTCGCGCTGTGTCTAGGAGAGCCGTTACGCAAAGCCCTCGGCCGAGGCAGGAGATTTACTGGTAGGTATTCCAGTAGTATCTCAGGGCGTTCTGGGCTACGCTCCGACACGACTTGTACCGCTTTTGGGGGTCTGACTTTTACCAACCCCCTAGGCCCGCCATGCGATACTCATAGACGAACGGACCGGACTGTACGGATATTGTCACTGACAGGCTCAGTTGGGTGTCGGGGTGAGCTTCCTCTTCGACGTCCCTTTTGGTCAATAGCTGGTGGCTCGTCACGTATTGGCTTATACCTCTGACGTGCTAGTGGTTAAATCCACAGCCATAGTATTGACGAGTCTTTAGAGTCCACCACACTTTCAGTTACTCAGCTTTCGGGCGAAACGCTGTAGAGGCCGTATGGAGATATGGCAGGGTCCGATCAGATACGTGCGGTATTGCACGGATCAGGATCGGACAGTTTTGTACTAGTGGCCGTATAGTTATATGGCAGGGTTTGATCTGATACGTACGGTATTGCACGGATCAGGATCGAACGGATTTTACTAGCCGGCTTTGGCTTAAGCCGGTCCTAGTCTAGTACAGTGTAGATTTTGTCTCATTGCATTTATATCCGGTCGGAATACAGATGCGGGTGTGTATGCACAGTGTCGGGGTTTTCCTGTAATTTATTACGGGACCAGTTTTCTGGAGTTGCCAGTTTGCATTCCGTTCCGGCCGGTTTTCCTTTGTTCTTTCCCGGCCGGACTTTTCCGATGGAGGGGGTTATTTGCAGTTTTGCAAATAACTCTTTGTGGAGGGTTTTCTTGCATAATGATTGATTATGATAGCTTTCTTATCTTTCAACCATGCTTGCTTTATTGTGATTTGAAGGGTTATGGAGTGAATAGGAGAAGAAGCATGGTTGAATGTTTTCTTGTCTAGGATGTGGTCACCTTTCTTTAGCTCCTACACTCACCTCCCTTTGTGTTATGATATTCATTCCTCCACCATTCTCATTCTCACTTGAAAAAAGTCTTTCATGGTTATAAGAAAAGAGAGAGGAAGAAAAAGAAAGAGAGAAAGAAAAAGAATGAGAGAGTTCATCTTGCTTATGTGAGGAATTCTTCATCTCCTTCTTCTTCTTGTTTTAGAAAAATGAAAGCACCATTTTTCTTAACCCCAATCCTCCATCATGGCAACTACAAACCCCAAATGAGATTAGCATTATCTACTACACTTCCTACAGCACATCTTGAGCATGTCGAGTTGCCGGCTTCATGCTCGAGTTGCCTCGGTATTGAGGCGGGAGCCCGTAAAAGACGAAGGCGATGTGGTGCCCTTTCCGGTGAGGAGGCGACGATATGGAGACTACACTTTCCGCGGGAGATCGGGGCGATGATGAGAAGACCGGAGGACTCGGATCTCTTGGTATACTTCTTATCCCATCTCTTGTTTGCTAGTTAGGTTAATGGTAAACGATCCGGGTTTTTTTTTTTTTCTTTGTCCGCGGTAGCGCCGGTTTCCGAGTAAGGAAAAATTTTGATTCCGCATTTTGGCCTCGAGTAAGACGGCCGGGGCGCTGCCGTGGCGCAACAGAGACTGGGCATCGATACTCCAGAGTAGACTGGTGTATACATATCTAAGACCCTGAGGAAGGGCGATGGATTGGTCCCGTAGCCATTGGTGGAGTGCACCTAAGATTGTATACAGATGCTCACTGGGTGTGAGTACACCGGACAGGACTTGCCGAGAACTGACTGGATGGTATTTATACCTTACGTCAGATAGCGGTTCTCAGGTGACATGTGTGCAGATAGTCCGTTGACTTAAAGTCATCATTTGTCTCGTGTGAGTTCCCACTGTGCTTTGATTACTACCCTACCACGGTTCAAAGGAGTCGTGCAAACAGGTTTTAGTTGGGCACAGTCCCGAGCCACGTGGAGGCAGTGAGTGACTGTTAGGGATTCGTCTCTCCCGGTATAGGGAGTTGATATCACACAGTGATCGGTTGGTCATTACCATAAGTCCCTGGCCAGGGCTGATTGAGAATTACTGATAGATTGATCAGTAGATTCTCGGATGGTAATAGAGCCATACCGACACGACTTATACGGTTATTAGGGGTCTGACGTTTACCACCTCCCTAGACCATACATGCGATACTCTTAGACGAACATACCGGACTGCACGGATATTGTCACGCACAGGCTCAGTAGGAGTTCGGATGGGTATCCTCACCGACCTTCTTATCGACATCTACCTGGGGACCGTTACGTACAGCTAGTGCCGCTTGCGGTCTGTGGTTAAACCCACTGCCAGCGTAGTAGTCGAGTCTTTAGAGTCCCACACAGAGTTTTCCCAACTCCAGGCGAAATGAAATAGAGGTCGTACGGTTTACGACAAAAGGCTCAGACGCATACGTGTTTAAAACGCACGTATGACATTCGGACAGTTTTTACTAGCCGGCTTTGGTTTAAGCCAGATTCTAGTATCGGGTTATTGGATTTATACAGTCTACAGTTTTTCCATGTTTTCACGGATGCGAGGGGCGTTCTCGTGATTATCCGAGAAGCTTCTAGAATGAGGGTGACTTAGGAGGTTAAGGTGGCATTTTCATTAATTGCTTAAGTGGCTCATTCATATGATTCATCATATCATTAAATGCATCATTAATGATCTAATGACTCACATGATGAATCACTCTTCTTGAATAAATGAAGCATGGTGAATAATCATTTAATTGATATTATTTGATAATTCATTATGTTTGATATATTCAAGTGAGAAGCTTTTCTCTTCTCATTATCATCTCCACCTTCTCTCTCCTCAAGTGCACTCCTTCTTCAAACCCTAATCCTACCACTCATGAGTTGAGACCATGGATTAGGATAGACTAAACACTCCACAACCTAACTCTACATCATCTTAGTTACTTTGGTTAGCAACTAGTGAAACAAAGTTACCTCAAGTCTTGAGGTGAAGCTTGGATTAGGGTACTCGGGTGGATCATCTATCACGGATAGGAGGCCGAGGAGGACTTAGAGATCATAAAGACGAAGGACTAGAATCATTTGGTATAATCTCTTTACATAGTAGCTTAGAACTCTATGCTTGTTGTTAATTATCTTTTAGAAAAGATCTTCGGTTAGTCGATGTATGCTACAAAACAAGATCGTTTTTCATATTTCCGCCTCCCCGCAACTCGTGGGGTGTTGCACATCGACTTACAGAACCAGCCGTAGAAGGATCAACCAATGCCTCACCTGTGGCACCGCTGAACTACCACAAACCCTAGGGTTTGATGGCGGTTCTGACGGTCACAGAATCAAGTTAGGGTTTTGTTCTTTTAGAGGGTCCATGGAATCGCTTGCAAGATTTTCTGAAAATTTTAAACTCGGAAAAATCCAACTCTTGGAAAATTTCAGCAAGGGAAAAATTGGGTTATTGATATCCGTACAAACTTTTTAACATCGTCTAAATAACCCGAATACATAATAGAATTACGATTACGAAAGACTCCGAGTTGCTTTTGCTGAAAGTTAACATCACATGAAAATTTAGCAAAAACAAACAACACCTGAAACCCAAAAACCCAGAGACTGGAACACCCTGAAAATTTGAAGCCCAAAATCCAATTTTGACCCGGTGTGCTCGGTTTTAGCCATGATGCGGCCGGCCATATTCACTCCAAAGCGCCTCGAATTTTCATGGTGTTCATGTTATATCACATATAATATTCTGCAGTTGTTTAAAAAAAATTTGGATACTTTTTAAAATCGACAGAAACTAAGTTATCGTATTGGGTGTTGCGGAGTAGTTTCGGTTTCGTAATCCTAGCAAATATCGTCTAATTTTCTAGCCTGTCTCTGATACCACTGTTGGGTTGCCTAGCACGACAGCAAGGTTTTGGGAGGCATCATTCATGCCAATTTTAAAAATTTGCCTTGCTATCTAACCCTTACCCTAGAATCATAACTAGAAAATCCGACGAAACAATATGCAAACAACTTTGCAAAAAAGTGAACAAGGAATACAACCTTTGTAGACCGGTCCTTCACCTCTATTACTCCGTGTAGTAGTCCCTTCGCTGCGATCCATAAACCCCCGGACTCTTGAGAAGCTCCACAAGATGTACGGAACAAGCTTGCTAGAAGTGTAACACCCTAATTCATTTAAACCAGTTCTTTTGGGTAATTCTTTATTTATGACTATTTCTTGATTTATTGTTGTTTGGGTGTGAATAGTATAGTTGGCATCTGTATTTGCATCCGACCCGACCCGCTTGCTGGATACCCGTCTTGATTCCTGTTTATGATTTATCCCGGATTGTTAGGTGGATCCGTGCACTTTCATATTTTTTTTATATACTGCATACTGGCATTTTATCTGGCATCTGCATATTTTTCAATATAACATATAAAGTCAAGTAAAATATTTTAAAAATATATAGCATGGCCTGCATGATATCCCTAACCCTGTCGTAGCATCCGCGCATCTTGTTCTCGTCCCGTTCAGTGAAACGGACTCGTTTGGATGGCTACGTGCAAGTGCGTGCATCCGTTATTGGGGGTATACTTTTTCGTTACCCAGATATCCTATTTTGATGTTGGTCGACATGTATATTATTCGAATTTTAAAACTAGATTTTTAGACCCAACACGAGCGTGTTTTAGAGTAATTTTGTATTAACCTAAAACTCAATTTTAACTATTATAATATTCATTTATATTTTAACAGATTCGTTTAGATTTTAAAAGAAACAAAAAATATCTTAAAACCCCTAATCTCAATCTCTTTGTCTCTCTCTCCACTAAAAATATTTTGTAAATCCTCACAAATCTTCTTTCCCTGATCCTATTCTCACCGCTCTCTCTCTCTCTCTTCTATTTCTTTGGCTCAGGATCTCGTCACCTCCCATCTTCCCATACACTCACCCCCTCCTTCCTCGTGTTCCTCACGAGAAAACCCTAACCTCTGCCACCTCGTTACCACCGCATCTCGCCTGCGCACCACGCCGCCGGAGCTCTGACCCATCGTCGACATTCCCTTCGCCTCGCCTCTGTCCTCAAGAACCACACCAGAGAACCCAGAGAGCATAGCCCTTTCTCTTTCTTCTTCTTCTAATCTTCTTCTCTTCTTGATTCGTGCATTTTACGGTGATCGCCGAAGCCGTGCCATCACCGACGATCCGGGCGACCCAGTGGACATCCTTATCCAGCGTGGTCCGTTCCTGCATTGCTTGGTTCAGTCCCGTGTGCGCTGTGTATGCATTGCGACATTTACCCGACGTCGGACGCAGCGTACGCACCCCGTCGTGAGATCCGTTCAGGCAAGTTTATCTTGCTACATGCTATGCTATTATATTTGTATTTATATGAATAAAAATATCACATATTTACTGCATTGTGCATCCATGTTACTATTTTACTGTTTTCGGATAGCCGTTCGTATCCGTATCATTCGTTACATATCTAGTCGCATGCAAGTCTATCTTGCTACATGCTATGATACATATTTTGCATCCATATGAATAAAAATATCACATGTTTACTGCATTGTACATCCATATTACTGATTTACTGTTTTCGGATAGCCGTACGCATCCATATCATTAATTACATATCTGGTTGCATGCAAGTTAGCTTGATACATGTTATATTATTATACTTGCATCTATATTAATAAAAATATTGCATATTTATTGTATTGTGCATCCATATTACAGTTTTACCGTTTTCCCGATATTTGTTCGCATCCGTACAATTTATTATATATCTAGTCGCATGCCATGTCATACTATTTCATATTACTGTTACCTTGGCACCACATGCTTGATAATGTGCATCCTACGTAGTCATAGAGTTGCAGATAAAATCCCTGATAGATATTTGTGCATTCGTGTTTTACTGTGCATCCGTACTTTTATCGTGCATCCGTACTTGCTACAGTTTTATTATGAGCATCCGTTTGATACCTGTGCACTACCTGTCATGACCTGATACACCACTACTTGACATGTTGCCTGATCCTGTTTCTAATGCCGACAATCCTGACATGTTGTCCTGACGGACGTATCATGTTGTCTACATAGACAAACATGTACCTGCCTGATCCTGTGTTGGCATTAACTCCAGATTTATCAATATCTGACTTGAACACATAACTTGGGGGTAAGGGGAAATCAATGATGAAACCTAACTTGTAACTCAACAGTTTGACACTTATACTGATCAGTTTTACGGGCTAGGCCAGCCCCGGGATGATGATGCTGACATCATTCATCTGTACATGTTTCCTGTTTAATACCTAGTGGCATGTCTCGGTTTCAGCCCGAGAATCCGGACCGTGGTCCCGGGCATGCACGGGATACTATTGAGTTACATCGTCGATTCATTAAATTGATTTCAAAGACTTGAGAGTAACCAACCCAGTAGTATAGATTATTCACAGCACGTCACATACACTGATACACTTCACTGTTATATATTCATGTTACTGTTATACACTCATTACTGTTCATACTCATGCCTACATATCTCGTGTATCCTGTTCATTATTATTGTTTGATATTATGACGCACTGACGTCTGGGTTTTGTATGGCCCAGATCCTCTATCTTTGACGTAGGCTGATCAGGAGTATTTCCACCATCAGGCCGAGCAGTGAGGATCCTGTTAGTATCTAGTTTAGTTTAGTTTTATTTCCATACTTTCATTTCCTGATGTGAGCCCGTATTTGGGACGTACTTTCCAGATGTTATTGTTTATTGGATTTATTGCTTCCGCATATTATTTCTTGACTCGTTTATTCTGGCGTATGGACATGTACTAGATAGTTTATTTTTATTTTCCTGTTCTTGATATCTTCTAGACAGCCGTAATATGACTGTGGAGGGATGTTTCCTAACCATAGGTAGCATGGTTGGCTCTGTCACATGCCGATCTTAGTGCACTCTGGGAAGCGGGGCGTGACAGGGTTTGTTTGGTATCAGAGACATAGGATTTAGGCTAATCGGGTTTGATTCTTTTGTAGTTGGGTATTGGACCCAATACACGAATCAGAAAACTCGTAATTAGGAACATGTCCTGCCACATTGTTCTCGTGGTTCTTGAATCTTATCTTTCTCTTGATCCTTTGTCTTGACGATATGCAAACAACTTTGCATCTCGGCTTGAAATCCTTTTGGTTTCCTATTGTTTCTCCCTTCCTGTTCTTTCAATTCTGATACTAGGATTTGGGCGACTTGAACGGAGTTATGTGATTGCAACTATGAACTGCAGTATGGTTACAATGCGGTACTCTATTTAAGTAACTTGGAGTCCTAGTCTTGATTCATTTCCTTGTTTTATGATCGTTATATTACCTTGCTTCTCTCGATTTCATTACTTACCAGTTCATGTTTTATCGTCAGCTTGAATCCTATTTACCGTGCTTATCTTCTTCAGTGTTTGGCTTCAGATGAAGTTGTTTCTGGTATCCTACTTGTTCATGATTTTCCCGCATTAGCATTATTCGATTCTGGTGCATCCCATTGTTTTATATCGTCCAAGTTTATTACTGCACATTCGATTTCTTGCACGCCCCTGTCTTGTTGCTGGGACATACACACTTGGAACAGGAAGATCATATCTAGTAGTGAGTGCAAGGATTGTTCGGTTGTTATCTGCGGACGGGAGTTATTTGCAGATTTCTTGGTGATCGATACTGCAAGTTATGATGTTGTCTTGGGAATGGATTTTCTCGGCACTTTCCATGCTCACATTGATTGTAGGGCAAAGAAAGTGATTTTCCAGATTCCCGGACATCCGGAGTTTGTTTTTGCTGGAGGCGGCAGTTCTATCAGGCCGGTCGAGTTTAGGGATAGGCCGACAAGCACCGTTCTTTCGTCGATGGAAATTGATAAGGACGAAGCGCCAGCTGTAGTTCGAGAGTTTATGGACGTATTCGAGGACATCTTGGGTTTACCACCAAAACGAGATGTGGAGTTCGCAATCGATCTTGTTCCTGGTGCAGCGCCAATCTCAAAGGTGTACTATCCGATGGCACCAGTAGAGTTGGAAGAAGTAATGTAACAACTCTGATTTTTGTATACCTAAATTTGCTTTAAATTTGAAGTATACTTGGAGTATTGATGTTGCTGATAACATTTTAAGTATCTACTTTCCTACAATAATTACAAGAAGGAGCTTGTAGCTCATTGGTAATACCTTGCACTGCTGAACCAAGCCACCAGAGTTCGAATCCTATGCCCCACATAATTTTTATATCATTTTGTTTTAATTTTTTGGGAAGTCAAACGGTCAAACAGCCATAACACACGAAATTAATGCGGTATATAAAAAATGAAGTACACCAAAATTCCCCCAGACGAAACCACACCCAACGAGACCCGACTCGGCCCCGACTCGGCCAAGTCGGCCGGCGACTCAGTCGAATCGGCCGGCGCAGCCGACCGGACTCGGCCGGTCGGTCGAGTCGTCAACACGAAAAAAATTCGTGTTGACTTGGTCAATACCCCTGCATACTCTAAATTCCCAGAACTGTTACCCAATTCCCATTACACCTCTTTTAATTCCAAATTTAATGAAATTTTAATGAATTTTTACATTTTTTAAATATTTTTTAATCCAAACCCTAACCCTAGCCTAGCCCTATATAAACACCCCTACCCTCTACTATTTCACCTCACAACTCTAAGTCCACTCTCCCAAATTCTCGAGAACTCGGTACAAAGAGCGAGAAGCGAAGCGCTGCCGAAACCGACGACGGATTCCGGCGATCGTACTAGAACCTTCACGACGTTTTCGACGCATCGACAACCATCAATTCCTTAGCCTCCTTAGTTTGTCCAAACCCGTAAGTCCCATCTCTTCTATCTCTCTTTTCTTTTAATACAAAAATACGACTTTTTGGAACCCGACGAAAATCGAAACAAACCGATTTCCGATTCGGTTTTTCTATAAATTTCCACTTGTCACCTAATACATAATACCTAAACCTATATATGATGACAATTAATCACCTAGAAATCCATTTAAATAAAGTTTCTCACATGAAATGATAGCTTTCTTATAAAAACGTATTCTTTACATAAAAATACCATGAAGTTTATTTTTCTTCGTTTAATCAATTCCCTCACTCCTAAATATGTTTATCTTGATCAATAAACTTGTAGAAATCAATTTGAATGAGTTTTCACACATGAAATGATAACGTTTTCAAATACCGTATTCTTGCGCGTTAATACCTTCAGGTTTAATATATCATGTTTAACCTCTAAACTTCATTAAAACTTAAAATAAGTCACGAGGTAATGACCTACCTCTACACACACACAAATATAACCTTAATTGATAAACGTCAAAACATAGAATACGAAAATACAAGACTTTTCACGAAAATACCATTTTCTTTATAAACCTTTTCTAAAAAGTTCTAAGTTGTTTACAATTTTAAAACAATATCTTTTAATAGGAAAATACGATATGTCATGGACATCGATCGTTTATCTAAACTGACTTTGTGGTGTCTAGGCTAGGCAAGTGAGCTTGGGTAACTTTAAAAGGCCCGTCTCACGATTCGTGAGCGGATCCCTCCCTCCTCACTTGTACTTATCTGGCCACAATTGGCGGTGAAGAGGCGATTTGAGGCTTCTAATGACTTGTCGTTTAGACCCTTAGAAATAGGCTAGTTGGCTTAGGAAACCCTAGAAACTAAAATACAGAAAACTATACTCTTTTACAAATAAATATCTTTTATTTATAAAACCGTTTTCCTAAATGAATAGTATTTGTTAAATCTAAGCAAAGTGCCACTACAACCCACTTTTGGGGAACCCGTTAGGGATAGTACGGTTCATCGTGCACCCGCGGGCTAGTAGTGCGAGATTCAGACCTCCGCAAGGAGCATTCGGTCTCGAAAGGTTTAAAATACGGCATTTAAGAAAAATGAGATTTTGGGAAAATAAAATATTTATTTAAAATTATTCATGTGTTAATATATATAATTATCATTTAAACACCTATTTTATCATAAGATAAAGTTTCCACTTTTTTTCCAAAAATTACAAGATTAAAAGTTACATTAAAATACCATGAATTTTAAATAAAACAATTAATACTTTTATTAGGATATATTCATTATACTAACACAAATAAAAGTTACACTCATCATAACTATAAAGACGAATAATAAATACTTGAGGTGTATTTTGAAAACTATACAAAAGTACTTTTTACATAAAACCCCCTCAAGTTTTATAAATTACAATAAGGCCCCTAACAATCATTGAACTTCAAATTACCTTTCTTTTAGTCTGACTCGGGTTAGAGTCTGACTATTTCTGACTTGAATATGATTCAAGTCAATCTATATTCTTTTATATTCCAACACAATAATGAATACATGAATCCTTGAATTCAGTTAACAATCTGTTCATTTTGACTGAATCAAACCATGGATATTCATCCATTATCCTGATATTCCATTTACCTGATTATACAGTTACAACATGTTACTGATATCATGGTTTTGGTCAGTCACCCAATTTACACAATACATTACAACAATACTGTTAAAACACTACGGGGTTTAAGGGGTAGATTGGTACGGAAGGTGTTAAAGGTGGCACGAGGTGGTCAGATTAAGACACCTAACCTAAATCCTATTGCTGTTATACCGTGGCATAACGGTTCCTTGTACTTCCCTTTTGCCCTGATCTCTAGCATATAGAGATCCCCCTCGTATACACTGGTATCTTTCTGTACCAAGCTACAAACAACAGCGTTAACTCAATATTCCATAATATTCAACAATGTAATACTTTAGAAAATAATTTTACACTGTCATTCTAATTCTTCCTTATCTTTGGGACTTACCGAGCGACCTGTTCGCTGACGACATTCTATTTCTTTCTTCTTTGAATGTCGTCAGGTGCGTTGGACCAAGCTGAGATCGAGCCCACCGGTGAAGATTTGGAGCAGTTCTACGAAGATCCCGAGCTTTAGATATTGTACCTTGTTCTTTCCAGTATTTTCATTTACTGTTATGCCACTGTTTAGGCATTGCTTTTTATTTCAGTTGTATTTTCTTTTCATGCATTGTACAAAGAATGTTATTAATAAAAGTTGTTATTATTTCTATATCTTTCATCTCTTATGATTTACTTTATATTGCTTAACTACGCTTAGCGTATGTACTTCTGAGTACATACGTAGCGGACCTTGTCGCGTCCACTTCGCCGTACACTGGGAAGCGGGGCGTGATAAGTAAAGAAGCAGGTTACCGAATTGCTAGAGAAGGGTTGGATTCGCAGCAGTAATTCATCTTGGGGAGCTCCAGTTCTTCTAGTCAAGAAGAAAGATGGCACAAAGAGGATGTGCATCGATTATCGAGAATTAAACCGGGTGACTATTAAGAACAAGTACCCGATACCTCGCATTGGCGAATTGTTCGAGCAACTTAGTGGCGCGAGAGTATTCTCGAAGCTGGATTTGCGGTCCGGATATCATCAAGTTCGAGTTAAATCAGAGGATATCTGCAAGACTGAGTTCCGAACTCGATATGGACATTACGAGTATTTAGTGATGCCATTCGGAGTCACGAATGCACCGGCGATATTTATGGACTTGATGAACTGAATCTTTTCACCGTTCTTGGACCAGTTTATAGTGGTGTTCATCGATGATATTCTGGTCTACTCGAAGAGCCTAGAAGAGCATGCAGAACACTTGAGGATCGCACTGCAGACGTCGAGGCATGAAAGATTATATGCAAAGATGAGCAAGTGCGAGTTTTGGCTTGAAGAAGTGAAGTTTTTAGGGCATGTCGTATCCGGAGATGGAATCGCCGTTGACCCTGAGAAGATTGCAGCAATTCAAGATTGGCCGATTCCGAAGAACGTAGCAGAGATCAGAAGTTTTCTTGGACTTGCCGGATATTACAGAAGGTTCGTGGAGAATTTTTCTCGTTTAGTTGAGCCTTTGACCAAGCTTACGCGGAAGGATGTACCGTTCGTTTGGACGGATAGTTGTGCGTCAGCTTTTGAGGCGTTGAAGGAAAGATTGACAACCGCTCCTATTTTGATCGTACCATACGGTTCCGGAGGATTAGTGATTCACAGCGACGCGTCTGGGAAAGACTTGGGATGTGTTTTAATGCAGCATGGGAAGGTTATAGCCTACGCATCGAGACAGTTGAAGACCCATGAGAAGAATTACCCAACTCACAACAGCTGTGATTTTCGCTTTGAAGATTTGGAGACACTACTTATTGGGCGAAAGGGTCGAAGTGTTCACCGATCACAAAAGCCTAAAGTACGTGTTCACGCAGAAAGAGCTCAACATGAGGCAGCGTAGATGGTTGGAGCTGATGGCTGACTACGATCTTGATCTAAAATACCATCCGGGAAAAGTTAATGTAGTGTCAGATGCGCTTAGTCGGTTGCCAGCAATTCGGATGTTGACAGCACAGAGAGAGCTTACCGATGATTTTCGGAGATTCGAGTTGGAGGTCGTGTTACCGCATTCTTCAGGATAGTTGATGCAGCTGCAAGTACAGTCGTCATTGATCGATAATATTAAAGAAGCGCAGTCGCACGATCCAAGGTTGCAGAAGTTTTGAGAATAGGTAGAAGCGGGGCTTCAAACAGACTTGTTGATTCATGAAGATGGTTCATTGCATTATGGTAGTCGTTTGTGTGTGCCGAAAGGAGACATTCGCGAAGAAATTATGAAGGAGGCGCACAGTTCCGCATATTCCGTACATCCAGGAGGCACGAAGATGTGCCGTGATCTACGACAGCATTTCTGGTGGGAAGGCATGAAATGGGAGATTGGCCGCTTTGTAGCGAAGTGCTTGGTGTGTTGTTCAGTTGATAAAACTGCACACTTGTATTACATTTTTCCTACCATTTTCATATTAAAAAAGGACTATATTATAATATATTATACATATGAGGGTTTATGTGTAAAAGCATTATTTTCCATGTGTTAATATATTTTAATTATCATTTGGTAGGAAAATGTATGCAAATAAATTTATTGACCAAATCCTAGTAGAACAAAGTCTACTAAATATTATTTGAGTTGTTGTGCAAAAGATTTCCAAGTTGTTATGCAGAATTTATCAAACAAATCAAGTTGTTGAAGAAAACTTGCCAAATTAAGGAGCAAAACTTGGAGACTAAGTCTGGAAGCAACCGAGAGAAGGTTTTTGAATTCTGAAGGTGCCTAGGATTGCCACATGTCACAATCATAAAGCCCAAAAATTTCTATCAAGAGATCCTCACCATTGGCCACGGATCCGCGGCCATACCCTCTCTTTGGCCGCGGATCCGCCGCAACAATAGGGAGTTGGAAGGCAATATTTTGGGAGATTGACAACTGCTGAATTTTACCAACTTCTCAACAATAAGATTCTGGGTTTGCACTATAAAAAGGCACCGAGAGCCTCTTGGAAAAGCCATCAAGCCGAAGAGATCACGAAGCTCCCGACGCTCACGCATCCAGGCTGATCATCAACTGTTCGTCTACCTCCTTCGAAGAGATCGAGAAGCAAACTAGTCTTTGTAATCATTTTCTAAGGAATCAAAGTGTAGATTGTTTAAGTTGATTAATAAAGGTAGTTGTTTTATTTAATTCTTTTGCATTTTACATTATGTTTTCCCTCTCTATCTTTTCATCTTCTTTTCCCAACATGCGCGAGTAATTCTCCGCTTGTTAGGGTTCGTAGGATTAGGGTAGGCTAATGGGCGATGAAAATAACTAAACCCTTTTTAAGTCCTATAAAGTTTAAGAACTTTATCAAAAGAATTATTAACATCCTAATCGGGCGCGCTAGCAATTCCTTGCTAGTTCCGACCGCGATTAGAGATTAGATTAATGATTATTTTGGTAAAGGCTAGATATGAACGGAGTTCCGTGTCGAGATAAGGGTTAAGAGTGGGATTCCTTTTTCCTTCAGAAACCCTAATCTACACGCATCACCGTCGTTCTAGTTCTAAATCTATTAATGGATAAAAAGGGTAACTTTTAATTAATAGTTCATAACTACTAAATCCTAACGAACCCTACAAGCCCTCTTATTATATTATCTACATCTCTAAAATAATCTAGATCTATATTTTACATTCTTGTTTAACGTAGATCTAGAAACCATTCTTCAAAATTCTTTATTCTTCCCCCTCTCTTTTTCAACACATCTAAAGTAAGAATAAAAGGTTCCACATTTCCCAGAGGACGACCCGTACTCATCTCGGTCTAGCTACACGCGACACCGTTATTGATTGCGGTTAATTACTACAAAACATACACTTTTTTGTGACAATCAAATGGCGTCGTTGCCGGGGATACGTGCGTAATTTTTTATTTTTACTATTTGTGTTGATTTCTTACACGAGTCATATCATTATTAACACAAAACTGCAAATTGCATATTTAACGATTTATGCGTGAATTTTTGCGAGGAAATCTGGAGTCATGGACTTGAGGAAACAGGAGATCTAGGGTTTTACATTTCTCTGGTATCTTTCTTAACTCCTTCTCTCTCCTTTCAAATCCAATAAAATCTATTTTCTGCAGGATTCTTTGCAAAATTGCGCCGCTAAAAAAAAAATCTTTTTGCAAAAGTTTTGTGATTGGTTTTGTTTTGCATATTTAATACGGATTTTAAGGGGCAAAGACCAAATCAAGATTAGGTGGGGATTTCATCACCCTTCCTAAGCCCCACAAATCACAAACCGAGCATATAGATCAACCCTTCATTAATTTAAAAAATATCTAGACCAGACTCTAAGAACTGTCGCGCTCAATAAGGACAGAGGAAGGTCGTGGGTAATCTATCGTTTATCCGCATTACTTTTGTAGTGCCTAGGCAAGTGTGACAAAGGCTAGTGGTTTTTAATTAGGCCCACTGTTGTGGTGGTTCCTTCCCACTTACCTGGCACTTACCTCGCTACAAGGGTAGTACGGAGGCGGTAGAGGATTTATCCTGCGGCTTGTCCTTTGGAAGTCTAGGAGCGGTCTAGAGACTGGACCTAGGTGACCTTAGTTCTAGGGTTGCTTGTGCATCTTAGGGAGATTTGTCTTGAGTCCCACATTTTTCAAAACAAGCCAATTTTAAATCACACACACGCTGCCACTTGCACTAAACCCGCTTAGTGCATGCTCGGCTGGACACGGGATCCTAGTGCCCGTCTTGTCCGCGTTCCTTCTATCGACACCGAAGTCGGTACTTCTTCATCTTCTTTTCCCCCACCACACACCACATCGATCGTGATGGATGACACTCCATCTAATTATAACACCACGCTGCCACCGCCTGCAGGTGCGCAAAATCCACCGCGCATCTCTCTCCAAGAGAGATGCTATCATATTCGTGGTCCCCTTCCTACTTGTTTATCTCTTCCACCACCTAACGGGGATAATTTCGAAATTAAACCCCACTACATCAATCTTCTGCCCAAATTTCACGGGCTTGAGTCGGAAGACGCGTACGTTTTCATCACCAAATTCGAAAACGTATGCGCAATGATGGGTACTTCACAATTGACTTTAGATGCTATGCGCTTACGTCTTCTCCCATTCACACTGTGCGACTTGGCAGAAAAATGGCTTTACAATACTGCCGCACACTCCATCACTAATTGGGATGAATTCGTCGTAGCATTTCTTAAGAAGTTTTACCCAAATCATAAGACTGCACATGTTAGGAGCGAGATTAACCAGTTCACCCAACCTCCCAATGAACCATTTTGGAAGTGCTTTGAACGTTTCAAAGATCTGCTTGTCCAATGCCCCCATCACGGAATACAAAGATGGGATTTATGTCGGATTATATATGAGGGCATTAATCCAGCGACAAAGCAGATGCTTGAAACAATGTGTCAATGCAATTTCATGTCTAAAGATGATGGTGAAGCTTGGAAATATCTGGAAGATCTCGCAGAAAGCACTTTGCAGTGGGAAAGCATAAGACCACCTTCAACTAAGGGAGGTATTCACCAGCTCGACGTTTCCATCGCAGTAAAAGCCGAAATGGCAGCGATACAAAAGAAACTCGACGCTATTGAAAACAAGTTCTCATCTTTCTCCCTAAATCAAGTCACGCTTCCTAAGACCGTCTGTGGTTGCTGTTCGGATCCTTCACACTTAACGGAAGAATGTCCTATGAATGCATCGTTTCAAGCTAATGCTGCTTTTCAGCAGCGACCTAGAAACGACCCTTATTCTTCCACGTACAATCAATGATGGAGGAATCATCCTAACTTTGCTTGGAACCAAAACCAATAAAGCAATTATCAAAAACCTCCTCCACAGCAACCACAACCACAGAATCAGCCCCCCTTTCAGTCACAGAATTTCCAATATCCGGCCAACATTTCTACACCACAAGTGGCCGGTACTGACAACTCACTTGCACAAACTTTGGATATGTTCATGAAACAATCCATGCAAAATTCGGCTGAGATGAGGTCTTCTATTGATACCCTAACGAAAAACTCCGCCTCCCATGGTGAGAGTATTAAATCAATAGAAAACCAAATCGCACAGTTAAACGCCGCAATGAGTGCGAGAGAGAAAGGGAAACTCCCATCTCAACCCATACCTAATCCTGGCCACTCACAAAGTTATAATGTGAGTGCTGTTACCATGTTGAGATCGGAAAAAGTGCTGAATAACCGAGTGGGTGAGCAGTGTGATGATAGTGACAACAATGATACCCCAGCTTCTTCTTCTTCCCCTAATTCGTCTAGTCTCCCACCTTCACCCGAGCCAATTCTCCGTTTTCCCCAAGGCTCGAACCCTTCGCCCATTTCACCAAATCTATCTAAGTCGATTCCCACTCCAGTTTTGGGATCGAATCCGTCCCCACAATCCTCTCCAACGTTGGACCCAAAACTTATTGATCAAGCACCTTATCCAAACAGGTTAAGGGGCAACAGACCAAGTCCACAAATGGAGAAGATTGTGGAAATTTTTAAGCAAGTTAACATAAACATTCCTCTCCCAGATGCTATTCAACAAGTTCCGTCATATGCAAAAATCTTAAAGGACTTGTGCACTAGGAAGAGAAAAGTTCAAGTACCTAAAAAAGTTTTCCTTGCGAGTAATGTGAGCACTGCTTTTACACAACAACTTCCCAAGAAATGAAAGGACCCCGGAAGTCCTACAATTTCAATTTCTATTGGGGGTAAAAATATTAATCGTCCTCTGCTCGATCTAGGTGCTAGTGTTAACTTGCTTCCATATTCTGTGTATGAGCAATTAGGGATTGGAGAGTTAAAACCTGCGCATTGCACTCTTCAGATGGCCGATCGATCTATCACCCAACCTAGGGGTGAGCTAGTGTTGGAGATAGTGCCCTCAGAGTCAATTATTAGGTCACAGGTACGTGATTGTAATGATTGAGGGAGGACCTATCCTGGTAGGACAGTCTTATTCGAGATGATAGTATGCTATCTGGTTTACCTTTATCATCGTGTACTGCTTTAGGTGACCTGACACGTCGCTATTACACGTTGATAGAGCCCCTAGGATTCTTGCTTGACCACCAGCAGTATGAGGGCGATCATATAAGTGGGAGCTGGGGGTCTATAAGCATATCCTTAAAAGGTCCCTAGTCGTGGGAGTTTCGAGACTGGGCATCGATACTCCATTAGTAGACTAGTGTATACAGTCGAGACCCCGACGAGGGGCAGTGGCCGGTCTCACAAGCCACTGGTGTCAGTTGGATCACCTAAGATGTATACAGGTGCTCATTGGGTTATGAGTACACCGGACAGGACTCGCCGGGAACATGCTAGTTGGTCATATACCAGACGTCAGATGGCAGTTCCCTGGTGACATGTGTGCAGGTTAGTTCATCGACCTGGGGATCGTCATTTGTCTCGTGTGAGTTCCCACTGTACTTTGATTACTACCCTACCACGGCTCAAAGGAGTAGTGCAAACAGGTTTTAGTTGGGTACAGTCCCGAGCCACATGGAGGCAGTGAGCGTATCTTCAGGGGTTCGTCTCTCCCGGTATTGGGGGTGAGGTCGTGCTGTGTCTAGGAGAGCCATTACACAAAGTCCTTGGCCAAGGCAAGGAGATTTACTGGTAGGTATTCCAGTAGTATCTCAGGGTGTTCTGGGCTACACTCCGACACGACTTGTACCGCTTTTGGGGGTCTGACTTTTACCAACCCCCTAGGCCCGCCATGCGATACTCATAGACGAACGGACCGGACTGCACGGATATTGTCACTGACAGGCTCAGTAGGGTGTCAGGATGAGTTCGCTCATCGACGTCCTTTTTAGTCAATACCTGGTAGCCCGTTACGTATTGGCTTATACCTCTGACGTGCTAGTGGTTAAATCCACAACCAAGGTGTTGACGAGTCTTTAGAGTCCCCCACATTCAGTTACTCAGCTTTCGGACGAAAGGTTGTAGAGGCCGTATGGAGATATGGCAAGGTCCGATCAGATACGTGCGGTATTGCACGGATCAGGATCGGACAGTTTGTACTATAGGCCGTATGGTTATATGGCAGGGTTCGATCAGATACGTGCGGTATTGCACAGATCAGGATCGAACAGATATTACTGGCCGGCTTTGGTATAAGCCGGATCCTAGTATAGTACAGTGTAGAGTTTGTCTCATTGCATTTGTATTTCGGTCGAAATACAGATGCGGGTGTGTATGCACAGTATCGGGGTTTTTCCTGTAATTTATTACGGGACCAGTTTTCTGGAGTTGCCAGTTTGCTTTCCGTTTCGGCCGATTTCCTTTGTTCCGTTCATTGGCCGAAGTTTTGTGGAGGAGGGTTTATTTGCATTGTTGCAAATAGGCATTTGTGGAGGGGTTCTTTGCTTATTTTTGTATCATGATGGTTTTCATGATGAGCACCATCATTGACTTCTCTTTCTCATGATGGATTGACTTTGGATATGTTGATGGTTGTTTTGAGTGTTGGACTTTCCTAGCTATCATTTCTTCACATCATAACTTGACACTCCCTTTGATGATGGTTCCACCACTCCCCCTTGACTTCACACTCTCTCTCTCCATTCACAAAAGGTGGCCGGCCATTTTTTTTTGGTGGGGGTTGATTGATTCATTTTGGGTGTGGCATATTTGTTTTCTTATGCTTGCTAGAAAAGCCCTCTAGTTCTTTTTCAAAAGAAGTTCCTCTCTTTTCCTCCACAAAAAATGGCACAACTCCATAACCCCATATGAGACTTGAGTGCTACATTATATTCTACAGTAAATCTTGGGCACGTCGAGTAGCCGGCTTCGTGCCCGAGTTGCCTCGGCATTGAGGTGGGAGCCCGTAAACAAAGTAGGCGATGTGGTGCACTTCCGGCGACGAGGAGGAGACGGGACTTTTCCGCAGGAGATCGGGACCATGACGAGAAGACCGGAGGACTTGGATCGTCGGTACATCTCTAACCCATCTTCTAGTTAGCTTAGACTTGTTAATAGTTACGATCCGGGTGTTTAGTGCGCGGTGGTGCCGGTTTGCTAAGTCCGCAAAATTTAAGTTTTTCACCGCTTCCGCATTCCGGCGTCGGATTGACGGCCGGGGCGCCGCCGTGCACTTACAGCTAGAGGATGTGTTAATCAAAGTCGGGGAATTCATATTCCCTGTGGACTTTATCGTTATTGATACACAACCTGTAGCGAACCCACGCAATCAAATCCCGGTGATACTCGGTCGACCCTTTTTGGCCACTTCCAACGCAGTAATTAATTGTAGAAACGGCTCTATGACCCTATCCTTTGGAAAGAAGTCAATTAAGCTTAATATTTACAAGTTGGGAAGTGAACCCTCCAAACCCTATGCTCATGTGTGTTCTGTCGAATTAATGGATGTCGACAGCAGCGAATTTGATCAACCTCATGATACAGACTCTTTTCATATGTTGTTGTTTGACCCAACCATTTACTCTTCCACCGAGTTGTCCGGGTCAACATCCAACACTGATAAGGAACTTTTTATAGAGTCTGACGATCACCCCATTTTTTCTGATGATATTATTCTTCGGGGTATCGATGAAAGCTTTGAGGAAATTTTCGCTGATGAACTCGCATTTTTACAAGACACGGGTGTTGAGATGAATCAACTCCAAGATGAAGAAATTGGACCTCCACCCCTTCTTTTGGACAATCATGATAATGCGAGTAATTCATCATTACTATCACTGTGTCGTCTCTCCAAATTGAGACGCAATCTTTTTCCATTACACCTCTTGTCACCTCCCCACTTCTTCACATCAATAGGTGACATGTTCTTCCACCAACCTTGGTACTTCATTGATAAAATTTTTGAATGGTTGGTGACCTTCGGTCTTTGCAAAGCTTGGCATTGACCAATAACCTTGACCGCCTCATATGATTTTTAAAAGATTAAAATTGTTTAACTCACGTTTGGGGGAGGGGTGGTATATTTTGGCTCTTAAAAGAAAATGATTTTTACAAAATTGTGAGCCTAAAATAAGTTTGGGGGAGGATTTTCACTTTCATATATTTTTGCCCCCATAAATAATTTTCTCCCAAGTCTACAGGTTTTTGTGCTTAATGGATGACATCAGTGAGGACACTGCTGTAAACAGGTTTGGGGGAGGTTTGTGCTTATAAACACATCAATTTGCATCATATTTTGCATAAGCACAACATTTTCAAAAATTAAAAAATAAAAAAATTCTTTTATAACAAAAGAATAGAAAGTGAAAAATTACATCCAAAAGATAGGAATACTTTAAGAAAACCAAGAAAATTAGAAGTTTTCTTATACGAACTAATAATAAGTAGTTATGAGCTGTTGTCCCAAGGGTTAGTAAAATGAAGGAAGTCACTAATCTGAGGATAAAAAAAAGTCTGAAAAATAATTTCTATTCTGAAAGCCAAACATTTGAATGTTGATACCCTACTATATGCACTTACACACGTCTTGAAACTCAGGATAGTAGAGGATACCTTGAAATGCTCTTGTCTAAAAGCCAAAGTATGAAGGAAGTGAAAAAATGAAGAAAAAATAAAAATGGTGAAAAGAAAAAAATGAACACTGGTTTTGTTATCGCCAAGGCAGCAATAAAAAAATATAGCGAGGGTGCCTCTTCACCTAGTGCCCTAAGGCCAACTGGTCTGGGAGTCACTGCTAAGCCTTAGGTGGTGCAAAACGAGGAAAATACTATCACCAAATCAGCAAGCACTTGAGTAATCGGTCGGTTAGTACCTCAAGAAGTATTAACGGTCGCATGAAAATGTGTGAGCAAAATATTCATCAAATTAAAAAGGACTAAGGTAGATGGACAAGAATATGATAGCTTGAATTGAATTCTCCGAGTGTAGGGATGTTATTTACACACACGTAGGGTTATATGATCAATGTTTGGATAAAAGGTAGGAATGAAGAATAAAGACGATGTTTTATTGAGGGATGATGTGATTTCTAACATTTTTTCATGACTATTAAGATAGGGATCATGACAACTGAAAAGCTAGTATAGTTGGAAACTCTTATTTTCAAAGTATTTCTTTTATGGTTCTTATCTTTATATGTAAATTTCACCATCTCTCTTTTGTTATAGGATTTTGTGGGTGTAATCCGCTGAAAACCCTCAGGAGACAACACTCCTTCTACTAGGGACACCTAGAGGTTTAACGGCTTGTTGCACGTGCTCAGTGCAATCGTGTCTGCCTACGAAAGTGTGCTTAGTTTTCTCCTTTCTTTTTCTCCTCTTGAATAAACTAGTTTGCTCGGGACGATCAAAGATAAGTTTGGGGGTATTTGTTCAGTTGATAAAACTGCACACTTGTATTACATTTTTCCTACCATTTTCATATTAAAAAAGGACTATATTATAATATATTATACATATGAGGGTTTATGTGTAAAAGCATTATTTTCCATGTGTTAATATATTTTAATTATCATTTGGTAGGAAAATGTATGCAAATAAATTTATTGACCAAATCCTAGTAGAACAAAGTCTACTAAATATTATTTGAGTTGTTGTGCAAAAGATTTCCAAGTTGTTATGCAGAATTTATCAAACAAATCAAGTTGTTGAAGAAAACTTGCCAAATTAAGGAGCAAAACTTGGAGACCAAGTCTGGAAGCAACCGAGAGAAGATTTTTGAATTCTGAAGGTGCCTAGGATTGCCACATGTCACAATCATAAAGCCCAAAAATTTCTATCAAGAGATCCTCACCATTGGCCGCGGATCCGCGGCCATACCCTCTCTTTGGCCGCGGATCCGCCGCAACAATAGGGAGTTGGAAGGCAATATTTTGGGAGATTGACAACTGCTGAATTTTACCAACTTCTCAACAATAAGATTCTGGGTTTGCACTATAAAAAGGCACCGAGAGCCTCTTGGAAAATCCATCAAGCCGAAGAGATCACGAAGCTCCCGATGCTCACGCATCCAGGCTGATCATCAACTGTTCGTCTACCTCCTTCGAAGAGATCGAGAAGCAAACTAGTCTTTGTAATCATTTTCTAAGGAATCAAAGTGTAGATTGTTCAAGTTGATTAATAAAGGTAGTTGTTTTATTTAATTCTTTTGCATTTTACATTATGTTTTCCCTCTCTATCTTTTCATCTTCTTTTCCCAACATGCGCGAGTAATTCTCCGCTTGTTAGGGTTCGTAGGATTAGGGTAGGCTAATGGGCGATGAAAATAACTAAACCCTTTTTAAGTCCTATAAAGTTTAGGAACTTTATCAAAAGAATCATTAACATCCTAATCGGGCTCGCTAGCAATTCCTTGCTAGTTCCGACCGCGATTAGAGATTAGATTAATGATTATTTTGGTAAAGGCGAGATATGAACGGAGTTCCGTGTCGAGATAAGGGTTAAGAGTGGGATTCCTTTTTCCTCCAGAAACCCTAATCTACACGCATCACCGTCGTTCTAGTTCTAAATCTATTAATGGATAAAAAGGGTAACTTTTAATTAATAGTTCATAACTACTAAATCCTAACGAACCCTACAAGCCCTCTTATTATATTATCTACATCTCTAAAATAATCTAGATCTATATTTTACATTCTTGTTTAACGTAGATCTAGAAACCATTCTTCAAAATTCTTTATTCTTCCCCCTCTCTTTTTCAACACATCTAAAGTAAGAATAAAAGGTTCCACATTTCCCAGAGGACGACCCATACTCATCTCGGTCTAGCTACACGCGACACCGTTATTGATTGCGGTTAATTACTACAAAACATACACTTTTTTGTGACAATCATGTGTCAACAAGTTAAGGCTGAACATCAAAGAGTAGCTGGTTCATTGCAACCACTTCCGATTCCTCAGTGGAAGTGGGAACATATAACCATGGATTTCATGACAGCTTTACCGCGGAGTCCAAAGATCAACAATGCAGTTTGGATGATTGTTGATCGATTGACCAAGGCAGCTCATTTCATACCGTTTCGGGTTGGTCAGTCAACGGAATCGTTAGCAGAGCGGTACATGCAGGAGATTGTGAGATTGCATGGTGTACCTATAAGCATCGTTTCCGATCGTGATACCCGATTCTTATCGCACTTCTGGAGGAGTTTACAGGAAAGTTTGGAGACGCGATTGAAGTTTAGCACCGCTTATCATCCTCAGACAGATGGCCAGTCGGAGAGAATGATCCAAACACTTGAAGACATGTTGAGATCTTGCATGTTGGACTTCAAGGGTTCATGGGAGGATCATCTACACTTGGTGGAGTTCTCATATAATAATAGCTTTCAGGTGACTATTCAGATGGCTCCATTCGAAGTATTGTATGGTCGCAAGTGTCGCTCACCCGTTTGTTGGGACGATGTTGGAGAACGAAGATTGTTGGGACTAGATTTGATCATGCAAACAGTAGAGAAGGTTAATACTATCCGAAATCACATGAAGGCAGCACAGGATCGGCAGAAGAGTTGGGCCGATACATCGAGAAGACCTCTAGTGTTCGTTGTTGGTGATCTTGTATTTTTGAAGATATCACCGACTAGAGGAGTGATTCGTTTTGGGAGTCGAGGCAAGCTTAGTCCTTGATTCGTGGAGCCGTTCGAGATTATTGAGCGTGTTGGAGAAGTGGCTTATCGATTGACGTTACCACCATCTTTGGCGAATATTCATAACATGTTTCATGTATCTCAACTCCGTAAGTATGTTCGAGATGAAACACACATGCTAGATCATTCGGAGCTGACAGTAAGGAAGGACTTGACCTATGAAGAACGACCGATGTCGATTGTCAATCGAAAAGAAAAAGTCTTTAAGAACAAGGTTATCCCTCCCATACTTGTTTCTTGGGGGAATCGCTCGCACGGAGAATCGACTTGGGAACGAGAAGACGAGATTCGACAGAAGTTTCCAGATCTCTTCTTGTAGATTCATGTTTGTTTGTCTTTTCTTGTTCCGGGAATTTCGAGGACGAAATTCTTTTGTAATTGGGTATAATGTAACACCCTAATTCATTTATACCAGTTCTTTTGGGTAATTCTTTATTTATGGCTATTTCTTGATTTATTGTTGTTTGGGTGTGAATAGTATAGTTGGCATCTGTATTTGCATCCAACCCGACCCGCTTGCTGGAAGCCCGTCTTGATTCATGTTTATGATTTATCCCGGCTTGTTAAGTGGATCCGTGCACTTTCATATTTTTTTATATACTGCATACTGGCATTTTATCTGGCATCTGCATACTTTTCAATATAATATATAAAGTCAAGTAAAATATTTTAAAAATATATAGCATGGCCTGCATGATACCCCTGACCTTGTCGTAGCATCCGCGCATCTTGTTCTCGTCCCATTCAGTGAAACAGACTCGTTTGGATGGCTATGTGCACGTGCGTGCATTCGTTCTTGGGGGTATAATTTTTCGTTACTAGGATATCCTGTTTTGATGTTGGTCGACACGTATATTATCCGAATTTTAAAACTAGATTTTTAGACCCAACCCGGGCGTGTTTTGGAGTAATTTTGTATTAACCTAAAACTCAATTTTAACTATTATAATATTCATTTATATTTTAACAGATTCGTTTAGATTTTAAAAGAAACTAAAAATATCTTAAAACCCCTAATCTCAATCTCCCTGTCTCTCTCTCTCCACTAAAAAGATTTTGTAAATCCTCACAAATCTTCTTTCCCTCCTCCTATTCTCACCGCTCTCTCTCTCTCTCTCTCTCTTCTATTTCTTTGGCTCAAGATCTCGTCACCTCCCTTCTTCCCATACACTCACCCCCTCCTTCCTCGTGTTCCTCGCGAGAAAACCCTAACCTCCGCCGCCTCGTTACCGCCGCATCTCGCCTGCGCACCTCGCCGCTGGAGCTCTGACCCATCGTCGACATTCCCTTCGCCTCGCCTCTGTCCCCAAGAACCACTCCAGAGAACCCAGAGAGCACAACCCCTTCTCTTTCTTCTTCTTCTTCTAATCTTCTTCTCTTCATGATGTAGGGTTCCTAGGCACGCTAATGAGGTCTTACAAGGCATCGAACATGCCAATTTCAAAAAATCTAGGTGCCGAGAGACCCGACTACGGATCGTTTGCTAGAAAACTAGGCGAAAAAGCTAACTAGTTAACATTTAACTATGAGAATACGGATATACAACCTTTGTAGATCCGGTGCTCCACCTCCACGGCTCCGCAATGAAGTCTCCTCGCTGTCCAAGACGGATCTCGGGCTCTAGCGTCGGCTTCATCGGAGAATGGACGGGCTAGGTCATCGATGTCCATGCCGAAGATGATCTACGTCGAGGCATCGCTAAATCAAGCTCCGACTTCACCAAGTCAAGAAACTTGTGAAGGAAACACACTCTACTACTTGGCAAGAGGTAGAGGATGAAGAAATAGGAAGTGGGTAGACTTTAGAATTGGATTTCTCACTCTAATTCATTACTTGCCATTGATGGAGGCAAGCTTTCTTCACTTGAAGAAATGAAGAAGAAGAAGAAGAATGATATGATAAGTTAATTCCAAAAAGAAAAATAAAAGAATACTTATCATAACCAAACCATGGTCAAGTGTAGAGAATAAATCATGGTTAGTGGGATGGTTAAGGTTAAGCATGAGACAAAATGGTCACTTGGTCAAAGTCTTCATGAAGCTTCAAGAAAGAACAAAGAAAGCAACCATTTTTCTCTTTTGCTTTTCTATTTCCAAAAGAATAAATAAATGAATAAATGAATAAGGAAATAGTAAACCCTAATCATTTCATTAACCAAGGTTTAATTCTTTACACTTAACCAAAAGGCATGTATCATCAAACATGATACAAGCAAGTGCACAAAATCATATCGCATATGCAATGCGCACATCCGAGTGAGAAAATCCATCTTAAGTAAACCGATACTAGTTGATGCAAAGTAATATATCAAATATATAAATATGCATTAAATCATTAAATCAACACTTGATTCAATGATCCGGTCATGTCGCACACAACCGACTAGTATTCAATATATCGGCTTATCGATTCAACGCTTGAATCGATAACTAGGTTATATCGCATACAACCATCCGACACATTGATCGCGAGAATGAAATACGGTATCACATACACGCATTATTCTCGGTCCCGCACATATCTCATATGCGCTCCTATTTCGTTTCGCTTGAGCCAGGAAACCTCTGTGTAGGACTCTAAAGACTCGTCAATACGCCGGCAGCAGGTGATGATCATATCAAACACCCACAAGCCGCAAGCGGTCTGCTAAACGTAACGGCCACCCGGGTATTGAGCGATCAGAAGATCGACGAGCAAGCCCGCTCACACTCCTGTGAATCTAACCAGTAACACTACCGTACAGTCCGGTCTGATCGTCTGATATGTCGCATATCTTGCCTAGGGGTGGTAAACGTCAGACCCCAATAGCTCGATAAGTCGTGTCGATATGAGGTCTATAACAATTCGAGAAACTACTGGTAACACTTACCAGTAAATCTCAGCAACCCTGGCCAGGGATTTCCTGTTATAGCCAATCGAACACAGCGCAACATCAACCCCCTATACCGGGAGAGACGAATCCCCTCCTATCGCTCATTGCCTCCATGTGATTCGGGACTGTACCCAAAAACCACCGTTTTGCATGCCCTCTTGGACGTGGTAAGATGGAAATCAAAGCACAGTGGGAACCACACAAGACTCTATGACGATCTCGGGTCAACAGACTACTCTGTACCAGTGTCACCAGAGAACTGCCATCTGACGTGAGGTATAATACCATCTGGGAGTTCTCGGCGAGTCCGTCCAGTGTACCCAGTCTCCACTGAGCACCCGTATATCATCTCTGATGTCAAACACCAACGGATATGGGATCATCCATCGCCCATCTGTATGGGTCGAGAAGGTACACGCTAGTCTACTCTAGTATATCGATGCCCCGTCTCGATACACCCACGACTAGGGACTTTGAAGGATGTACTTTTGGACTACCATGTCCCCACTAGTATGATCTGCATCATAGTCCAGGTAGTCAAGTACACATCCTAAGGGCTTTACCAACATGTAACAGAGAGACAATCAGTGTACACGTTAAGGTAAAGTTCAACCAGATAGCATACTATCATGTCGAGCAAGAAAGTCCTCCCTATATATGTCCAAGCATCCACTACAATATACATCCTATGTATAGTAATGGCCTCTAGGGCATACATATAACTAACACATGATTCGTGCGTTTTCCGGTGATCGCCGGAGCCGTGCCATCACCGACGATCCGGGCGATCTAGTAGACATCCTTATCCAGCGTGGTCCGTTCCTGCATTGCTTGGTTCAGTCCCGTGTGCGCCGTGTGTGCATTGCGACGTTTACACGACGTCGGACGCAACGTACGCACCCCGTCGTGAGATCCGTTCAAGCAAGTTTATCTTGCTACATGCTATGCTATTATATTTGTATCTATATAAAAAAAATACCACATATTTACTGCATTGTGCATCCATGTTACTGTTTTACTATTTTCGGATAGCCGTTCTTATCCGTATCATTCATTACATATCTAGTCGCATGCAAGTTTATCTTGTTACATGCTATGATACATATTTTGCATCCATATGAATAAAAATATCACATGTTTACTGCATTGTACATCCATATTACTGATTTACTGTTTTCGGATAGCCGTACGCATCCATATCATTAATTACATATCTGGTTGCATGAAAGTTAGCTTGATACATGCTATATTATTATACTTGCATCTATATTAATAAAAATATTGCATATTTATTGTATTGTGCATCCATGTTACAGTTTTACCGTTTTCCCGATATCCGTTCGCATCCGCACAATTTATTATATATCTAGTCGCATGTCATGCCATACTATTTCACATTACTGTTACCTTGGCACCCCATGCTTGATAATGTGCATCCTACGTAGTCATGGAGTTGCAGATGAAATCGCTGATAAATATTTGTGCATCCGTGTTTTACTGTGCATCCGTACTTTTATCGTGCATCCGTACTTGCTACAGTTTTATTATGAGCATCCGTTTGATACCTGTGCACTACCTGTCATGACCTGATACACCACTACTTGTCATGTTTCCTGATCCTGTTTCTAATGCCGACAATCCTGACATGTTGTCCTGACGGACGTATCCTGTTGTCTACATAGACAAAACTGTACTTGCTTGATCCTGTGTTGGCATTAACTCCAGATTTATCAATACCTGACTTGAACACATAACTTGGGGGTAAGGGGAAATCAATGATGAAACCTGACTTGTAACTCAACAGTTCGACACTTATACTGATCAGTTTTACGGGCTAGGTCAGCCCCGGGATGCTGCTGCTGACATCATTCATCTGTACATGTTTCCTTTTTAATGCCTGGCGGCATGTCTCTGTTTCAGCCCGAGAATCTGGACCGTGGTCCCGGGCATGCACAGGATACTATTGAGTTACATCGACGATTCATTAAATTGATTTCAAAGACTTGAGAGTAACCAACCCAGTAGTATAGATTATTCACAGCACGTCACATACACTGATACACTTCACTGTTCTATATTCATGTTACTGTTATACACTCATTACTGTTCATACTCATGCCTGCATATCTCGTGTATCCTGTTCATTATTATTATTTGATATTATGACGCACTGACATCTGGGTTTTGCATGGCCCAGATCCTCTATCTTTGACGCAGGCTGATCAGGAGTATTTCCACCATCAGGCCGAGCTGTGAGGATCCTGTTAGTATCTAGTTTAGTTTATTTTTATTTTCGTACTTTCATTTCCTGATGTGAGCCCGTATTTGGGACGTACTTTCCAGATATTATTGTTTATTGGATTTATTGCTTCCGCATATTATTTCTTGACTCGTTTATTCTGGCATATGGACATGTACTAGATAGTTTATTTTTATTTTCCTGTTCTTGATATCTTCTAGACAGCCGTAATGTGACTGTGGAGGGATGTTTCCTAGCCACGGGTAGCATGGTTGGCTCTGTCACATGCCGATCTTAGCGCACTCTGGGAAGTGGGGCGTGACAAGAAGTCTTCGAGGCTGAAAATGATCTACGTCGAGGAGACACTAACCCAAGCTACCTCTTCACTAATTGTGGAATTAGTGAAGCAAACACCCTATACTAAATGGCTGGTAGTAAAGGATGACGAAGTAGGAATTTTGCTCATTTTAGAAATAATTTTCTCACTATTTTTCCACCATCTCCATTGAAGCTAGAAAGGTTTGAGGAAGAAGAAGAAGAAATCTCTCATGATAAAATTATCAAGTCAAGAATGGCAACCATGGGTGAGTTAACATCATATGCTAACCCTTGTAAAGAGTTTACCATGGCTAAGTAATAATGGTTAGGTTTATAAATATCTTAGGTAAAACAAATAAGGCTACGGTGTTTTAGAAGAAAAGAGATATCATTTTGAAAATCCGTAGCGTCCCTCGGTTGCTTTTTGAATAGACCGACGATTCGCTAGTTTTGAAAATAGGTATGACTTTAAGCCTATTCTGACATCTACTTAAATAATTAAGAAACTAAACTAAAAGGCTAAACTAAACCCGAGTCAAAAGTAAGTAGACATCTATACGTATCCGAGTCGATATATCTGGTAGTCGGCGATTCAACCTCATAGCATCACGTACGGTATAACCCATCGTACGGCATCCTCGGATCAATCATCATATATATATCTCGTACGGTATAGTCCGTCGTACGGCATCCTCAAAATCGAGGGTACCGGTCAAATATCATTTATAAATCATCATTCGTACGGTATCATCCATCGTACTATATCATAATCACGGGTATGGATCTAAGGTCCCGTACACTCTATTATACTATCAGGTCACATGCTATCGCATGTTATGTGTATTTCGCCCAATGATCCTTTAATATATCATATCATATACGAGGTCTCACTCGATCATATATCAACCTCACGACATTATGTCCGATCATATCCATATAACATATCATATCCTCATCTTACACGTATATGTATACTATAAATATATACATATCCATATATACACACACACACACACACATATATACATATACACCCATATTGTAACAAGTGTGTGTGTGCGCGCGCGTGCGCGCAATAAAATAAAACTGATGGCTCACGACTAAGGAAAAATAACGCTAGGGGTAGACCTTACTATGAGTACGCATAATATATCCTAAGGTTTTCTAGAACCCTATTTTCTAAGTATCCAAGTCTCGCATAAACATATATACATAGGATACTACAGTTGCGGGGTGCTAAACGCCATCCACCCGACTTCCCCCGTAGATATGCATCTACTCACATTCGATCCTCGCCTGCTGAAGTCGATGATGCATTGCTCTCCCTTGTCGTCCCGAAGTCCACGCGAAGGTACCTACAGTTCAAATACGTCGTATCTAAACAAGAATCGAATACGAAAACCGATACGGCACATGGAGTGCACATATGTTAGAACCTATGGCTTACGCATGCAAGAATAATCAAACAACTTTCGACGTTGTCGTACAAACATCAATCGACCGAGATAAAACCCAAATATCAAAACTCAAGTTAACAAAACTCGCAAAACCAAATCAGCAACTCAAGAAAACACCTCCAGATTTTGCCTCAGGTGAAATTGGGATATTTTGCATATGGGATAGGTCTAATTACAAGACAAAGGAGCCATGGACTAAGCACGAAGCCAAACCTTTATGCCTAGGCCGCAATTTGTGGCTAAAACTCATTTATTTGCGGCCAAAAAGATTGGTTGGGGTCTCGGGTTTCAGGGGTAGCTTCTAGGTTGCCTGCTTGTCTCACTATAATCGCTAAATATTTTTCAGAACTCACAAGTAGTAGCAGATCCTAATATATCACCACAATCCCCACAAAATCCGATATCGGTGAATTTCCAGTTTTCATATTTGGATTTCTAACCTCATGTTTGGCCAGAATTCTAACACTAGATGGCTTGTGGTCACTATCTAATTCTCAAGTACACCTTCACAATTCATAACATCACCTAATTCTCAACTTAGAATTTTCCATCATCACTAATCCACATTTGTTTAATTCTAAACTACACTAGGAGATAAGGAAACTCAAATTCTAAACTAAAGGTGTAGGATTTACCTCATCTGGCAACTCAAGACAATTCTAAGGATGCCTAAAGTGTTCAAAATCTCCACTTGATTGATCCATCATACTTGAAAAGAGGTGTGATCATTTTTAGTGAAGGGAGTGTGAGGTTTTATGATGGTTTAGGGGGTGGTGCATGGTAGAAGAGGAGGTGGAGGAAGAGGGAGATGGAGGAGGAGAAAATGAAGAGGAGTAATGAAATGAAGTGGAGAAGGAATGAGGTGCCATGGTTCACACACACTCTCTCTCTCTCGTCCATCACTCCATGTCCCCCTTTTCAAAATATCTCACAAATTCTTTTTCCTTTTATTTTTAAAACAAAAATCAAAACCATAAGGTAGCAAATGAAGCATGGCTATCAAAAATGAAACAAGTGTTTTGCAACATGTTTTGTTGCATGCCATGTATATAACAAGATTAATGCATAATTAGTGAAAATTAATCAAGTTCAGCATTAAAATTGTATACTAACAATTATATAATAATCTATAAATGCTCAATTCACATAATTTCTTTCAAAATTAATAATTCTTATTAATTTTCCAAATGTTTTCCAAACTATCGGTATATAGTTATACCATATCATTAAAACTAATTCTCATACTTTAATAATATTCATGAAATTTATTATATTAATTATGTAAATTCCCAAAAATAATATTTTATTTTCTGAAATGTTACACACGTGCAAAGCACATAATAGAATATTTTAACACCTGGTTAACAAAAGATATCAAACTGCAAATGAAGCTAAATATTATGGTATTTAAGTGCTGGAAAAAACCATTGTGGTATTATTCTGCAGAAAATATAAAACATTGTTGTATCAATAAGCAATTAACCAAAAATTTAACCATAGTTTATTTTTGAATGGATTTTGGGGCTCATAAATTATTGTTTTGCATCTCCTTTCTGGCTCTGTTTAAAAGTGATAGAGGTCCTTTTCGGGTCCCCGTCAGATGTTGTCTTCCGTCGATCTCCCGGTGGATTTTGGAGGTGATCTTCTGTTGCGTGTGGGTCTCAATGGGTTTAAGAAGATCGGTGATTTGAGGAGTTTAGCGCCGTGTACCTGCAAAGAAGTCCCGGGGTGGTTTGGTACCACCGAGGACCCTCCGACGATCAAGTTAGTACTAGATCCGAGCAGAGTAACGGCTAAGTGGAATCAAAAATGGCTTACTTCACCCTTCTGTGATGAGGTTTTTTTTTATAGCGGCGGCAGCACACAGTAGCAGGCGTGAGAATCTCGCCGGCAGTTACACTCCCAACATCACGCCCGCGTAATAAGCGGATCGCCCGTTAATGGGGATCGTGGTGGCGTGGAACGTGGGATGTTGCCGGCGGAGAATCCGCACATGGCGAGATTTGCGGAGCGGCGGTTACGCCTGTGAGTGGTGGAGTTGGTCGGTCGGAGGGACCGAGGAAGATGGTCTCAGCGGGAGAGTTCGGGAATGAGCGGGAGGGCCGAGGTATCTTGGTCCTGTGGTAGCTCGGAGGCGAAATGAGAGGCCGAGGAGGCCAATTTGCAGGGGGCTCTAAGGTGAGCCAGCTTTGTGCTTGTAGGTCGGGTACAGGGGTGGCCTGGTCGGCCCCCTGTGGGCCCTCACTTCTGATTTCCGGGACATGTCATCTGCCACGTGTCCTGATCTGGGAGGTCGCCAATATAGAGCATCATCATTAGCCCCCCACTCTTGTCCCGACCAGCTGGCGGGTCGGGTCAAGAGTGGACTGTCGGGCCGCCCCGGGCGAGCTCCTTCCTAAGATTTCGTCGAGACGCATCCCCAGGATGTCAGCTGCCTTTTCTGCCAGCGAATCAGGGGGAAATCTCTACATTTAAGGAAGGTGCGCCGATTCGTGCATCCTGTCACTGAAACGACGGTCTGCGTGTCAAGCGTCGGTTGGCCGACGCGACGTGTGCAGACCTGCGGCGTCTGATGGGATACGGCCCAGTGCGGGAACGACAAGCGGAGCGATCGGTCGTCGAGTTGATTTCGATCACTTGCCAAGTGTGCCAAGCGCTGCTGAGAAGGAGGCATCTTTATGGCCCCGGAGTCGAGGGAGGATTACTCAGACTTGGATAGACCTGATGTCTCTTGTTGGGGCTGTGGATCCGCTATATGTGATGGGCTCAGTGGCCTTGTTATGAGGGCTACAAACCCACAGCGTCTGTTGGGCAGGAGGATGCCTATCTGGGATGACCGAGCAGGGAAGCTGCTCGGTTGATCCTGGTGAGGGCCTTGATCCCTGGCGTTGCGAGTAGGGAAGCTATCGGCCAGGGATAGCCGAGCAGGGAAGCCGCTCGGCTGCCTCTGGGAGGACTTTGATCCTTAGCGTTGGAGGGGTTGTAAGAAGCCTACTAAGGATAACCGGTCAGTGAAGCTGCGCGGTTGCCTCTAGGCGAGGGCTTTGATCTCTGGCGTCGTGGGTAGGCAACCGCCAGCCTGGGACGACCGAGAAGGGAAGCCGCTCGGCTGGCTCTAAGGAGGACTTTGATCCTTGTCTTTGTTGGGTAGGAAGCTTCCCGCAGGTATGCGCCAAGTAGGAAGGGGCTCGACGGCCTCGCGAAGAGGGCTTCAGATCCTCAGTGTCTGATGGGCAGAAGGATGCCCACTGGGGATGCGCCTAGCAGGAAGTAACTCGGCGGCCTCGCGATTAGGGCTTCAGACCATCAGCGTCTGATGGGCAGGAGGATGCCCACTGGGGATGCGTCGAGCAGGAAGGAACTCGGCGGCCTCACGATGAGGGCTTGAGATCCTCAACATCTAATGGGCAGGAGGATGCCCGCTGGGGATGCGCCGAGCAGGAAGGAACTCGGCGGCATCACGATGAGGGCTTGAGATCCATAGCATCTGATGGGCAGGAGGATGCCAGCTGGGGATGCGCCGAGCAGGAAGGAACTCGGCGGCCTCGCGATGAGGGCTTCAGACCATCAGCGTCTGATGGGCAGGAGGATACCCGCTGGGGATGCGCCGAGCAGGAAGGAACTCGGCGGCCTTGTGATGAGGGCTTCAGACCATCGGCATCTGATGAGCAGGAGGATGCCCGCTGGGGATGCGCTGAGCAGGAAGGAACTCGGCGGCCTCACGATGAGGGCTTGAGATCCTCAGCATCTGATGGGCAGGAGGATGCCCGCTGGGGATGCGCCGAGCAGGAAGAACTCGGCGGCCTCACGATGAGGGCTTGATGCCTGGCGTTGTGGGGTAGGGAAGCTACCGGCCAGGGATAGTCGAGCAGGGTAGCTGTAGGGCTGCCCCTTCGTGAGGGCTTTGATCCTTAGCACTGGAGGGGCCATTTGAGGCCTGCGAAGGATGGCCGAGCAGGGTAGCTGCTCGGTGCCTCTTGGCGAGGGCTTTGATCCTTGACGCTGGAGGGGCCGTGAGAGGCCTGCGAAGGATAGCCGAGCAGCACTGGAGGGGCCGTTTGAGGCCTGCGAAGGATGGTCGAGCAGGGAAGCTGCTCGGTGCCTCTTGGCGAGGGCTTTGATCCTTGACGCTGGAGGGGCCGTGAGAGGCCTGCGAAGGATGGCCGAGCAGGGTAGCTGCTCGGCGCCTCTTGGCGAGGGCTTTGATCCTTGACGCTGGAGGGGCCGTGAGAGGCCTGCGAAGGATGACCGGGCAGTGAAGCTGTGCGGTTGCCTCTTGGCGAGGGCTTTGATCTCTGGCGTCGTGGCTAGGCAACTACCAGCCTGGGATGATCGAGCGGGGTAGCCGCTCGGATGCCTCTTGTGAGGGCTTTGATCCCTGGCGTCGTAGGTAGGGAGCTACCGGCTGGAGATGACCGAGCAAGGGTCGGGCTTGGTTGCCTCTTGCGAGGGCTTTTGATCCTTCAGGACGGGGACCAAGCAGGGTTAATGCCCGGTGCCTCTTGGCGAGGACTTTGATCCCTGTCGGTTGTGGTAGGAAGCTACCATCCGGGGATAGCCGAGCAAGGACTCGACTGCCTCTGGGAGGACTTTGGTCCTTAGCGCGGGAGGGGCTGTAAGAAGACTACCAAGGACCCTTGACCGGGCAGGGTTACTGCTCGGTGTCTCTTGGCGAGGGCTTTTGTCCTGAAGGATAGCCGAGCGAGCGATCCTCGGGCTCGACTACCTCTGGGAGGGCTTTTCGATCCCTGGCGTTGCGATAGGGAAGCTACCCGCCAGGGATAGCCGAGCGCTCGACTGCCTCTGGGAGGGCTTTCTGTGTAGGGTTCCTAGGCACACTAATGAGGTCTCACAAGGCATCAACCATGCCAATTTCAAATTTTACAAGTGCCGAGAAACCCTAATACGGATCGTTAACTAGATATTTAGGCGAAACAAGCAACTAGTTAACTACTTAACTAAAAGAACGGAAATACAACCTTTGTAGATCCGGTGCTCCACCTCCATAGCTCCGCGATGAAGTCTCCTCGCTGTCCAAATCAAATCCCGGGCTCTAGCGTCGGCTTCATCGGAGAAATGGACGGGCTAGGTCATCGACTACGATGCCGAAGATGATCTACGTCGAGGCATCGCAAGATCAAGATCCCACTTCACCAAGTCATGAAACTTGTGAAGAAAACACCCTATACTACTTGGCAAGAGGTAGAGGATGAAGAAATAGGAGGTGGGTTCACTTTAGAATTGGATTTCTCACTCATTTTCTCAAGTTGCCATTGAAGGAGGCAAGCTTCTTCTTGAAGAAGAAGAAGAAGAAGATGAAAAATGTTATGATAAGTATCTTTTGAAAAAGAAAATAAAATGTATACTTATCATAATCCAACCATGGTTAAGTGTAGAGAATAAACTAGGGTTAGGTCAATGGTTAGGGTTAAGCATGAAGACAAAAATGGTGACTTAGTCAAAACTTCATGAAGCTTCAACATGTATCCAAAGAAAGCCACCATTTTTCTTTTCTTTTGCCAAAAAGAAATAAATAAATAAATGAATAAATAGATATGAAAAACAAAACCCTAACCATTTAAATAACCATGGTTTAATCTTTACACAAACTCAAGTAAGCATGTATCATCAAACATGATACAATCAAGTGCACAAAAGTATATCACATATACAACTTGTGAACTTCAAGTGAGAAAATCCATTTAAAGTGAACCAATACTAGTTAATGCAAAGTAATATATTAAATATATAATTATGCATTAAATCATTAAATCAACACTTGTTTCAATGATCCGGTCATGTCGCACACAACCGACTAGTATACAAGGTATCGATTTATCGAATCAATCCTTGATTCGATAACTAGGTTATATCGCATACAACCATTCGACACATTCATCGCGAGAATGAAATACGGTATCACATACACGCATTATTCTCGGTCCCGCACATATCTCATATGCGCTCCTATTTCGTTTCGCTTGAGCCAGGAAACCTCTGTGTAGGACTCTAAAGACTCGTCAATACGCCGGCAGCAGGTGATGATCATATCAAACACCCACAAGCCGCAAGCGGTCTGCTAAACGTAACGGCCACCCGGGTATTGAGCGATCAGAAGATCGACGAGCAAGCCCGCTCATACTCCTGTGAATCCAACCAGTAACACTTACCGTACAGTCCGGTCTCGTCGTCTGATATGTCGCATATCTCGCCTAGGGGTGGTAAACGTCAGACCCCAATAGATCGATAAGTTGTGTCGATATGAGGTCTATAATAGTTTGAGAAACTACTGGTAACACTTACCAGTAAATCTCAGCAACCCTGGCCAGGGATTTCCGGTTATAGCCAATCGAACACAGCGCAACATCAACTCCCTATACCGGGAGAAACGAATCCCCTCCTATCGCTCATTGCCTCCATGTGATTCGGGACTGTACCCAAAAGCCACCGTTTTGCACGCCCTCTTGGACGTGGTAAGGTGGAAATCAAAGCACAGTGGGAACCATACAAGACTCTATGACGATCTCGGGTCAACAGACTACTCTGTACCAGTGTCACCAGAGAACTGCCATCTGACGTAAGGTATAATACCATCTGGGAGTTCTCGGCGAGTCCGTCCAGTGTACCCAGTCTTCACTGAGCACCCGTATATCATCTCTGATGTCAAACACCAATGGATATGGGATCATCCATCGCCCATCTGTATGGGTCGAGAAGGTATACGCTAGTCTACACTGGTATATCGATGCCCCGTCTCGATACACCCACGACTAAGGACCTTGAAGGATGTACTTATGGACTACCATGTCCCCACTAGTATGATCTGCGTCATAGTCCAGGTAGTCAAGTACATATCCTAAGGGCTTTACCAACATGCAACAGAGAGACAATCAGCATACACGTTAAGGTAAAGAGCAACCAGATAGCATACTATCATGTCGAGCAAGAAAGTCCTCCCTATATATGTTTAAGCATCCACTACAATATACATCTTATGTATAGTAATGGCCTCTAGGGCATATATATAACTAACATTCTGATCCCTGGCGTTGCGGTAGGGAAGCTACCCGCCAGGGATAGTCGAGCGAGGGATCCTCGGGCTCAACTGCCTCTGGGAGGGCTTTCTGATCCCTGGCGTTGCGGTAGGGAAGCTACCCTCCAGGGATAGCCGAGCGAGGGATCCTCGGGCTCGACTGCCTCTGGGAAGGCTTTCTGATCCCTGGCGTTGCGGTAGGGAAGCTACCCTCCAGGGATAGCCGAGCGAGGGATCCTCGGGCTCGACTGCCTCTGGGAGGGCTTTCTGATCCCTGGCGTTGCGGTAGGGAAGCTACCCGCCAGGGATAGCCGAGCGAGGGATCCTCGGGCTCGACTGCCTCTGGGAGGACTTTCTGATCCTTGGCATTGCGGTAGGGAAGCTACCCGCCAGGGATAGCCGAGCGTGAGATCCTCAGGCTCGACTGCCTCTGGGAGGACTTTCTGATCCCTGGCGTTGCGGTAGGGAAGCTACCCGTCAGGGATAGCCGAGCGAGGGATGGGCTCGACTGCCTCTTGGAGGGCTTTCTGATTCCTAGCGTTGCGGTAGGGAAGCTACCCACCAGGGATAGCCGAGCGAGGGATCCTTCGGCTCGACTGCCTCTGGGAGGACTTTCTGATCCCTGGCGTTGAGGTAGGGAAGCTACCCGCCAGGGATAGCCGAGCAGGGTAGCTGCTGGGCTGCCTTTTAGTGAGAGCTTAGATCCTTGGGCGAGGTGGCCGTCGAGCCGCCGTGGCGAGCCCCTTCTGTGCGACCCCGTCAAGGGAGGGGGTGTCGGTCATGCCTGGGGATAGGCGAGGTGACCGACATCTCCTCAGGGGGGTGAGGGTCGCGAGGAGGCTCGAGGAGAGGCGCCTTGGCGGAGGATCTTGGCATGGAGCTGTGGGCTGTAGGGTTCCTAGGCACTCTCAAGAGGTCTCACAAGGCATCAACCATGCCAATTTCAAATTTTAACGGTGCCGAGAAACCCTAATACGGATCGTTGGCTAGAAATCTAGGCGAAAAGATAAACTAGTTAACACTTAACTATAAGGAATACAGAAATACAACCTTTGTAGATCCGGTGCTCCACCTCCATAGCTCCGCAACGAAGTCCTCTCCGCTGTGCAAATCAAATCCGGGCTCTAGCGTCGGCTTCATCGGAGAATGCGCGAGCTAGGTCGTCGATGTCCATGCCGAAGATGATCTACGTCGAGGCATCGCTAGATCAAGCTCCACCTTCACCAAGTCTTGAAAACTTGTGAAGGAAACACACTCTACTACTTGGCAAGAGGTAGAGGATGAAGAAATAGGAAGTGGGTAGACTTTAGTTTTGGATTTCTCACACTTTTCATCAATCCACCATTGATGAAGTTAAGGTTTTCTTCTTGAGTTGAAGGAAGAAGAAGAAGAAAATTATGATAAGATTAATTAGAAAATAAAAGAAAAACCATCCTTATCATAATAGTAACTATGGTTATGTGTAGAGAATTCACCAAGGTTAAAGGAATGGTTAGGGTTAAGATTTCATGAAGCTTCCACTAAACAACAAAAAAAGCCACCATTCTTTTTCTCCTTTTTCCATCTATTTTCCAATATGAATAAATAGATAAATAAATGAGAAAAGGAAATAAAACCCTAATCATAAGTTTAACCATGGTTTAATTCTTTACACTTAACCAAGTAAACATGTATCATCAAACATGATACAATAAAATGCACAAAAAGTATATCACATATACAACTTGTACATCCATGTGAGAAAATCCTTCTAAAGTGAACCGATACTAGTTAATGCAAAGTAATATATCAAATATATAATTATGCATTAAATCATTAAATCAACACTTGATTTAACGATCCGGTCATAACGCATATAACCGACTAGTATCCTTAGTAACAACTTATCGAATCAACACTTGATCCGATAACCCGGCTATATCGGATATAACCGATCAATGTCACATCGCGAGAATCGAATACAGTATCACATACTGGTATTATTCTCGGTCCTGCACATATCTCATATGCGCTCCTATTTCGTTTCGCTTGAGCCAGGAAACCTCTGTGTAGGACTCTAAAGACTCGTCAATACGCCGGCAGCGAATGATGATCATATCAAACATCCACAAGCCGCAAGCGGTCTGCTAAACGTAACGGCCACCCGGGTATTGAGCGATCAGAAGATCGACGAGCAAGCCCGCTCACACTCCTGTGAATCCAACCAGTAACACTACCGTACAGTCCGGTCTGATCGTCTGATATGTCGCATATCTCGCCTAGGGGTGGTCAACGTCAGACCCCAATAGCTCGATAAGTCGTGTCGATACGAGGTCTATAACAATTCGAGAAACTACTGGTAACACTTACCAGTAAATCTCAGCAACCCTGGCCAGGGATTTCCTGTTATAGCCAATCGAACACAGCGCAACATCAACTCCCTATACCGGGAGAGACGAATCCCCTCCTATCGCTCATTGCCTCCATGTGACTCGGGACTGTACCCAAAAACCACCGTTTTGCACGCCCTCTTGGACGTGGTAAGATGGAAACCAAAGCACAGTGGGAACCACACAAGACTCTATGACGATCTCGGGTCAACAGACTACTCTGTACCAGTGTCACCAGAGAACTGCCATCTGACGTGAGATATAATACCATCTGGGAGTTCTCGGCGAGTCCGTCCAGTGTACCCAGTCTCCACTGAGCACCCGTATATCATCTCCGATGTCAAACACCAATGGATATGGGATCATCCATCGCCCATCTGTATGGGTCGAGAAGTTATACGCTAGTCTACTCTGGTATATCGATGCCCCGTCTCGATACACCCACGACTAGGGACTGTGAAGGATGTACTTATGGACTACCATGTCCCCACTAGTATGATCCGCATCATAGTCCAGGCAGTCAAGTACATATCCTAAGGGCTTTACCAACATGTAACAGAGAGACATCCAGCATACACGTTAAGGTAAAGGTCAACCAGATAGCATACTATCATGTCGAGCAAGAAAGTTCTCCCTATATATGTCCCAACATCCACTACAATATACATCCTATGTACAGTAATGGCCTCTAGGGCATACATATAACTAACAATCTCCCACTTGCACTAGGGCCATCTGTAGCAGTGGTTGGAGTATCTCATACTCAACCATCCCATAAAAATCTCTCTCTGGGAACAGGCCTTTGTGAGTGGATCCGCTGTGTTGTCCTCTGAGTCTACTCTCCTAACCTCGATCCCTTGGAGATCAAGCATCTCCATGATCAGGTGACACTGCCTTAGAATATGTCTGGATCACTGATGGGACCGGCGTTCCTTGGCATAAGCCACAACTCCATTGTTTCACAATGGTTGGAACGTAGTTCATCTCATGAACCAATATACACCCAAACAGCCTCTTTGGTAGCATCTTAAGTAGCGATGTATCCAGCCTTTATCGTCTAGTATGTCACGGTATCTAGCTTGGAACTCTTCCAACATACCGTCCCTTTACTGAGGGTAAAGACAATGCCTGTGACTGACATTCAGTCGTCTTTATCACCCTGGAACCATTCCAGTGATTCTCCCCAGGGTCGATTGATACCATCTCACTACAGCTAGTGAGTATCCTAACATCCATTTAGATCTATCTCATAGATCCAAAATCCAGGAGGTATCACTTTGATCCTATATGGAGAATCTTTGTGATAATCGGAGATTGATCGAGCGTAGCATAGGAAACTACTTCCCTATCAAGAGTATGTCATCCACGTACTCTACGAGGATCGTCACCATACTCCCTACTACCTTTTTGTTTATACAAGGTTCATCTACCATTTTGATGAAGTCAAACTCTTTGACTACCTCATCAAAACAGACGTTCCAACTCCGCGATGCCTGCTTTATCCTATAAAACATCTTGCACACGTTTCCGCTGCTCCCACTGTCTACGAAGCCCTCTGGCTGTGTTCTTATAGACGTTCTCTTCTAAAACATCATTTAGAAAAGCAGTCATGGCACCCAACCACCAGATATCGTAGTCATGGTATGTAGCCATGACAAGTAGGATCTGAATGGACTTAAGTATAGCCACTGGAAAAGGTTTCATCATTATCCACGCCTGGTCGATGACGAAAACCCTTAACAAGTCTAGCTTTGAAAGTCTCAACTTTTCCATGTACACCAAGTAATCTTCTCAAGATATACTTGCTCCTGATGGGAATTTAACCCTTCAGATATAGCAACCAAAGTCCATACTTTGTTGGTGTATAAGGATTCCATCTCAGATCACTAAGCATCCAGCCATTCTTACAGAGTCTTACTCTCGATGGCCTGCTCGAAACTAGTTGGGTCATCATCTCATGATGCAATCCTCGCTCCCACTGTCATAGAGAAACCGAAATATCTCTCAGGAGGGTGAGGAAACCTACTAGATCGGCGGAGAGGCTGAGGTTCCTTGGTATCTACTGAATCCTTTGGTTCTATCAAATCATCTGCTGTAGTTTGTATAGCTGGAACATTTCCAGTTCTACATAACTGACCTTGCCTCGAGCTTATCCGGATTTTGCTTTTTAGACATAGGCCGGACAACCCCAAATCTTAACTAGCTTAAGACATGGGCTCTTCCCTTTCCATATCACATATGAAGTGGTAGGCAACTGATTTGATTTGAACCCTATTCAATAGGTATGCATCTTCTCAAGTGCATAACTCCCAAAAAGGAAATAGGTAACTCAGTAGTACTCATCATAGAGCACACCTTATCACATAGGATGCTATTTGCTCCGCCCCGATATACCATCTTGTTATGGTGTATTCGGAGGAGTAATGCTGAGAGAGAATCTCATTCTCCTTTAGAATAGTCCAGGAATTCCGTGCTAGAGTATTCTCCTCCTCGATCATATCAAAGGACATAATACTTTTACCCATATTGGTTCTCTACTTCTATCTTATATTCTGTGAATATCTCAAAAGGTTCGGACTCATGTTTCAACAGGAACATATGACTGAATCTTGAGAGATTATCAGAGAATATAATGAAGTATAAAGAACCAGTCCTGGCATGTGTAGACAGGGGACCTTACATACATCAACATGTATCATCCCAAGAGTTCATTAACTCTTTCTCTGTTTCCAGTAAACGGAGCTATGGTTATCTTATCTCTGTGACATGACTGGCAAGTTTCATAAGATGTAAATTCAAACTGATTTAAATATGCATCTACATGTAACTTCAGCTAGTCAGGTCGCATTGATATGACCTAGTCTACAATGCCTCAAGAAGGATTCGTTCATTTCTGAACTCTTCCTCTTGTGTGTGTTCTGTATACTAAAGAACTGTAGTTTGATTTAGAACATTAACGCTTTTAGATAACGTGCCTGAACCGATCAACTTTTGATATAGGAAATGTTCAAAACATTATCCAACAATACAAAATTATATCCTTTCTTTACTAATAAAGAGACTGATATGATTTTGTATATCAGGTTAGGTATCTAATAACATTCGTTCAGAATCAATGTATTGGTAATACAGGGTGACAGTGACCAACAGACTTGGCTGCAACACTTGCCCCGTTTTCTGCCTCATGAAACTTATCACCCGTTCTCAGTTCTCTACCTTTCTGTAGCCCTATGTAACAGATTACATATCTGGGATCCTGATCTGGTATCACATACCCAGGACGTAAAGTACACTGAGAAACAGTTCTATGTAATGAACACACCCGAAGATGATGCATCATCATGCACTCTCCTCGTTTGGGCGGCACGGGAAATCTGGTATTCCCCAATTTCCTGCTCTGTCTTATAACAATTATAAGTTGGAGCGGGACCAACGTTCCCCAGCTCAGTATAACAAGCGGGTTCGGTCAATAATCCGTATTATTATCTTGATTAAGGCGTGATATGGTCGCTACCTGGAGAGAGAGAGAAGAAAACACTCAGCGTGCGCTCTTACAAGAATAGATTGGTTTTATTTTATCTAATCAGTATGGCTCCCACTGCTTTTTATCAAATCTTCCTTCAAACCCTAAAAGGAAAGACCAGCCGGGATTAATTACACACTACAAGTTCGCCAATCTTTCAGCCAGGCCAGTGTCGGTACTTTGAGGGAGGTCCCCCGTGCTTTCGCACGAACCTAATTAATGTAAATCTCGTTTTCCCAGAGGCGTAACCTCGTTAACACCTTTCTAGACACCTACTTGATCGGCTAATTGTAATGTATAAAACTCTCCCAGGAGTAACTCTTACTCGCAGCGAGTATCGGGATCCAACTATCTCATAGAAGGTATGCAATCTCATTGCAAATCTCAACACTTGAAATTCCCGATAATATTTTGCCCCTAGCTCGCTATGACCTTGACGCATGCCAAACAACCCATAGTCTGCTAGTCAAGTTCAACCCGTACATTTCTTGATTGAATTAAACCCACCCGCACGACCCTTGACGCATGCCAAATAAACGCCGTACGAATACCCTAATCCAATCGCATCGTATGCTAGCAGATAAGCACTAGTTAGCTACCGTACACTATGCCTTGACGCATGCCAAACAACCGCAGCACGAATACTAACTAGTACGTATCTGAAATGACGGAGGGCTACGTCAGGTTTTTCTAAAAACCTATTGCGTAATGAACTTGATATCGTTGTAGGATCGAATGAATTTTGAAATGGAGTGTTTTTGAGGCTTTTCTAGTTTTGCTAAAGGAGTCACTCCCGGTGAAGGGATCGTCGGTCCTTTCCTCGTCGAATGAGGTGCGGGATATATCATATATATCACTGTGCAAAGCAAAAACTCTTAAAAGCAATCAAAAGACAAACCGAGTGTGTAGCATTTGCCAGTTATTGCTAAAGGAGTCACTCCCGGTGAAGGGATCTCGGTCCTTTCCTTATCGAATAAGGTGCAGGATATATCACATATACCGCTGTGCAAAGCAAGAACTGTAGCTACCTGTTTTATTTTGAAATTCGATTCTACAACATCTTAGGTTTCTTTTAATTCATTAATCACATTAATGAAGTCCCATCATTTAAGTACCTAAACATCACAGATAAATACGACGTACACTTATGTCATCCGCATTCGCCTCGATGTCCCCTCGTGCACCGTTAGGTTAGGTAACTAACGGCAGAGCGGGGCAGAGCTAGCGCGGGTGTAAAACATAAGTAACGCCTATATAATATATCATATATACTATATACAGTATCTATCACAGAACATCACATGATCACATCACAGATATCGCAGCAGAAGAAACATATGAAATATTGGATATACTAGGACGTCCGTGTTTTCAATACGAGCCAGTATAAAATACGGATTCCACGGTCGTGATGAATAGCCAAACCCACACCCCTAGACCCCTACGAGAGCGGCAAGCAACCCTACCAATTCTAGAGTTAGGAGACCCGGACTCGACTCCTCGAGTTGGTCTCCCACTGGACTCCAGAACCCGGTTACTTGTGCCCTCCTCCTTGGGTCTATCCTAGTGCGGAAAAGTAAATAATATACAAAGGGTGACATCTTCCGCAACCTGGAAGTGCCCCAATAAAAGAATATTACATACAAGTTTTTACATGAATGAAAATGAAAAAACACTCATCTCACATAAAAACCCCCGGCTATTCAAACACGACAATCCAATATAACATATCCAGCAACACATAACATCACATGTCATCAACGTAAGTAAATATGTCCATTCCAATTGTCGTTGACATGTAGCAACGAAACCGGCGATATCACATATTACACTTACGGTCACAGAAAAGAAAGTGTAAAACTACAATAGTTGGAATCCGCAACTACCTCAGACATCGCATGCCTGACCAAATGAATTCTTTAGACATCGCATGCCTAACAATTATAAACCCCGCATTTTAGTCTCGTTATCGAAAACACTTTTCAATATCAAGTCGGGCAATTCAACAAGATTCCCGACATCCTGATCGAATGCTCGTCGCAAACTTCAGTAGACGGCTACACCCCTGATACCGGCGACGAAGTGCACCAAGGCGGAACACCGCTGCCGCGAGCACCCGAACGGATGCTTTCGGCGACGGGGTTCTCCTACAGTCACTTGGTTGGGGCTATGGGATGTAGCTGTCTATTAAGTTTGTCCGGCGAATATCCGCGTACGCTACGTGATTGCGACGGACTTTTGATCACATCAAAATTCCGTGCCAACCGATCAAGTGAGACTAAACTGCTATGTTTATAACATTCATTCAGTTATCTCATAACTTCTTGTGAATTCCAATTATTGTATCATATTCCAGATAATTAGAAAATGTTAAACTTTCTGATCGAACATTCTAACACCCAAGCTTTCCCGATACAGATCAACACATGAAACTAGTCTAACAACATTCAGTTCGTACCTCAGTACCAACGGTCCAGCCGTAGAAGGGTCAAGCCAACGCCTCACATGTGGCACGCCGTACTGCCCCAAACCCAAAGGTTCAAAGGGCAGTTCAAGACGGTCACATAATCGAGTTAAGGTTTGTTGTCTTCTAGAGGGACCATCGCGTTACTTGCACTACTTAGAACGTCGTTAAACTGCGGAAAAATCCAACACTTGGAAATTTCTTGACAGGGGAAAAATTGGGTATTTATATCCGGTCGAACTATTTAACATATTCTAAAATTTATCCGGAAAGCCAAATAGACAAAATTTGATACCCCGATCGAAACACCGAATCCCCAAAACAACTGCAGAAAATTCAACTCTTGAATAAATTTTAAAAATTCCCAGAAAACTCAGCATAATTTATCAGGAATTACTGTGCAAACAAAGTGGGCTGACGTCACCAGATAGCCGCGGAACCGCCGCAGAAGCTAGGTTTCTGCCGCGGTTCCGCCGCAATAAACACTGTTCATCGAAATATTTTTGCATCGTAATTCTTATTTTTCCCTGCTGAATTTTTTAGCAATTTTTAATTTGGAAAAATCCCAGTTTTTGAAAAAAGGACAGAGAGCAAGTTTGGTTTGGGGTTTCGGGTTCATTCGGACTTCAAATTCCGTCTGGACTTCGCCTAAGGTTCTAGCTAGGCTCTGATACCACTGTAGGGTTCCTAGGCACTCTCAAGATGTCTCACAAGGCATCAACTATACCAATTTCAAATTTTAACGGTGCCGAGAAACCCTAATACGGATCGTTGGCTAGAAATCTAGGCGAAAAGATAAACTAGTTAGCACTTAACTATAAGGAATACGGAAATACAACCTTTGTAGATCCGGTACTCCACCTCCATAGCTCCGCAACGAAGTCCTCTCCGCTGTCCAAATCAAATCCGGGCTCTAGCGTCGGCTTCATCGGAGAATGCGCGAGCTAGGTCGTCGATGTCCATGCCGAAGATGATCTACGTCGAGGCATCGCTAGATCAAGCTCTACCTTCACCAAGTCTTGAAAACTTGTGAAGGAAACACACTCTACTACTTGGCAAGAGGTAGAGGATGAAGAAATAGGAAGTGGGTAGACTTTAGTTTTGGATTTCTCACACTTTTCATCAATCCACCATTGATGAAGTTAAGGTTTTCTTCTTGAGTTGAAGGAAGAAGAAGAAGAAAATTATGATAAGATTAATTAGAAAATAAAAGAAAAACCATCCTTATCATAATAGTAACTATGGTTATGTGTAGAGAATTGACCAAGGTTAAAGGAATGGTTAGGGTTAAGGTTTCATGAAGCTTCCACTAAACAACAAAAAAAGCCACCATTCTTTTTCTCCTTTTTCCATCTATTTTCCAATATGAATAAATAGATAAATAAATGAGAAAAGGAAATAAAATCCTAATCATAAGTTTAACCATGGTTTAATTCTTTACACTTAACCAAGTAAACATGTATCATCAAACATGATACAATAAAATGCACAAAAAGTATATCACATATACAACTTGTACATCCATGTGAGAAAATCCTTCTAAAGTGAACCGATACTAGTTAATGCAAAGTAATATATCAAATATATAATTATGCATTAAATCATTAAATCAACACTTGATCTAACGATCCGGTCATAACGCATATAACTGACTAGTATCCTTAGTAACAACTTATCGAATCAACACTTGATCCGATAACCCGGCTATATCGGATATAACCGATCAATGTCACATCGCGAGAATCGAATACAGTATCACATACTGGTATTATTCTCGGTCCCGCACATATCTCATATGCGCTCCTATTTCGTTTCGCTTGAGCCAGGAAACCTCTGTGTAGGACTCTAAAGACTCCTCAATACGCCGGCAGCGGATGATGATCATATCAAACATCCACAAGCCGCAAGCGGTCTGCTAAACGTAACGGCCACCCGGGTATTGAGCGATCAGAAGATCGACGAGCAAGCCCGCTCACACTCCTGTGAATCCAACCAGTAACACTACCGTACAGTCCGGTCTGATCGTCTGATATGTCGCATATCTCGTCTAGGGGTGGTCAACGTCAGACCCCAATAGCTCGATAAGTCGTGTCGATACGAGGTCTATAACAATTCGAGAAACTACTGGTAACACTTACCAGTAAATCTCAGCAACCCTGGCCAGGGATTTCCTGTTATAGCCAATCGAACACAGCGCAACATCAACTCCCTATACCGGGAGAGACGAATCCCCTCCTATCGCTCATTGCCTCCATGTGACTCGGGACTGTACCCAAAAACCACCGTTTTGCACGCCCTCTTGGACGTGGTAAGATGGAAACCAAAGCACAGTGGGAACCACACAAGACTCTATGACGATCTCGGGTCAACAGACTACTCTGTACCAGTGTCACCAGAGAACTGCCATCTGACGTGAGGTATAATACCATCTGGGAGTTCTCGGCGAGTCCGTCCAGTGTACCCAGTCTCCACTGAGCACCCGTATATCATCTCCGATGTCAAACACCAATGGATATGGGATCATCCATCGCCCATCTATATAGGTCGAGAAGTTATACGCTAGTCTACTCTGGTATATCGATGCCCCGTCTCGATACACCCACGACTAGGGACTGTGAAGGATGTACTTATGGACTACCATGTCCCCACTAGTATGATCTGCATCATAGTCCAGGCAGTCAAGTACATATCCTAAGGGCTTTACCAATATGTAACAGAGAGACATCCAGCATACACGTTAAGGTAAAGGTCAACCAGATAGCATACTATCATGTCGAGCAAGAAAGTCCTCCCTATATATGTCCCAGCATCCACTACAATATACATCCTATGTACAGTAATGGCCTCTAGGGCATACATATAACTAACATGGGGTGCCCAGCGGGCCTCAGAGAGTATCGGCCTGTGAGACCCGTGGCCATGGGACGCAGCCTGCCGGTGTCGGCCGCGCCGATGAGGGCAGAGTCTCCTCCAGGCGGAGGAGCGGCGATCTGAGGCCCTGGCCCGGCCATTTGGACGCGGACGAGCACCTCCGCGATGGACTGTAGTCGGTCTATTCGGCCGGCGAGGGCGTTGATGACGGTCACCGGAGGAGGTTCATCCGCGCATCCGGTGAGGGGGAGGCGGCGGCTGGTATCTGGATCTTAAGGGTGATCGCTTGCCATGTGGATGGAGATCGGAAGGCCAACTTTTGTTTTTGTGGAGCTTTAGTTTCCCACAGACGGCGCCAACTGATGGAGGTCCTTTTCGGGTCCCCGTCAGATGTTGTCTTCCGTCGATCTCCCGGTGGATTTTGGAGGCGATCTCCTGTTGTGTGTGGGTCTCAATGGGTTTGAGGAGATTGGTGATTTGAGGAGTTTAGCTCCGTGTACCTGCAAAGAAGTCCCGGGGTGGTTTGGTACCACCGAGGACCCTCCGACGATCAAGTTAGTATTAGATCCGAGCAGAGTAACGGCTAAGTGGAATAAAAAATGGTTTACTTCACCCCTCTATGATGGGGTTTTTTTATAGCGGCGGCAGCACACAGTAGCAGGCGCGAGAATCTCGCCGGCAGTTATGCTCCCGACATTACGCCCGCGTAATAAGCGGATCGCCCGTTAATGGGGATCGTGGTGACGTGGAACGTGGGATGTTGCCGGCGGAGAATCCACACATGACAAGATTTGCGGAGCGGCGGTTACGCCTGTGAGTGGTGGAGTTGGTCGGTCGGAGGGACCGAGGAAGTTGGTCTCGGCGGGAGAGTTCGGGAACGAGTGGGAGGGCCGAGGTATCTTGGTCCTGTGGTAGCTCGGAGGCGAAATGAGAGGCCGAAGAGGCCAATTTGCAGGGCTCTGAGGTGAGCCAGCTTTGTGCTTGTAGGTCGGGTACAGAGGTGGCCTGACCGGCCCCCTGTGGGCCCTCACTTCTGAGTTCCGGAACATGTCATCTGCCACGTGTCCTGATATGAAAGGTCGCCAATATAGAGCATCATCAAAAAGTAAACTCCAGTTATCGATATCCAGAGACAAACAGGGCCTCCATTTTAAGTCGCAAGACATGTAAATGCAAATCTGCGGACCCTTTCCAAAATAAGTAGGGCTGATGTCTTGTATCTCGAACCGCAAAATAGATCTTCCTCACTCTCCGAGTACAAAACTTGCTCAAACAAAGAATCCAATTCCGTAATCGAAATTATTTCGAATTAAATCCCAGATCCCAACTCAAGATCTTGAAGATAACCCATGGAACCTCAAAACCCTAGATGATAACAGCAGTGATGGAGGATGAGGTAGACAATTTGGATCTGGATCGTGATCCGACAACGGATCCGCAATTCGTTAGCTGCCTTCTTCAACCTCGGATCGCCCACCACGATTCCAACTATGTTGCGATCCGGCGAATTCTCCTCGCTAGAAAGCCCCAGACCCAACAACGCAAGGTGTCTGTTGAAATATCTTTCTTTCTTTATTTTGGTTGATGAAGTGATGAAATCCATGCGGAATTTGAACTTTTTAAGTGTTTATTGAAGGAATGGAGATGTAATGGGAGAGGATATGTGGCGTATAGGAACTTCATTCGAAGGCCGAGGAATTGGGAGAGTATAATTGCCCAGAGCCAAACGAGCACGCCTGGTCACAGGTTAGTAGTGGGAAGCTTGGTCAAATTGTGTCCAAAGATTTGCTTAATTTAGTGTTTTGATTGCAGCTGACTAGAATTATGTCGATTTCAGTAATTTACTGCAAACAGTATGATGTTCTTGCAAGTGAAACACATATAGAAGTCTTCAAACTTATCTGATGGAGCTCCGTCCAGAAATGTTAGGGTAGTAGGCCAGTAGCTATTTATTTTGCAAGGAAACTCTCTTCCCTTTCTTTAACAATGACAGACTTGGCATCGCCAATGAGGCAATGAATTTGATCATTGTAGTGAAAGCTTAATGATGAAATCTTACTTTCCAATGTTTCAATTATTCATTTAATAAATGAGAAATTGTAATGGTCGGATCACCCACAACTATAAAACTTTAAAATAATGGCATCATTAAAAGACCTCCAATTGGTTATGACATAATAAAAAGAGTTTCCCTCTATCCTAATTCCTGATATAATAACCAACCCTTGCTCTTTATTAAGAGAAATTCTTGCACCTCTATTGTGAGTGTTTGAAGAAGATTAAGTTTTATACAACCACTCATTATTGCAACTAGCTAACAACCAGTGCTGATGAGGCTCACAGACGGGAACCCACAGATTTACGACACAGCAGTTGACGTGTCGTCCACGTAAGCCCACTAGATTCCTAGGGGCCACGGAGTCGGAATCAATATGACACGTGGAGGACTTTCCTCGGGGCTCGTCTCCGAGGTTGCACCCGGCCTTTCGGAGATCTCCCCGGAGTACCTCCCCTGTACGCCTAGCAACCAGCCAACGGCTCGCCTCCAAAATGACCTACAGCTGAGCTAAGACGGCTTCCTCGCTCGTCTTCGAGCTATTGCCGAGCCGAGATTCCTCAGCGTCCCGTTTGGCCGGGAACATGAAGCCTGAACGTCCCTATAACAACTCCGTATATCCCGCCACAACGAGATCTTCGTCGGCCCACGTCCCGCATCCCATGCTAGCATATCTTACCATTAACTATACGAATGTAACGCCGGTGCGTAACGGACGACGAAAATCTCGCATTGGCTCGCTCCATGCGACCGCTATATAAACCCCTCTTTCAGACAATTCAGGTAACTCGAACTGATTCCAATATGCCGCTACCCTGCCATTATTTCTCGGGACTTGATTGTCGGAGGGTCTTACGGTGGTTATCCACTCTGGGACTTCCCTTGCAGGTAGCTCGGCGTCAACGACAACCCATTGAGATCCACACATTCAACCTTTACTCCCAATCTCAACTGTTCAGAACCGCCTGCAGAAAGATCGACGGAAAACAACTACTAAGGGAGATTCGTACCTCCATCAGTTGGCGCCGTCTATGGGAAGCGAGAAGCTTCTCCATCCAAAAAGTTGATTTTCCGCCTTCGATTAAATGGCAAGCGATAATCACGACGACCCCAGCACGAGCAGCCCCGTCCTCCATAACGGAGGTGGGAGCGGCCCAACTCCCCCTCTTAACATCATCAACGTCTTGTCCGCTTGGATCGATAGGCTCACAGCGATGGTGGATGCGCTCGCCCCCGTTCAAGCGGCCGGTCGTGCCCGCTAAACCGCAGTTTCCCTTTTTGGGATGACGACGTGCGCAGGAAGACAGAAGCGCATGCTCAGGCCTTCGACCTTACTCGCGCTCATCTTGATGTTACCGAACACTGGCGTGCCGATTCCGGCAGCCATGACATGCATGCGGGGAATGATTCCATGACCTGTTAGGCGCCGGACAACTCGACACCCCGATCTCAGGGGAGACTAGCCCATCACTTCGACCCACGCTGTGTTTTCTCGCCCCCTGAAGAGGTGTCGGTCAGATCGCCTGGTTCCAGGCACGACCGACGCCCCCACTTCCGTCGAAGCCACGCATACGATGAACGTCGGGACTATCCACGAAGGGTTCCTCCCGAAGATTTAAGGGACGTGATAGAGCGAAACCGAAGCCGCTTCATCGCACAAGCCCGGAGCAGAGATAGCAGGCGTTCCGACTATGAAGAATCCTTAGGGTACCAGCAACGAATCGAGGCTCTCGAAAAGAAAATCGAAGACATACGATAGGATGACCGCACGACCGACGAAGGGGCAAAGTATTTCGCCGATTCACTCACGAGGCCCTTTACAGAACAACTACTCGCTGAGCATGTCTCGTCCATGAACAAACCGTCCAAAGTGGTCCTCTTCGACGGGAAGACCGACCCGAAGGACCACTTGGACGCGTTTACGGCGGGCATGAGCTTCCAAGACAACTCGGACTCGGCCCAATGTCGAGCTTTCTCTACCACCCTCATCCGCGTTGGCCAGGATTGGTTCCGAGGGCTCACGCCGCGGTCGATCTCGACCTTCGACTAGCTGGCGACCCAATTCCTCAGTCATTTCGTCGGCAACCGCCGACAGAAAAAGACGGTCAACTACTTGTTCACCATCAAGAGCGGAGACAAGGAATCCTTCAAGGTGTACGTCACCCGCTTCTACAATGCCCTCCTAGAGATTCCCGAGCACCACGATGAAACGGTTATCACAGCCCTGAGGTCGGGTCTTAGGCATAAAGAGTGGCTCCGCTCTTTTGCATTAGCGCAACCTAAGACCATGGCCGAAGTAAAAGCATGGACCGAGCGAGAAATCCAACTCGAGTCAGAGGTGAATGCCAACCTATCCGGGGCGACCAGGTAGACCGAAAAAGACGGGACAGAGAGGAGAAAAAGAACGTCGACTGACCAAAACCCTATTCCCTGAGGTTCCACGAGTACCTTCCACTGAACGTCTCTCAGACCGAGCTACTAGAGGATGCTAAGGGCGAGAGGTTTCTTAAACTCCCGCCGACTAGCCAGAGGACGGGCAAGCGACTTCGTGGCCCATACTGCGCCTACCATAGGTCACAGGGGCATCCGACCGAGAATTTCAAACAGCTCTGTGACTATATTGAGACATTGACCAGCTCTGGTCACCTGGTGAAATACCTACGAGATAAACGGCAGGCGGAGCAGGAGCAAAAAGATCAACCCCATCCCGAGGAGTTAACGATCGTGTAGATCATGGTCGTTTCGATGGGTCCGGCTCCGGACAGTAAGGGGGACCGCTGCCTCCTACCCATCATAGCCATAAGTGATCCGCCCTTTAAGAAGTGCAGGAAGGATGACCCGATCACCTTCACCGACGAAGACTTTCACGGCATATCACTTCCACACAATGACCCCCTTATGATAACAATCCGAGTTCACCGTTACGAGGTCCGAAGAATATTGGTCGATTCAGGGAGTTCAGCGGACATCTTGTTCTACAACTGTTTCCAACGTATATGGTTAAATCCGTCCGACCTCCAACCGACCTCCCACGTCCTCTCCGGGTTCACCAACCATTCCGTCCTGGCCGAGGGATCGGTCACCCTCCTCCTCAACATTGGGAAAGCGGGCGAAACGTGAACTGTATCGGCGGACTTACTCGTTGCCAAGGTCCCGTCGTCCTATAACATCCTCCTGGGACGTCCCACCCTAAACGCCCTCCGAGCTCAGATCTCAACCTACCACCTCGCGCTCAAGTTTCCTTTAGATAACGGGAGGATTGGCCGGGTATATGAAGACCAACAAACTGCCAGCATCTGTCTCGCCTCGACATCCCCACTGGGGAGCAGGGTGATGATTTTGAAGATACGCACGATCCTCAGGGGTCCCTGGACACACGCGACGACCGGAAGGAAATTCGAGGCGTTCCGGTGGAGGCGTTAGCGGAAGTTCCCCTCATAGAAGGAGTTGATGGCCGGACTGTCCAGATCGGCTTCTCTTGACAGGAAGCGTCCGTGAAGACCTGATCCGGTTCCTCCGGAATAACTCGGATGTGTTCGTTTGGACACCGGCCGACATGCTCGGGATCGACCCCGAGGTGATCTCCCACAAGCTCGGGGTCGACCCAAAAGCCAAGCCAAGCCAATCCGGCAAAGAAAAAGAAGTTTCGCATCAATGAAACAAAAAGCGATAGAGGAGTAAGTGGACCGACTGCTCGCTGCCGGTTTCTTTAGGAACCTGGACTATTCGGATTGGCTGGCGAATATGGTCATGGTCAAGAAAGCGAACGGGAAGTGGCGTATGCGAGTCGATTTCACTGACCTGAACAAGGCTTGCCTGAAAGACAACTACCCGCTTCCTCGGATAGATCAGCTAGTAGACAGCTCGGCAGGTCACGAGTTACTAAGCTTTACAGACGCTTTCTCCGGTTATAATTAGATCCGAATGAACCCGACCGACGAAGACCTGACCGCCTTCACCACGGATCGGGGAGTATACTGCTACAGGGTAATGCCCTTCGGACTCAAGAACGCCGGAGCCACGTACCGGCGACTAGTCTACGTCGACGACATGCTCGTGAAATCCGCTTCAGCTGCTGGACACACTACAGACCTCGACGAAACATTCGATATCCGGCGAAACATTCGATATCCTGCGAAAACACAAGATGAAGCTGAATCCAGCTAAATGTGCGTTCGGTGTCACAAGCGGGAAATTCCTGGGGTTCATGGTTACCTACCGTGGAATCGAGGCGAATCCAGAGAAAATCAACACCATCATCAACATGACGACGCCCGAGAGCAATGTCGATATCATGCGACTCACCGGGAGGGTGGCTGCATTGAGTCGCTTTATGTCCAGATCCGGAGAAAAGTGCTTCCTTTTCTTCAAAGCCCTGAGGAAAATCCCCAGGTTTGAATGGTTTGAGAAATGTCAAAACGCTTTCGAACAACTCAAGGCACACCTGACGACTCCCTCACTTCTCATCCGACCAGTCGAAGGCGACGAGCTGTTGCTATATCTAGCCGTCTCCGACCAAGCCGCCGGCTCAGTGTTCGTCAGAGAATTTGAAGGCACGCAGAGGTCGATCTACTACGTGAGCCACGTTTTCAAGGACGCAAAAACCAGATATCCGGCCATAGAAAAAATAGTCCTTGCGCTTGTCGTCGCCTCTAGAAAACTACGACACTATTTCCAGGCACACACAAGCCTCGTCCTCACTGAATGACCTTTAGGGAATATCCTCGCCTCTTTCGAATTATCGGGTCGCTTAGAGAAATGGAGGTGGGAGCTGTTCCAATTCGACATCAAATACCGACCCAGACAGGTCATTAAAGCACATGCCTTAGCCGATTTCGTTGTCGAATGCACTATTCCCACCAAGGAAGGAACGGCAACACAGGGTCCCGATCCACGATCCTCGGTCGAGGAGGTGCCCGACCCAATCCTGGACTGGGTACTCTATGTGGACGGATCATCCACAGAGGAAGGGAGTGGGGCCGGCCTGATCATCCATAGCCCAAATGAGGCGGAGATGGAGTACTCTCTGAGGCTTGGTTTTAAAGCATCAAACAACGCTGCAGAGTACGGGGCTTTATTGGCCGGGCTACGAATCGCCTCCGGAGTGGGGCTGAAACCCATCTGGGTACGCAGCGACTCCGCGCTAGTTGTTGGCCAAGTAACCAGGCGTTTCGAAGCACGGGAACCACTAATGATAAAATACCTGTCGGAGGTAAGAAGGCTTCGGAGAAATTTCGATGAAGTCCAAGTGGAGCAATTCCCAGAAACTTGAACACCGAGGCCGATGCCCTGAGCAAACTCATCTCTTCCTATTCGGCCAATCATAAGAGAAATATCCTCTTCGAAGTCCTGCTGCGGCCTAGCGTGGAAGATAGAGAGGCAACACTCCAAATCTACACGACCCGGGAAGATACCCCGGATTGGAGAAAACCCATCGTAGAATTTCTAAAAGATGGGGTACTTCTGAAAGACCGAGCCGAGGTTCGTTGGCTTCGAGCAAAAGCTTGCCATTTCGTATGGAGCAAAGAAAACCTATTCAAGAAGCCGTACACTCAACCTCTGCTCCGATGCGTCTATTTCTACGAGGCAGACTACGTCTTACGAGAAATACACGAAGGGGTCGGAGGGGCATATCAAGGAGCCCGCAACCTGGTCCAAAAGGCACTGCTCCAGGGGTACTATTGGTCAGGAATACACCAAGATACCGAGAAATTGGTCAGAAGATGCAAGAGCTGCCAACTCTTCGGCAACATCCCTTGTCTTCCCGCAACCGAATTAACGCTACTAAGTTCCCCTTGGCCATTTGCACAGTGGGGGGTGGGGTGGGCCAGCTCCCTACCGGCACGGGTGGACACAGGTACATTCTTGTCGCTGTAGACTACTTCACAAAGTGGATTAAAGCCATGCCGATCAGGAAACCAGATGCTGTCTCTACGATCAAATTTCTGCAGAACAATATAATCTCCCGATTTGGAATCCCAAGGTGCATCATCATCGACCATGGAACCAACTTCGAGAATGACAAAGTCAAAGAATTTTGCAAGGACTATCACATATTGATGAAGTTTGCCGCGGTCGCACATCCCCAATGCAACGGACAAGCCGAGATAGTGAACCGAAGCGTCATTCGCGGGCTCTGGCCCTGCCTGGAGGGAAGGCAAGACGGCTGGGTTGAGGAACTGCCCCGGATACTGTGGGCACTGCGGACGTCGAGAAAAACACCCACGGGAGAAACCCCGTTCAGCCTCTCCTACGGTACCGAGACAATGGTCCCCACAGAAATTGGATTGCCTAGTTATCGGGTCGAACATTTTGACGACGAGGCTAACACTTTGGCGTTACGAAGCAACTTGAAAATCTTGTTGGAGAAACGAGATCGGGCGCAAATCAGAATGGCTGCCTATCAGCAGCAAACCGCCCGCTGCTATAACACCCGAGTTAAGCATCGAGCCTTCAAGACAGGAGATCTGGTCTTATGACAAAACGAGTTCGTAGACCAAGGGAAGCTACATAAGTTCTCCCCGAAGTGGGACGGGCCATTCCTCGTGACAGAGGCATTACCCGGTAGAGCCTACTGCCTCCAAGACTCCGGAGGCGTAATTTCCCTCGGCCATATAACGCCGAAAAGCTTAAGTTGTACAGATAAAACATGTACCCCTTTTTCGAATAATGCAATTCCCTTCCGCATCGACCAAATTTTCCAAACTGAGACCTCACGCAAAATTGACGGTCGACTACCTGTTCACTATCAAGAGCGGCGACAAGGAATTCTTTAAGGGGTACGTCACTCGCTTCTACAATGCCCTCCTAGAGGTTCCCGAGCACCGCGACGAAACGATTATCACCGCCCTGAGGCCGGGTCTTAGCACAAAGAGTGGCTCCGCTTTTTTGCATTAGCGCAACCTAAGATCATGGTCGAAGTAAAAGCATGGACCGAGCGAGAAATCCAACTCGAGTCGGAGGTGAACGCCAACCTATCCCGGGGCGACCAGGTAGACCGAAAAAGACGGGACAGGGAGGAGAAAAAGAAGGCCGACCGACCAAAACCCTATTCCCCTAGGTTCCACGAGTACACTCTACTGAACGTCTCCCAGACCGAGCTACTAGAGGAGGCTAAGGGCGAGATGTTTTTTAAACTACCGCCGACTATCCAGAGGACGGGCAAGCGACTCCGCGGCCCGTACTGCGCCTACCATAGGTCGCAGGGGCACCTGATCGAGAATTGCAAACAGCTCTGTGACTATATTGAGAAACTAATCCGCTCTGGCCACCTGGCGAAATACCTACGAGACAAGCGGTAGGCGGAGCAGGAGCAAAAAGACCAACCCCATCCTGGGGAGTTAACGATCGGGCAGATCATGGTCGTTTCGATGGGTCCGACTCCGGATAGTAAGGGGGACCGCCGCCTCCTACCCATCATAGCTATAAGTGATCCGCCCCACAAGAAGTGCAGGAATTAAAGCGCCTTGTGAGCCGCCATCTGATCCAAGGATCTGAGAGGATTAGCCGCCAAACGTCGCATCTTCCTCGGACAACCCGTTGCTGGGAAATCTTAGGCTGAATCGTTACCGGGCTTACCACTCTTGACCTGACCCATAAATAGGTCAGGGCGAGAGCGGGAGGCTAATGATGAGGCTCACAGACGGGAACCCCCAGATTTACGACACATAGCAGATGACGTGTCGTCCTCGTGGCGTCCTCGTAAGCCCACTAGATTCCTGGGGCCAAGGAGTCGAAATCAATATGACACGTGGAGGACTTTCCTCGGGGCTCGTCTCCGAGGTTGCACCAGGCCTTTCGGAGATCTCCCCGGAGTACCTCTCCTATATGCCTAGCAACCAGCCAATGGCTCGCCTCCAAAATGACCTACAATTGAGCTAAGACGACCTCCTCGCTCATTTCTGAGCTATCGCAGAGCCGATATTCCTCAGCGTCCCGTTTGGCCGGGAACACGAAGTCCGAACGCCCCCCGTAACGGCTTCTTATATCTCGCCACAACGAGATCTTCGTCGTCCCACGTCCCGCATCCCACGTTAGCGTATCTTACCATTAATGAGCGTATCCCACCATCTACGTGAACGTAACACAGGTGCGTAACGGACGGTGAGGATTTCATATCGGCTCGCTCCATGCGACCGCTATATAAACCCCTCTTCCAGACAATTCAGGTAACTCGAACTGATTCCAATACGCCGCTACCCTGCTATTATTCCTCGGTAGTGACTTGATCGTCGGAGGGTCTATAGTGGTTATTGAAAGTATGTCTTAACACCTTTACTCGGTTTATACAAGCATCAAGTATGCAATTAAAAAAATTCTAGAGTGCTAAGTCATACTGAACAAGAATCGAACTAAAGAATTAGGGTTTTTGAGTAAAGCAAACAAGTTCTACACTAAGTGAAGAGGGTTTACAACTTTTGTAGACCGGTCCTTCACTTCTAAAGCTCAAAGTAGTAGTCTCTAGAACTCTTTCTTGACTCCATTTGATGAAAGGAACGAGCTTGCTTGTTGTCTTCGAGGCCGAAGATGATCCACCTTGAAGTCTCTCTAATTCAAGCTCACTTTTCACTGCCGAAGCATAGGGTATAGTATTCATGCGAGCCATCTCCTCATCGGTCTTAGGAGACATCTCTTTGGAGAGGGCGATTCCGTGATAAGCCGGTAAATTACCTCGTTTGGAATCTTCTATACTAAACCTTTTTAGCATGGTGTCAACATACATGGACTGTGAAAATCCCAACATTCTTTTAAATTTATCACGATAGACTTTTATCCCCAGAATATAGGAGGCATCACCCAGGTTCTTCATGGAGAACCTCTGTGACAAAAACAGTTTGACCGATCATAGTATAGGAATATCGTTTCCAATCAATAGTATGCCATCTACGTACAATACTAGCAATACGACATTCCTCCTACAATCTTCTTATAGATATAAGGCTCATCTATGTTTTTGATGAAGTCAAATTCTTTGCCTGTTTCATCAAACAGATGTAGCTACGCGATACCTGCTTTAATCCACAAATAGATTTAAGCAACTTGTACACCTTCCCGCTGCTCTCACTGTTTATGAAGCCCTCTGGCTGATACATATAGACACTCTCTTTTAAAGTGCCATTTAGAAAAGCGGTCTTTACGTCCATCTGCCAGATCCCATAGTCATGGAAGGCAGCAATGGCAAGTAGGATTCAAATGGATTTCAGTATAACCACTGGAGAAAAGGTTTCGTCATAGTCCACACAGGGTCTTTGACGAAAACCTTTTGCAACAAGTCTAGCTTTATAGGTTTCCACTTGTCCATCTATACCAATCTTCTTTTTGAAGATCCATTTGCAGCCGACGGGTTTTACTCTTGGCGGTGCGATGTCCAAAGTCCAAATTTTGCTGTGTACATGGACTTTATTTCGGATCGCATAGCATCCAATCATTTCACAGTGTCCGTACTGGAAATGGCATGCTCAAAACTAGTATGATTATTTTCTTCCAAGATGCAATCCTCTCGATTTCCATCTACGAGAAAACAGTAGTATCTCTCGGGCGAATGAGAAATCCTACTAGATCTGCGGAGTGGCCGGGGTTCGACGGGTATAACTGAATCCTGTGGTTCCGTCAAATTCTCAGTTGCGGTTTGTACTTTTGGAATTTCTTCCAGCTTTATTATGCTCCCACCAATTTCTTTTGTAAGAAATTCCTTTTCTAAGAAAATGGCGTGGTGAGCACCAAACACCTTCTATTCCTTGGTGTTGTAGAAAATATATCCCAAAGACTTTCTTGGATATCCTACAAACTTGCATAGAATTGATCGTGTCTGAAGTTTGCCCGGATTCCGTCTTTTGACATAGGCCGGACAACCCCATGTCTTAAATCGTTTAAGATATGGTTGCTTTCCACTTCATATTTCATATGGAGTCTTAGGCACAGATTTGGACGGAACATGGTTCAATAAGTATGTTGCTGGTTCTAGCGCATGTCCCCAGAATGACAGGTAACTCAGCATTACTCATCATGGAGCGAACCATCTCTAATAGGGTACGATTCCTCCGTTCTGATATACCGTTGTGCTGTGGTGTATACGGAGAAGTAAGCTGAGAGAGAATATCTTTCTCTTTTAGATAGTCTTGGAATTCCGTATTAAAGTACTCCTCTCTTCTATCAGATCGAAGAATCTTAATACTTTTTTCGATCTGGTTCTCTACTATATTTTTATATTCTCTGAATTAAATTAATTACAATTTGCATAGTTATATAAACGTGTAATTACATATACATAACCATACACTTGTAATTAATTTCTAATGTATTAAAATACATAAAGAGACAAAATTAATCAGTGACAAAATACTACTAAATACATACACTAAATACATGTATTTAATATTAAATCAAAACCCGATTTAATATCCATCTTTGTAAAAAGAGCGGCTAGTATTTCAACCATTCGATCACAGTCAGCGCAACGAGTACACTAGTTTTAATCGGACCGCTGCACGTACCTAGTATGGTTACTATAACATTTCGCCAAAGCGGGAAACTCTCTTTGTGGGACTCTAAAGACTCTACAATATACTGGCAGCGAGTTACCGATGATACCCTAAAACTCACAAGCGCGTCAGTGGCACTAGCTGTACGTAATGGCTACCCAGATATCTGTCGATAAGGAGATCGACAAGCAAACTCGTCCGAAACCCTAATCGAGCTTATCGGTGACATTCACCATACAGTCCCGGTCTGTTCGTTTGAGAGTATCGCATATTAGGTCTAGGGGTGGTAAACGTCAGACCCTTAATAACTTGATAAGTTGTGTTGGTATCAAGCCCATCACCAGTCGAGAAACTACTGAACACCATCAGTAAATCTCATCCGCCTGGGTCCAGGTCTTGCGGTGATGGCTAACCATACACTGTGCGATTTCAACTCCCAATACCAGGAAAGACGAATCCCCTCTATCGCTCAATGCCTTAAAGTGTTTCAGGACTTAACCCAAAAACTACCTGTTTGCACGATTCTGTAAATCCGTGGTAGGGTAGCAATTAAAGTACAGTGGGAACACACTCGAGACGAAGTGACGATTTCGGGTTGACAGAATATCCTGTACTCATGTCATCCGAGAACTGCTATCTGACAATAGGTATAATACCATCCAGCATTTCCCGGCGAGTCCGTCCAGTGTAACTCATAATCTAATGAGTATCTGTATACAATCTTTGGTGCCGTACACCAATGGCTGCGGAACAGGCCATCTCCCCTCTCGGGAATAAAAAAAACGTATACACTAGTTTACTCTGGAATATCGATGCCCTGTCTTGATAATCTTACATTAGGGGCATTTAAGGATGTGCTTATAAACTACCCAGCCCCCACGAGTATGATCACCATCATAACGCCTGTAGTCAAGCAAAGATTGTATGAGCTTTATCAGCATGTATGATCGATACATAATAACAAGTAAAACATATCATATGTTGAGATAAAGACAAACCAGATAACATACTATCATATTGAGCAAGACTGTCGTAAACAAATACACACACCCAAGCATCCAAGATGTAATGTACAATCCTGAAATATATAATAATGGCCTCTAGGGCATACATATCTAACAACAACCCATGTTCCCATGGATCTCACAAGGAATTCGTGGTCAACCTAGAGCTTTCATCGAGTCTACGTGTTCGGAAATTCTTGCTCGGGATAGCTATGGGCTTTCAGCCCTAGAGTCCTCTCTTGTTCTTCAAGTTTGACGATGAAAGGTTGCTCCTTTACTTGGGTTTTGATCTTGGATCTTGAGTTCTTTGAGATGAAGCTCTCTTGAAAGAATTGGTTTTCTTTTGATTGGGTTGTTTTGAGTTAGAAGAAGATAGAGGAGATTAGAGAGATGCAAAAGGAAGTCTCTTTCCTTTTGGGTCTCTCTCTTGAGGAAGATGAAGATTTGGGATCTCACCTCTAGAGAGGAGATGTAGGTCAACACCCTAGCAAATTTTATGGGAAGGGGAAAACTCATTCATTTCATCATATGGTGGGTTTAAATACCTTTACACATTTGCATATTAGCTCTTGGGCTTTACAAAATTGGTATTTTGTCTATTTCTTTACACATTTACACAGTAAACCTATTTATTACATTTTCTCTCTTTTCTTGGCATGGGGGGCCGGTCCCATGCTTGAGCTTCGACCGGTCTTGGCTTGGGCTTGGGTTCGGGCATAGACCCGACTTGGGTTCGACTGTGGGCCCGACTTAGATTCGGGCTTGGACCCGCTTGCTTGGGCTTGGGCCCTTTTGTGCTCGAGTCTTTGGGATTCGGTGGTATGGTGCAATTTTCGACCCCAACAATCCTTTGTCGGCATAGGTTTAGGTTCAAAACCCCTCAACGAGCCGCCCCAGTGTCACACAATTTAATCCTTGCCATCCATCCATTAGGTAATGCATAACCCTAACTTGTAAATGATATCTTCGGCGACTTAAGTTCGATGGCAATATGTTTACTATGCAGTCCGATATTTAACCAAATCTTATATTTATTGCTATATGTGGATACACTGACACCAATGGTAATGTCTCGGACTACATGATAATCAACTTTCTTTTTTATATGCTTTTCTTTAATCATATCCATTTCTAAGATGAACACTTCCAGAACCATCTCGAAGAACTATTCATAATAGAAGAACCATTCATAATAGGTGGAACAAAGAAATTGGTAGAATCTCTTGTTTCCACAAATAAGTTCCTCTCAAAGTTTTTAGTCTTTGAATCTTCTTTTAGCTATTTGTTTCCTAATGTCGAGTGCAAAATGAGCAAGACAGTTCAACAGAAATATGCCGCTCGTTTTTTTTTCAGTATTCTTGCTGACATTTTATACGAACTGATCTAATATCTTTTTCCCTTTTTTCCGCTTTGGGAGATGGTATCTCAGTCAGAATACGAGCTTTATTTTTCCAGCTCTAACAACTATTCTAGAATTCTGAATCTCTGACTTGGCTGTTTTTGTGTTTTCTTGCCTCATGCACTACAAGATTTTGAGGTTGTTTGATTTGTATCTGATTTAATTTTGATGTATCAGTGGGCATTGGGCTTCATCTCCGGTTCCACAATCTATATTATTTGAGGCAGACGGCGGGAGTTCTAGCAGGGTATGTATAGATGCTAATTGATGTGTACTTTGTCATGCTTATTGCAGGTTTATTTTTAACTATAAATTTCTCCCTGCATATCTGTGTGTACAAATGGTCTATTTAAAAAAAAGTTCCTTGATCATAATGCCGGATCTTATGATAGACACCTTTTTGTATACTCATGGATAAAAACTTTTTGGAAACTTCTACCTGTTAATCAGCTATCAATCAGCCAACTAATGATTCCTTTCTGTGTGATGCACTAGTAAGAAAATATGGGAGCAGGAAGTCTTGAGCTATTTGATATTTCTTTTGTCATGTATTTTCAGCTTTGATTGAAATGGGAGGCATGAATGTGTAGACTTGTCTACGAGTATCCCTTTGTTGTATACATACATAGATACACATACCTGCGTATGTTGAATTGTAGAGGTTATTATAAGGTTTTTTTTTGTGTTGGGGTGGGGGGTGGGGTGGCTTTGGGGGAATGATTTTGGATGATTAAACATCTCTTTTTAACCTCCTTTATATGGATGTGGTCATTTACATCTCTCCCCATCGGATTACATTTGACTAATTAAATGAATACTCTAGAATACTCTAATATTCTAACACTCTCCCTCAATTTGAACCGTATATATTGTCATACCCAGCTTATGACAAATCAAGTTCACTCTTGACCTTCCTATGACTTGGTGAAAAGATACGCTAATTGATTAGCATATTTTACATAATATGTATCAATCGTTCTATCTTCTACCTTCTCACGAACAAAGTGACGATCAACCTTAATATGTTTGGCCCTTTCATTAAAGATCAGATTCAAGGCAATGTAAATAGCAACTTTGCTGTCACAATATAATCACATAGAAAAAGTGGTTTCAAAGTCGAGCTCTCCAAGTAGAAGCCGATCCATATCAACTCACACGTGATTCATCATAGCTTTGTATTCTGTTCGACGCTGGAGCGAGAAAGAACATTTGCTTCTTGTTGCTAGGATACCAAGTTACCGTGAACAAATATGCAATATTATATAGTAGATCTTCTATCAAAGGTGATCTGGCTCAATCAGCATCAACGATGCTGCTACTTGAGAGTGTTCTTTATCTGAATGTAATATACCTTTGCCCATAGCACTCTTCAAGTATCACATGATTCAAATTGCTGCATTCCAATGAGCGACCATAGGGTCTGCTATAAACCGGCTCATCATATTAGCTGGATGAGCGATATCGAGTCGAGTTACAGCGAGATAATTCAGCCTGCTAACCAGACGTCGGTAACCTGGATCTTCTAATTGATCACGTTGCCCCGGATGCAACCGTAAGAGTTTTTACAGGTTGACATCCCAACATTTTGGTGTTAGATAACATGCCTATAACATACTTTTGTTGAGAAATTTAGATGCCCTTTGTAGATTCGGCAAATTCACTGCTTAAGAAACACCGAAGACCCCCAAAGTTCTTTGTCTGAAACTAAGTTTGAAGGTGGAGTTTTACCTCAAATACCGTCATCATCAATTATCACCAACAAAATACGTAAACCATGGCAAGAACGATAAAAGACTGAGTGATCATGAACAAATTGACTAAGGACAAAAGAAATGACGACCTCTGTAGATCTCTCGAACTACGCTCGTGGAGATTGCTTCAACCTATATAACGACTTAAGACGACAAACTAGATCAGTCTTCCATTAAGCATAGAAATCAGGTGGTTGCTTCATATAGACATCTTCGATGAAGCTGCCATGAAGAAATGCATTCTTCACATTTAGTTGATATAAAGGCTAATGATGAGTAGCTACAGGAGACGAGTAATCGAGCCGAGGTCATTTTCGCCACCAGAGATGAAGTCTTCTGATAATCAATCCATAAGTGTGAGAAACCTATTTAGTTACTAAACGAGTTTTAAGGCGTGCAAGAGAACGATCATGATCGAGTTGTGCTGCACAATTCATTGACATCCCCTAGCTTTCTTCCCCGCCAGAAGAGGAACCAAGTACCAAGTTTAATTTTGCTCGAGAGCTAACATGTCCTCATTGTCTCCATCCTGTAGGGAGAGAATGAGAATAAATTAATGAGATAATTATTTGTTAAGAATGAGACAATTATTCACTACTTACATGATTAACAATGAGATGTGATTTGTTGCAACTTCGAGTTCTTTTTCCAAAGCAATGAGAACATCGAGGTCAGATGGTTATGAATCTTAGATGGTGGGACAACAGGAGTAGGCTCTTAAGATTGTTGTTTGCACACGCTGAGCATACACTCTAATCACAGTTGGAGGAATGCCCATATGGTATATATTCTGATTGAGTAGTAGGGATGACTGTGATCATTGTTGTCAAAGGTGTGAAAGGCACAACCGGGCTGTGAAAGAGGAGAGGTGTGCGCTTAGGTGCTCGTGGTGTGCGCCTCACATGCGCCTTGCACAATACGTGAGGCACGCTCCTCGCGCATTACGTGAGGCGCACACCTTATCCTAATTAGCCTATCTCAAGGTATGGGGTTGAATCGGTTTTACTATTGGGTTTCTTTTTATAAACCCGATTACCTGAACCCAAAACTTAAACTGAGACAACCCGAGAGCATAGAAGCCACCCACTCCTTGAGTTCATGGGCACTCGGCTAGGGTTTCTCCAGTTTGCTTCGAGGCGGCATTTCGTGTTCGTCGGCGCCTTCTGAATTCATTGATAGCTTCTCTATATTCTCGGTTCCTAAATTCGTCGACGAGCAACCCGAGAGTAACCCAAAACATAACATTGACATATAGCTTTCCTCTTCCACCTTTTATTTATTCTATTCTCTTCCTTCTCTTCTTTTTATAAGGCCCAAGATTAAGTTGTTTCTATTTGCTCTTGTCTTATTAGATGCATAATTTCATGTTAATTATTATTATTTAGCGACTTATTGTATTTCTCTTGGTGTTTATCTACTGTGATTTATATTCTCCTATATGATGTGTATATTTGATGTCTATTAGGTACAAGAAATGCTAAATTAAAGTATTGAATATTATAAAAAACTTATGCGCCTCACATACTTGGGTGTGCGCCTCAGGCCAGTGGTATCAATGGGAGCTGTAGGCATTGGCAGAGCCAGAACTTTAACTCAAGTAGGGCAAGAAAAATTAAAGAATAAAGATACAAACTCAAATCTAAAATAACTTTATTTTATGCTCAGTTTGAGTCTCGGACCAACTTAACCAACTTCAATATTTTTAATAAATGTGAACTAAACCTTTTGCAATTTTTAAATATTTTTTATCTGATTCGATTAAAAAATGTTTTTGCCATATATGATAGCGGGAAAAGTTATGTGTTTGTCAACTAATAATTAAATGATTATAAGTTATAATATGTGAAGTTATATTTGTGGCTAAGAATTTAAGTTTATATACATTAAACAAATGAAGGAAAAAAATTCTTATATATAAATAGTTTCACAGAACAATAAGCTAAATTAAAATAAGAGTATGGTCATTTTCTTCTACTAATAAAAATATTTTTTATAAACTATTCTTTTAGTGAAAAAATTATCATATATATAAGATATTATATTTATATTATACAAATGGGTAGATATAAAAAAATGTAAACATTTTTCAGGTAAATATAACTAGCTTTCGTTTTTAACCTTTTAATCAAAATTCAATTTTATAATTGATTATTCATTGGCACACAAATGCTTTTGATGTAAAATTATTTTTAGAACAAATTTAATATTAAATGTAGTGTTAAATTTTTATGTGTTTAAATAGAGTAATTAGTGCAGGACATTTAATGCATTTATTAAGGTGGACCCCGCTTTACCATAATCATGAAATATAATAAGTTAGAAAAGTTAAGAAAAATGTTGTCATCAGAAATCGAACCCCACACATACCATGAGCAATCAATTTACCATTATAGTATCCAACTACAACTGAGCCTTTATCTCAAGCATATGGATTAGGCTATATGAACCAACATGAGAATCACGCCTGGTGGATTCTCCGCCTCCACTCATTCCTATCGAACAATATACATTCATTAAGGCCTTTGGCATCCATAGCTGTTCGTATCGCTTCCATCAATATTTTCTTCGGTCTCCATTTCTTCCTTTTTGACTTGGCCTCAATCGAGAGTATCCATTCGTCGAACCGGTGTTGTTGCTGTAAGTCGATGTTGCACACTCCACAGGGTTTGTAGACATGCAGAATTAACAAAAAACAATTTTATAGCAAGCAGCATCGACTAAACTCTCAAGATCTACAATAAGCCTTAACTAGCAAACTAACAAAGGTTCTAATCTACTATGAAGTGATTTATACCTTTGTGTTCAAGTTCTTCAGGTCTTCTTATCCTCTTCTTAAGCTCCTCTTTTGTTGGGATTGAGTTTGGTCGTCGGCCTCCTTGAGTTAAAGACGATCCACCCGAGAGTCTATGGTTCAAACTCTAACCTCAAAAGTGAGGTAACTAAAATACCTAGTTTGCTAATCTAGGTAGCTTAGATGATGTAGAGAACATTTATTGGATTAGTTTATCTCAATAACCCTAGTTTCTCAACTTATGAGAGTGTTAGGGTTTGAGAAAGAAGAAGAGAGCAAAGGAGGAAAGAGAATGTGAAGTGAATCATGAGATGAAAAATGGCCAAGTCTTGATAATATTAAGCATATCATTTACATTAAAAATAACGTGACATGCTTCAATAGTTATCCAAATGAATCAGTCATCCAAAGTAGCCATGATTCAACCATGCTTCAATAACATCTCATACCTCCACCTCATTATCTATTTAAATAAAATAGATTTATCACAAATGAGGTGTCTTCTTTTAGAAGCACTCTTGTGAAAATACAAGAATACCCCTCACCGTATATACATACCCTTATTCATACTATGAATACCAAGAGATTAAAATAATCCAATATTATAATACTAGAATGCGGCTTAATCCTAAGCCCGCTAGTATTATCCGTCCGAACAAAAATACGTGTAGCTAGTACACGTATATGATCGAAATCCTGCACGTAAAACCATACGGCCTCTATATCGTTTCGCCTGAACCAGGAAAACCCTTTATGTGGGACTCTAAAGACTCGACAGTACGCTGGCGTGGGTTTATCCACAAGCACGTCAGTGGCACCAGCTGTACGTAACGGCTATCTAGGTATCCGTTGAAAAGAAGGCCGACGAGCAAACTCGTTTGAACTCCTACTGAGCCTGTCCGTGACAATCTCCGTACAGTCCGGTCTGTTCGTCTGAGAGTATTGCATGCCGTGTCTAGGGGTGGAAAACGTCAGACCCTTAATAACTCGACAAGTTGTGCCGATGTGGCTCAAGACCATCCGAGAATCTACCGATCTTACTATTAGTAATTCTCAATCCGCCATGGTCAGGGACTTATGGTATTGGCCAATCGAACACAGCGCGATATCAACTCTCTATACCGGGAGAGACGAATCCTCAACAATCGTTCACTGCCTCCATGTGGTTCGGGACTGTACCCAACTAAAACCAGTTTGCACGACTCAGTAGAGCCATGGTAGGATAGTAATCAAAGCACAGTGGGAACTCACACGACAAATGACGACCTCAGGTCGGCAGATTGTCTGTACTCATGAGAACTGCTATCTGACGATAAGTATAATACCATCTAGTCAGTTCTCGGCGAGTCCGTCCAGTGTACTCACCCTAGTGAGCACCTGTATACAATCTTAGATGTATCACATTAATGGCTGGGACCAACCATCGTCCCTCATCAGGATCTAGAAATGTATACATTAGTTTACTCTGGAGTATCGATGCCCAGTCTCGATACTCCCATGACTAGGGACATTTAAGGATGTGCTTATCAACTACCTAGCTCCTACAAGTATGATTGCCATCACAACGCTGGTAGTCAAGTAAGGATCCTAAGGGCTTTATCAACATGTATAAGCGATATGAAATAACAAGTAAAACATATCACATGTTAAGATAAAAGCAAACCAAATAGCATACTATCATATCGAGCATGATTGTCCTGTACATACATATCCCTAGCATCCTATACAATGAAAGCCTTTAGGGCATACATATCCAACAATCTTCCACTTGCACTAAGTGTCATGCCCTGCTTCCCAGAGTACGGTAAGGAGACATGACGGGTCACGCGACGTATTTACTTAGAAGTAAACACGCTAAGCGTAAATAAGCAATATAGTAAAGTGCACAAGTAAGACATGAGATGTAAATGAACAACTTTTATTTATTAAATATCATTTACAATACAACTGGAAATGTAAATACAAGATTGAAAAGCAATGCCTAAACGCATGAGCTGAAAGTAAAGTATATACAAGTGACTAGAGCTCTGGGTCTTCTAAGAACTGCTCCAAGTCGTCTGTGCCGGGCTCGATCTCCAGAGAATCAGATTACCCTGACAACATTCCAAATAAAGAAGAGAAAATGAATGTCGTCAGCGAACAATCGCTCGGTAAGTCCCAAAGAGATGTAGAATGAGAATAGACGGGTAAAATGAAGAAATAATGTTGTAGGTAAATTTGATGGGATTTAACCGTAAACGTGAACTAAAAGTTGTATTACATTATAATTTTGAATTGAAACTTGTTCTACATATTGTCTTATGGTTGCTAAACAAGTTATGAAGAGATGGTTAATTTGTGGTTAAGAAAAATTGAGTTTTTAAAGAAAGTAGAATCGGAAGTCAGATTAACTCCGCTTTCGACGAGTTTTGAAAAGAGAAGTCTTTTTAATAGAAAGAGTGGAGGGGAGAGGGGACTTACGGATTGAGAAGAGAGGGGAGGTAGATGATGGGTTTGCAAGTGTCGTGGAGTCGCGGGGTCGCCGGATTTGTTCCGAGTCGTCGCTGGAACTTGACATTGAGCTAACTCCACTTGTACAACTTCTTGGACTTGGAAAATTTAGAAAGTTTTGGCAAAGGATTTCTGAATGAGGAGGGCTATGGTGTAGGGTGGTATTTATAGGAGAAATTAAGGTATAGGGTATTGAAGAATGGAATTAAAATGCATTAACATTTTGGATTAATGCCTTATTTTAATTCTCTGGAAATGTGCAGGGAAAACAAACAGATTAGGGTTAGTGGGTTAGGCCAAAGTGTGCTAGGGAAAAAAATTTGAGCATTTGCTAGGGGGACCGGCGGTGCCGTCCCCAAGCTTGATCTCACCGGTCCAATGGGTTGGGTTGGGTCTTGGATGAATGCCATGTGTTCTAGTCGTAGTTAATAGTATTTTGCACATGTTTGATTTTTCAGTGAATTTTCATTTTACGTATATTGCACGTGTAAACTTTTGAGATTCTAAAAGTTTAAAAGAAAAATCAGCAAAAATAATATGTGGCTGAGGGGATTCGAACACAGGGGTTATGTCACAGCAGTGCAAGGCTTTACCAATGAGCCACAAGTGCTTTCTTACTGTTTAAAAACAAATCAAATACTTATAGCATACACGGGATTGCAATTACTCCATTTGTACATTAACTTTTAAAATTTTTATGTACATTAAAACATAGTCGTTACACTAAGGCCTGTTATTGGCGTATTGAGTACCCAACGTCTGCACTAGAGCCAGTTGTTGGCGTACCGCATACCCAACATCTCGAACGGTCTCTCGAACTGGACTTGAGGGATGGCCTTGGTGAATGGATCTGCCGTGTTGTCCTTTGTATCTACTTTCCGTACCTCGATCTTCCGGCGACTACAATCTCCCTGATCAGGTGATACCGCCTTAAGATGTCTGGATTTCTGATGGGACCGTGGTTCTTTTGCCAAAGCCATGGCTCTATTGTTATCGCAATACAAAGGTATTGGATCAGCAATGGATGGAACCACCTGAAATTCAGAAATGAACTTCCTCATCCATACTGCCTCTTTTGCTGCATCGTTAGCAGCGATGTATTTGGCCTCCATTGTCGAGTCCGCTACGGTGTCCTATCTGGAGCTCTTCCAACAGACCGTCCCTCTGTTGAGGGTAAACACATAACCCGTGACGGATTTAGAGTCATCCTTGTCACTTTGGAAGCCAGAGTCGGTAAAAGTCTCGATCTGGAGGTCCCCATTACCGTATACCAAGAACATCTCCTTAGTCCTTCTCAGATACTTAAGAATGTTTTTTACTGCTTTACTGCTATCCAATGCTTCTCACCTGGACTGAACTGATACCTGCTTACGATACTAAGTGTGTAAGCTACATCTGGTCTGGTACATAATATCGCATACATTATCGACATTACCGTCGAAGCATAGGGTACAATACTCATACGAGCCCTCTCCTCATCAGTTTTGTGTTCTCTTTAGAGAGTGATTCCGTGACAAGCGGGTAAATTACCGTGCTTGGAATCTTCTATACTAAACCTCTTCAGTACGGTATCTATGTACCTTGACTGTTAAAGTCCCAACATTCTTTTATATCTGTCACGATAGATCTTAATCCCAGAATGTATGAGGCATCACCCAGGTCTTTCATAGAGAACTTCCGTGACAAGAACAACTTGGCCGATTGTAGCATAGGAATATCATTTCCTATAAGGAGAATGTCATCTACGTATAAAACGAGAAATACCACAGTTCTTCCTATAATTTTCTTATAAATAAAAGGTTAATCTACATTTTTGATAAAATCAAATTCCTTGACCGTTTCATCGAAGCAGATGTTCCAACTCTGTGATACCTGTTTTAATCCATAAATAGATTTAAGCAACTTACACATCTTTTCGCTGCTCACACTGTCTATGAAACCTTTTGGTTGACCCATGTAAACACTCGTCTAAACTTTCATTTAGAAAAGCGGTTTTAACATCCATTTACTAGATATCATAGTCATGGAAGGCAGCAATGGCAAGTAGGATCCGAATGGATTTAAGTCCATATTTTATTGGTGTATATGGATTCTATCTCGGATCGCATAGCATCCAGCCATTTCACCGAGTCTTTACTCATGATGGCTTGCTGAAAACTAGTCGGCTTATCATCATCGATGATGCAATCCTCTCGATTCCCGTCTATGAGAAAATCGTAGTATCTCTCGGACGGATGAGACTGCCTACTAGATCTGCGGAGTGGCGTAGGTACGTTCGGTTACATTGAAACTTCAGATTTTACTAAGTCTTCAGTAATAGTTTGTGGTTCTGGAATTTCTTCCAGTTCTATCGCGTTCCCACTAATTTCTTTTTCAAGAAATTGAGTTTCCATAAAGCAGGCATGATAAGAAACAAAGCCCTTTTGTACCTAAAAAAAATACCCCCTAGAATTCTTGGGGTATCCCACAAACTTACACAATACTAAATGTGTCTCGAGCTTGTCCGGATGATTTTTTTTGACAAAAGCAGGACAATCCCATATCTTAAGATAGTTAAGACATGGTTTCTTCCCACTCCACATTTCATATGGAATGGTAGGCACAGACTTAGTTGGAACTTTATTGAATAGGCATGCAGCAGATTCTAGTGCATTACCCTAGAAGGATGGCGACAACTCAGCATTACTCATCATGGAACGCACCATATCAAGCAAGGTGTGATTCTGTCTTTCTGATAAACCGTTGTGTTGTGGTGTATATAGAGAAGTAAGCTGAGAGAGAATTCCATTCTCTTTTAGATATTCTAGGACCTGGGCACTTAAGTATTCACCACCCTGATCAGATCGGAGCATCTTGATACTTTTGCCGGTTTGCTTTTCCACTTCATTCTTATACTCCTGGAATTTTCCAAAGCCTCGGATTTATGCTTCATCAAGAATACATGTCCATATCTTAGAGAAATCATCGGTAAAACTAATGAAGTAGGAATAGCCACTTCTTGCATGCGTAGACATTGGCCCACACACGTTGCTGTGTATGAGTTCCAGGAGCTCAGTGGCTTTTTCTCCGTATCCAGTGAACGGAGTTTTGGTCTTCTTTCCTCTGATACATGACTGACAAGTTGCATATGATTGATACTCAAACGGATCTAAATATCCATATTTATGTAACTTAGTCAATCGTGTTTCATTGATATGACCAAGTTTATAATGCCATAAGAAAGCTTGATTTGTTTCTGGAGTCTTTTTTTAGCGTGTTTTAGACGTTGAAAACTTGATGTTGATTGAGAACGTATATTCCGTTATTAAGTGTACCCCACTCAATCATTACATAATTCAGGCGAATGTTTATGATATTGCTTTCAAGTGCAAAATTATATCCTTTATTAGATAACAAAGATACAGATATAATATTACACATCATACTGGGTACATAAAAGCAGTTATTCTACAACAAAATATGTCCACTCGCCAGTCCAAGGTGATATTCTCCTACCGCAACAGCATCCACACCGGTTCCGTTGCCAACCCTGAGGGTCATATCACCTTTCCTAAAAAATCTACGGTTTCTCAGCGCCTGCAAAGAATTACAGATGTGAGATCCCGATCCGGTACCCAATACTCAGGAAGTAGAGTTAATAGAGAGACAATTTTCAATCACGAACACACCTGAAGCCGAAACCACAACTTGCTTCGTGTCCTGATTCTTGGATTTTAAATCCCAGCAATTTTTCTTCCAATGTCCCTTTTTACGACAATAGAAGCACTCTTTCTTTGTGGCCGATCTTCCGATCTTTTTCTTTCCCTTACCCTGCACCTTCTGCACACCTCTCGGTTTGGTGGGGACATTCTTCTTCTTTCCCTTGGCCTTAGCCTTGGATTTTGCGGAAGAAGATTCCCCGACAAACAGAACATGTATTTTCTTGGATTTCTTCAAGATGCCCTCTGCCACCCTCAACATGTTGAGGAGCTCCGGAAGTGTAACTTCCGGCTTCTGCATATTGAAGTTCAATACGAATTGGGTATAAGTGGAGGGAAGGGACTGTAGAATTAAGTCGGTATACAACTCATTTTCCAACGTAGTTCCCAGGTCCGCGAGCTCTTCGATGAGAGTAATTATCTTTAGGACATGGTCCTCAACAGATGATCCGACAGCCAATCTTGCTTGAAACAATTTTTTCGAGGTCTCGTATCTTGTGATACGAGATTGCTCTCCATATAAGTCTTTGGTATGGAGGAAGATGAAAGCAAGGTCCATCTTCTCGTACTGCCTCTGATGTTCATTATCCATGGAGGCTAGTACGAGGCACTTGGATTTCGCGCAATCCAGATCCCAAGTCTTACGGACCTCAATATCCGCGACCGAGAATTTCGGACCTGGAATAGGGGGCTTTAGCCGTAAGGACGTATACAACCTTATCATAAGTAAGAGCCATATGGACGTTCCTCAGCCAGGCTTTATAGTTTGGTCCTGTCAGTTTGTTTTTATCTAGTATAAGCTTAAGTCCCGTCATGGTTGTTGTAATTAGGAGATAGAGAAAAGAAACACCCAGCATGTGCTCTTGCAAGTTTAGATTGGTTATTAGTTTATCTAAACAGTATCGTTTCCACTGTTTTCTCGAATTCTTCTTCAAACCCTAAAAGAAGAATTAGTCAGGATTAATTGCACCCTACAAGTTTGCTTATCTTTCGGCCAGGCCAGTGTTGGTACTGCTGAGGGAGGTACCTCGTGCTTTCGCACAGACCTAATTAAATAATCTCGTTTTTCCAGAGGCGTAGCCCCGTTAACACCTTTCCAGACACCTACTTGATTAGCTAATTACAAAGTGAAAAATTCTCCCGAAAAGTAATAGATACTCACAGTAGGATCGGGACCCAACTATTATTGTGTGATTTTTTTGAAGGAAGCTTATCAAAGCTACCACACTCGAGAAAGTATGCAAAACTAGCAAGTTTCCTGTATGTTTGAAACTCTCGATGTGGTTTTTGCCCCGAGCGCTTATAACCTTGACGAAGATCAAAACATTATAAGTCGCAAGTCAAGTTCAACCCGTCAATGTCCGGATTAATCTAGACCCATTCGTACAACCTCTTGACGAAGGTCAAAACAGCTGTACGTCTGTCCTAGATTAATGCATCTATCTATGCTCCAGATAAGCACCCACTAGCTACCAAACACTATGTCTTGTCGAAGGTCAAAATACGTAGCATGAATACTAGTTGATACCTATTTGAAATGATGGAGATCTACGGCTGGTTTTGGCGAAAACCGTGAACATAATGAACTTAATATATTCGAAGGAACCGAATAGCTTTTGAAAAAGAGTGGTTTAAGCTCTGCTTTTAAAAGTTGTTTTTGAAGAAAACCGAGTGGTTTTGCAATTGTTCCAACGACGTCAAATTTTAGGTTTATTGCTTTGCATTAAATGGGATTAATGCGGTTTCATCAATTAACCTTTTCACACCACAAAAAGAGCGAAAATAGAATGTACGTATATGCCATCCGCATTCGCCACGGGGCCCATCATACACCATTAGACTACTTAACTAACGGCAGAGTGGGGGCTAGACTAGCGCGGATGCAAAATATATACAACATTTATACATACATATATATATTCATCATAGGCATGATAAGCAACACAGGCAGATAAACATTACAGAGAATGGAAAAATGGATCAACTAGGAACATTTGCATTTCACTGAGCCACCTATGAAACACAGTCCTCTACGGTCGTGTGAATAGCCGAGTGTGAGTAATCCTAGACGCCTACGAGTGCGGCAAGCTACCCGCCAATCCTAGAATTGGGTGACCCGGGTCTCGACTCCTCGAGATGGCCACCCACTGAATCCTAGAACCCGGTGACTACATCCTCAACCCGGATGCGTCCCAATAAAAGACTATACATGAATTATTACATGAATTATAATCCACTCACATGTCACATCTAGATTCACACCGGGCCATGGACACGACGATCCATGAAACCATTCACATCCGAACGTCATAAGATATGTGCAACCCCTTCTATTCGACGTATAGCGATTAGAAGACGTTTAAGAACACATATACGCGTCACAAAAACAAGTAAAGAAAACCATGACGTTAGAATTACGCGCACAATTAGCGAACGAAACTAATTTTCCAAGACTTGAAAAACTGTCCACTAAAGTCCCTAAAAAAATTCATTTTAAGCCAATCCAGGAGTCGAAACAAACTCGAAACCCGTCCGAATCTTCACGGAGGTGAAAGGCAAAAATTAACTGCCGATCCGTAGGCCTAGGGGGTACCTACCCCGGGGGCCACCATGAGGTGGCCTTCTTGGGTAGGCAGACCCGAGAGCAACCATTGCGGTTTCTCTCGGGTCACCACCCCCCAAGGCCGATTTGTGGTGGTCTGGGGGTAGGCCCGGCCTTCGGTCCTCCCGGGTATCCCGGGGTGCCTATGCTTCACCTCGCGGCTTCTCGGTTCAAACCGTGAGCCTGCGGGGTGTGCAAACATCACAAAACTTCATTTTTAGGGACCGTTTTTGTCGGTAGTTCGTGCGCGACAAAAACGGCGGATTTCAAACGTCACTACGAGCTGCTTAAGGCTTATGGAGTGGCTCTGATACCATGTAAGTCGATATCGCACACTCCACAAGGTTCGTAGAGATGCGGAATTAACGAAAAATAATTTTATAGCAAGCAATATCGACTAAACTCCCAAGATCTATCATAAGCCTTAACTAGCAAACTAACAAATGTTCTAATCTACTATGAAGTGATTTATACCTTTGTATTCAAGTCTTTCGGGTCTTCTTAACCTCTTCTTAAGCTCCTCTTTCATCGGGATCGGGCTTGGTCGTCGGCCTCCTTCAGTCGAAGACGATCCACCCGAGAGTCTATGGTTCAAGCTCTAACCTCAAAAGTGAGGTAACTAAAGTACCTAGTTTGCTAATTTAGGTAGTTTAGATGACGTAGAGAATGTTTATTGGATTAGTTTATCTCAATAACCCTAGATTTCTTAACTCATGCGAGTGTTAAGGTTTGAGGAAGAAGAAGAGAGCAAAGGAAGAAAGAGAATGTGAAGTGAATCATGAGATGAAAAATGGCTAAGTCTTGATAATGTTAAGCATATCATTTACATTAAAAATAACGTGACATGCTTCAATAGTTATCCAAATGAATCAGTCATCCAAAGTAGCCATGCATCATCCATGCTTCAATAACACCTCACACCTCCATCTTATTATCTATTTAAACAAAATAGATTTATCACAAATGATGTGTCTTTTCTAGAAGCATTCTTGTGAAAATACAAGAATACCCCTCACCGTATATACATACCCGTATTCGTACTATGAATACCAAGTGATGAAAATGATCCAATATTATAATACTAGAATGCGGTTTAATCCTAAGCCCCCTAGTATTATCCGTCCGAACAAAAATACGTGTAGCTAGCAGACGTATATGATCGAAACTCTGCACGTAAAACCATACGGCCTCTATATCTTTCGCCTGAACCAGGAAAACCCTCTGTATGGGACTTTAAAGACTCGACAGTACGCTGGCAGTGGGTTTAACCACAAGCACGTCTGTGCCACTAGTTGTACATAACAGCTACCCAGGTATCTGTCGAAAAGAAGGCCGACGAGCAAACTCGTCCGAACTCCTACTGAGCCTGTCTGTGACAATCTCCGTACAGTCCGGTTTGTTCGTCTGAGAGTATCGCATGCCGGGTCTAGGGGGTGGAAAACGTCAGACCCCTAATAGCCCAACAAGTCGTGCTGATGTGGCTCAAGATCATCCGAGAATCTAATGATCTAACTATCAGTAATTCTCAATCCGCCCTGTCCAAGGACTTATGGTGTTGGCCAATCGAACACAGTGCGACATCAACTTCCTATATCGGGAGAGACGAATCCCCAACAATCGCTCACAACCTCTATGTGGCTCGGGACTGTACCCAACTAAAACCTGTTTGCACGACTCAGTAGAGCCGTAGTAGGGTAGTAATCAAAGCACAGTGGGAACTCACACGAGACAAATGGCGACTCACCAGAGAACCTCTATCTGACGATAGGTATAATACCAACTAGCTAGATCTCGGCGAGTCCGTCCAGTGTACTCACCCCCGTGAGCATCTGTATACAATCTTAGGTGCATCACACTAATGGCCGCGGGACCAACCATCGTCCTTCGTCAGGGTCTAAAAATGTATACACTAGTTTGCTCTGGAGTATCGATGCCTAATCTTGATACTCCCATGACCAAGGACATTTAAAGATGTGCTTATCGACTACCCAGCTCTCACAAGTATGATTGCCATCACAACGCTGGTAGTCAAGTAAGGATCCTAAGGGCTTTATCAACATGCATAAGCGATGTGAAATAACAAGTAAAACATATCACATATTAAGATAAAGGCAAACCAAATATCATACTATCATATCGAGTAAGATTATCCTGTACATACATATCCTTAGCATCTTATACAATGAAGGCCGCTAGGGCATACATATCCAACAATCGACTATAGTGCCCTCAAGGCAATTATTGTAATCGCAGGCATGCGATTATGATGATTGAGGATGACCTATACGGGTAGAACAGTCTTACTTGAGATGATAGTGCTATCTGGTTTGTCTTTATCATCATGTACATGTATTATGTGGTATTACATATCACTATTACATTTTGATAGATCCCATATGATTCATGCTTGACCACCAGAGTTATTGTGGCGATCACATTTGTAAGAACTGAGTAGTTTATAAGCATATCGTTAAATATCTCTAGTCGTGGGAATCTCGAGACTGGGCATCGATATTCCAGATTGGACTTGTGTATACGTTTCTTGACCTTGACGAGAGGCGATGGCCGGTCTCACAACTATTGGTGTTGGTTAGTCACCAAAGATAATATACATGTGCTCATTGGGTTATGAGTTACACTGGACGGACTCGCCGGGAACATATTAGATGGTATTATACCTATTGTCAGATAGCATTTCTCTAGTGACATGGATACAACCTAGTCTGTCGACCTGAGATCGTTATTTGTCTTGTGTGCGTTTTCACTGTGCTTTGATTACTACCCTACCACAACTTTACTGAGTTGTGCAAACAGGTTTTAGCAGTTTCGAGCCATATGGAGGCAGCGATTGTTAGGGAATCGTCTCTCCCGGTATTGGGGGTAGATGTCGCGCAGTGCACGGGTGGCCATCACCAGAAATCCTTGGCCAATGTGGACGAGATTTACTGATTTGGATCAGTAGTTTCTCAGTGGGTGATGAGCTTCATACCGACATGACTTATCGCGTTATTAGGGGTCTGACTTTATCCACCCTCCTAGACCCGATATGCGATACTCTTAGACGAACAGACCGGACTGTACGAAAATTGTCACTTTCAGGCTCAATAGGGATACAGACGTGTTTGCTTGTCGATCTTCTTTTTGTTCAATACCTGGGTAGCCGTTACGTATAGCTAGTGCTGCTGACGTGCTTGTGATTAAACCCACTGCCAGCGTATTGTCGAGTGTTTAGAGTCCCACACAGAGTGTCACGTCCCCCTTCCCAAAATACGTAAATACGGCATGCGACAGAGCTAACCATGCTACCTATGGTTAGGAAACATCCCTTCATAGTCATATTACGACTGTCAATCAGATATCAAGATCAGTAAATAAAATCTAACTAACATATGTCCATCTGCCACAATAAATAAAAGTCAAGAAATACATATAGCGGAAACGAAGCAAGATCCAATAAAGAATAATATCTGAACTCGTCTCTTATGGGATCACATCGATAAAATAAAACTACGGAAAAAAGAAACTAAGCATCTCTAAACTAAACATCAAGCTCTTCATTGCTCAGCTTGTGTCACGACCCAAAATTTGGTCCGTAACCGGCACTTAAACTACGTAACGTCTACAGGCGTACGCAACTTAAGTAAGCCGAAACCCAGAAATCTAAACCACCCAAAAACTGGATCAACGGAGAAAAACACAGCTTAAAACATTTGAAAAATCACAAGTAAAATCTCTAACTCTAGTTTTCTTTCTTAAAAATTTCGGCAGCACCTCCTTTGTAAAAACTAGCTCCGAAAACGGGTACAACATAGATAATATATAAAGCATCCCAAACGGGAGCAAATCACGCCTAACGGCGGAAACAACCACCACAAGATATAAATACGACGCCGAAGCGAAGAATATAAAGGAAAACTGCATAAAGAGGTAAATTTTTTTAACATAACCGGCTCCCACGAGCACGACACCCAAAGTCACTAAATAATACAACACAGAATCCTCACAACTCGTCTCTAAGTCATATACAAGAAGTGGTAGATGGAGAACACTAGATCCAACAAAAGATATACAATGTACAAACAGATAACCGCAAACCCACCTAAAAGCAAAGGCCTCACAGCCTAACGTAGCGGTATCCGCAAAAGTAGAGATGATAAGACGCCCTGCCGCGACTATTAGAGGGAAAGTCCTGCAAAACACTGTGGCACAACGGGGGTGAGTTTCCAACTCGTGAATAGTAAATAACATCATACTGTAATCGCAAGTATGCACGAACAGCGATTTATCTATCGCATGTAACCGATAGTATAAGTATGACAAGTGAATATGCAACAATCATGTAAAGGTACATCATCAGGGTAATACAACTACATGAATCAATGCATAACAACATAATCCTCAGTGTGAGATGATATAATATAAAATCTCATGCAAAATCATCAGCATGGAAAAACACCGATGTCCCTCACTGACACATCAAATCCCAAATCCTCAGGCACCGCATTCTCAGATCGGCCCTCACATCCTGTAAGTCTCATGGAACCTGAGTGTCTACCATCGACACCCGAAATATCATGAAAACATATACCTGTAAGTATATATATATATATATATATAAATATAAATGAGGATATCAACCACGTATGTCCACCGACGATACGTAAAAAATCATGGAAACCTGAGTGTCAAACACCGACACTCGAAACGTCATGAAACCCGTGTCTAGCATCGACACGTAAATCCTCATAACTCAGGCGCTGTCATCACGACTGGCCCTGACGATATGTCGTACATCACTCCGGTCGGTATCCCCATGATAACCACCGAGTCCAAATACAATCACCGGTAGGTAGTGGTCTCTCCGCCAGGCTTATCGCCTACACCACGAAATCATCACTCGCCCCGGGGTACCATACCGGGTCCACCATGTACCCGCAGACGGTGCTTCCCGCTCCTCGAATCGGGTATCACAAGCCAAATCTCAGAACCGAGAAATCACATGGTGGACGCACTGAAATATCATATCAAGAGAAACCGGATTTTCAGACAATACATAGTTTTCTTGAAATACCCCCACGGTTCTCAAATCCATAAATCATATGAAATCTACATCTCAATGCGTAAATCCATGAAAAACTGATACACGCAACATAAAACTACAATATGAGCATATCAACGGAAAACCGCTTTTTAAATTGATTCTAGCTTTAAAATATATCATGCGGTTCCCAAATTCTCCGAAAACAAGTGCATCATCATATAAGGTGTACATGTGATTGTAACCATGTTTAAGTATCTACATGTAAGCAAGTAGGTATGATGCATTTCATAAGCGCAACGGTCAACGTCTCAATATCACATGTCAAAACCATACCACTTAGGGTATAAGCAACTATAGCAAATTATGTGGGTGTACATGTCAGTATGTGTGCATGATGTACATATAGCTGTAATCGAATATGTGGGTGTGCCTGTCAATATGTATGCATGATGCACAAGTAGCTATAGTAGAATATACGTGAAATGGAATAAGGGTTACTATCTTAACTATCCATGTCCGATACAATCTCACGTATGTACGTGTCAACAATATTTCATATGCACAATGGGATAAGAGTCACTACCTAAATTTTCCCTATCCACTACAATAACACGTATGTATGTGGGTTGTGCGTGTCATGGCAATTACTGACGATGTGGGTGTAGCATACAATTTAGTGCTCGTGCAACATGAATCGTCAGTAATGTGTTATATCTAAAGGTACAAGTCAAGGTACAACAGATAATACTATGCAATGACATTCATATGAAATTAACTAATATGCAATAACAAGCAGCTATCATATCATATCCGCCCCGACGCATAACGCCATACGGGCGATTTCCTTGTAGATGTTAAATCTACTCACCGATGGTCTCGAGCTATGAAAATCCGACCACCTGCTTCCTTTTGTTCGCAGCGTCCGAAGTCCCCGCTTGCGACTATAAATTCATAAACACACAAATAGAGCAAAAACTCAGAAATCGACCGATATAACGTAAAACTACGTTTTAAACGACGCACCAACACTAAACTAACTCACGAGTGCCCGTCTAGTGGTTAACGTGCGTAACGATACCACAAAACCTACTCAAGTACAGCAGCTGCACAAGATCACGATTCGTGTCGCAGACGTAACACGCGGACTCGAAACACTAGATTATAGGAAAACGATCCCAGATTTTTCATACTGCAATTACTAAAAAAGTAAACAGTACCAGACACCCCTAACCAACAGAAGACAACTACCCACAAAAAACCCAACACCCATCTCTCCTCTACAGCCGACGTCGCCGGATTTTCGCCTTGGGTCGCCGGCCATGGCCGGTGGGGTAGGGCTCGGGTCACAGGTGGAACTCCAGGGTTATTAGTACATCACTATAATTTTGTTTGTTCAATCACTAAAATTTTCAGGTCACAGCAGGTACAGAGGCTCTAAAAAGACACTAAAAACCCGATATTGCACTAATCGATACTTTAAGTGTTCTAAACCATAACCAGCGAGCTATACAACATAAAAACTCATATTTATCAGTGTAGGGATTATACCTATCAAAACTTGCTCACAAGATCCAAGCTTTCCTAGCTCCAAGTGATCAAGAAGGCAAAACTCAAGACTTGGTGTATTTTGTGATTTATTTTGGGGATTTATGAGCTTTGAATTGTTGCAATTGGAAAAGAAAAGATCAAGAGCAGAAAGAGGAAGGAGGGATTCGCTAAGGAAGGAGGTGAGGAAATTGTGTAGGGTTTTCTAGGAAATTTCTTGCAATAAATGCACTTTAATGCATATGCATGCATGAAGCCACCTCATTCAATCTTTCTTTTTCTTTAAACTTTAAATCCTTTGCATACAACCAATATCTAGATATTATGAGAAGGGTTTGATTAACTCAAGTTGATTTATGGAAAAGATGACCTAAGAGAAATTTCCCAAAAAGTGAATACCGCATTAAAATAATATTAAAATTGGGAAATTTTTTAATTGAACCAAAACGTCCCATATACCCCCAAATCTTGCGCACTAGCTTTATTTTAGCTAAACTAGGTGCTGGCAAGTCTATATGGTCGTTTGATCACAGTCGGGTTAAAACGGAAAATACCGACAATTTTACCCTAAAACGGAAAAACTCGCATAACGATTTCTAAAACGTTACAGCTTGCTTGTTAACATACTCCTGATTTGCCTGCGACAATGTCAAAGAAACTGGGCCATGCGTCATAAATTTCAAAATAATAGTAATAACTATGATATGATGTTATGATTAAACATGCGTATTAATAAATAACAGGTAGAAAACAATGAGCTATATGTATGTGATGTGTATCCTAAAGTCTGTGCTTCTAGGTTATCTATTCTACAAGTCTTTGAAATCAATTAAATGGAATCGTTGATATAACTCAATAGTATCCCATGCGTGTCCGGGACCACAGTCACGACTCTCGGGCTGGATCTGTGACGTGCCGCTAAGCAGTAAAAAAAGGTATCATGTACAGACAAATGATGTCAACAACATCTTTCCGGGACCGAAGCCCGTATCGACTCAGTCTATGAAAGTATCGAACTGTTGAGTTACAAGTCAGGTTTCATTATTGATTTCCGCTTACCCCCAGGTTTTGTGTTCAAGTCGGGTATTGATGATATTAATCTAATGTCAACACAGGATCAAGCAGGTACATGTCTTTTCTATGTAGACAACAAGTCGCGTCCATCATGACAACAAGTCAGGATTGTCGGCATTAGCGAATGATCCAAGTAACAGGTCTAGTAATGTCTTGTAAACAAGTCAGGCAATATATATTAACCAAAATAGATACCAAATTTAAAATCGTAACCAATATCTAAATATGGTAACCGTGACTAACGCCTATCATGTACATGTATCTTTCTGTAATAATCGTTTTACGTCTGTTATCAGGTATATGGCATTCTAGATAAGGATTATTGAACTGATATAAAATTATAATAATATTGTGATGATCCGGCATGCAACTAGATAAAACCATTATTGGTACGAATATAAACTGATGCTATAAAACTATAAATCGATTATATTTGCTGAATATTAAAACGCATGTACTATAATTAATCATATAAATATTGATATAAACAAAATAGCATGTTGCAAGTTTAGAACTTGCCTGATCGAAATCTCACGATGAATATATGGATATCACGTTCCGAATGCCGAATAACGACACGATGTAAAACCCACGTACGTAGGACTTGACCTGAACTGAGCAATCGCGTGACGTGGTAACTGGATTAGACGACGACGGTGACTGGGTCATCTGGATTGTCGGCGACGTGTGCAACTCCGGCGAGAACCGATCGGAGATCGATAAAAGAGAGAAGAAGAAGATAGAAGAAGAAAGAAGAAGAGATGGGGCTGTTGGGGTTCTGTATTTCAGCGAAGACATGGAGGAAGAGAGAGATGGTCGGCGACGAGGTGACGAGGAGACGCGGTTGACGACGAGGTGTCGTGGCTGTGAGGTGTTGGATGACAATCGGGGAAAGAGAAAGAGAAGAAGGAGAAGGTGCGGTGCGGTGTGGGTGCTCTGGGGTTGCCGACGAGACGAGGAAGGTGACGGTGGAGGTCGGGTTCCGGCGACGAGGTCGACGAGGGAGAAGGTGAGTTCTCGGCTTGGGGGTCGGCTCGGGGTTCAGGCAAAGAGATGGAGAAGATGATAATGGCGAGGTCTCGAGGAGGAGGATGACGAAGTGGGGACGACGACGAGTGGGGGACGGCGACGACGTTGGACTTTGTATGGGTCGAGAAGCTACACGCTAGTCTACTCTGGTATATCGATGCCCCGTCTCGATACACCCACGACTAGGGACTTTGTAGGATGTACTTATGGACTACCATGTCCCCACTAGTATGATCCGCATCATAGTCCAGGTAGTCAAGTACACATCCTAAGGGCTTTACCAATATGTAACAGAGAGACAATCAGTGTACACGTTAAGGTAAAGAGTAACCAGATAGCATACTATCATATCGAGCAAGAAATTCATCCCTATATATGTCCAAGCATCCACTACAATATACATCCTATGTATAGTAATGGCCTCTAGGGCATACATATAACTAACAAAGACCTTGGCCAAGGCAGTTGGGATTTACTGATAGGCCGATCAGTAGTTTCCCGGATTGGTCCTGAGCCGCATCAGCACGAATTATCGGGTTATTAGGATCTGACGTTTATCACCCCTAGACTCGGTATGCGATACTCTCAGACGAAGAGACCCGGACTGTACGGAAATTGTCACAGATAGGCTCAGTAGGGAGCCGGATGAGTTTGCTCGTCGGCCTTCCTTTTCGACAGGTATCCGGGTAGCCGTTACGTACAGCTAGTGCCGCTGATGTGCTTGTGGTTATAGATTTATCCAGTGCGTACTGTCGAGTCTTTAGAGTCCCACACAGAGGGTTTCCCTGGTTCAGACGAAATGTAGTAGCCGTATTGAATACATGCAGGGTTCCGATCGATTGATGTACTTTGTACCCGGACTTTCGATCGGACAGTTGGCAATACTAGACGGCTCGGATTTGAGCCGGATTATTAAATCAGGTATTGATTTGATAATTTACATATATGTATTTCGATATATATATATATTCTAGTATTACGTTCTTCGTGTTATTCTATCTCTTTGGGCATTCGTGTTTTTATCCGAATGCAGGTATGTATATACAGTAGACTGTAATCCGTATTTTGTTACGGATAACATTCTAGAAGGTGGCCACCTCATTATGATTTTTCCATTTATTCTTTAAATGGAAATGAGGTGTAAATTGAAGGTGAGGGAGGTATGGTGAGAGCCATGGCTTCAATAGTTGACAAATGAATTATTTATTCATTTATGGCAACTATTGAAGCATGGTTGATATTTTTAATTGATGGAAATTGTTTTACAAAACCATTCCCATCTATTTTCTCTCACATGCTTGCTCATTACTTTTGCATCTCACCATTTTTGCTTCACCTTCTCCTCCTCTTGAGTTCCTTCACCTTCATCATCTTTCTTCTCTCTACACTCTCATGTGTTGAGAAACAAGAGAGGAGGCAAGATAGCGATAATAGAACACTTAGAACTTCACACTACATCCTAGAGATCTTGGATTAACATCCCAAGTTCTCTAGTTGCTCCTTTTGTTACTTAGCAAGGAGCTAGAGCCATGGATCACATCTCTCGGGTGGATTATTTTCGACGGAGGAGGATCGAAGAGCAAGCTCGATCCTGGAGTATCGATGGAGCGAGCAAAGGAGATCAAGCACGATCATGGTGGCCACTTGGAGCGAACGATGAGGAAAGAACACCGAAGGACTTGGATCATTTGGTGAGACTTCTTTTCATAGTAGTTAGCTTTCTTTGTTTAGCTAGTTAGGTTTATGGAAAGATCCGTTTTAATTGGGTTATTCTAGCGCCGTTTTGAAACTCATAGAAATTTTTTGTTCCGCAAACCGCCACGTTTGATGGCTTGGGCGTTAGAGTATCCCTACAACTATTTGGAAGGAAAGTGATTGTAATTTAAGATTCAAGTTAATTGACTAGCAAATAATAGATTGAATGGAAAGCGAGATAGATAGAAAACTGAACATAGACTCAAGTGTCATGTGGGTGTAGTTGAACAACACCTTTTACTCTCTGTTTAGCTAATGCCACCGGACTACGTGTTGGTATAGAATGGTAAGAAGAAAATCTAACTCGTTAGTCATATAGTCAGTGGCACATAAGTTAATAACTCAAGGATGTGAAACATGTATAGAAGAGAGACAAGCTATATGTTTATCTCGGGACATAGTGCCAATATGTGGTGTAGACGAAGAGGAGCCTTAGAGTGCGATGTGGTCAAAAGACGGAGGAGCCTTAATATCTCATTCTTTGTCAAAGAGATTGTAGAGAAAGTTGTGCCGCTAAAGGTAATAGATCCTGAAGCAAGAGTAGAAGGAACTGAGGCAACACGTGCTCAACGAGGTAGCTGAGATGGCGGCTTTCAATATAGCTTCCAACAAGTAATCGAGCGTGCCTCTCCTGCCGATAACAATTGCATAACTGCTTCTCTTCCTGACCTCTACCATTTCCTCTACCTCCTGAAGTGGCTCCCTCTACCTCCACGGCCTTTTTATGGCAGATAGGTCAGGACTGTTCAGATCTTCAAACAAAGTGCACTTCCATATCTCTTTACTCAGAATAAATCAAGTAGGGAAATCTTCATTGAAGTGTAATAGGGTAGAGGAAAGGGAAGTAGCAACAACATTCTTTAAAAGCTGCGATCTCACGATCTCAAACTCAGTTCTTAACCCTCCAAGAAACACAATCATGGGTTATGCCTCGTGTCTCCCCTTCATCCCCACATGCCACAACTTCCCCTGTAATAAGGAACTTCTCCAATAACTACTCGACGATCTTAAAATTTGAATAATAATGTTGTAGAGAGCGGTTACCCTGCTGGATTCTATACAAAGTTTGTACGAGGTCGAAGGCACGAAACAAATTCTGTTGTGGATTCCCATACATGGTCTTCAAATTGATCACTAACTTCTTACTGACCTCTCTACATAACCCACATTGTATGACAGCATTATGCCGACAGAATTAGGCATTATCTTAAGAGAAAGATGTGGGTTTCTCAGATGATCACCTTTGCCTCTACCATCAATATACGTCTTAACCATCCTCTTTCAACTATAGAATTTTTGTTTAATCAACTCGGTGTTTAGAAAATGGATTACTCGATCGATTACATGGCCGAGTGTATTCGGTCCCCAAACCAATGAAAAATCAATTACTCGGTAAGTCATTGGTCATAGCGATTATTTGGCTTAAACAACGATTAAACGGTCCGTTAATCGTTAATCGACTGACTATTCAGTTTAAACGACGATCAATTGGTCAGTTAATCGTTAATCGGACCGGTTACACAGTCCAAGACACTTCTCATACAAAATCAGGCCCAAAATCATTGAAACCCAAAGCAGACCCAATTTTCAAATAAATAACGTAACCTAGTACTTATGAACTCCCTATTCCAATCCATGAACTGTTAAATTTAATTATACACGAACGAGGGGGGTGATTATATATTTTATTTATATAAGTGTACATGAGCTTTTGATATAAGCGGGTTCTATCAATAAGACTCTAAGTCTTGTTAAGATTTGTCCCATCTTATATTTTATACCCATGTACCTTTCATAGTTTTTCCAATGTAGGACTATGTTATCCACACATCTCAACATGAACTATAACCCATGAATTCGCAAATTAATTTTCCTATTATCCATGACACACCATTCCTAACCCGTGACTCATCATTTTCATTGTAATCAAACCGAGACAAACCCCCTCTCATCACGCAACCCGAGACCAAACCTCCCCTTCACTCATCTTCTAACCCGAGACCCCCTCCAAAAACCTTCAGTCAACTTTGATTTCAACCCGACCTCCGACAATACAGTTCAACTTCGATTAATCATCGTAAAACGATTAAAATATTAATGGCAGCATAATCTTCATAAAAACAATTAATTGCCGAGTAATCTGATACACTATCCGCTGGCCGAATGAATAGAAACCCAATATGCCTTTTATAACATTGATTCAATTTAAAATCGACCATCTTCATAACAATTACCTCGGTCGAAGTAGCAGGTTTGCTCTCTAGTTTCTCTAACAACCTGCATAATCACCACAAACAATCAATACTTAATGATCGCCTCCTAGAGATCCGATCAACAACTATACAGAATAAAGAAGATTTATCTCCTAAGATTCACCAACAACAAGAATTGTGTCTTCCAAGATCCAATCAAATCACATAACCTTCTCAAAATATAAAAACAAATTTGATATCCGCCAACCCAATCACCACAATAACACAAGCCTTAATATAGTTCTTGATAAAAATACCATTTTGGCTCGTATATCTCATTCGTGGGTTAGATCTTATATAGAGAGAAAGGGGCCGAGAGATTTAGATCTTGTCGCACATGCTAGTTTAAATATAATAAACATGTAATCAAATAGCGGAACCCTAAAAAGTTGAGCATGCTATAAAAAATGGATTGATATATCTTACCCCGATTGTAAGATCTTTTGCACACACCATGTTTTGTTTGTACTTCGCAACTCACCGCAACAGCCAGAGAGTAACCACACCTTAATCGGCAAGAGACCCCCGCTCACTTCTCGCTACCAACCGTCAACGAGAAAATGAAGAAGATAAGGACTTTGGAGGCGATGTTATGTAGTAGTTGTGGTAATGATGACGCTAAAGAGCAAGTATCCATGCCTATTTATAGGATTGGAGCACCTCCTTTCGGCGTCTCCGAGAAACCTCTTTCTAGGCTTACCCTAGAAGCCTTTGAAAAACACGGTTTGGGCCTGCAATACATGGGCTTTTAATATAGTGGGACTCCATCCAAAAGACTCAAGCCTTATGAAGGTTTATCCCATCTTATATTTTATACTCATGTGCATCCCATGGTTTTTCCAATGTGGGACTATGTTAACCACATTCTCAATACTCTCCCTCATGTGCAACGTGGATGAACTCTCACGTGCAACGGGAACTTCACGTGCAACGAGGACTCAAACCTCTTGTCATCATGGACAAACAAACGTTCGATCTCTGATACCATGTAAAACTCGGTGTGGGCCTACAACATATGGGCCTATACATGGATGCACATGGGCTTTTAATATAGTGGGACTCCATCCAAAAGACTCGAGCTTTATGGAGATTTATCCCATTTTATATTTTATACCCATATGCATCCCATAGTTTTTCCAATTTGGGTCTATATTAACCATGTTCTTAACGGACTTCATGGTATGTCTTAGAAGCCTCAAGGCTTGATAGAGGCTCATGAAGCCTCCAAGATCTTTCATGAAGCCTCCATGTTAGAAGGCTCTTGATTGATTTTGATTTTGCGTATGCGTTTTGAATCAAAGTTAAGAATATACTGCAATTAAGACGGTGCCGCTTGGTAGCTAGCCGATTGAGTACGGGTCGGTCCACAGGGAGATGGATTCCTATTTTTTATGTTCTAACGAGTTAAGTCCAATTATTGTGGGTTTTGTTTTAAAATCTAAGAATGAGATTAAAATTGATTAAAAGTCTTGCTAGGGTTAAGATTAGGTTAGTTTGGAAAAAGAATTCTACTCAATGCTTTCTTTGCCTTAGTTAAGAATATAGGTGTTAGGGTAATAGTCAACAAAGGGGATTAGCACGACTAGGAAGAAACTTAGTTTCTTCCTTTTGGTCCTTGTCCGTTCTTTCTTAACTCTTAGCCCTAAGCTCTATTTAAATCAATTACAACCGGTCTAACTAGGGAATCACCGCTATCTTGTAGGATAGGGTGCCGTAGTAAGCGGGGTGTGGTTAATTTAAATAGAGTCATATTATAAAAATTATATGGGCAAAGAAATGAGAGAGAGATTTACTTCTCTCTAACCTTCCCGATCCTAACCCTAACAAGTGAGGAATTACTCACTCATTAGGGAAATTATGATAAGATTCATTTTTATAATTTTAAAAGACTATCTAAGTTGCAGATAATAAAAGACAGATAAAGATTCAGGAATTAAATTCAGATAAAAGAATGCACGATAAAAAATAGAAATACGTTTATTGATGACCTCTTGACGATTACAAGGAAATTGAAATTGAATCTAGAAATTAAAAAGAGGTATCTCAAAAGAGGCACCCTAAAGAGGCACCCAAAAGAGGCACAAAAACTAAAGAGAGGCATCCTTCCTATTTATAGATAGGAAAAACCCTAGGTTACATTCTGATCCATACGTGAAATTACAAAACAACCCCAAAGACCGAGTCAAAGCACCGACACCCCACCGACACGTGCATTGCACGGCTGCGGAATCGCGGCAGAAAGTCCTGTTTGGCCGCGGATCCGCGGCCATTTGGTGGGCTCATGGGTCCATCTCTTTAGGGTTTCTCTGTGTTGCTTTTATCTTCTGTTTTCTTTACTTGGTATCTCAGAATTTTTTCTACTTTCTTCCAGATTTCCAATAGTGCAGAATTTGTGGACTTTTACCGTAAGGTTCGCTTTGAAGTCTTGTATCTTGTGCTGCCCTTGAACTGTCTTGTGCATGGAACTGTTTACTGATCTTCATTTGTTCCTTAAACTGTTAGGCGGCATCATACGGATTTATCTTTTGTTGGTCGTAGTCTCATTTTTGTAACGTTTTTTCATGAATTTCACTGTATTGTTCTGAGAACCTGTAACCTGCAACTATTTAGCAGACATGGATCAAAAGCACCTATTTATTTGAAATATGATTAAGAATGGGTGATATAATAATGCAAAATTCTGATATGAACAGCTCTCTCTTGAACTTGCATAAAATAATACAATACTCTAGAGCCGGATCGGTTGGGATTGGCCTAATATCCGAGTTGACCCGCTTGCCTACTCACTTGGACGGGTATGGGTCGACACAGCCCATGTTCAAACAAACCTAAATCTAGCATATACATGAGGATCAATGAAGTGCGAAGCAAGATCTAAAGAAGAGCGAAGCAAGATCTAAAGGAGGCAGCATTTTTTGTCGGTGAAGGTGATGGTTGTTGTGAAGGAGGCTGTTCTCTTTCCTAACCTTTTCTTACTAGCTTTTCTCAAGGTTGTCTCAAGGTTGTAAAATCCGTGTTCGGTTTGTTGGCGGATAAATGATAACCGGATCATTCGATGGTTATTCGGTATCCAGATTATTCGGCCATCATTATTTTTAAGGAAAATGGATTTCAGTCTCTAGCTTTGAAAAGCAATAGGTTTAGATCCCTGGTCCAAAAAAAGTTGTGAAAAACTTTCTAAACTTAAAATTTCTTATGTATTAGTCCATATGGTATATTTACTTTTTTTTACCAACACCGACCTTTCAGCTAAACTGCTATATTTACCTTTTAAATTACTATAGTTATCTTTTAAAGTACTATATTAATCTTCTAAAGTGCTACATTTTTATTGAAATAGGTCAAATGTAATAGATATAGTAATTTTACTAAAAATATAACAATTTTATGACAAATGTAGTATTTTAATACAAATGTAGTACTTTACAACATAAATGTAGTACTTTAAAAGATAACTATAGTATTTTAAAAGGTAAATGTAGTAATTTATCTGACAGTGTTGGTATAAAACAATAGTAAATGTACTATAAGGACTAAAACACAAGAATTTTTAAGTTTAGAGAGTTTTTCACAGCTTTTTTTTGGGTTAGCGACCTAAACTTATTGCTTTTCATACATAGGGATTTAAAACCATTTCCCCCTTATTTTTAACATAAATGTTAAGTATACTATACGATATATACGATATATATAAATATATAATTATATATACATACATGCACACTAATAGACACCCAATATGTTCATGGCCTAATGGTAAGGTGTCGAATTAATCCGGAAAATTATGGGAATGAACTTAGATCGAGATTCCCGCCAATCGTCGGAATTTAGTTGAGGTCGTTGAAAATGAAATTTGGGAAAATTTGAATTAGGGCATCAAGAAGGAGGGAGAACATGGGAGCGAGGGAGGATGAGAGAGGACAATGGTGCGAGGACGAGGAAGTCGTGTGGTCAGGTAGCATGGAGATGAATCACATGGAGGAGTCACAGTTTGAGAAGTGGAAGTTTGGGTATTTGGTTTTTAAAATTAAAATGATGGGTTTGAGCTGGGTCGATTATTTTATTTTGTGTATTATTCGAACTCAATACGTCTGGTTGACCATTATCCGGCCAAATATCTAGTTTATTCAGAGGATGCCCGTTTTGACTGGTATTAGACCAGATAATATGTTACCCGTTCGTTTTGGGACCGGATCCGGATATCCGGCCGGATATTCCGGTTTTTAGAACCTTGGCTTTTCCTAACCTTTACTTACTACTCTCGATAAGGTAAACTTTGATCCTCTATATTTCTCATTTTGAAATGCATAACCAAGTATGTTTCTTACTTGCAACTCGCCATACTGATCTATCACAATCGTTCCTTCTAAGTTTCAATTTACATTCCATCTTAGTTTTCTAGTTTTGTAGCCTTCTTCCTCAGAGTCTTAAGGTAATATTAGGAATAATTGATTAGACCTTATTGTAATGAAATTATCATTTGTTGCATTTCCTTATCTATAAACTTTTCACATCTATGTGGTTTAGATTTCTTGTTTCCAGATTTTCAATGTAAATACTTTGGTGTTACATCTTTCGCAGGATTTTAGAAGTTTGAATAATTCTTTTGGTCATCGTTCAAGTTTCAGCTCAAGTACAGGTGATATTGATCGCCAAGTTAGATTAGTTGAACTTGCGTATTCATTTGTAGGAATGCACTGCATCTTTGACAACTGCAAAGCTTCAGGTGATTTCCAATGCATAAGTAAAGTTCGTTTTGCTTTCCCATTCATTTTTTTTCCTGCTTTCACCTATAAAAAGTCTATTCCATAAACGGACTAATAAATTTGTAATTATCAGTTACAATATTGAAGTTTGGTCACATGAGTTCTGATCTACTTGCATATGGTGCGTCTGATGGAAGTTTGACAATATGCCTTGTTAGCGAGCCACCCTCGGTTTTTCAGCAATTAAGAGGGCATTCAAAAGCCATCACAGGTGAGACTAGTTGGCATCACTTTAACTCTGTTATAAATGGTATACATTGTGCTTGTCAAATATTATTTTCAGTTTATATATCTCATCAAAGCTTAATATGTAAACACATTTTTTGTGAGAAATAGCTTGGTGGTTCAATTGCACAAGAGAATACACTGGGAGAGTTTGGAAATTTGATGGAAGATACATGCCAGTATTGCACATTCCTTCTATTTTCATGGTATAAAAATGAGTAAATAATTAATTTAGGATAGTGTTATTGTCCCCTATAACTACCATCGTTATGCATGAGATTGAAAAATTTACTAGAACATATATTAACCTTCTTGAGGTAGAAATGAATCCTGAACTTTTCTGAAGGTCATTTCTGTTTGATTTGCGTGTGCTCGAAATTGTATTCACTCTTTTTTCTCTTACCTGTTATGTTGGGTATCTTGTTGAAGTATTAAAGAGCCGGTCATCTGTTTCAGTTTTTCTCTTTGGCCGTTGAAATGAAGGTAATGTCCTCTAAAAGATATGATCATCTCATTTCTCTATACCTCTTTCTAGTCTTAGAGAATTTTGAAGGTATTTTCTTGATTGCCTCAAGTTTAAATTGCATCATCAGTTGGTCTCCCTATCTGTCAAATAACTTAAGTTACCATCTCTCCCCATGTCTTCCGTGTGTAGACCACACTCAGAGGGTTGCATCATCAAGCTTTGTCGAACCTTTTCAATTTTCATTGCATTCTGCATATAACACATGTTGATTCCAGATTTTCAAATTTATGTATTATCATATTAATAAGGATCAGATGCCGTGCTATACTAGTTTCTTGATTTTAATAGGCAGGTGCTTTCAATTCTTTCCTATTTTTTTAGGGAAAAAGGGTTAATTCAAAATGCTTGTTTGCTAGTGCATGTTAATCGTTGTGAATACATATGGGAAGGACCTGAGGCTTCAACATTTCCCCTTTTAGCCATGGTTAGCCTTTCCTTTTGGCCTATATTATATACGTATTTTTGTACTAATTGTCTAGGTTCGAAGTTGATTGTTATTACAGCAGGTAGGGTCACATGTATTTGGTTATCTGTACATTATTTTTCAGATAGGCCATCATGTTTCTCTCACAGAAATAAGTCTTTCATCCAAAAAAATTCTGCATCGTTACTGCCTCTATTTCTTGATGGGTACTTCTCAAAATGTTGCTTTGATGTGCTTAATAGAATAACAATGTTGATCAATAAGATCTACAGTTTTTGCTTCTTATAGTAGCAGCTCTCCGACTATTTTTCAAATGCTAACTAGATTGCAGATTTTGATTTTTCATCTAACAATCAGTACATTGCTTCATCCTCAATGGATAAAACGGTTCGGGTATGGGAGATATCCAAGGGTCATTGCATTCGAGTAATATATGGAACTTCTTCCCAGTTATGCATCCGCTTCCACCCGGTGCGTGCACAATCTGTTTGCTCTTTGTATTTCCATGGTCAAATTTATCAAGATTTTTGCAGCTTGTTTCTTGTTTCCTGTTTTATTTTATTACCTCTCAGTCAAAAGCTATGCTGATGCCACAATTGATTGCTCAAGTTATTTAGCATTTTTCCTTACTTCCAAGATGCACACAGTCTAACAATTTTGAGGATAGAGTAGATGATATGAAGGCTCAGATATAGAAATGTGAGTGTTGAACCAAGGTGAATATGCTCGTTTATTCAAATTTGTAACTTAATATAATTTATCACGTCTAGCAGTTCTTAGTTCTAGACACAATGCAAGTATGTTTCTCTGTCATTAAATACACATCTTAACTAGAACAGAAGTGCACTCCTTTAAGCAATGTATTAAGAAGAGACATGCAGTATTGGGTGCCAGGGGTGTTGCCTGGCACTTAGGCGTAGACTATGCAGTTTTACTTTTCTTAAAGTAAGTTGGATTAGTTTGATTTCATATTATTATTAAACACAGATAACGAATTGTTTTAATCAAAACATGTTACACATAGAAGTAACCATGTTTTAACTTTATTAAAATAAGTCAAACAATCACAATATATAATTTAGTGGGTGAAGGTTTGTGTTTTTTTTCTGGTTTTACGGCCATGATCTCTCCTGATCGGCAAATGTACTTTTCGTCTTTGAGATCTATGCTGTGCTATTGCAAAAGTAACATTTCTTCCAGCAAATTCCCTTAATCATCACCTCTCATTTTTTTGGGAATGCTCAGATATTTTTGACTAAGTCATGGCATTTACACGCTCTTAATATTTTGTTTGTAAAATTGTGAGAAATTATTTGTGACTCCTAGAATATTGTGAGAAACATTGCCTTAAGGCTAATTGGCTCTTTTTATCACAATTTTACATTTATCACTAATCTATAGTATGCTTAAAAGTGCAAATAAACCTTTGTTTTGGTTTTACTCTTTATATTTACAGCCACTTTTTTGTATTATTAGTTTGGTTTTCATGTTAGTGATACTTATTAAGAATATAATTAGTTATTATATATTAGTTATGAGTATATTTATTTAGTAGATATTAGTTAAGAATATATTTTGTTATTAGATTGAGAGGTGATCTACAACTCTTTATATATAGATTTGTATGGACTCTTGTATAATTATGCCAATAAATTATTTTCTCTTAATTCTTTTCATGGTATCGGAGCTCTAAAACGAATTGAGAGGAAAACCCTAATTTCCCAAACACTAACTCTAACCTTAATTTCCCTAGCCGCCGTCCCCTCCTCTGCCCTAGTCACCGCCGCTCTCGCTGTGCCTCCCTCTATAGCACCACGTCGCACCAGCACCCACACCTACACCAGCATCCGCACTACCAGCAGCATCACACACTACACACATCATCCCTCATCGCACAAAACCGAATGGACTCCTCGCATCCAGCAGCCGCCTTTGCAGCCGCAACCTCCATGGCTGCTGCCTTCTGCTTATAGACGGCCTCCTCCAATGATGTCGCCTGCATGCCAATTGCAGCCCTCTCGAATCTTAGTCCTACCTTTCGCCAACAACCGCATGGCAACATTCGTCTCCGCTCCTCTTGGTTAATGACAATGATCTATTCGATCGTCTTTCTCTGATTTCTTTATGCTTGTACTTGTTTGGGTGTTCGACAACCTTATTCTCGCTCTCTCGTGATTTACTTCTGCGCCATTCATCATGGACTCTGATTCGGTCTCAATTACTGCTCGTGGTCGTCCCCTTATTACTGCTCATGGTCGTAGTTCCCATGGCCGTAGCCGTGCCGGTCTTTACTGTGCCTATTGCGCGGCACTAATCGCGAAGACCGTTGTTGGGAGAAGCATGGCTATCCTGATGATACACGTACAACTCGCCAAACATTCATACCTGTTGGTACTGACTGACCTTCTTCTGTCGGCCATTTACCTTTATCCAGTGCTGAGTGAGGCCAGTTATGTCGTCTCCTCTCTTCTGTAGCTTCTGCCAACTTTTCTACTCCGTCAGGTATATCGTTCCTTTCTCATTCTGATTCGTGGGTCGTTGATTTCGGTGCCTCACATCACATGTCTCGTGATGGGCAATCTGATCTTGCTTTTAGTCCTCATAAGTTTATTTTCATAGCTGATGGTAATACCACACCTGTCTTTAGCTCTGTTGATTTATTACTTCATCTTTACACCTCAAAAATGTTTTAATTATGCCATCTTTAAAACAAAATTTGCTTTCTATTCGTTAGCTTACAAATGATTCTAACTGCTCCATAACATTTTATTCATCTCATTTTAAGATATAAGACCTCCTGAGGAAGTAACGGATCGGTGGGGAGCATGAACAAAATGGACTGTACTCCGTCGATCACATTTCCAGTACGTCTGCAGCTGTCTTTACTATTCAGTGGTTTCGGAGACTTGGTCACCCTCCTCTCTTCTTTACATAATATGCTGCCTTCTCTTACTATAGGGTGTTTTTCGTCACCCCATTGAGATGGGATTACGCACGCGCTTGTCAGGCGCATTACAGATTTCCCCTGCCTAGGGTAGACTGGGGTTTATTGATTGTGAGGATCCGAATCTCCGGCAGCCGCGGACTAAGCCGCCGTTAATTACCCCTCGCCTAGCGAGGGAGCCTCCGATTGACGGGTCAAACTGGACATGCGAACTCAATGCGATGCGTTAGTGTTTTTTTTGTTTTGTTCCATTTGTTAAAAAAAGGGATATATATTTTTCTATGTAAAAAAAACAAAAATAAATAAGTAAATAAATGTTCAGAGAAACGTTTTTTTATTTTAATTTAAAAATATTATTTATAATTTATTTATAATTTATTTATTTATTTTAAATAAAAAAGATTAAAATAAAGAAAAGAAAGAAGAAAGAAGAAAAGAAAAAGAAAATAAAATAAAAATAAAAAAAGAGGGAGGGGCTGGGCTCCCACTTAATGGGAGCCTCCCTTCACACCCACTTAATGGGAGCCCTTCCCATCACGTGCGAGCACGTGAGGGGGCCAAAGAGCTCCAAAAAAATGTTTTTTTTAAATATTTTTTTATGGAGTTCAACTCCAAAAGATTTTTTTTTGTGGAGTTAAACTCCAAAAGAAATTTAAATATGGAGTTCAACTCCAAAAAGATTTTAAATGGAGTTTAACTCCAAAAAGATTTTTATTGTGGAGTTAAACTCCAAAAAGAGTTTTAAATGGAGTTCAACTCCAAAAAAAGAATTTTAAATGGAGTATAACTCCTAAAGACTTTTATTGCGGAGTTTAACTCCAAAAAGACTTTTATTGCGGAGTTAAACTCCAAAAGAATTTTAAATGGAGTTCAACTCCAAAAAGATTTAATGTGGAGTTAAACTCCCCAAAAAGAGTTTTAAATGGAGTTCAACTCCAAAAAGATTTTTATTGTGGTGTTAAACGTCAAAAGAATTTTATTTGTGGAGTTAAACTCCAAAAGAATTTAAATGGAGTTGAACTCCGAAAGAATTTTAAATGTGGAGTTAAACTCCAAAAGAATTTTAAATGGAGTTCAACTCCAAAAAGATTTTTATTGTGGAGTTAAACTCCTAAAAAAATTTAATGTGGTGAGTTAAACTCCACTAAATGGGGATCCTTCCCCTCACGTGAGAAGGAGGGAAAGCTCCCAATTAGTGGGAGCTCCCCTCTCCCTCACATGAGAGGAAGCCGGAGCTCCAAAAAGAAAGCTTTTTTTGTGATGGAGTTAAACTCCAAATATTTTTATTTGGAGTTAAACTCCCAAGACGATTTTATTCGGAGTTAAACTCCAAAAAAAAGTTTTTATTATAGAGTCAAACTCCACAAATAAAATCCAAAATAATTTTATTTGTGGAGTTAAACTCTAAAAGATTTTCTCTTTTCTCTTTTGAGAAGAAACCCAAAATGGGTTCTCTTGAAACTCCAAGATCTAGATCTTGGATGATAAAAAAAGAGACTCTTTTTCTTCTCTTGATGGAGTCTTGGGAGGTGGGTTTATGGTAAAACTTTATTTAGTTTTAAAAAAAAGAGAGCTAAACTCTTGATTTATTTGGAAAATGAAAAGGAAGAGAAAGAACTTGAAAAGAGAGAGTGGAGGTACAAACCCTAGTTTTTTGGGGAGAATGAAAATTGTATCCTTTATTCATCGTCATGTTGCCTTATATAGGCTTACACATTTACATATAACCCCCTCGGGCTTTACAAAATGGCATTTTGCCCCTCCCATGCCTCATGTGCTCATTTCTTTTGCACATAAGCTATGAGCTTTACACAAATTTGGCTTTATGCCCATTTTGCTTACATTCATGCATAAAAAAATTACATCAAAATTATTTATTACATGATTTTTATTTTGGCATGGGGAAGGTCGGCCGCGGGGCTCGACTTGGGCATGGGCCCACTTGCTTGGGCTTGGGCCCGCTTACTTGGGGTTGATCTTGACTTTGACCCGGTCAACTGGGGTGCAAATTTTGACCCCAACACTTTATCAGAATTCAGTTGTGCTGCCTTCTCTTACTTTATCACAATTCAGTTGTAAATCATGTATTTTTGGTAAACACCATCGCTCTTTAACTCCAGTTAATAAAATACATGATTTACTTTTTGCTTTATTTCGCTCCGATATTTGGGGTCCCTTTAAATATCCTAGTGCGTTTGGTTATAAATATTTTGTGTCCTTTGTCGATGATCATTCACACATGACTTGGTTGTATCTTCTGCATAATAGGTCTGAGCCTTTGTCTACTTTAAAAATCTTTGTACCTGAGATTAGTAATCAATTTGGTATTCCGGTAAAAGTTCTTCGTTCAGATAATACTAAGAAGTATATTAGCGTGGAGTTTACTGCATTTTGTCACACCAATGGTATATTGCGTCAAATTTCATGCTCTTATACTTCTCAGCAAAATTGGATTGCTAAACGGAAGAACCGAGATTTGTTTGACATAGCTCGTTCTCCTGTTTTGCATATGCATGTCTCTAAACGATTGTGGAATTTTGCGGCCTTAGCTGCCTGTTTTTATATCAATCGCATGCTTTCTCCGCTCCCAGACAACCAGTCTCCTTTCTCTATTTTGTATCCACAGGGCGACCCGTTTCCTGTTCCTTCTAAGCTGCTTGGTTGTCTATTCTATATTCATATTTTAGGTCCTCATATTGACAAGCTTGATCCCAGAGCTATCCGTATGGTATTTGTAGGTTTCTCACGATCTCAAAAAGGGTATGTTTGCTTTGATCCTGCCATATCTAAAGTTTGTACTTCTTGTGATGTAACCTTCTTAGAAGATCAAGCCTATTTTCCACCACCTGTTAAGGACTCTACTACTATTCATGTTCATCACCTAGCTTCATCAGAGCTTGATTCATTTGTTCAACCTGTGAGCCCTAATTTTCAGCCTGTAGCCTTTTATCTACAGTTGTATCCCCGTTGTAAGAAAGTTGTCCCATCCCTTCCCACCAATGCTTCTTCTAACGATTCTTCTGCAGATACTGCTATACAGTCCAAAGTTCCTGATTCTCCCCTGCTACTGCCTTCAGAAGAAGGTCTCTATCTTATTGCTTTACGCAAGAGTAAGCGTTCCTGTATTACTGCACATTCAATTTCTAACTTTGTTTCCTATCATAGACTGACACCATCTGCCAGCCAGTTTGTTTTTTCCTTGTTTGCCATTACCCTTCCTCTTTTCAGGAAGCTCTTCAGCACCCAGATTGACATGCAGCTATGTTTGAGAAGATTGCCGCATTGCGCTCTAATCAGACTTGGAAAATTGTATCTCCGTCTTTAGATAAGAAGGTTGTTGGCTGTCGATAGGTTTTTGCTATCAAACATAATCTAGATGGGACGATTGACCGTCTCAAAGCTCGATTAGTGGTCAAAGGTTTTACTCAGCAATATGGTTTGGATTATGTTGAAACTTTTTCGCCAGTTGCCAAATTGACCTCGGTTCGTGTTCTTATATCCTTGGCTCTTTCTAACGCTTGGCCTCTTCATCAGCTTGATGTGAAGAATGCCTTTCTTAATGGCGATCTTTTAGAGACTATTTATATGTAGCAGCCTCCTGGTTTTGAGCGACCGGGGGAGTCCATGGTTTATCTTCTACATAAATCGTTATATGGATAGAAGCAGTCACCGCGTGCCTGGTTTGAAAAGTTTAGTACAGCTCTACGACAGATTGGCTTCAAATGTAGTCGTGCCGACACATCTCTCTTTACATATAATCGTCCGCAGGGCAGGATAATTATGCTGGTGTATGTTGATATTATTATTACTGGAGATGATTCTGCTGGTATCTCTAAAGTGAACATTTGGCTTTATACTTCCATACCAAGGACCTTGGGCCACTTAGATATTTTCTTGGAATTGAAGTATCACGGAATTCTGGTAAATTACAGCTCTCTCAGCGCAAGTTTGCACTTAATATTCTATCTGAGACAGGATTTCTGGGATGTAAACCAACAAACACCTCTATGGATTTCTCAGTCAAGCTATCCCGATTGAGCCCGTCCTCGGATCCTCCACTACCTGACCCAGGACGATATCGACATCTAGTTGGGAAGCTTATTTATCTCACTATCACTCGTCCTAACATTGCCTTTGCCGTTACCACGGTGAGTCAGTATATGCAGAATCTTTTGACCTCACCTTAAGGCGGTTGAGCATATTCTCAGATATATCAAAGGTTCTTCATGGCAGGATCTTCTTTACAAACCATCTATGTTATAGCTTACAACCTTTGCGGATGTTGACTTTGTTGGATCCATTGATGATCGTCGTTCTACGAGTGGCTATTGTGTCTTCTTGGGAGGAAATTTAGTTACATGGAGGAGTAAGAAGCAAAATGCAGTGGCTCGTTTTTCTGCAGAGGCTGAGTATAGATCTATGGCGCATACAATTGCTGAGTTGGTATGACTTACCTCTTTTCTGACAGATCTTGGGGTTCTTTCTTCTCTTCCGACTACACTCTTATATGATAACAAGGCCGCAATCCACATTGCTGAGAATCCAGCTTTTTATGATCGAACCAAGCATATTGAAATAGATTGCCATTTCATTTGTGACAAGGTGACAGATAAGGTGGTTGCACTCTACCATATTTATTTTTCGATTCAACTAGCAGATATCCTTACCAAATCTCTTCCTCGACCGGTTTTCACTCGTTTTTTGTCTAAGCTTGGCATGATTGACATTTATGCTTCAGCTTACGGGGGAGTGTTAAGAATATAATTAGTTATTATATATTAGTTATGAGTATATTTAGTTAGTAGATATTAGATTTGAATATATTTTGTTATTAGATTGAAAGGTGATCTATAACTCTCTATATATAAATTTGTATGGACTCTTGTTTAATTATGCCAAAAAATTATTTTCTCTTGATTCTTTTCAATAATTAAAACATGTACATTGAATATCGATTTACATTTTATTTAAAACAAGTACATTGAACAACAATTTATAACTTAATTGCTTGTGCAAGTACACGAATAACAATTTATGCGCAGATATACATTGAATAACTATGTACTAACAATCTCAATTGGCATCCAAACTTATATTATTAAAGGATTAATTTCAAAAAAATTATAAAATACTTTGGATTAATTACGAGAAACTACAAAATTCGTGTTAAATACACATGAAACTACCACGGAACTTTCAAAACTATATGAAACCAGTGCTGTCAATGCGCAAGGCGCAGTGCGAGCGCAAAGGGTCTAATGCGCTCGAGGCGCAAAGTGCTCGCCTGCGATGCGTGGCCCAGTGTATAACGCCTACAAGTTTGTAATGTGATATGAATCACATAAAATCCCACTCATAAATTTAAGTACAAACATAAAAATCCAACACCAATAATGTAAAAGGGGAAGAAGAGAAACTATACCTAATCTTATATTTTGGGTTGCTCTAGCCAAGAAGACGAGATGCTATAACTCGAGAAGAAAAGAATCTGAGAAGATGGAGAGACCGTCGCCGCCGTCGAAGAAATCGAGGAGCCGCAGGCGAGCCGACAATGAACTCGAAAAATCCTAGTAGACGACGAACTTGCAAATGAGAGAAACTCTAGCTCTTTTGGGACGCTATCTAATTGGTCTGCGGTTACTGTTGCCCAATACCCACTTAATTTTATGTTTTGAGTTCGGTTTTGTTAAAAGAACTCTAATAGCCAAACCCATTCGACCCGTTTACCTAAAACTAGGCACTTAAGTACGAGGCGTAAGGCGCACGTGAAGCGCATGCCTCGAGCGTCTAAGCGCGCGACTCGCAGCTGCACAACGCTTCGAAGCTTTGAGAGGCGCACTTCAGCGCTCGGTTGTGCTTTTCGCATGAGGCGCAACGTCTTTCGCGCCTTTGACAACACTGCGTGAAATTGCTATAAAACTTTCAAAAACTATGAAAAACTACCATAAATATGGTGCCACATAACAATAATTGCAAGAAACTACCACAAAACTTTCTAGCATGGTGAATTTGGTAGTTTGTCATAACCGAGGCAAAAAAATTGGTAGTTTTTTTTGGAATTAAGCCATTATCAAAACCAATGTTGTAAAATAATGTACTCGTTTTTTTACTCGTTCGGCTAGCGTGTAGTGTGTAATCGGATTACTCGATGATTAATCTTTTTACGAAGATTATGCGGCTATATATATATATTATATATATATATATATATATATATATATATATATATATATATATATAATCGAAGATGTCGCAAGTTTTCTTTTCTTTTTTTGTGAAGATGTCGAAAGTTGCTCACGGGTTAGGGATGGGGAGACTTTTGAGAATTATTAACTGTCAAATTTGGCTAGAATTATTGGGGCTTGGTTTCAAATTTCAAATTCGAAATGATTTTCAGCCCTGGAAACCCAGTACTCGGCCCAAACTGAGTAATCAGACCGATTAACCGGATTTTTAAGCGAGCACTCACTTTGACCGATTAATAACACCGAGTAGTTGAGTTCCAGTTCGTTTTCTGACCGAGTGAGTACTCGGCTGAGTAAAATGATTTTTACAACATAGATTAAAACTACAAGTAACTTGCGTTCTCAATTTCCCGTATAATGTTCATTTTACCTTGTTACTTATGACGTTTTACATCTTCGTCTTTATTTTGCTGATGACCAATTAACTGTAGGGTTGCTAGGCACGCTCACAAGGTTCTACGAGGCATCAATCATGCCCGATTAAAAAATTAGCCGTGCCGAACAACCCGAACCCGGATCTTTAAACTAGGGTTTAGGCGAAAACGAACATGTTAAACTCTTTAACACTAAGTGAGAGGGATTACAACCTTTGTAGATCCGGTCCTTCACTTCTTAAGCTTCGTGTTGAGGTCCCTTCGCTGCGATTATCGTGTTCTGGACTCTCGAGAGGCTCCACGAAGAGAAAGATGCAACCTTGCTTTCGATCTTCGATAACATAGATGATCTACCTTGAAGTTTCGTTAACACAAGCTATCACTCATGAAATGATGTGAACACCCTCATCTAAATGGCAATGATAGCTGAGGATGATGAAGTAGGATTTTTGCTCTCATTTATAATCTTTTTCTCACTCACTTTCATCACAAAAGCAAAACTAGAAAGCTTTTTCAAGAATGAACTCAAGGAAGAAGAAGATAAATGTCCTAATCCTTTTGTGATGAATAATGAATTATTGTAGTGGTTACAAATCTAACCAAGGGTTAAGCATGAAAGAGTTAACCCTTGTTGAGAGTTAACTAGAGTTAATGGTTTGGATTGGGTTAATATAATATCTCACAAAAAATATCAAGCAACCACAAAGTCGAAGCTTCATGCAAAAGCTAACCCTAATCCAAACCCTAACTAAGTTTAAACCCTAAACCATTGTTAAATTTGTAACCCTAACATGTTACAATATTATATATCATATATACAATATATTTTGTAACAATAGAAAATAATACAATTAACATATGTCGCATATATATCAATATATTATCCCGTGAGAAAATGAAGCTTTTAGTGAGCTAATATTAGTTAATGTAATTTAATATATTATATATATTATTATACATTAAATTATCGAATCAACACTTGATCCGACAATCCGTCTATATCGTATATAACCGACTAATACGATGACCCGGCTATATCACATATACCCGGCCGATATCTCATATCGTGAGAATCCAATACGGTATCACATACCGCATTATCCTCGGTCCCGCACATATCACATATGTGCTCCTACTCCGTTTTGCTTGAGCCAAGAAACCTCTGTGTAGGACTCTAAAGAATCGTCAATACGCCGGCAGTAGGTGATGATCATATCAAACACCCACAAGTTGCAAGCGGTCAGCTAAACGTAACAGCTACCCAGGTATTGAGCGCTCAGAAGATCAACAAGCAAGCCTGCACATTCTCCTGTGAATCCAATCAGTAACACTCCCGTACAGTCCGGTCTCGTCGTCTGATATGTCGCATATCTCGTCTAGGGGTGGTAAACGTCAGACCCCAGTAGCTCGATAAGTCGTGTCGATATGAGGTCTATAACAGTTCGAGAAACTACTGATAACACTTACCAGTAAATCTCTGCAACCCTGGCCAGGGATTTCCGGTTATAACCAATCGAACACAGCGCAACATCAACTCCCTATACCTCCCTATACCGGGAGAGATGAATCCCCTCCTATCGCTCATTGCTTCCATGCGATTCGGGACTGTACCCAAAAGCCATCTTTTTGCACGCTCTCTTGGACGTGGTATGATGGAAATCAAAGCACAGTGGGAATCACACAAGACTCTATGACGATCTCGGGTCAACAGACTACTCTGTATCAGTATCACCGGAGAACTGCCATCTGACGTGAGGTATAATACCATCTGGGAGTTCTCGGCCAGTCCGTCCAGTGTACCCAGTCTCCACTGAGCACCCGTACACCATCCTTGATGTCAAACACCGATGGATATGGGATCATCCATCGCTCATCATATGGGTCAAGATGCATATACGCTAGTCTACTCTGGTGTATCGATGCCCTGTCTCGATACACCCTCGACTAGGAACAGTTATAGGATATACTCGTCGACTACCGTGGCCCCACTAGTATGATCTCATCATAGTCCCAGTAGTCGAGTACATATCCTAAGGGCTTTATCAACATGTAATATAGAGGCAATCAGAGTACATGTTAAGATAAAGTACAACCAGATAGCATACTATCATGTCGAGCAAGAAAGTCATCCCTATATATGTCCTAGCATCCACTACAATATACATCGTATGTACAGTAATGGCCTCTAGGGCATACATATAACTAACATTAAATTATCCATGTAGCCTTGAACACTATAATTAAGCCCGTTAATAGACAAAGATATTTGAAGATGTGTCCGGTTACATATTTGCATATATTCATGTCATGTCATGTAATAATTAGATTCAACTGGCTATAGACGAATGGACATAACTAACTAGTACACCCGGACTTGAACAATAGAGGGCCCTTAATAACAAATTATTTTCAAAATTATTTTTGTTGTGCATCCCATTGGTTGATTAAAAGAAATGAATCTAACATGACTGCCAGTCCTTATCAATAACCAAATAAATCAATGCATCTAAGTCAACTAACATAAATTTAAGAAATTGATTGATTACCTTGGAACTTGTTTATGAAAATTGTTGATATCTAACTCAGGCGCTTTCTAATTCTGCATGTGCATGGATTATTCTCCTCCCATAAATCTCCATACGTTCATCAACAATAAAACTAAAACTAAAACAATGCAGCTATTCAGCTCCCTACTCTGTTTACATTAAGGTGGTTAAGAAGAAGTTTTGGGATATTAAGATTATGTTATTTAGGTATTAATTTTTTAAAGCTTCATATATGATATTTTACATATATTTGGATACTAGAATTTATCGTGTTAGGTATTAACCTGTTATGACTTTATTTATGCTTTTGTTAAATTAATTTTAGTGTTCATGGTTAGAGTTGGAATATGCTATGAAATTTTAGAGTATTATGAGTATGTCATATGATTAGAGAGGGATATATGTGTAAATATCCAAAGGCTGTATAAAGGGGATTAGGGGCTTATCCCTTGTCATGCAGAGGCTGTTAAATTAATTTTAGTGTTCTGATACCATGTTATTTCATAGTTGGAACCAAATAGTCAAATGTACATCGATGGTGATCATCTCACAAGCCCGCCACCCTCTCCCATGATCCTCGAGTGTAAGAGAATGATGCCCAGTTATGTCATCTTATGATAAGCTCAATGGAGAGATTGGTTATGGAGCTACTGATAAACTTAAAGATAATTAAAAGGTATAGGGTTGCCTTACAGATCTCCATTCCAGCCAACATAACCTCTCTCGAGCCTTTGATCTCGTTTAGACTTTGTATCGAATACAGTAAGGATCTTGATCTCTTCATCAGTATTACTTCGATGTCAAGAAGATTGCATATGAGATGTTGGAGATGTCTCCTATTACTAGTGATATTGCGAACATGAAGAGGAGACATGATGCTCTTCTTGTGATCGCCTTTTTTGGAGGGTTGAGAACTGAGTTCGAATATGCGGAATCCTAACTTTTGGGAAATGTTGAGATGAGTTTGCTCGTTGATTTAATAATTAAAGGTAGACTTTACAGGGTTCAGATGAGTTTGCTCGTTGATCTTCTTTCGATCAATACCGAGTAGCCGTTACGTGTAGTTAGTACCGCTGACATACTTGTGGGCTATGCATATGATCCTAACCTACTGCCAGTGTATTGTCGAGTCTTTAGAGTCCCACACAGAGGTTTCCCAGCACATGCGAAATGATGTTGGACACATATAGGGATACGTGCAGAAGTTCAATTAAACATGTGTATTTGATACACATATTTTAATCGGGTGTATTGATATTAGCCGGTATATATATGATATAGCCGGATTATTAAAGCAAGTACTGATTTAATAATTAAATGTATATTTATATATTGATATATTTATATATTAACTAATACCATGCTCACTTTATTATTTTCTTCTCTTTAATTATATTTATATTTGATATAAATATTGGGACATGTATATTGATACATAAGTGACATGAGTATGAGAATTATATGGAAGAATGAGAATGAGTCATGGATTTAAGATGGTTGTAGAATTCATGAGGTGGTTTTTGAGGACTCATTAGTTATGACTCATTCTTGTTTTGTTTTCTTTTTTTTAGCCATGCTCGTCTTCTTCATACTATCATCTCCTCTATCGTTCTTTTCCTCTTGATTTTTCTTCAAGTGAGGAATGAAAAAAGAAAAGAAAAAAATTAAGTGAGCTAATTATTCTATTAATAATCATTCTTAGCAAGTTTAATCAATGGGTTGCTTCATTTTGATGCGATCAATTTGAAGCAAAAGTTTGTGTTGGAGCTATCTCAAGGTGGATCATCTTCGGCAAGGAGATCATCGAGTAAGCTTGTTCCGGGCTTCGTGGAAACTAGCCGGAGTCCAAGGAGAGGTGGCTAACGCGCTACAAAAGTTGTAACCCGTTAAACTCTTTATTTTAGCTTACTAGATTAGCTACACGTTTACTATTTTGGTTTGATTCTTGGGTTGAAGTTGCTAAAACTTTCTAGATTTTTAAAATTACCGCTTCGCTTCCGTCGAGCTTTAAACCCCACATAGAGGTGCCTAGCGTCCCAACAGTGGTATCAGAGCCATACCAAAATACTACTTGTTTATGACCAATTATATTTCCGAAACCAATTTCCAAACCGATGTGAAAACTGTTTTTGCACTTGGTGAAAAATTGATTCATTTCGGAAGTTTTTTTCATTCCCGGGGTTGTTCGAGGGTTGAGATGGATAGGAATTGATCGCGTGGGGGTAAAGGATGGTTACCACTACCCGGGAGTATGACGAAGCGCTCCCGGGGAGGGGTCGGGGGCCGAGAGCACCTCAATAGGTGCCCCCGGCCAGCAACAGACCAACAGCCCCCTTCGAATTTAGTAACCCCAACCCCTTAAATCAATTTAGTACCCCGGGTCTCTTGTCGATGCTCGGGCGGAGTTTCAAGTCAATCAGACTTCGTTTGTTGCCGAAATGATTTGATTTTTTTGGAGATTGTTGCAAAATTAAATTTCAATTTTTTGGAAATTTCATTTTGCAAATCCGTTGGTTTTTGAAATGGTTAGCCATTGGTTTCGTATTGACGTAATTAAAACGTTTAATCACGTTAATACGATGTCACATACTTGTTGATATGTGATGGGCAACGTCGACGAGTTGATAAGTGATCAATTCGACCGGGTTGCATTTGTGCGTCTGAGATGTTCTATGCGATTGATATAATGATGATATATAGCATTGTTGGAATGTGTTGGATTGTCGCGAAATGAATAGCCCCCGTGCGGAAGTGCGATGTTGCGATAAGTATAATTTCCATTCATGTTTATAGCCATTATGTATATTCATTTGTTCGGGACGAGCTCCAACTTGTGGCCGCCGTTTTCGCTATGTATACATATATATTCTTTGTTTCATGATTTAGCGATTCACATGTGGCCGTAGTCACCGATTGATGTATTATTATTTGTCGGGGCATGACCAAGTTGCGGTCGTGGTTGTCGTAAATAATACAGGTTTAGGATTACCCTGCGTAGAAGCGCAGGGCAACCGGATTCTAAATTGCAGCGGGTGACCATCTCAAGGAGTTGAGATCGGTTCTCTCGAGTTTAGAATTGGCGGGTTGTTTGCCGTGCTTGTAGGGAGTATAAGATAGACCTACGGAGAAGTGCTCATGTCACCGGATTCGAGAAAGTGCCTGGTGTTCTCCTCATGATGATGATGTTGGGTTGCCTGGTAGCTTGCCGCACTTGTAGGGATCTGCTTTTGGCTGCGCACAGGCTATTCACGCGACCAGAGAATGTCGCGTTTCGTTTGTGGCTCGGACGAAACACGGGATTCCTAGGTGATCCGACCATTCCTATTCTGTGATGTTCATTACTTGCTTGTGATGTGATTATCTGCCTGTGATGATGTTTATCGCTTGCCTGTAATGTTGATTATCCACCTGCGATAATATATATAGTGATATATAAATAAATGTTATATACATTTTGCACCCGCGCTAGCCATGCCCCCGCCCTGCCGTAAGTTAAATAACCTTACGGTGAAGACCCGGGGCCCTATGGCGAATGCGGATGACGTATATATACAGAGATATTCTTTATCTGTAATGGTGTGAGGAGATGCTAGAAAATGTGATTATCTTTTTGATGGGATTGTATTAATTCGGATTAATGCAAAGATAATAAACATAAAACACGTAGAAACCAAATATCAGATATTGTGGTGTTATAGTCAAATCTTTTGCTTTGCACAGAGATATTCGGTTAGGAATATCCCGCATCTAATTCTACGAGAAAAGAGCCTAGATATCTTCACAGGGAGTGGCCTCTTTGGCAAAAAAATGTGTTACCATAAATTTGCAAGTTGAATAGCCGTGGTCTTTTGCTTTGTATCGAGGTATTTAGTTAGGAATATCCTGCACCTCATTCTATGATGTAACAGCCTTGATCTCTTCATGGGGAAGCTGCACTTAAGCAATAATCTACGTAACTATAAATTTGCAAAACCACTCGGCTCCTACGATATCAAGTTCTTTACGTTAAATGTTTTCTCTTCTCTCTCTTTCCCTTCTTTTCTCTCTTCTACCAAAATAACAAAACTTAAATAAAGCAATAATATGATCCTATTTCATAACATATCAAGAGTGTTAATATTAGAAAAACAAAAGTATGATCTTGTCTTTGTTAATTTATTAATATCCTTTGCAAAATTAAATACAAATACTAATATCACCATGCAGTGTTTTAAAAGCGAAGCGTCTTAGCGCCTCAGGCTGTTGTCGTCTCAAGTGTCTAGACGCTCGCCTCAAGCGACCAAGGCGAGGCTTTGAGGCATGGTCCGAGTGATTTTTATTAAAAAAATTAAAATAATTTAAATTGCATGTTATTTCACTCTTTTTTTATGTGTTCTCGTTTTCTCAGAAAATCCTCTATGCTAACTGAATTGAACCAAGAATGACGAAAAACTAGGTTTTTAATTCCAAATAGAAACAATATCTTATTCTTTTCTTTCACATTATTTCCCTAATTCTCAAACCGACCTAGCAAAATCCCATGTGCTGTTTAAATGTTTGACGCCTCACTTCACTAAGGCGGTTGTCCTTTTAGCTTCTCTCGCCTCAGGCGATAGACATGCTCCGTCGCGTTGACTTCGCCCTTCGCTTTTAAAACACTGTCAATATGCATTTCATGTTGACACGATCCGAAATTGCACGCGACTGGCATTTGAATCATATAAAGTCTATATGACCTCATCTAATTCAAGTAAGCCAAAACCCAGAAATCTAAACCATTTAAAAGAAGAAGGTGAAGGAAAACTTGTTTTAAAATTGCATATAATCACTTTGAAAAGTCGTAAACATTTTTAAAACATCATATATTTTCCGAAAATTTCGGCAGAGTCTCCTTTGTAAATACTAGCCCTAAAAGGAGTACAACAAGAATAATATGAATAAAGGCATCCCTAAGCGGGAGCTAGCTCTTCGTCAACTGACGGTCACAACCACGCAAGCAATATAATATACAATGCTAAGGGCGAGGATCAAAACTCAAAAGGAAACTCAAAAAAAATATCAAGAAAACCATAATAATATAGCGCGACTCTAAGGTTGAAAGAATATACAACAGGTCTTCTAAGTCTAAAAATAATATACAAGGCTGGTTGATGGAGTTTACTAGACACAACTGAATATAAATATACAATGGTGGTCACGATACATGTGAGTCCACCCACCAAAGCAATCATCCGAAACGGGACAGTGTACCAGCAAAAACGCAACTAACCTGTACGGTAAAACCTGCAAGAAACTGTGGCACAACGGGGGTGAGTTGCCAACTCGTGAGTAGAAAACATCACAGAGCAGAAATCATATGTATGACTCAATCCTAGGTCAATACGATCAGTAATATACATATCCTCAATATGATAAAGTCTGAAGCAGAATAAGGTGGCAAGGGTAAATATCTATACATAAGTGTAATACCAAGTGCTCGTGTCAGTGTCTCAGATAGCAACATATCATAAATATGAGGTATCATCAATGAAATCAACATGAAATCAGTGTCAACTATATCATCAAGTCTATAAGTATGTGGATGTCATCCAACCATGTAATCAAAGCCTGTATGCATGTGGATCTCGTCCACGGGTCAATCAATGACACAACATCATGCACGTAAATATCATAAAAGCATATGCATGAAAGTATGAGGATATAAATCAACGTGTCCCTCGCGACATATCAAAATCATGGAACCTGAGTGTTCAACATCGACACTCGAAAACATCATGAAACCCGTGTCCAGCATCGACACGTAAATCCTCATATCTCGGGCTCCGTCAGTCCGGATCGGCCCTCGGGCTCCGTCAGTCCGGATCGGCCCATATCATCTCTCGACTCCGGTCGGTATCCTCCGGATATCCGCCGAGCCCAAATACTATCACCGGTAGGTAGTGCTCCCCTGCCAAGCTCACCGTCTAACAATACGAGTCTTCTTGCCCCGGGTACCTCACCGGGTCCACCATGTACCCGCAGACAGTGCCTACCGCTTCTCGAATCGGGTTTCACATATCACACGTCTCAGAACCGAGAAAACGCATGGTGGACGCATTGAAATATCATATCAAGAGAAACCGGGTTTTTAAAACAATACATACTTTCTTTTGAAATAACCACGGTTCTCAAATCCAGAAATCTCATGAAAACGACATATCTCAATGCATATAATCATAAAGCATGATATATGCGACATATAACAGAAATGTAAGCATATCCGTATACTATGCAACATGGACAATAATATGCACATATCAAGGGTAAACCGCTCTTTTAAATGATTCCAGTTTAAAATATCTCCTGCGGTTCCCAATTTCTCCAAAGTCAAATGCAGCATCGTATAAAGGCGCATATGTAACTATAGCAAGTAAATTGTGCAAGGAGTCATATCATGATGCAGCAATCCTACTGTGTAGTGACATGCAATTATCGATAATGATGTGTGTGAGCCGGCAAGCAGGTGTACGTGGAATATACGCATCATCGGTAATGGTGCGGTGTCCTGACAACATGGGTTTCAATATAACAATAAACACAGTTAAGCATGCAATGCGATGCGAATAATAAGAATATGCGGAAAATGAATAATAAACGCAACATTGAAGAATCTATATTAATATATGAGTCATACAGTTTTGCCATTTGAAATAACACGAATCGTGGTGTTTAGAAAAATAAGGGCTACAGTGTTTTTAAGAAAAGGTACGTCCTTTGAAATATCCGTAGAATCTCTTGGCCTGTCTTTAAAATGCTCATGATTTGCTAGTTTTGAAATAGGTATGACTCGAGTCTAGTCTAACATCTATAAGTAAACTACAAGACTAAACTAATAGGCTAATCGAAAAGGTAAGGAAACCACCTAAATCTGAGTCGATGTATATATATATATATATATATATATATATATATATAGAGAGAGAGAGATTAATGGAGGAAAGAGGCCATAGGAGGGGATTTCCTCCTATGGCGTGGAAAAAATACAACCTCCGCCATTTTTTCCGACGATCGGCACCATCATCATCATCGTTATCATCTATAAGATGTGCGTACACCAAATTTCATGTGATTCTACAACTTTTTCACCGTTGATTTAGTGGAGTCAAAATTAACGGTTTACCAACAATAGAACTTTTTACATTGCTAAATCAACGGTGAAAAAGTTGTAGAATCACATGAAATTTGGTTTACCCACATCTTAGATGATAACAATGAAGATGATGCGGGCCGATCGTCGGAAAAAATGGCGGAGGTTGTATTTTTTCCACGCCATAGGAGGAAATCCCCTCCTATGGCCTTTTTTCTCCATTATTCTCATATATATATCAACATATAATAGTCGGTGATTCCGCCTCAATAGTATCACATATGATACAATATATAACATGACATTCTCGAGTCGAGTGCGGATCTATCATCAATATTCATCTCGTACGGTAAATCCATCATACGGCATCCCAAATCTGGGTACGGGTCAAATATCACATTTATCTCATTATTCATCTGGTATCCTTATCATCACATATCGTGAACTGGGGGTACTGATCTAAAGTCTATTACATACTGATACCATCTACAAATATATATATACACGTGTATGAAAACACATCGCCTATGGACCCGCTATAATATCATGTCGTATCTCATAATACGAACCAAATCATATCACCAATCTCGTGGCACCATACCCAAACTCATCGACTCATCCCCAAATACCATGTACTATCCTCATCATCTAAGTATATGTATGTGCATATATATACATAGTCCCATACCTATATATATATATACACATATCCCCATATACGCACAAGTAAATAAAATGTACGCAAGTGTGTGTGTGTGTGAGTGCGTCTCTTATTCTAGGGTTTCGCAACTAAACTAGTTAATGACACTATCATCCAACACACTAAAATTTAACCATGAACTCCTAGAGTCTATCTAGATAATCATCTAGTCTCACAATAAACATATATATATATATATATATATATATATATATGTATACGTATTCGTATACTACACTACGAACTGCGGGGGTGCTATACGCCATCTACCCGACTTCCCCCGTAGATATATATCTACTCACCTCGATCCTCGCTTGCTGGAGTCGATGACGCCACGCTCATCCTCGTCGTCCACGTGGGGGTACCTACAATTTCCAATGCGTCATATAGTATCAAGAATCGAACATGAAAACCAAAACGGCATGCGAGTCGCTTATAGGTTAGAACCTATAGCCTACGCCTGCAAAACCACCAAACAACCCCGGTCGCTGACGTACAAACATCAGACGATGGAACACAATATCAAATACCAAGTCCCAAATTAAAAACGAAGTCCCAAAACAATGCAGCAGCTCAAGAAAATGGTCCCAGATTTTACCTTAGGTGAAATTAGCCAATTTTGCATATGTAAAGGGTCTAATTTATAGCAAAAGGAGACATGGACCAAACACGGCGCCAGACCCCCCTGCTCTGGCCGCAAATTGCGGCCAGAAAGGATAAATCTGCGGCCTGGGTAAGGTCATAGAGGCTAGGGTTTCATTGGTGGGTCCTAGGTTGCCTGCATGTGTCACTGTGATCGGTAAATAATTTTCAGAGGCTCCGGGTGTTGGCAGATCTCCAATTCACATCACAATTCCCACAATTTCTAAAATCGGCAGAATTTCAAAGTTCGCACTTGGGGTTAAGTCTCAGGTTTTGGTCCAATATATTATCGCTAAAGGGGGGTTTGGGGGTTTAAGGTCACTATTAACTTAATTATCCTATCTCAATTCAAGTTTTCCTTAAAACCCTAACTTGGAAATTTCTATCCTCACTAAACTTCACTAAAACACTTCTAATCAAGCATGGACACTAATGTGAAAGTACTACTACACTAATAATGAAGAATATACTTCATTTGGCAACTCAAGAATTTTCTTGAGTTGCCCCTAGTCTTCAAAATCCATTTTTTCTTGGTCCAAAGTGCTTGTGAGAAGCTTGTGCATGTCTTTAGTGAAAGGAGGATGGAGTTTTGAGGTGGGATTGAGGGTGTTTGTGAGGGTTTAGTGGAGGAGGGAAAGAGGAGGGCAGCCATGAAGAGAGGGGAGAGGAAAATGAAAAAGGAAATAAAGAAAGGAAGAAGCCATGGTCCAAGGTTGACCCCCTCACCTCTCTCTCTCACCCATACCCAATACTTTACTATTTTCCTTTTCTTTTCTTTTTCTTTTCTTTTCTATTCTCTTCATTTTAAACACAAATGAAAACCCCAAATAAAACCATGGTCACACAAAAGGAAAATAATAAGGTTTGTAACATGAAATGGTGCATGTCATGCACAAAACCGGATTAATGCAAGATTAGCGATATTTAATCGCGATTAGCATTAAAATTGTATATAATCATAAAAATTTGTAATTTGCTTAAATTATATAAAACACCATCTTTTTAGTAATTTCTATAATTTTCCAAATATTTTCCACTTTATCGGTATTTAATTATACCGCATTATTAAAATATTCATCATATTTATTATTTAATTATAAAAATTCCTAAAAATAATATTTTATTTTTTTGAAATGTTACACATGTGTATAGCACGTGCATCTTCTTAGTAAGAAACATCGATCAAGAACATGAAGATGCCCTTCTCAAACTTGCTTCACGACGCATATCTCTGCCAGTTATAACTTGACCGTTCATGGAAACTGTTAAAGTTATTTTTAAAGTAGAGTAGTGAAGAGTTGGAGAAGTGATGGGCTTTTACACATATGCTTTTAATGATATGTGGGTTCCAACAATAAGACTCAAGGCTTGTTGAGATTTGACCTATTTTATATCTTATACCCATGTATTTCTTTTGTTGTTTCTGTAAGTAGATGCCCGTGCTCGTGCCGTAAACTTGCGGCCAAAGCGGAATGCAAAACAAAAATTTTTATAACAAGAGCACGAACTATTACGATCTAGAATCGATTCCAAACACTGAATTAGCAAACCAAGGAGTTAACTACTCGGTTAGTAATAACAACCTTTGTAGTCATGTCCTTCGTCTTCAAATCCACTTCTTACGCTCCTAGGTGGTCGGGAAAAAGTTTGAGAGCCAGTCTTCCTTATCGAAGATTATCCATCCGAAGAAAGCTTAACCCTGGCTCTAGCTTCACGCTAGATAACAAAGTGAAGCAACTTGTGAACAAAACTTACTAGGAATTGATCACAAGTAATGTAGTAGTGGCTAATCTTTAAGTTCTCTCATTTTCTTTTTCGTTTCACAATTTAGAAAATCACAAGAGAAGAGGAAGAAGCTAATGGTGATGGTTATAAAAATGAGCAAGCATGGCATATCATTATCTCTCTTTCTTTTTCTTCCTTTCTCTTTAGAATGAGTGGAATTGTGACTCACAATGGTGAGTCACAAGTCCACAATATTCTAAAGAGAACACGAAGATATGAGAAGAGAAGAGAAGCTACCTCATTGTACACACATACATACATACACATATATATAAATATATACACATACACTAATACACGTATATATTACAAATACATACACCCGTATTCATATCAAAATACATATACCGGTATTCGTTTAAAATACGAATACCCGTATTTCTATCTATAAATATACGAATACTCGTATTTGTATAAATATACGAATACCTGTATTTATATCAAGACACATACCCGTATTTATACAAATACCCATATTCGTATAAATACCGTATTCGTGTTAAAATAAAAATACCAAAAGAGATACTAAAAGAGATATATAATACTAGCTCACATTTCATCCAAATGTGATAATCTGTCTACCTTTCAAACCGGCTAGTATTAACAAAATGTTCGATTAAAAGTACGTGTACAAAAACACGTATTTAATCGAACCAACGTACGTATCAAAATACGTTCACCACATCGTTTCGCCTGAGCTGAGAAACCCTATGTGGGGGACTCTAAAGACTCGACAATACGCTGGCAGTGGGTTTAACCACAAGCACGTCAGCAGCACTAGCTCTACGTAACGACTGCTAGGTATTGTACGAAAGGAAGGTCAACAATCAAACTCGTTTGTATTCTTACTAAGCCTGAAAGTGACAATCTCCGTACAGTCCCGTCTTTTCGTCTGAGAGTCGCATATCGGGTCGGGGGTGGAAAACATCAGACCCCTTGTAACCTGATAAGTCTTGTCGATGTGGCCCAACACCATCCCGAGAAACTACTGATCTCGCTATCAGTAAATCTCATCTGCCTTGGCCAAGGTCTTATGGTGATGACTAATCGAACACAGCGCGACATCGACTCCCTATATCGGAATAGACGATTCTCTTCTATCGCTCACTGCTCCCAAGTGCTTCAGGACTGTACCTAACTAAAACCTGTTTCCACGACTCTTTAAAACTGTGGTAGGATAGTAATCTAAGTACAGTGGGAACACACTCGAGACGAATGACGATGTCAGGTCTAAAGACTAATTTGTACCTATGTCACTAAAGAACTGCTATCGGACGATAGTTATATTGCCATCTAGATGTTCTCGGCGAGTTCGTCCAGTATAACTCATAACTTAATGAGCACATGTATACAATCTTTGGTGCCGGACACCAATGGCTATGAGACAGGCCCTTTCCTTCATGGGAATAAGAAACGTATACACCAGTCTACTCCGGAGTATCGATATCCTGTCTCGAAACTTCAACGACTAGAGACAATTTAAGAATGTGCTTATAGACTATCTAGACCCTACGAGTGCGATCGCCATCACAACTCTGGTTGTCAAGCAAAGATCCTACGTGTTTTACCAACATGTATTAGAGATACGTAATATAAATAGAACATATACACATGTTGAGGCAAAGACAAACCAGAAAGCATACTATCATATCGAGCAAGTCTGTCCTGTACATATATATCCTAAGCATCCACATGAAATATACAATCATGTACTATACAATAATGGCCTTTATGGCATACACATTCAACAATCTCCCATTTGCACTAAGGCCATGTATTGGCGTATCGAAGACCAATCATCTCCAATAGTCGCTCAAGCTGAGTCTGAGGAAGTGCCTTTGTGAGCGGGTCCACTGTGTTGTCCTTTGTATCTACTCTCCCGATCTCGATTTCCCGGCGATCTATGATCTTCCTGATCAGGTGATACCGTCTCAAGACGTGTCTGCATTTCTGATGGGATTGGTTGCTTCGCTAACGCCATATCCCTATTGTTGTCACAATATAAATGTATTGGATCAACAATAGACAGAACCATCTCAAGTTCATAAATGAACTTTCTCATCCAGACAGCCTCTTTTGCGGCATCGCTAGCAGCAATGTATTCAGCCTCCATCGTCGAGTTTGTTATGGTATCATGTTTGGAACTTTTCCAACATACCGCCCTTTATTGATGGTAAACATATAACCCGCAACAAACTTGCTGTCATCCTTGTCACCTTGGAAGTTTGAACCGGTAAAGAACTCTATCTGGAGATCTCCATTACCGTACACTAAAAACATATCCTTAGTCCTTCTCAGGTACTTCAGAATGTTATTCACAGCTGTCCAGTGCTTCTCCTCTGGGTGGGACTGATACCTGTTTACCATGCTAAGTGCGTAACCTACATCTAGTCTGGTAAATAACATTGCATACATTATAGAGCCTATTGCCGAAGTATAGGGTATAGTAGTCATGCGAGTCCTTTTCTCATCGCTTTTGAGAGACATTTCTTTGGAGAGGGTGATTCCGTGACAAGCTAGTAAATTACCTTGCTTGGAATCTTCCATACTAAACCTTTTTAATATGGTATCAATGTATCTGGACTGCGAAAGTCCCAACATCCTCTTAGGTCTATCACGATAGATTTTGATCCCCAGAACGTAGGAGGCATCACCCAGGTCGTTCATGGAGAACTTCTGAGATAAGAATAGCTTGACCGACTGTAGCATAGGAATATCATTTCCTATTAAGAGAATGTCATCCATGTACAATACATGGAATATCACAGTTTTCCCTATAATTTTCTTGCAAATATAAGGCTCATCTATGTTTTTGATGAAGTCAAATTCCTTGGCTGTCTCATCAAAACAGATGTTCCAGCTCCGCGATACCTGTTTTAATCTATAAATGGATTTAAGCAACTTGCACACCTTCCCGCTGCTCCTACTGCTTATGAAGCCCTCTGGCTGATCCATATAGACACTCTTCTAGAGCGCCGTTTAGAAAAGCGCTCTTTACGTCCATCTGCCAAATCTCATAGTCATGGAAGACAGTTATGGCAAGTAGGATCCGAATGGATTTGAGCATAACCACTGGAGAAAAGGTTTCGTTATAGTCCACACCGGGTCTTTGACGAAAAACCTTTTGCAACAAGTCTAGCCTTATAAGTTTCCACCTGTCCATCTACACCAATCTACTTCTTGAAGATCCATTTGCAGCCGACGGGTTTTACCCCTGGCGGTGCAACGTCCAAACTTTGTTGGTGTGCATGGACTCCATTTCGGATTGCATAGCATCCAACCATTTAACGGTGTCCCTACTGGTAATGGCCTGCTCCAAACTAGTATGATCATCTTCTTCCAAGATACAATTCTCTCGATCCCCGTTTATGAGAAAACCGTAGTATCTCTAGAGAGGATGAGAAATCGTACTAGATCTGCGGAGTGGCTGAGCTTCGTCCGGAACTATTGAATCCTATTGTTATACCAAATCATCAGATGTAATTTGTGGTTCTTGAATTTCTTCCAGTTCTACCGTACTTCCACTAATTTATTTTGCAAGAAATTCCCTTTTCAAGAAAGTGGCGTGACGAGCAACAAACAGCTTCTGATTCTCGGTGTGGTAGAACAGATATCCTGTTGAATGTTTAGTGTTATGAATATATATTTATTTATTATATTTAGTTATCAGTTTAATAGTTATTATATGTTAGGAGATGTGATCTATAACTCTCTCTATATAGTTGTATAAACTATTACTATTCTCTTAAGCCAATAAAATTTATTTCCTCAATTATTTTCATGGTATTTGAGCACTGAAAATAATTGAGAAAAAACCTATTTTCCCCATCTCCAGCCACCTACCGCTTTCATCTTCGATAGCTCAACCTCCACCATCGATCCCCTCCCAGCACCCTCGTTTGCCCTCGCCTGAACTTCAGTACCTTTGCCTGCCCTCGCCTGAATCCCCAGCACCTTCGCCTGCCTTCCTTTCCTCTCCAGCAACCCTTGCCTGACATCCCTGCCCTTGCCTAAACCCCCAGCACCTTCGAAACCCCCAGGCAACTTCCCCACCTTCGAAACCCCCATCCAGCAGCCATTACAACACTTCAAACCCTTTGAAATCCCCCAGGCAACTTCCCCACCTTTGAACCTTCTCCACAACCATTGCAGCAACTTCGAACCTCCTCTACACCCTTTCCAGCATCTTCGATCCTCTTCGAAACACCCCCAGGGTTTCGATTTCCTCCCGCGAGCCTCCCGCGACCTCTGAGCATAGTAGTCCTTTCATCTAATTTTGAGTTGTTTGATATGTTGACAAAGTCGATGACCTGAAGTTATGATTCACAGATCTTTGGTTTGGATATGTTGATTTCCTCCCCTGCTCTGAATTTGTTGATTGCTACAAGATTTTATTGACCAACTTCTGGATTTTGTTGACTACCTAATGGTCTCTGGCTCTGGATCATCCATATTTGAGACTGGATTATGAACCGCCGCCTCCACCTGAATTTGGTTGATTGTATACCTTGTTCTCGCACTCTCGTGATTTACCTTTGTGCCATTCTTCATGGATCCTGCTTTGGTATCCATTACTGCTTGTGCTCGTGGTTCCCATACTCGTGGTCGTAGCTCTGCTGGTCTTTATTGTTCTTATTACGGTGACTCTAATCATCGTATAGGTCGGTGTTGAGATAAGTATGGCTACCTTGATGCCTAGAGCTCACCAACAATCCACACCAGTAGCTACTGCCCGATCTTCTTCTGCCGGACATTTACCTTTATTTAGTGCTGAGTGAGGCCAATTGCGTCGTCTTCTCTCCTTTGTATCTCGTGCCAACCTTTCTATTCCATCAGGTATATCGTTCTTTTCTCATTCTAATTCGTGGGTTGCTGAATCCGGTGGCTCCCATCACATGTCTCGTGATGGACCGTCTGACCTTTCTTCTAGTCCTCACAAGTTGATTTCCATGTTTGATGGTGATTTATCACTGTTTCTGGCTCTGCTGATTTATCACTTCATCTTTAAAACTGAAAAACGTTTTAATTGTCCCATCTTTAAAGCAAAACATGCTTTCTAGTCGTCAGCTTACAAATGATTCCAACTGCTCCGTAACTTTTTATCCATCTTACTTTCTGATACATGATCTTCTAACGAAGCAGCAGATTGGTGAGGGGCATGAATAGAATGGACTGTACTATGTTGATCACCTTTCCAGTATGTCTGCAGCGGTTTCTACCCTCCAGTGGCATCGGAGATTTGGTCACCCTCCTATTTCTTCTTTACGTACTATACCGCCTTCTATTGATTTATCAGATTTCAGTTGTGAATCATGTATTATTGGTAAATACCATCGCTCCTCTTTTCCTTCAGGTAATAAAAGACATGATTTGCTTTTTGCGTTAGTTCACTCCGATATTTGGGACCCTTTTAAATTTACTAGTGTGTTTGGTTATAAATATTTTGTGACTTTTATCGATGATCATTCACGTATAATTTGGTTATATCTTCTGTGTAATAGGTTTAAATTTTTGTCTACCTTTAAAATCTTCGTAGCTGAAATTAGTAGTCAATTTGGTGTTCCGGTAAAGGTACACCATTTAGATAATACTAAGGAGTATATTAGTACGGAGTTTAATGCATTTTGTCATACCCATGGTATATTACATCAAATTTCATGCTCGTATACTTCTCAGCAAAATGGGATTGCTGAACGGAAAAACCGACATTTGCTTGAGATAGCTCGTTCTCTTGTTTTGCATATGAATATCCCTAAACAATTGTAGAATTTTGCGGTCTTAGCTGTCTATTTTTATATCAATCGCATGGCTTCTCCAGTCCTAGACAACCGGTCTTTTTTTTATTTTGTTTTCACAGGACAACCCTTTTTCCGTTCCTCCTAAAATGTTTGGTTATCTATGTTATCCTCATATTCTGGGTCCTCATATTGACATGCTTGATCCTACAGCTACTCATATGGTATTTGTTGGTTACTCACGATCTCAAAAAGGGTATGCATGCTTTGATCCTGCCACATCTAAAATTTGTATTTTTTATGATGTGACTTTCTTAGAAGATCAAGCCTTTTTTCCACCTGTTAAGGACCCCACTCCTATTCCTTTCCTCACATACCTTCCTTCGAGCTTGATTCGCCTGTTCCACCTGTGTGCCCTAGTAGACCGCCTGTAGCCCCTTATCCATAGGCGTATCAATGTTGTAAGAAAGTTGTACCACCCTCTCCCCAAATAGTTCTTCTAACAATTTTTCTGCAAGTATTAATATATAGTCCACTGTTTCTGATTCTCCATCGCCGCAGCCATCAGAAAATCTCTCTTCCTATTGCCTTATGTAAGGGTAAGCGTTCATATACTACTGCACATCCTATTTCTAACTTTGTTTCCTACCATAGACTGACACCATCTGCTTGTTAGTTTGTTTCTTTCTTATCTGCCATCACTCTTTCTTCTTCTGTTCAGGATGCTCTTCAGCACCCAGGTTGGTATGCAGCTATGTCAGAGGAGATTGCCGCATTGCGCTCCAATCAAACTTGGAAATTGGTACTTCCATCTTTAGATAAGAATGTTGTTGGCTGTATATGGGTTTTTACTATTAAGCAAAATCCAGATGGGATGAACTAACTGTTTCAACGCCGTTTGGTGGCCAAAGAATTTACTCAGCAGTATGGTTTGGATTATGTTGGGACTTTTTTTCCAGTTGCTAAATTAACATCGGTTCGTGTTCTCATATCCTTGGCTGTTTCTAAGGTATGGCCTCTTCATCAGCTTGATGTGAAGAATGCCTTTCTTAATGACGATCTATCAGAGACTATTTTTATGCAGCAGCCTTCGGGCTTTGAGCGACCGGGGGAGTCTATGGTTTGTCTTCTACACAAATCGTTATATGTACTGAAACAGTCACCGCGTGCCTGGTTTGAGAAGTTCAATATGATTTTACGACAGATTGGCTTCAAACGCTGTCGTGCCGACATATCTCTTTTTACGCATAATCGTTCTCAAGGCATGGTAATTGTGCTGGTATATGTTGATATTTTCATCACTGGAGATGATTCTGCTGGCATCTCCAAGTTGAAAGAACATTTGGTTTCAAATTTTCATGCTAATGGCCTTGGGTCGCTTAGTTATTTCCTTGGAATTGAAGTATTACGAAATTCTAATAAATTGCAACTCTCTCAGCGCAAGTATGCACTTGATCTTCTATCTGAGACAAGATTTCTGGGATGTAAACCAGCAAACACCTCTATGAATTCCTCAGTCAAACTATCTCGATTAAGCTCTCCCTCGGATCCTCCACTACCTGACCCATGACGATATCGACGTCTAGTTGGGAAGCTTATTTACCTTACTGTCACTAGGCCAAACATTGCCTTTGCCGTTAGCACAGTGAGTCAATATATGCAGATTCATTTGACCTCTCACCTTAAGGCAGTTGAGCATATTCTCAAATACATCAAAAGTTCTCCAGGACATGGCTTCTTTACAAACCATCATCTACGTCGTCGTTCACAGCCTTTGCGGATGCTGACTTTGCTGGATCCGTTAATGATCGTCGTTTCACGAGTGGCTATTGTGTTTTCTTGGGAGGAAACTTGGTTATATAGATCTATGGCGTATACAGTTGCTGAGTTGGTATGGCTTATATCTCCATTTTGGCAGATCTTGGAGTTCCTCCTCTTCCGACTACACTTTACTGTGATAATAAGGCCGCAACTCACATTGCTGAGAATCCAGTTTTTCATGAGCGGACCAAACATATCGAGATAGATTGTCACTTCATTCGTGACAAAGTGACAAATAAGGTGGTTGCACTCCAGTATATTTCCTCTGCAACTCAACTAGCATATATTCTTACCAAAGCTCTTTCTCGACCGGTTTTCGCTTGTCTTTTGTCCAAGCTTGGCATGATTGGCATTTACGCTCCGGCTTGCAGGGGAGTGTTATAAATATATATTTAGTTATTAGTTTGATTAGTTATTATATGTTAGGAGATGTGATCTATAAGTCTCTATATATAGTTGTATAAACTATTACTATTCTCTTAAGCCAATAAAATTTATTCTCTCTCAATTGTTTTCATTTTGGATCTCCCATAAACTTACACAGTACATATCGTGCCTTGAGTTTGTCCGAATTATGTACTTTAACATAGACTGGATAACCCCATATTTTAATAAAATTAAGATATGGTCTCTTCCCCTTTCATATTTCATATGGAGTGGTAGGCATGGATTTTGATCGGAACTCTATTCAATAAATATGATGCTGACTCTAGCGGATATCCCCAAAATGAAAGAGATAAGTCAGCACTACTCGTCATTGAGCGAACCATATCCTGTAGGGTACGATTCCTCCGTTCTCACACATCATTGTGCTGTGGTGTATACGGAAAAGTATGCTGAAAGAGAAATTTTGTGCTTAAGTATCCCCTCCTCTATCAGATCGGAGGATCTTAATACTATTGCCAGTCTGGTTCTCTACTTCGTTTTTATATTCTTTGAATTTCTCAAAAGCTTCAGATGTGTGTTTCATTAGAAATACATATCCGAACCTAGAGAGTTCATCAGTGAATGTAATGAATTACGAGAACCCGCCCCTTGCATGTATAGACATTGGACCACACAGATCACTGAGTATGAGTCCTAAGAGCTCTGTTACTCTTTCTCCGTGTCCGGTGAACGGAGATTTGGTAATCTTTTCTTTGAGACAAGATTGGAAAGTTTCATATGATGTAAATTCGAACAGTTCCAAATATTCATCCTTATGCAACTTAGCTAAGCTTTTCTCGTTGATATGACCAAATCTATAATGCCACAAGTAGATTTTGTTCATATTTGAACTCTTCCTCTTGTGTGTGTTTTGTACATTAAGAACTGTATTTTGATTAAGAATATAGATACTATTACACAATGTACTTTCTGCAACCAATACTTGATTAAGGTAAATGTTCATGATATTTCTATATAGAACAAAATTATATCGATCTTTATTAAGTAAAGAAACTGATATGATGTTGCAAAGCAAGGAAGGTACATAGTAGCAGTTGTTCAAAATCATAGTATTGCCGCTTGACAATCTAGGTGATATTCACCGACGGTAGCAATATCAACTTGTGCTCTGTTTCCTACTCGGAGGGACATACCATCCGGTCCAACCATCCTATTTTTTCTCAGTCCCTGTAATAAATTACAGATATGAGATCCTGAACCGGTATCTAGTACCCAAGAGTTAGGACTGACTGAAAAAACAGTTCTCAATAACAAAAACACCTGAAAGAGACGCATTAGTATGCTTCTTCACCGGGGTCATAAAGAAATTCATGTAATCCTCTTTCCCTTGTTCATGCTCGTTACATTTGTTACAAGTCAGAGCCGAACCAACGTTCCCCAACCTCGAATAAGAATCTGTGTCGGTCAAGTCATACATTTTATTATCTTGATAAAAGCGTGAAATGGTAGATGCAACCAGGAGAGAGAAGAAACACTCAGCATATGTTCTTGCAAGTTTAGATTGGTTATTAATTTATCTAAACAGGATGGCTCTCACTGTTTTCTTAAATTCTCCTTCAAACCATAAAAGGAGAACTAGTCGGGATCATATACACTCCACAAGTTCGCTAATTGTTCAGCCATGCAAGTGTTGGTACTCCGAGGGAGGCTCCCCGTGCTTTCGCACGGACCTAATTAAATAACTCTGTTTCTGCATAACCCTGTCAACACCTTTCTAGACACCAATGGGTTAGCTAGTTGTGAAGTGAAAATCTCTCGGGAGTAATCCTACTCATCAGTGGGATCGAGACCAACTATCATTGCGTGATAACCTAGATGGAAGCCACTCTAGTTACCACACACCAGAAGGTATGCAACACTAGCAAGTTTCCTGTATATTTGAAACACCCGATGTGATTTTTGCCCCAAGCTTATGAATTTGACGGATACCAACAAATCATAAAGTGCAAGTCAAGTTCTATCCGTTATTGTCCTGATTAATTTAGACCCACTCGTACTCGTCTTTGACGGATGCCAACAAGGCTGTATGACTGTCCTAGATTAATGCATCTCTATGCTATAGATAAGTATCATTTAACTAACGTACACTATGTCTTGACGGATTCCAACAAACACAGTACGAATACTAAATGCTACCTATCTGAAATGACGGAGGACTACGGCTGGTTTTTGGCGAAAAACTTAACGTAATGAACTTGATATCGTTGAAGGAATCTAGTGATTTCGAAACGAGTGGTTCAAGCTCAATTTTGAAAACATTTGGTTTTGTGATAAACCGAGTAGTTTTGAAAAGAACCGAGTAGTTTTGAAAAGAACCGAGTGGTTTTGAAATTCAATTCCAACAACATTTTAGGTTTATTTTCTTGTATTAATTAGAATTAATGCGGTCCCATCAATTAAGTTCCTCAGCATCAGAGAAACAATTAAAATAGAATGTACGTATATACCAACCGCATTTGCTACTGGGTCCGGGGACTTCACCGTAAGGTTACTTAAATTACGGCAGTACATGAGAAGGGCTAGCGCGGGTGCAAAACATATACGACATTTATATATATTATCATCACAGATAGGTAATAAACATCATAGGCATGCGATAAACAATTTGGAATAGCGGATAAATTAGGAGCCCCGTGTTTAAACCAACGTTCTCTGATCGTGTGAATAGCTCGAACATCATCTAAAATAAAGACCCCTACGAGCGCGGCAAGCCACTCGTCAATTCTAGAAGTATGACAACCATCACTCAATAACATGAGTGGGCCACCCGGCACTTCATGGAATCCGGTAACTTGAGCACTTCACCGCGGGTCTATCCTAAACTCTACAAGTGCGGTGAATAGCCTGCCAATTCTAGAGTGATCCGGCTCGAACTCATCACCATGAGACGACCACCTAACACACTCTAGAACCCGGCTACTCAAGCACTTCTTCGTGGGTTATCCTAATACAAAAATGAATGAATATACAATGGTAATATCGACCTCAACTTGGCCGTGTTCCAATAAAACAATATACATCGAGTGGTAACGACAGCCACAATCCGGCCGCTCGTCCCGAATAAACAAATATACAATCATTCTACAATGAGGGGCTATCCACAACGACTATCCGGCTAAACATTACAAGATATACATCTCAACAGCACAAGCACGTATTTGCAACCCCGTCTATTCGACCTATAGAAATTATACGACGTTTACAAACACATATACAACATAAAGATATAAACGATGCAAAAGTTACGAGCTTTAAAACTTTCCGAATTGCCCGAATACAAAGATAACACCAAATGAAATATGGGCCAAAACAAACATAACCAAAAACCAAGTTTCCATGAGAATAAGCCTCTGGAAAAAATCAGGGACTAGAGGCAAATATTGAACCGGCCATGTAAGTACACGCTGCGCTCTAATACTATGTAACTAAGACGCTCGTGCTCATGCCGCAAAGTTGCGGCCAAGGCGGAATGCAAAACAAAAAATTTCATAACAAGAGCACGAACTACTACGACTTAGAATCAATTCCAAACACTAAACTAGCAAACCAAAAAGGAGTTTAGCTACTCGGTTAGTAATCACAACCTTTATAGTTGTTTCCTTCGTCTTCAAATGTACTTCTTACGCTCCTAGGTCGTCGGGAACGAGTTTGGGAGTCGGTCTTCCTTATCGAAAATGAACCACCCGAAGTAACCCTAACCTAGACTCTAGCTTCACACTAGATAGTAAAGTGAAGCAACTTGTGAACGAGACTTGTTAGGAATTGATCACAAGTGATATAGTAGTGGCTAATCTCTAAGTTTTCTCTTTTTTTCTTTTTCCTTTCTCAATTTAGAAAATCACAAGAGAAGAGGAAGAATAAGCTAATGGCGATGGTGATGAAAATGAGCAAGCATGACATATCATTCTCTCTTTCTTTCTTTTTCTTCTTTTCTCTTTAGAATGAGTGGAATTATGACTCATAATGGTGAGTCACAAGTCCATAATATTCTAAAGAGAACATGAAGATATGAGAAGAGAAGAAAAACCACCTCATTGTACACGCACATATATAAATATATACACTAATACAAGTATATGTAACAAATACATACGCCCGTATTTGTATCAAAATACATACACCTGTATTTGTATAAAATACGAATACCAGTATTTGTATTAGGATACAAATACCCGTATTTATATCAAGACATAAATACCCATATTCGTATAATTACCGTATTTGTGTTAAAATACAAATACCAAAAGAGAGATACTAAAAATATATATAATACTAGCTCACATTTCATCCAAATGCGATAATCTGGTTATCTTTCAAACCGGCTAGTATTAACAAAATGTTCGATTAAAAGTACGTGTATAAAAACACGTATTTAATCAAATCTACGTACGTATCAAAATACGTACACTACATCGTTTTGCCTGAGCTGGGAACCCTCTGTGTGGGATTCTAAAGACTCGATAATACGCTGACAATTAGTTTAACCATAAGCACGTCAGCGGCACTAGCTGTACGTAACGGCTGCCTATGTATTGTACGAAAGGAAGGTTGACAAGAAAACTCGTTTGTATTCCTACTGAGCCTGAAAGTGGTAATCTCCGTACAGTCCGGTCTCTTCGTCTGAGAGTATCGCATATCGGGTATAGGGGTGGAAAAAGTCAGGCCCCTAATAACCTGATAAGTTGTGTCGATGTGGCCTAACACCATCATGAGAAACTACTGATCTCGCTATCAGTAAATTTCATCTGTCTTGGCCAAGGTCTTTTGTTGTTGGTCAATCAAACACAGCGAGAGACGAATCCCTTCTATCGCTTACTTCCCCCAAGTGCTTCGGGACTGTACCTAACTAAAATCTGTTTGCACGACTTTTTAAAGCCGTGGTAGGGTAGAATCTAAGTACAGAGGGAACACACTCGAGACGAATTACTATGTCAGGTCTAAAGACTAATATGTACCTGTCACTGGAGAACTGCTATTTGACGATAGGTATATTATCATCTAGAAGTTCTTGGCGAGTCCGTGTCCAGTGTAACTCATAGCCTAATGAGCACCTGTATACAATCTTTAGTGTCGAAACCAATAGCTGTAGGACGGGCCACCTTCCCTCACGGGAATAAGAAACACATACACTAGTTTATTTCGGAGTATCGATTCCCCGTCTCGAAACTCGAGCGACTAGGAACAGTTTAAGAATGTGCTTATAGACTACCTAGACCCCATGAGTGTGATCGCCATCACAACTCTAGTAGCCAAGCAAAGATCCTACGGGATTTACCAACATGTATTAGAGATACATAATATAAATAGAATATATACACATGTTGAGGCAAAGACAAACCAGATATTATACTATTATATTGAACAATACTGTCATGTACATATATATATCCCAAGTATCCACATGTAATATACAATCCTGTACCATACAATAATGGCCTCTAGGGTATACATATCCAACAGTTTCCAATGTGGGACTCTTTAAAATCCCATCATTTGATTTTTATTTTCAACACTCTCCTTCACTTGCAACCATCACTTTTTCTTTGGTGTGGTTGTCACGTGGAAAGTATGAGTAGAGTTAAATGCAACCATCATTTTTTCTTTGGTGTGGTTGTCACGTGGAAAGTATGAGTAGAGTTAAATGCAACCATCACTTTTTTCTTGGTGTGGTTATCACGTGGAGGATCGAGCCATTGGCTCTGATAGTATATTAAAGTTATTTTTAAAGTAGAGTAGAGAAAAGTTGGAGGAGTGATGAGCTTTTACACATGAGCTTTTAATGATAAGTGGGTTCCAACAATAAGACTCGAGCCTTGTTGAGATTTGACCCATCTTATATCTTATACCCATGTGTTTTTTTTTTGTTGTTTCCAATCTGGGACTATCTTTAAAGTTCCATCATTTGGTTTTTACTTTCAACAAAAACCATTTAATAATCTTCTTTTCCAAAATTGTTTCTTTTGAAGATTCTCTCTACACTTGCATGAGGCTCCAACAATATTTGTTAATATTTTGATACAATTTTTATGAAGCAATTTAGTTATAATTTATTGCAACGATACAAAAGTTATTAGAAGATGAACAAAGTAAAACTCATATGCATTCTATGTTAATATCAATTTCTTGTATTGTTGAGCTCTGAATGCATATTGCAAACATCCTTATAATCTTATCTGCACAATATTTTTGGCATACTCAAACTATATGTGCTGTAACGAGAATGTATAAACAGTGTTCAATATTAGCTAAATAGGAGCAATAACATGTATAACAACAAAAAAAGATAAATAATGATCTTTTTTGCCCATATAAATTGTAACATTGGCCATTTGTTTTGTTCGATACATCAAGCGTCTCATCTACTGATAGAGAGAACAATTCATTCAATTTTTGCAAAGATAACTTTTGTTGTTATACAAGAAACTTATTTGGAATAATTTTTTCTCAATTAAGGGTGATTGTTTTTTGTTTTAGCGGAATAATTTTTAACATTACTTTGTTGAACATCTGGGATTGGCAAGAAAGTCTTGGAATTAAGAACTCTTTTATTTATTGATTTTTCAAATTGAATATGACCACGGAATGTGAATCCTTGTCGTAGAAGAATCCTAGTAACTAATGCATCTAGACAAACATGATAATCAAAATTTCTTGTATCAAGTATGCATGAAAATGCAATATATGAGTGTTTTGTTTCATGATCTTTGGAGGCCATCAAACTTTTGCTATGTACATTACTATGAACTCCAATATGCAAATTAAATCTCTGTTTTTCCAATCAAAAAATCCCTTGGAGATAAATGATTTTCTACCCTCTTGATTATTTATGTTTAAAGAGTTGACAACATAAACAAAATGCATCATCTTTGTCTATGTTGTACTCCAACTGAAAATTGTGCTCTTAATCAACACGAAATTGCTAACTTATTTCTTTTTTTGAAATTTAGAATATATCTGCCTAAATTTCGGTAGATCGGTCGAAATTTCAGTATATTGATGATATTTATGTATATCGGCAAAAAATGTCGTTATACTTGCTAAAAAAATTTGTTATGGTTTTTTGGTTTTCTTGGGCTTCAGGATATAAAACTTACCCGACCCGTTATTTTATTATATTTTCTCTCAAATCCACTCAGAGACGGTTCATCTTTTCTCGATTTCTCCTAGGCGACTTCGATCTCCTTTGAACTTTGGTCTTCAATAAGAAACCCTTCGATTTCGTCCTCGAAATTCAGCCTCTTCCCCACCTTAGGGTTTAGATCATCAAGGACTTCGACTTCGACTTTGATTCCTCTCAGAATTGAAGCCCTCAACATCAACTGCAACACTTCCTCGATTAGCGATCCTCGAGTAGCGATCCTCGACTTTGACTTCGACCCTTCCTCGACTCAACGCTTCTTTCTATTTTCTTTGACTTCGATCTTCTCGACTTCGATAATTTATATTTATATTAAGTTATAATAATGACATTTTGTCAAAAACATAAGTTATATCAATGCGTTTATAAAACAAAACCGTAGGATCCGATATTTAGGAAATATCACCGAATTTTTTCGATATGCGAAATCAAAATTTTTGGAACGACACGACATCGATATATGATATTTAAGACATTGGCAAGGTGTGACCCATATAGGTCTCATCCCCTCTCCCATAAATATGGTTGGCCTCCTTCCCTTATGTTGGATGTATAGCTCGAACTTGTGACCTCCATGTCACAATTCCCATACCCTAACCTTCCCCCCTTGGGGGGGGGGGTTGAGATCCCTTTCTATAGAGAACATCATTAAAAAGTAAACTCTTGAATGTTTCACCAATATTATCTATTTGCTAACATCTATGAAAAAGAAATTAGTAGCGCAAACCAAGTAGCTCGTCAATAATGAATGAGCCCCTTTATCAACCTAGAATGTTGAAAGAGAAGCCAGCGTTGAAAAGTAAACCTAATTTTGTAATATTTAGTTTGTTCAAGAGGTCTTATGTAAATAAAGTAGCAAAAGAGTATAAAACTGGTGTCTCATAGAAGAATAGAGGGGGAAGGATTTTGAAGACATTCAAGAAGTGTAATAAGAACCTAGAAGGTTTCTAGAAGAGGCTAGGACGAATCATGAAAAGTGTATTTGTAGAAGTTTGTAGAAATTTGAAAGTGTGCAGACCCCTAAGTGCCTATATATACTGTGGAGTCTCATTGTGAATGTAACAAGCAAGAAATATCCATTTAGTGTTTGTTTTGTCTACTCTCCCATACAATTCCGAATCTCCTATCTTGCTATCATCCTCTCTAAACTGGTCAGTTGAGTGATATTCTTGTCCATCACAGCAGTCAGATTACTGTATACTTGTTTAGATCAGAGCTGACCGGTGAAGTTCATGTTGGCCTTTTGGTTCTCTGGTTTCCTTGATAACATGATGTCTTGATTTTACCTTGAATATTTCTTCCATTTTGCGGTTTACTTATAATAAATATACATCTTCTGGTTCTATGGTTTACTCTCAAAATTAGATATTTTGTTATTCATAGAATAGTTCTTGCTTTCTGCTTTAGGTTATCGGTACCAACTTAGCCACCTGAAAATGTAATATCTCATATATTAAATGCACTACAGATTAGTGTTCACCAGCAGTAGCATCACATATTTTCTGATTCCTATGAACAAAAATCTGAGAGAATAACTTCTTTAAGGGTGGCTTTTAAGCAAAGTAGATTACCTTGCTATCCAATGAGTTCCATGGCTATCTTTCTGAAACAGCGAGATCCTCCCTGGAAGGCTGGGACTCTATATATTCTACATAGGTGTTCAGATCTTAGAATCACTTTCTGCGTAATTTTATGTGATCCAATTATGCGATGTATATTCCATTTATCCATTAACAACCACATAGACACGTTTTTTAACATTCCTGAACTACTGCCAAATATTTTGAATTTTCTTAATTTATTCTAAACTTTCCTTTGGCACTTGCTGACTATTCCCAATACGGGCCGTGACCATGAATATTTACTTTAATTTATCATTATCCAAGCATTAATTGTACTGAATAGTTTATCGGTAACCTCAGGCTATGACACAGAATTTAACAGTAACACCATGCAGAAAGGCATTTTTGACATCTAGTTGTCGTATCGGTCAAGAACGAGGGGCAACGAGCGAAGTTAACAGGAACACCATATGTGAATTGCAGATGACACAAGTATCATGTAGTAAATCATTTTCTTCCACATCATAAACAATATCATGTTTTACATGATAGAATATGTTAACTTCTCTTGGATACAGAAGGATACTTCTGTATCTCTATACTTGTCTATAAATTTAACTTTAGCTCTTTAACTTCATCACAAAAGATAAACAGTTGGCTTTGTTTAGTAGTCCCTGAAGAATTGATGTAGATTTCATATTAGAATTATTGACATGACCCTTAGATGAAGACAGTTGGATCTCTAACATTTTTTATACCAGGTATCCAAAATTTAGAAAGTAGCCTATTCTTGTGACCAGTACTGCTTAAATTGTCATACTAAGTTATTTGTTTGTGAGATAGAATAATGAAATGTGCTTCTGAATAAGTAAAGCCATCACCAAATGTTTGGGATAAAGGCTTGTTGCATACTTGTATATGTAGCCATCCTTGCAAACTATGATCAAAATATACACTAAAGAATGTAATTCTGGGCATATGATTTTGGCTTGTTGCTTAGATACTACCTTTAGGGTAATGTTGTTGATGATTTATGAATTTGGTGAATTGTCTACTAAATGTTGGAGTTATTTCAGTTTAACCACTGAAATATGAAACTTTTGGAAATCACAAACAGCTGATCCATAAGAATTGATATAGTCCTTTTCTCAATCTTTATCATTTTAAACCTTATTATCCAAAACCATTTTGTAATTTGTACATTCAATAAAGATTTTGTATTTTAAGAAGGAGACGATATGAAATGGGGTATCTATTCTCTTACAAATTTGGTGGACAAAAATGAGAAGCATGGCCTTGAGCTAGGTATTGTTTGCTTTCATGTATCAACTGCATCCTATTCTGGTCAATGAACCGTAGCAGCTTTGTAATACTGAAACCCTTCTTACTCTTCAGTTTTTTCATAATAAACAGGATACATCCTCCTATAGAAATTTCACATTTACCGTACTTATTCATTGTCTTCTTTTTGTTGTTTGCAGGTGAATAACAACTTCCTATCTGTCGGAAATGGAAGCAGAGAAATCAGTGTAGGGCCTTGTTAACATTTTTTCCATCTTTATTAGTGACACTGGATACTAAGACGGAATGGTTTGTTTGGAAAGATTACACAGGACTTTTGAATCTTAAATTTATGGTGTATCAGGTGATCAATTATAGCACTGGTCGGGTAATTAATAAACTTCTATTTGATAGTGAGATAACAGCCATGGATAATGACCACACCGGTCAGCATATTTTTGCTGGTGATACACAGGTATGATTCTTTTCATTTGGTGACATATTGTAGTTTAGTTTTTAAATTTATTACTCAAAAGCCCTCTGTAGTTTAAACCCTGTATAGACTTGTACCTTATCAGGTGATTTATTATCGCAAGCACCCCATCAGTTCATTGAACAGAACCCTTAGAGAATATTCCAATTCAACTCTAAACAACCCAAATTATTGTCTAATCAAACGCCAGACCATTTTATGTTGTTTAGTCGATGAACAGATGGGGTGTTTGCGCTATGCGGGGTAAACAAGAAAGTGGTTTTGTGCAATTTACCCTCGTTTTAAAAAAAAAAAATTATCTTGAGAATCCTCCAATTTGAGAAAATATCACAGGGATGCATATACACTGTTAGCATGAACTCCCATACGGGCTCAATATCAAAGTCCCATCGAAATAGGAGCAGCAAAAGTCGGTCCCCGGTCACAACTGTACAATATCGTACCTTTTCTCTCGTTACTCGAGGCCCTGTGCTTCTTGTATGTGCTCAAGATGGAAGCCTCTGTTTCTTCAGGTTTATTTTAAAAAAATTTCAGCCACAATTTTGTTTCATTAATGTATTTATTCATCAGCTATTATTCATGAAGTTAAGCGTGTTGGATTTTGCAGTGTTGCTTTGGAGATACAAGGGTATTTGACTCTACTTTGCTCACTTAAACTTGCTCCACGTGTGCATAGTATACGTGCTTCCTTTTGCCCCCTACTTTCCCTTGAAAAAGGAGAATTTATAGGTAGGTTCTTTATAATGAAATGTATGAATTGCATGTGATTTCGCTCGTAAATGGCCTAGCCAATATATGAAATAACGTTGGAAATAGGTTGTTGCAGTAGTCTTTGTTGCATCAATTTGCTTTCCTCACCAAAATCGATTTTAAAGAGCAAAATATGTGATGTGGCTCAGTTATAAACATAATTTATCAAATTCGCTACTTCAAACATAATTTATCAAATTCAAATTTAATGAAGGTCCTCAGATCTAATGAAAATTGGTTACTGAAAAATCTTTTTTTTTTGGTATTTGATTATTAAACATGCTTACTAACATGTGTATTATTTTGGATTACAGACTTACAGTTATAAACATAATTTATCAAATTCGCTACTTCAAACATAATTTATCAAATTCAAATTTAATGAGGGTCCTCAGATCTAATGGAAATTGGTTACTGAAAAATCTTTTTTTTTTGGTATTTGATTATTAAACATGCTTACTAACATGTGTATTATTTTGGATTACAGACTTACAGTTATAAACATAATTTATCAAATTCGCTACTTCAAACATAATTTATCAAATTCAAATTTAATGAGGGTCCTCAGATCTAATGGAAATTGGTTACTGAAAAATCTTTTTTTTTTGGTATTTGATTATTAAACATGCCTACTAACATGTGTATTATTTTGGATTACAGACTTACAGTTCAGATAAAATTGTTAACCTTTAACTAGAGGGATGTGCTAAATTGCACTAAAATCCCTCAATGTTTCACCACCTGCTCTTAAATACCTTATTTTTTCGCAACACTCATATATCATATAGTTTCCTCCATAAATTTCTTACTAATCCTACCCCATATGCTTCGGATAAAAGGCTCAGTTGTTGAAGAGATGACGGCGGATAATAAATGAAAAATTTACCCTTAGTTATAAAAGCTCTAACCCCACTGAATCCACCTCATTCATCTCTACTAAACTCATTTACATCACTCTCCCCCCATCTTTTTACTTTCTGTTAGCATATGGGCCTTGGAGGTCCATGCCCGTCTAAGTGAGTGGGATTAATTTGTTTTTTTAAAGGTCTATAAAACTCTAGAATGAATGATTTGATCACTGAATATTCGATTCTTCCTCAACTTCGATAGAATGAGCGTGTTCTTGGGCCATCGTGGAAACATAGATAGGGTCAACAACGGAACTAACAATGAAACTTTACGACAGCTTTTTCGTACACGTTCATTTGCATCACATACACAAATGCTCTCTGAACAAAGAAGCCTCTTGTGATTAAATAGAGGTCCAGGAACGCTCCTCATAGAGAATCCATAGCCTGCCGAACCTTCAACCAAAGAAGCTCGATCACTAGGATCCAAATCCGGGTCTCTAGCTGAAATTGGATAACGAACTACTGCATTCACCTTAACTACTTGCTCTGTTGTTTTCTCGAAACAAATGTAAATAATGCATTATGCATGCAGTCCAGGAACACTTTGGAGTGAACACCTATCCGGAGAAGTAGGTCAGGCCGGGCTGGGCCAGTATTAAGTTACTTCTTGCCCAAGCTTAGGGTTACTTCTTGCTCAAGCTTATGGTTAGCTTCTTATCCAAGCCTAGGGTTGGCTTATTGTCCAAGCTTGAGGCTGTCCCTTGATTAAGAAAAGGGTGTGCATGCTCTCTATATAAAGAGAGGCATACTTGCCCATATGTATATGCAAGTAATCATGCTATCAAAGGCCTAAAACCCCTACATAAAATAACTGCCTTTTTCTTCATCATCTTCTCGTCGATGGTTGGTAGCGAGGTGATAAGTGGAGGTTTCTCACCGTTAAGGTGTGGTCATCCTCCTGCCGTTGTCTTGAGGCATAAAGCGCAGAGGAAGCATGTGTAAGCAAGGAAACATCAATAAGCGGTTTGAGGTATATCGATCCATTTTATATCACATGCTAGTTTAGTTGTTTATACTATCGTTATATAGATTGCATGTTTATTGTGTTTTAACTAGCATGTTCGACATTGGGATATGCTTATATCCGTTTTCTTTTTATTGCTCCATATTTTAGCGGTTCAAAATCGCGCCTTTAATTGATCAAACTTTGATCGATTGTTGTTTATTTATGTCTTCATACAGTATCACTCTATTGTTCTGATCATTTTAGTTTTTTACCACGGAGCAAAAATGATTAATTTTTGTTTTGGGTGGAATTCTGGCGACCACGGCAACTGGGGAGTTACTGACGTCGCTGGTCGACCGAAGGTGGAGGCAGCAGCCTCATGGCATTGTGACCGACCATAGGAGACGGCGGCTACCAGGGGTAATCGGGTGACTGCCAGCGGTGGCTGTAGTGGCCGTTGCTCGTTGTTACACTCCAAGGGGGTGGTAGCTGATTGCTAAAACCCTAAACTTTTAACATGTGTAGGCTTCATTCAATTGGGTAAGCCAATTTGTTTTCTTTTGTAACAATTTTTTTTAAGCTTTTAAAGGGCCTACAACGATTGTTAGGATTTTATAAAATTGCAAATATTATTTTATAGCTTTAGAAGCTATTTAAATATGTTTATCCAAAATAAATTGTCCGATAGCAACCATGGAGTTTGTGTGGGTATTTGCTCCAGTGGGTGCTTTTGGGACATGTTTAATTAAAGAGTGATATAGATTAGATTAGTCATTGCATATTGTAATGAGCATGATATACCTTATGTTTTAAAAAATATGCATATTGTATTTATTAATATAAAATATTTCAGGTGGGAGATTTTTGTTGTAAAAATCTTTACTCTATTTTTAATTATTTTAGGACAATTTTAAATTTTGCACTTTTGAAGACCGTGGTTGGGCCTTCTTTTTTTTCTTCATAGTGTAAGTTCATTATTGTTGCAAGAATGAATTGAAAATGGAATGATTTTTAGGAAGAACAATACTCCAAGTAAAATGTCACAGTCTTAACGCATCCATGAGTCAAGGTTATCAACTATCTCACCAGGGATGAGATAGTAGCTGGCGACAATTATTATAAACATTAAATTTGACTTTCTGGACAAGCCGAAGGATCCGGATACTAGTGATAATATGATGACAGCGTTGATAGCAGGGCTTCATGACACAACGCCATCATAATGCAACAATCTTTGGAAGATTGACGCATCTAGAACATGTTCGAATAGCTGACTGTGGGAATTTGAACCGTTTCACTTATCAGGGTACCGAGTGAAAGTATATTTTGTGCTAGGAGTAGAAAATTTATGGAAATAAATTATATGTCAAGGATATATGAGCATGTCCTGCATCCGGGATGCAGATGGTTGTCTATAAATTAATTTCTTATCGATCGGAGTTTTGGACATGGCTGAGGATATATGGGTAGCTCAATGGAACAATCTGTTTCTTAAAAAAGCTTATGGTCTTGCAGTTTAACTCCTCTATAAATGTCATGTGTGGCATAATGCAATGGGCTAGTAGATAGATGAGTTGATATGACCATCTAGGGTGGCTCACATGGCACTTGCCAAACTCAACTTATTTATATAGAAGCGTTGTCTTGGAGGCAAAAGCTTTAATAAGTAAAACCATTTATATGTTCATTGTATTTAATTCACTCCGATAACTGCAAACCAATAATTATGAAAATACCTGTGATCCTTCATGATTACTCGATAGATGGCCCCAGATTTCACATGGAACTGAAGCATTGATTATATATCAAGCGCTAGCGCCAGCATGGTTGTGCGTGTTAACAAAGTAATTCTGGGAATTGCATAAAAGCCATGAGTATTCATTTGAGCAGTTCATAAAACCGTAACGAGGGAAAAAAGAATCGTCAGATGGCTGATGATATTGTATACTCTGTAACAAAATGATGTTATGGAGAGGAGAAATAGGAGTCGCCTGATATGGTTAGGAGCATGATGACAAGTATCGATCTTTCCATATATTTTGGGAGATGTGCAATTCACAGCTGCTCATATTCTTATTCGTGTACTTTCAACATTTAATACAGTCAACACTTATGAGCAATGGATGAGTGAGAGACCTAGGAGGATCATTTGCTTCTATAAGGTTGTGTTAGCTATTATGATTTGGTTGTACAATGTTGATTGCCTCAAAGAAGAATCAACGAATGAGTTCCTTGAGGAGGAATTTTGGTAAAAGGCAGAAATAGGTCAAGACTTGGGATCCTATGAGACTTGTAGGGACTCCTAGTCAGCTAGCTTAATAGAAGGAAATAGTTTCTTTAACAGTTGGCGACAATGAGAGCGAGATTTTTGTTGATAACTTGGAGCTTGTCACGGAACCTTAATGGCCTCATAAGGTAAGCCGCGGTTTGGTATCCGACGATGGTAACGCTAACCAACGTCATTTGAGGACACTTTGTTAGACCTATTACAAATGATTGAATAATAACAATGTAATAGATCAAGAGTCATCTATGAGAAATCAAGTCCGGGGCTTGGTTGACCTTTTTTCCTCTCAAAAGACTATTGATGAAAACTGGGTTTTTTGAGTCTTGCGAAAGGATGATGGTATTGTACAGAGATACAAGGCGGGACTCTTGATGGAAAGAAACAGATAATAAGAGTTCCATTTTGCATAGTCGGTAGTCTAAAGTATGCATGGTGTGTGCTTGATCCGATATATTCTTTGCCTTAGCACTTCATATCCAGGATCAACTTGTTAGGTTGAAGTGAGAAGGATTTCATGTACTTAAGTGGGATGATCCACTAAACCTTGTGCTATAATGGATCAAATTTGCGGGTAAGTAGATATATAGATGTCGACAGGGCTGACTATCTGGTTTCAATTGCATCTACAACTTCATATGCATTCTTGCTCGATGGCTGGGTTATCATCGAAGGAGCAAGAAGCAGATTGTATATGTTCCTCCATGGGGATGGAATATGTGGCTACTATCTCTGAAGTATTCGGAGGGGTTGCTTGGCTTGGGGGATTTCTTGAAAGCCTGCACACGAGAGGCAGGGTACTCTCTATTGCGACATTTGGTCAGCAATGACACTTTAGCGATCCCAATAAACAATGGACGGTTATAACACATGGAAATCTGTTACCACTTCATCAGGAAGTAAGAGGCATGATCTAAAATACAGAGTTTTCCTTCAAGTCAGGTGATCAGGGATCTGCTGACAAAGGAAACAATTGTGTAACGCTTCATGCATTTAAGCTTTGTCCTGGGTGACATGTCATAGTTTAGACCTTACTATTGTTATTTGATATTATTATGGATAGTGGCTTTGTAAACATGTTTCTGATTAATAGTTTACTTTCTTCCATCAATAAAAATGGGATATGCATGTCTATATTTGTTTGACTATTCTGGCGTGGATTGTACACACACAGGGTATACTGCATGGATAGGGGTACATTTATAAAAGATACGTCAGTAGGCAGGATTTCTCCCTCACACGATTGATCCCTTTCGAAGCTGTAGTAGCAGACAAAGGTGAGACTAAGTGTCGTGTGTCATTGTCCAGGAGCAATGAGCATATTGTTGTGTTACTGGGTGCAGCGACAGTGGGAGCACTTAATAAGTTGCCATGACTGGATCAGGATGAGGTTGTGGCGTTTAATGCGTCGAGCGGCTGAAGTAGTAATCCAACGACCACTTACCCGTTTAACTAATAGCCAGACTGGGGATCTGACTTGGCACACGAGCTGCGGGCTTGTCGGGAGATCCCAGACATATCGCAGGGCAGTATGGCCGGACAAGTCAATCACAGGATGATGTGGTTTGGGTCTGTACGGTATAACTTTAATGACGTATTCTTTTAGGGAGAGAACTTATACCATAACATGTCATATGACGTGTGCTGAGATCGTGCATATAAGAAGATTGGAAGGGATGTGTCCATCTCCCTCACAGTGTGAGTCCTTATTGATGACCTCCGGAATGGAGGGCAGTCACAGTACCCTTAGCGACACTAGGCTTTCTGGGTATGTTTGTTGTGAGCGACTGCTACTTTGGCTGCTGTTTCCTGCCGCGATGACATATATACCGCACATACGGGGTAGTGTTAGGAAAGCGGGTGAATAACAGATATTTCTATTCAGGGTCGGAGGAAGATCGATTGGTATGTCTTCTGATTGCATCGTATGACCAACTCTTATTAATGCTAAGGGTGAAGATTAGGAGTGCGATGAATCGAGAGTTTACTGCGGTATTCACGTACGCTTCAAAGGGATCGAATGTACTTGGGCAGACATAACTGAGCAGATCTAGGGTACGAGATACCTCGAGCTTAACATTTTATTTGTATATGTTATTTGATAGGGAGATCCTTGTGTCGGTCCTTACAGATCTGGCTGTAAAACTATCCGCTCGCAGGTTCTTAACGGTCTATGTCGCACCAACATGTATAAACATGAATGAGATGAAAGAAAGAAGACTCTTGCATCATCTCAAGGAGTCAACGGGTTGTGGAGCTAGTTCAGGGAGCTATGGTAGCACCCACTCACTTGTACGAGTGGGGATATGTCAGCATATGGGCCTTAGAGGTCCATGCCTGCCCAAGTGAGTGGTTAGGCCAGGCCAGGCCAGTATTAAGTTCTTTCCCAAGCTTGGGGTTACTTCTTGCTCAAGCTTATGGTTAGCTTCTTATTCAAGCCTAGGGTTGGCATATTGTCCAAGCTTGAGGCTGTTCCTTGATTAAGAAAAGGGTGTGCATGCTCTCCATATAAAGAGAGGCATACTTGCCCATATGTATATGCCAAGTGATCAAGCCATCAAAGTCCTAAAACCCCTACATAAAATAACCGTCTTCTTCTTCATCATCTTCTTGTCGATGGTTGGTAATGAGGTGATAAGCCGGGGTTTCTCGCCGTTAAGGTGTGGCTATCCTCCGTCCATCGTCTCGAGACAAAGTGCAAAAGAAGCGTGGTGTAAGCAAAGAAACTTCAATAAGCTGTTTGAGATATATCAATCTATTTTATATCACATAGTTGTTTATGCTTCCGCTACATAGATTGCATGTTTATTGTGTTTTAACTAGCATGTTCGACGCTTTCTTCCAAAGATAAGACCCTAGCTATCAAAATTCTATTAATAAAAGCTCTAATACCAAATTGATGTGGTAAAAAGTTTTATTTTACACCCGTAAAAACCCTAGATTTCAGTCTCGCGGTTGAAGATCTTGAAACCCTAGAGCTTATTGAAGAAAAAAGACATGGTTGATAGAAGAAAGATGAGAGGATAGGTAGGGCATATTGATTTGGGGCTAAATCCTTAAATAGATTTAAATTATTACAATAAGGGTATAATCGTCGTAAATCTCACATGACAATCACATCGGTATATTCGCCATGTTAACAAAAAGAAGTGCTAAACGTAGGAAACTAAAGATATATAATTGCTGGTAAAAACATTAAGGTATTTTAAGTGCAAATGTGGTGAAACGTTAGGGGTTTTTAGTGAAATTTAGCGAGAGGAGGATGTTTGACCGCCTCATTTATTTATTTATTTGAATATTTTCTCTTTTTGACTCTCGGGACTTGTGTGAATGTCTGGAACAATTTTGTTGTAAATATATTTTGGGAACACCAACAAGGGCTGACAACAAATATATAGTAGTCGGAAGTTTAAGTGAGTGGGATTTGGGCCTTTTGGATGGAATCTCAAATATATTAAAAGCCTATTTGCACTCATGTATGCCCAATACTCCTATTAGGAGAATTTCCGTGGTGGATATGAAAATGCGAGTTTAAAAACAACGGAATCGTGAAGTAAAAATACCGCAATCAACACCTTGCAATAAGTAAGTGATGAGCACGGGTTGTTCCACGGGGAAAAAGCTAGGTGATAAGAATGTTTTAGACTAGTTATTGAATACGGTGAGGAAGTGAGTATGACTAAGGATAAATCAAAGACAAAGAAAGGGTTCGCTAGGAATGAGAATCAGATAGTAACAAATGGTTAGAACTTCCTACACTACTTCAATCCATTTCCTACCAAATACAGATTGTTGCGAAGAACATGGACTGTCAAGCACATATTGGCTAAGGTAGTTGAGCATAATCCATCAATTCAACACGCAATCCGTATTTAGTAAGCTAAGGTTCCTAGCTAGAAACTAACTTGGTATTATGAGAACAAAATATCACACGTTCTAGGATAGAGTGGGTGAGTATAATCCATCAAATTAGATACCGAAGCTAGTTGCTAATTAGGGTTTTAGTTGTGCTAGCAACAATGAGAAGAGTTGTGGTTTAGGGGCTCGACAGAATAACTTGCGAGGAGGCATAGCCTTCCACACATATCAGTCGCTCATGATCCCTTGTCCTTCTATTTCTCAACCTTGTCATTAGCCTCCAACTTAAGGTAAGCATAACTTGTTCTCTTCATCGGATCAAGTAAACATGCCAGCCTTGCCAATGTCAGCTTGGACTAGAGAGAATAAGTTGTCCAACTAGAGAGGTTTGTGTAGCTTAAATTAAAGTTCAACTCATTAAGACTGGATTGAAAGAAAGATATTGGAATAATAACCATCCATATACTACCATCTCCTTACCCCATGCAAGCAAAACTACTCACAACTCATTGTAAATATAAAGAAAACAATGAGAGGGAGGAACAAGGAAAACATCAATGCAGAACTAATTGAAAGCTAGCTATAGGGTTCGTCACAAAGCAAAGGCACAACCTTTAAGCATTAAGAAAAGAAAGAAGGGAGAACAATGAAACAATGAAAACACAATAACTAATCTATTACAAAAAGTCTCACACCGGTACAAATCACAGAACTAACTAGAACAATAAAAACAAGAACGATATTAATAAGAAAGATGAGATTTTTATTGCTAATGAAGATTCGAAGTACAAGCTTTTTAATGGAAAATAGCAACTAAATGAAGAAGCTAACTAATCCTAAACTAATATTAGAAAAGTAAAGCATGAGATTTCTCCGCTGATTCGATCTATTTATAACAATCTAATGTCAGTTCTAACAGGCCAAATGGGCGAAACGAACAGAGTTGAAACTATAGGGAAAATTCAACCCAGTTTGGTGCAGTTTTGACCGCCAATCCAATTTGCGGCCAAATGAACTATTTTGGCCGCCAATTGGCTGCCAAACCAGAACTAACTGGTTCCTATTTTCTCCACTTCTTGTGTCTTTAAGTAGCTTCTATTCCTTTTCCCTGATCCATTTTAGCGACACATGACTTTGACAGCAACATGGGGCTCGTATTGCGTCGGTTTGGCTCAGAAATCCATGTTGTGCTCCAATACCTGTTATCCTGACTTATACACGAACAGAGGATTAGCAACACTTATTTATATACTATATGGAAAATAATGAGAGGTATAAAATGCAATAATATGATATGAACAAATACCCCTAAACATATCTTTTGCTCGTTCTTGAGCAAAACCGTTTTATTCTAAAACAAAAGAAAAGTCCTAGCTCACTTTCGTAGGCGTCGTGATTGCACTTGGTATGTGCAACAAGCCGTTAAACCTTAGGTTGCCCTAAAAGACGAGTGTTGTTTCGTGATGGTTTTCAGTGGATTACACCCATAAAATCTCGTCGAGCAAGTTTCGCAAGATAACTTTCGACTCTAATCCTAATGTTTAATCTCTAAGTTAGATATTCTATTCTCCTAATTTAGGAACTTCAAACCCTATTTTCACTCCTCACTATCGTTTAACTTAGAATCCTATACACCTGTGTTTTGTGCGAAGTATCGTATAGTTACGGGATTTCGAATCAAAACTATTATATCTCCACTTTTTATTATGAATTACCCGTGTTTAAAACCTTTCAATGCGATCACCCCGACTTGCTTAGGCCAAGATCAACCGATTACTCGGTGAGTCAACGTAAGTAAAGGATCTTTCCATTTAAGTTGTCCATTTAACAAGTTTTTTGGCCAATGATTCCCAAACTAGACAGTTTCATGGTGTTGGGTGATGAAGCACCCTTAAGGCTTATATACTTGAGTAATAAAGACATCTTTATCTTTAATAAAGGCTTGGCTTCCCATGTAGCGAGTCTTTCGGCCAATGACTCCCAAACCAGATCAGGTGATGAAGCACCCTTAAGGTCTAATCACTCTAGTTACCAAGTCCTTTAAAAGACATTTTTCAATTATTTTTTTGGCTTAATTCCAAAAAACCCTCAAACAATTTAGCTAAACTACGAGAAACTACCAAAATTTTTAAAAATACATAAGAAATTACCACAAAACTTTCAAAATACATAAGAAACTACCACAACTTTCAAAATCTACGAGAAATTGCCAGAAATAAGGTGCCACATTAGCAATAAATTGCACGAAACTGCAAAAAAATTGAAACCTTTTGTACCAAGATAGTTTCTTGCAATTTTGAAAGTTTTTGGGGTATTTCGTAATTTAGCTAAAAGGTTTGAGTTTTTTTTGGATTTAAGGCTTTTTTGTTGACCTCTTTTTTTTTACTCTTTTCTTTAAAGGAGATATTTCAAGTCTTCCTCTATATCCCGAAAACTAACTCTACGTGTAAGTGCATAAAGGTGTATATTTACTTTCGTTAAATTCTAAAAGGGTTATTTTTCGGGTTTTCGATAACTGAACGTAGGGTTCAATTATTTCAAACCTATCAACCTCAACCGTCGGATTTATCTAAGTTTTCCTCCTAGCTAACTTGACTTAAAAAGTTTATGTTTTGAATTTTTTAAATTTTTTTAGGTTTATATATATATATATGCAAAATTTTTAAATATGATTCAATACGGAATCAAACATGCAAAAAGGAAGAAAAATTGCGAAATAAAAGAAATAAGGAATTTAACCGTGCAAATGCATGCAAAAAGTAGACGTGAATGCAGATTCATATTTACAAACCACCCTCCAAAACCCATCACAAGCGGTCAATGTTCTAAATATCAGCCGACATTACCGAAATTTTGGCGACATGTCGGATTTAAGAAAACGAATCAGATTTGAAGAATTATTTCGGTTATTGATAATTGGTAAATGTCAACCGACATTTCATGATGTCGCCATTTTACTTACATTTACCGATATGTGGAGAAATTTTTTAGGGGTTATTTTCTTTTAGGTTTTGGGCTGTGGGCTTTGTATGTAAAGGAATTAATCAGGTCTATTGCAAAAGTAAAGAACAAAAGTCCTAGCAATAATTAAGTAATTACTTTATTGCCTCGTTTCATCCCACCAGCAAGCCCCAGCCCCAGCGCCACCATTCTAGGGTCAGAGAGTATCACTAAAACTAAAAATCTAAATAAATTAATATTTTTAAAAAAATAAGTTGTGTGGATTAAAATAGTATCACTTTGGAAAAATTATGAGAGTTACATGCGTATAAAATATAAGATGGGCCAAAACTCAACAATACTTGAGTCTTATTATTGGAACCCACTTATATCAAAGGCCCATGTGTACCTATAAAAACACATCGCTCTCTCAACTTTAAATAAAATTATATATATATATATATATATATATATATAATCTAACATGGTATCAGAGCCAATGGCTCGATCCAAAATCTCGACAATACCTCTGAGAAAAGCAGGTTACAAGAACAAAAAATGCCTTCGAGAGACCTAGCTCTATAAATGTTGTGCAATTCATGTGACAACCACACAAAAAATGATGGTTGCACGTGAATGAGAGTGTTGAGATGTATGCATTAAAATAGTCCCACATAAGAAAAACTATGAGAGATACATGCGTATAAGATATAAAATGGGTCAAAACTCAACAAGTCTTGAGTCTTATTGTTGGAACCCACTTAAAATGCTCATCGCTCTCTCAACTTTAAATAAACTTTAATCTCTAACATGTTATATAAATGATGTTTACATTACAAAAATGTAGAGCCTGTTATTTGATAAACCCACCCGACATTTCACGATATATGATATCCGACATCAAAATCTTTAGGCCGACATGATACCGACATCCGAAATTTAGAACATTGCAAGCAGTGTCCGCACGGCTAACGATGTCTCTTCCCTTTCTTCACCCCTACTCGAGCTGCCTCCTTCGTCATGTGATCGAAGTGCAGCAACATCTCTCTCAATGTTATCCAACCTTGCCTCTTGCTTTTGCATGGCATTCTATTACCTTCTCATCATACCTTACATCTTTCCCATCCCTTTGGCCATCCGCTTCATGAAACTATATTGGGTTGCTGGTGTGACTTCATTTTCGGCGTAGTTGCTTCCCGAAGAGGACTCCGCCAAGACATCCTCTAACTGGGTGGGTTTGGTCGGGGACCAATTTCTAGAATGGTCCCCACAGGAGCCCGACACTTTCTCAATTGCGGGTTGGATTGGTTCGGCTCCATTCAAATACGTAGCAAAGTCATCCGTATCCATGAAATTGCGGCAAATTTGGGTTACAAGCATTGGACACGGATAGATTTTTGCCACTTTTGCCAAACCAATCGTGTGGAGCAGCACGGTGCACTTGTCAATTCAGGGATTTTTAGTCATCAAACAATGCATGATATGAAAAACTTGCGTAAAAAAGTTGATTTGTGCGAGCTACCGATGATGTTTTGTAACCAACGATACATAGCGAACACATTACCATACATTTTAAACCCCTCGATTTCCTTTTTGGATTGTCGGTTACAAATAACCCCCATGAAAGGCACGTATTCGTCGATATCAAGGTTTTGGTCGTGCGCTTATGTACGAGTGATATTTGTAACTTTATGAATTGTTTCGGCAGTGATTTCATGCAAATCATCACCCCAAGCAACGAGAATCGAGCAGGTGTCTAGCAAGCTATTCTATACTATGTTTTTATAAAATTCGTTAACGAGATTAGGGATCGCAAAAGAATCCTCATGATCGTAGAGTAAGTAACCTCACCATCGATTCCTAATCTCGTTACTGAAATTGTTGGGAAAGGGTGCTAGGGTCGCTACACTAGCGGACCGCGGCTGAATGATCAACAAAAATTATCAAGAACATAGTACCATTTCCCAAGCCCAAAATCATTCAAATGCTAGTAGAGAACAAAAACAAGCAAGCTAAAGAGTGGAGTTTTGGATGCTACAACCTTTATAGAGTTTCGCCTAATTGCGGAAGACCTATACTCGACTCTATCATCGTAGGGATCGAGTTTGCAAGCCGACTTCCTCACTAAAGATGATCCACATCGAGAAAACCCCAACTTCACTAAAAGTAAGCTTCAAGTGAAGTAACTTTGCCCCCATGATTTGCTAGGGCATGAAGGAAGTGATTTAGTGAGTTCATTATCATATTATCTCTCATTTTGAGCTCTCAAGAAAAATTAAGAGAGAAAAAAGACGAAGGAACTATGCTAGAAGTTAAGAGTGAGAGAGAGGCTTTTCTAGCTAAGCCTTTATCTCATGACTTGTCCAAATGCAAACTAGAATCCAAGAAAACTTTACACCTCTCTCTTCTCCACTCACTTCATTTCTTTATCATAAAAACAAATGAGTCATTTCTTTTAATGATAATGAGAAATGAAGTATCCCTTCTATATGTAAGTGTATCATATACACAAACATACAAATAAAATATTTATCGAATACATATACGTGTATTTGTAACAAATACAAATACCAAAAGAGAGATAAATAGAAAGTGAACATAATCCTAGAATATTTATATCAATATATATATATATATATATATATATATATTATTAAATCAACACTTGATTTAATATTCCGGCTTAAACATAAGCCGGCTAGTATTATCAAACTCCGATTAAAGTACATGTATTAAATACACGTATTTAATCGGACTCCTGCATGTATCACCATACGCGCACTACATCGTTTCGCATGAACGGGAAAAACCTCTGCGCGAGACTCTAAAGACTCGACAATACGCTGGCAGTAGGTTATGATCACATTCGATTGATTTGAAACACTTTTTGATCAATCCCCTCACGGGTTAACCCACAAGCACGTCAGCGGTATTAGCTGCACATAACGGTTATCCAGATATTGATCGAAAGGTAAGTTAACAAGCAAGCTCATCCATACCTAATAAAGCCAATCAGTGACGGTCACCGTACAGTCCAGTTTCTTCATCAGTGAGTCGCATATGGGGTGTAAAGGGTGAAAATTGTCAGACTCCTAATAACCCTGATAAGTCGTGCTGATGTAAAACTTATAATCACCCGAGAGACAACTGTTAACACTTATCAGTTTATCTCAAACGTCTTGGTTGATGGCTTCTGGTTATGGTTAATCAAGCATAGTATGACATCAGCTCTCTATACCAGGGAGAGACGAATCCCTTCGACCGCTCATTGCCTCCATGTGCTTCGGGACTGCACCTAACTAAAATCTGTTTGCACGACTTAGTAGAGCCGTGGTAGGGTAGTAATCAAAGTAAAGTGGGAACACACACAAGTCAATGTGGCGATCTCAGGTCAAAATACTACCATGTACTCATGTCATCAGAGAACTGCTATCAGACAATATGTATAATACTATCTAGGAGTTCTCGGTGAGTCCGTCCAGTGAAACTAATTCTCCAATGAGCACCTGTATATAATCTTCGGTGTCAAACACCTGGCTAGCTATGGGATCAACTATCTTCCGGTCGGGGTCAAGAAACGTTTACATTAGTCTAATCTGGAGTACCGATGTCCAGTCTTGATACTCCTGCGATTAGGGACATTTAGAATGTTCTTATAGACTACCTAGGCCCTACTAGTATGATCCCTATCATAATCCTGGTAGTTAAAGAAAGATCATATGGGCTTTATCATCATGTATTATCGATACGTGATAACAAGTAAAACATATACTTATAAATGATAAAGACAAATCAGATAGCATACTATCATCTCTAGTAAAATTGTTCTCTCCGTATAGGTCCTCCTACAATTACAATAATTGTCTTGAGAACACCTATATCCAACAGAAATAGGCACTGAATATCGAATGACTTAAGATCTTTGAATAATTTCTTTCATAACAAAATTTGTGCGCCATCCTAATTTTTTTTAAAACTACAGAAATATAGAGAGCAAAGAGACAAACCTTTCCTGAAAATTTCACGGGGTGCAGGAAGAAGATGGCAGCTGATCGGCGGTCAATCCAATGAATTACGGCTTCGGGCTCTTGGAGGAGATGGAGGAAGAAGAAAGGAAATTTCTTTAGGTAGAGACTTCGAGAGAGAGGCTTAGATCTGATAGGGTGGGTGTTTTAAATAGGGGTTGGTCAAAAAGTCAAAAGATTCTTTAGATATAAGCAAATCCCCCCTATTTAAACTAGGTTTTCAAAAATGAATGATTTTTGCAAATCTTTCCTTCATGAAGCTCAAAAGATATGGCACAATTTTATGATGAAGATTTTATTTATTTATTTTTAAAAGATTTATTCAAATATCTACAATCTCTTTCATTTTCATTTTTAGAGATATTTCAGAATCTTTTCATATCTCCATGTTATTATATTTTATTCTTTATAAAGTGAATATTCACAAGGCAAGAATATCCACAAAAAGAATTATATACACTAATCTAAAATTAAAAAATGAAGAAAAAGAAAAGTATTTACATACCCTCACGTATTTGAAACAGTGTCCCCACCGGCTGAAAAACCGAAGTGGAGAATATCGTTGAGGAGAATCAATAAGTGTAAAACAGCTCATGAAGAATCATGAGCTCCTCTAAAGGGTCAGCCGAAAAGAACGGTTTTAATCTGTGTCTATTGACTTTAAAAAGTGAACCGTTCTTCGGATTTTCAAGATCAACTGCACCGCGCGGGTAAACTCATCGCACGACAAAAGGTCCGGTCCATTTGGACCTAAGCTTTCCGGAATGGAAATGAAGTCGGGTATCGTAAAGAAGAATTTGTTGATTAGGTGTGAAAGTTTTACGCAAAAGGTGTTTATCATGAAACACCTTTCTCCGGTTATTCACGATCTTCGTGTTTTCGTACGCATCATCCCTAAGCTCGTGCAGTTCATTAAGCTGTAACTTCCGATATCCGCCCGCATGACCAAGATCGAAGTTGAGTTCTTTTAAAACCCACATCGCGCGGTGCTCAATCTCAACGGGGAGGTAGCAAGCCTTTCCGTAGACCAGCCGATAAGGTGACATTCCTAAATCAGTTTATAAACCGTGCGGAATGCCTAAAGAGCATTCATTAGCTTACAAGACTAATCCTTTCTATTCTTGGAAACTGCCTTCTCCAATATTTGCTTGATCTGACGGTTCGAAATCTTGGCTTGGCAACACGTTTGGGGGTGATAGGGTGCTCAATTTGTGCTTGATCGAATATCTTCGCATCAAAGCCTCAAAAGACTTGTTGCAAAAGTGCGTGTCATTGTCGCTAATTCTCGCATGAGGGGTACCAAACCGGGCAAAGATACTATCTTTAAGGAATTCAATGGCATCTTTGTTGTCATACGTTCGAGTTAGTATGGCCTCGACCTACTTCGGCACGTAGTCGACCGCAAGAAGTATGTAAAGATACCCAAAAGAATTGGGAAAGGGGCTCATGAATCTATCCCCAAATGTAAAAAATCTCAACAACCAAGTTTGGTTGGAGCGTCAATCTCATTCTTTTCATGATTGGCCTAAGTGTTGACATCGGATACATATCTTGCAATAATTATATGCATTTTTGAATAGCGTCGGCCAATAAAAGCCGTATTGCAAGACTTTCTAGACCGAAGTGACTGCCACATGCATAATGGTGGCAGAAAGCTAACATACTCCTGACCTCAGAATCGGAGGCACCGGTGGATGTTTTTGTTGGGACAATATTTAAACAGTGGGGATTGTCCCAGTAAAAGGTTATGGTTGGCTTGTGACAGCCAACGTAAAACTTTGTCACATTCTATGATATGAACCATAATAAGAATATCGTTGGGGCGTCCCCTACTCAGCGACGCGCTACATCAGATCCTGATTGTAGTGTTAAGTATGCAAGGGCTTCTAGGTCGTCGTCCGGAAACGGCGCGCTACATCGGATCCTAGGTGTAGTGACAAATAAGCAAGGGTTTCATAGGATCCGTCTAACTTCTTGGAACATAGGTTCCCTTACGGGTAGACTAACAGAATTAATGGAAGTGATGATTAGTAGAAGAGTTGGTATTATGTGTTTTGCAAGAAACTAAGTGGGTAGGTGAAAAAGATAGAGTCATAGAGCCCTGAGGTTATAAGGTTTGGTATACGGGTAGAGATAAAAATCGTAATGGGGTATGTGTAATCATAGATAGACGGTTGCTTGAGAATGTAGTTGAAATTAGGAGAAAAGGTGATAGAATTTTACTAGTTAAGCTTTTTCTAGATGGGGAGATCCTTAATATTATTAGTGCTTATGCATGATGACGCTAGTAAGCGTCTATTGTTGGAGGATTTAGACGAGATGGTGCAAAGGATACCTAGTAGAGAGAAGTTATTTATTGGTGGTGATCTCAATGGGCATGTAGGTACTAGTCGTAGTGGGTTTGATACTATCCATGGAGGTTTTGGTTTTGGACAAAGGAATGAAGCGGGTAGCTCGATTCTAGATTTTGCTTTGTCTTATGACTTGATCTTAGCAAACACTTGGTTTAGGAAAAAAGAGTCTCACCTTATTATTTTTAGGAGCGGATCAAGTGCAAGTCAAATAGATTTTTTTCTGACGAGAAGGATAGACAGATGTTGTCTCGACTGCAACGTAGTGCCAGGTGAGAGTGTAACCACTCAACATAGACTTTTAGTTCTAGATTTTCGATTTAGAAGAGAAGTTAGGAAGATTTAAGGTAAAGCCTAGAATTAAGTTGTGGTGACTGAAGGACTGTAACTAAAAGGTTTTTATAGATCGTGTAGTCCAAAAGGCGGATTGACAGTTTGAAGATGATTCAGATAGAATATGGAATAAGATGGTTAGTTGTATCAAGAGGGTAGCTAGAGATCTACTTGGTGAGTCGAGAGGTGGTGCTCCACTATCTAAGGACACATTATGGTGGAACGAAAAAAGGCTGTTATTAAAATCAAGATGGATTCTTATAAACATTTGAAGAAAAGCAGAGATGCGGAGAGATTTGAGAAGTATAAAATGGCTAAAAGGGAAGTTAAGAAAGTTGTCCGGGAAGCTAAAACTAAGGTTTATACGGAGGTGTATGAGAAGTTGGACATTAAAGAGGCTGAAAATGATATATACTGAATTGCTCGGATGCGGGAAAGGAAGACCAGAGACTTATGTGCGGTGAAGTGTGTCAAAGATGAAGATTAGAAGGTTTTAGTTCGAGATGAGAATATCAAGGAAAGGTGGAGAGATTATTTTGATAAATTGTTCAATGAGAGCTTTATTAAGAATTTGGATGGACTTGTCATTCATTCTCAAGATATAAACCGTGATTTCATGCGTAAAATAAAAATACCTGAGGTTAAAGAGACTTTGAAGAGAATGAGATCAAGAAAAGCGGTTAGTCCAGACGGGATTCCTATCGAGATTTAGAGATGCTTAGAAGAAATAGGCGTTAAATGGCTGACAGATCTGTTTAAGAAGGTTTGGCAGACCAAAAAGATGCCAAATGAATGAAGGAAAAATACCCTTATACCTATCTACAAGAACAAGGGCGACATTCAAAGTTGCTCAAACTACCGTGGAATAAAACTTATGTGTCACACTATGAAGGTTTGGGAGAGAGATTGAATACAGGCTAAGAAAGGTTATTAAGATAACAAATAACCAGTTTGGGTTCATACCTGGACGATTGATGACAGAGACTATTCATTTGCTTCGTCAACTTGTCGAGAGTTTTCGAGATAGGAGAAGAGATTTGCATATAATATTTATTGATTTAGAGAAAAAGTACGACAAGGTACCTAGAGATATATTATGGGGGACAATGATGAAGAAGGGGATCCCGTCAAGTACATTGACATAATCAAGAACATATACATACGATAGAGTAGTGGCAAATGTCAGAACTTACGGAGGCCTAACAAGTGATTTTCCGATTACAATTGGTTTATATTAAGGATCTGCATTAAGTCCATTCATGTTTACCATCGTGATGGATGAGCTTGCTAGATGAGGTACCTTGGTGTATGCTATTCGCTGTTGATATTGTTCTAGTAAATGAGACAAAAGCAGAGGTTAATACTAAATTGGAGTTATAGAGGCAAACGTTGGAATCTTGGCGGTTCAGATTGAGCATGTCTAAGACAGTATATATGCATTGCAAATTTAGCAAACAGAGAAGTCGAGACTATATTAGTACAACACTCGAAAGGCAAGAGATATCACCGAACGATCAGTTTAGATATCTAGGTTCCATCATCCAAAAGGATGGGGAGATCGATAGCGATGTTAATCAAAAGATCCAAGCTGGTTTGTTGAAATTGAGGAGTGCAATACGGATTTTGTGCGATTGTAACTTTCCGTTAAAGTTGAAAGGTAAGTTTTATCGGAGCGCTATTCGGCCTGCTTTATTATATGGTACAGAATGCTGAGCTCCTTAGAAGCATCATACACAGAAGATGCACGTAGCGGAGATATGCATGCTTCGTTGGATATGTGGTAACACTAGAAAAGATAAGGTGCGAAATGAGGATATTCATGCAAAAGTTGGTGTCGCACCTGTGGACGAGAGAATTGGGAAAACCGGCTAAGATAGTTTGGTGATAGGCGACGCAGACCTATGGAAGCACCGGTTCGACGAATGGATACTCTCGATATAGGCAATGTCAAAAGGGCGAAAGGGAGACCGAAGAAAACATTGATGGAGGTGATACGAAAAGATATGATTGCCAAAGGCTTCAATGAAAGTATATTGTTCGATAGGAGTGAGTGGAGGCGGAGGATTCATGTGTTGGACCCGGCGTGATTCTCATGTTGGTTCATACAGCCTACCTCATATGCTTGGGATAAAAGGCTCAGTTGTTGTATTGTCCCAGTAAAAGTGTTTTACTTGGGATAAAATTATATACTTAACCTGATTAGACCATTCGCTAGGTAGAAGTCCCGTAGCAAGGTAGTTAACAATATCTGTGAACTAAGGTTCGCTAGATAAGGTCAAGATGTGTTTGTCCAGAAAATCGTCATTAATAGGCAAAAGAATAGTCGGTGAAGAATGAAGACGTGAAAGGTGGTCGGATGCAATGTTCTCGCATCCCTTTTTTCCTTTATGACAAGGTCAAACTCTTGTAATAAGAGTATCAAATGTATTAGCCGGGATTTGGCGTCCTTCGCAAAGAGGCGTCAAAGCGGAATGGTCCATATAGACAGTGACCGGGGAGAGCCAATAAGATAGGTCCTGAATTTCTCTAAAGCAAATACAACCGCCAAAAATTTCTTCTCGGTAGTTGTATAGTTCAACTGTGCATCATTCAAGGTTCGGCTCGCGTAATAGATTACATGTGGCATCTTATCGATGTGTTGTCCTAAAACCGCACCGATAGAAAAGTTAGATGCATCACACATAATTCACACATAATTTCGAGAGGATAGTTCCAGTCAGGAGCATGTAAAACATGGGATGAAGTGAGTGAATGTTTGATATAGTCAAAAAGCAGTCAAACAATCTGAGTCGAAATTGAAAGTTATGTCCTTGACCAATAGAAGAGTCAAGGGCCTAGCTATCTTGCTAAAATGCTTAATGAAATATCGATAGAAACCGACATGGCCAAGAAAAGATCGGATATTTTTGACACAAGTGAGAGAGGGAGGTTTGAAATGACATCAATTTTTGCTTTATCAACTTCAATACCACTTCTAGTAGTGATATGTCCTAAGACAATACCGTCTCGAACCATAAAGCGGCATTTCTCCCAATTCAAAGTCAAGTTCTTTTCCTTATTCCGGTCCGGGTAAGGACTGCGTCAAGATGATCTAAACACTCGCTAAATGAATATCCGAAGATAGAGAATTCAACCATGAAGATCTCCAGAAAATCCTCTATAATGTTGGAGAATGTTCCCTTCATACACCGCTGTAATGTAGCGGGTGCGTTGCACAACCTAAAGGGCATGCGATTATACGCAAAACTTTCGAACAAACGAGTAAAAGTGGTCCTGTCCTAATCCTCGGGTGCGATAAGAACCTGGTTATACCCTGAGTAACCGTCCAAAAAATAGTAATTCTCATGTCCAGCTAAACGTTCTAGCATTTGGTAAATAAAAAGTCAAGGGAAGTGATTTTCCCTCGTCGCGGCATTGATTTTTCGGTAATCAATACATGCTCTCCACCCAGTTTGGGTGTAAGTTGGAACTAACTCATTTCCCTCATTAGTAATGATCGTAATGCCAGACTTTTTGAGGACAACGTAAATCGAACTTACCCACTTTACTATCTGAAATAGGGTAAATGATACCACTATCCAGATATTTGATAATTTCTTCCGACTCTTTCTTGACTGGATTCAACAGTCTTTGTGGGTCACGAGTTGACTCGGTATCATCCATCAAATGTATATGATGTTGCATAATCAATGGACTAATCCTTTTGATATCCGCCATAGTTCAACTAAAAGTTTGCCGGTTTGATTGTAGAATTAGTAAGGAGGGCTTTCTTTTGCTCAAAAGCTAGAGAAGCCGAGATGATGAGCAGAAGTGTATCATTCTCACCTAAGTATGCATAGTTTAGGTAAGGTGGCAAAAGATTTAGCTCAAGCTTAGGTGGCTCCTCGTTAGAAGGGCAGATAGGAGTCCTAAGCTCAAACTCAAAAGACTAGAAGTGCTTCAAAGCGAGTGTACAAGATTGACTCAGATGGCTCAACTAGCTCATCCACAGACGCGAATGATTCAAGTTCAAAGGGTAACTCGTCAACAGTGGGATTCCAAGACTCAAGGTCATCGACAAAGGTGAAACACTCGTCTATCGGCATCTGAAGCAATCAGATCGAATAAAAACTCCTCGAACTCGCAATTTTCGGGAGTGATCTCAATAACAGTACACATCAAGAATATGAGCAGACGGTTCGGTGGGTTGATTCCTTAATCTAAAAATGTTGAGGTTAGTTGTCATATTTCTGAAAGATAAAGACACGGAAATCATTACGACAATTAATCACCGCATTTGAAGTCGCAAGAAATGGTCGACCGAGGATCACCGGAATTTGATTCCGGGGTTTAGCTACAGGTTGTGTATCTGGTACGATGAAATCAACGGGGATGATAAATTCCCCGATCTTTACCAACACATTCTCTAACTCTCCCCTAGGATGGGTGATCGATTGGTCGATCATTTCAACTCTCCTACACCAAGTTGCTCATATACCGAAAAAGGAAGCAGTTTACACTAGCGCCAAGGTCCAAAAGAAAGCGTTTGATGTTTTTATCCCCAATTTTTATAGAAATAGTAGGATAACCGGGGTCCTTGCATTTTGTTGGTAAAGATTGGGTAAGAGCATCGCTCACGTTACTTGCTAGGAAGATCTTTTTTGGTACTTATGTTTTCCTCTTTTTAGTGCACAAGTCCTTGAGTATTTTGGCATATGTAGGCACTTGTTGGAGTGCATTTAAAAGAAGGATGTTGATTTGAACTTACTTGAACATCTCCACAACCTTCTTTAATTGTGGACTTGGTTTGTTGGACCTTGACCTATTTGGGAAAAGATGCTTTTGGTAAAGAGCTTGGGTCTAACATTTGTGGGGTTGGTTGTGGAGACGGAACCGTCTTGGGAAGAGGTGTAGAAGTAGGGTGAAAAAGCGGTCCATTCGAAGAAGCAGTAGAATCGGAACCCAGTGAAAGAGGGATAGGACGCGGAATAGGTTCCGATGAAACAATGGGTGGTAAAGAAGATGAAACGGGTGGAACAGAAGAACTCACAAAAGGTGGATCATCATCATCAACGTCAACGGTAAGGATACCAATATTGTTGTCAACTACTCTTTCCGATCTCAACGTGGTTACGGCGACCACATGTCAAGATGGATTTTCAGGAACCGCGTGTGTTTGTTGTGAATGATCGGGGTTAAGAATGGCTTGAGACTAGAGTTTTCCTTTTTCGCTCACTCATCGTGGCGTTAAGTTGTGCAATTTGCGCTTCAATAGTTTTGATTGTTTAGTTTTAGGAAGCGGTGGATTGCATGAGAGATTGAATGAATGAGCTAATTTCATCATTGTTTTGGTGGGATTGTTTTACAAAAGTATCAAGGATCTTTTCATGCGAAGACAACTTCTAGCATCATGACCAGGAAGAACATAAGTGTTGTTTGGTGGAACAAATTTGTTATTAGCCGTTGATGTTGGAATTGATTTTGGGAAGGTTGAGCTTCAAAAGGATTGTTTTGGGATGGTCGTGCTTGTGGAGGAACCAACCTTTGGAATTGGTTTTAGGCTTGGAACGGTTGTTGTGGTTGAGATTGGTTCCAATTGAAATTCGGGTGGTTCCTCCATCCGGGGTTGTATGTGGAAGAGTATGGATCATTTCGAGATCTTTGATTTTGATAAGCAGTGTTTATTTGCTCGTCCTTGAAACGGGGAGTTCAATGGACACTCTTCCGTAAGATGAGAAGGATCGGAACAACAAGCACACACGGTTCTAAGGAGATGATTTGGAATAGGGGAAGGAGATGAAAGTTTGCCCTCTAAAGCTTCAAGTTTTTGTTGCAAAGCGGCCATTTCGGCCTTCATAGCTAAAGAAGCATCAGCTTGGTGGATTCCACCTCTAGACTAAATCAAAGAAGAGGGAGTTGAATTTTGATTTGAATTTTTGTGCTCTCCCGTTGCAAAGTTTGTTCGGATAGGTCTTCAAAGAAATTCCAAGCTTTCTTATCGGATTTTGTTATGAAATGACATTGATAAATTGTTCCAAGCATTTGTTTTGTAGGAACATAACTACCCTCATAGATTATTTGGCAAAGTCACCATTTTTCAATTCCATGATGACGGCGTTGCACAAGATGGTCTTTGAAATGGTCAAGGTATTTCCAAAATGGTTCGTTAGGAAGTTGGCCAAATTGATGGATTTCATTGCGGATGCGCGCCATTTTATGATTTGGGTAGAATTTCTTAAGGAAGGCCTTAAACAAATTCGTTCCAAGTCAAGATAAAACTAGTGGCAGTGCTATACAACCATTTCTCCGCTAAGTCGCAAAGGGTGAAAGGAAGAAAATGGAGTTTTATGGCATTGTCAGAGAGTTGTGTCGTTTACATCATGGAACAAACTTGCTCAAACTTGTTGATAAAAAGATACGCATCTTCGGTCTCAAGACAGTGGAATGTTTGCAACATGATGTAGTGAGGCTTGATTTCAAAGTTGTCACAATTAGGTGGAAGTGAGACAATTTGGAAGAGGGGTGTGTGGGATAACACTGCCCTTGAAGAGCGATGTGTGAAATGGGAGGTTGGCCGGTCATCTTGAAAGAAGTAGAAGTAAGGATGATAGAAACGTGTACTAGTCGGTCGGTAGGAACGAGAGAAACGCGGACTATTCGGGCATCAGAATCCCGAGCCTAAAGTGACATACACTAGACGGTTTTAGTGATGTCGAAGAGCGTGTAAAGAATGGTGGAGAAAGAAGTAAAAGTCAAGAGAAGTGCAGTGAAAATGGAGTGAAAAATGTTGGCAAAATTTTTGGGTTTATGGAAATGGATAAAAGAGAACGACACAAAAATAAAAGAAAAACAATCAACACTAATCACTAAAGGTCTCCTAAGGCACTATACCCCCTTAAACTTTCAAGATTGAGCGTCAAAAATAATCAAGCCTACTTAACCTTACCGGTGGCTAGGTCGGTGCAAGCAGTGGTGGGAGGCTATAGATGCTCTCGCGACTATTCTAGTTAAGTAAACCACTAACACTTTTGAGATAGTCTCAGAACACCTTCCTTAGGTACCATGAAATAGCACGGAGTAAAACAAGAGTCTCCCTCGACTCGTACTTGTCCTTATTGGGCATGGATCCTTACAGTCTTTGATTCTAATTTTTTTATTTAATGACAAGGGTGAATGCTTATGCTTTAAACGTTTTTGTGGGCCAAGGAAGGGTAATGACTTCCTCACCTTATATGAATATGGTCGTGCCCTTAAAGTCCGTATTATTTATGTATGCACTAACCAAAAATCTAAAACATCAAAAAACTTTTGTTTTGACAGCAACGCGATACAAAGAAACCTGCACAAAAAACAGTTTATTGAAGCAATGGGGGAGCGAGAGGAAGGTAAAAAGAGTGCTAAAAAATTCGAGAGATCATAACCCCTGATTTGGTCGCCGATTCACGGTCGATCATGCACAAGTGGCCGCCGATTGGCGGTGCAACAATGGCCAATCCAGCCAAATCTTTTGCACTGTGCTTCTATCATTCTAAGCTTCTGTTCCAGCTCCCCTGAAAATTTTCAGCTCAACTCCAAGGCTTTGTACTCCGCTGCACAGTAAACAAAACACATCGAAAGATATTAAGGAAAGTTTTTTTTTATGGTTTTTAAGTTTTTCTATATTCACAAAAGCAATAAAAATAACCCGAAAAACAAAGTTATCAAACAAGTTGTTTCTCCAGCAGCGGCGCCAATTTATGTCGAGAAGATTTCCGTGTCAAAGTGGATGTGAAAACATGAGTTTAAAAACAATGGAATCGTGAAGTAAAAATACCGCAATCAACACCTTGCGATAAGCAAGTGATAAGCACGGGTCGTTCCATGGGGAAAGGCCAGGTGATAAAAATATTTAAACGAGTTATCGAATATGGTGAGGAAGAGAGAGTATGACCGAGAATAAATCAAGACAAAGAAATGACTTGCTTGGAATGAGAATCAGATAGCAATAAATGGTTAGAACTGCTTGCACTACTCCTTTAATCAGTTTCCTACCAAGTACAGATTGTTGTGAAGAGCATTGGACTATCAAGTACATACCGGCTAAGGTAGTGGAGCATAATCCATCAATTCAACACGCACTCCATATTTAGTAAGCTAAGGTTCCTAGCTAGAAACTAACATGGTATTTTGAGAACAAAATATCACACACGTGCCGGGATAGGGTAGGTGAGACTATAATCCGTCAAATAGATACTGAAGCTAGTTGCTAATTAGGGTTTTAGTTGTGCTAGAAACAATGAGAAGAGATGTGGATCATGGGCTTAATGGAATGGCGTATAAGGAGGCATGGCCTTTTATACACAACAACCGTCGCCTAGGTTCTTTTGTCTTTCCATTTCTTAACCTTGTCACTAGTCTCCAACTTAAGATAAGCATAACTTATTCTCTTCATTGGATCAAGCAAACATGCTAGCCTTGCCACTCTAGGCTTGGACTAGAGAGGATAAGTTGTCCAACTAGAGAGGTTTGTCTAGCTTAAACTGGAGTTCAACTCATTAAGATTGGATTAAAGGAGAGCTAATGGAATAATAGCCATCCATATTCTTCCCTCTCCCTACCCCCATGCAGGGAAAACTACTCACAACTCATGGTAAATATAAAGAAAACAAAGAGAGGGAGGAACAAGGAAAACATCAACGGAGAACTAATTAAAAGCTAGATATAAGGTTCTTCACAAAGCACGGACACAACCTTTAAGCATCAAGACAATCAAACAGGAAAAGAAAGAAGGGAGAACAATGAAAACAACTAATATGTTACAAACAAGTCTCACACCAATACAAATCACAAAAGTAACTAGAACAATAAAACCAAGAACAATATTAATAAAAAGAGATTTTTATTGCTGATGAAGATTCAAACTACAAGCTTTTTAAAACTAGCAACTAAATGAAGAAGCTAACTAATCCTAGAAAAGTAAAGCATGAGATTTCTCCTCTGATTCGATCTATTTATAACAATCCAATGTCGGTTCTAACAGGCCAAATGGGCCAAACGAACAGAGTCGAAACTGTGGGAAAAATTCGACTCAGTTTGGTGCGGTTTTGACCGCCAATCGGCGGCCAAATGAACTATTTTGGCCGCCGATTGTCGGCCAAACTAGAACTAATTGGCTCCAATTTTCTTTTCACTTCTTGAGTCTTCAAGTAGGCTCTATTCCAGTTTCCTGATCCATTTTAGGGGCACATGACTTTGACAGCAACAAAGGGATCATATTGCATCGGTTTGGCTTAGAAATCCGTCTTGTGCTCCAATACCGACTTGTACACGAATAGAGGGCTAATAACTCTTATTTATATATAATGTGGATGAGAATGAGAGGTATAAAATGCAATAATATGATATGAACAACTCCAAATATAGCAAGGTATCAGAGTCTAGATCCGATGGCATCTCTTAGTGAGCAATCTATGAGTATAAAATAGAGTGACTTTGAGAGATCTTCTCTATAATTGATGTATGATTCATGTGACAGTCATGAAAGGGGAGATATCGTGGTTGCATGTGAGGGGTGTTGGAAGTTAAAGTGAAGGGAATATTGAAATAGTCCCACATTTGAAACAACAAAGATGTTCATGGATATAAGATATAGATGTAAATCCCACCAATTGACTATATTGAAAGCTCAAGTACACTTATACAAGCCCAACATAAATTATGAAAAGGTTAATAGTAAGTGTTGCATTCGCCTAATGGTAAATAAAGAAGTCAAGATCACAGTGATATAACATTGGATGGGCACGAAATACCACGAGCGATCAAGTTAGATATCTAGATTCTATCATCTAAAAAGATGGGGAGATCGATAGTGATGTAAACCATAGAATTCAGTCTTGGTTGAAATGAAGGATCACAACATGGATTTTGTGTAATCGTAACTTTTAAGGTTGAAGGGGATGTTTTATCGAATCTCTTTCAGACCTGATTTATTATATAGTACGAAATGTCAGGCTCCTAAAAAAGATCATGTACAGAAGATGAATATAGCGGAGACGTGCATGCTTCGTTTGATGTGTGGTAACACTAGAAAATATAAGGTGCGAAATGAGAATATTCATGCAAAAATTGGTGTAGCACTTGTAGAGGAGATGTGAGAACCGTCTAAGATAGTTTGGTCATGTACGACACAGACCTATGGAAGCACCGGTTTGACGAATGGATATTCTCGATTTATATCAAGTCAAAAGGGCAAAAAAGAGACCGAAGAAACGTGAATAGAGGCGATACGAAAAGATATGAATGCCAAAGGACTTAATGAAAGTATATTGTTCAATAGAAGTGAGTGGACGCAGAATCCATGTGCTTGATCCAACGTGATTCTCATGTTGGTTCAAGTAGCCTACTTCCATATGCTTGGGATAAAGGCTCAGTTATTGTTGTTGTTAATAGCGAGCGTCGCATTAGCCTAGTGGCAAAGCCTCTTGGCGTCAAGCAAGAGGTTGAGAGTTCATACCTGGGCTACGTCATGTTAGGCCTATAATTTTTAAGGGAAAAAGAAAAGGAGGGGAAGGGGGAGGGGGGGAGTACAAGGTAAATTTAATAATACGACAACTGTTTGGCACAATGCAGCCAATTCGTCAAAACTTTAATTGAACAATCGTTTTTCTATCATTGCAATAAAATAGCCCCCCTCACCCACCCCACGCCATGCTCCTGGTTTTTGAAATTTTTTTCTATATTTGTTTCCTGGAACAATCATGATATGGAATTGACTATTTTATTTGCTGAATTTGAAGTTTCTGGCAGCGAGGAGTCCAGTGTTTACTTCTACGATTTGACTAAGCCAAAGCATGCATGTGTAAATAAACTGCAGGTCTATAACCTACCAATTTTTTTGATTCATCTTTTTGTAATCAGTCTCAATTCTCGTGTCTTCTGCTTTTACAGGGTCATGGTTCTCCAGTTATTGGAGTAGCTTGGAATCATGGGGAAAATCTTTTGGCCTCTTCTGATTCGGATGGAACCGTGATTGTGTGGAGACGAGCAAAGACCGGTTAAACCCTTGTTTATTGTGCACAAAACCCTGTTCATCACAAGAAAAAAAAATGACCGTTATCTTTTGTTTTGTCATTACCGTTGGGTATCATGAAAGAAGAGAAATTGTTACTAGATTTGATTGCTCAAATACAAGAGGGCACTATTTTTTTGTTTGCACAATTATGGGTAAAAAAGGTTATTTTTCTTTTTCTTTCCTGGTAAATTGTCTTTAATATTTTATCAAATTTTGTTACCCATATATTATTTTCATGCAAGTCTTGTATTATTCCATTACAAATTACTTAAGCAAATAGTATGAAATAATTTGAGTTCAATTCCTAGGACAGGTATGATTAAAAGATGATTCTCTTTGACTGTATTGCCTAACTGCAACTTTTGGATGTAGCATGCACCCTTTTGAGTAGAGATGTCAATGGATTTGATATAGGCATTACCATATGTGTATCCAGTATCTATTTATGGATCTATTTATGGATGTAAATGAATGCGGATACAGTTGTCGGTAACAAAAATTTACTATTCATATCCGCTATATATCGAATATAGATATGAATCGAATGTTGTAAAAACCATATCTGCTAAAATCGGATATAAGTACTATTCGGATAAATATAAAAAGTCATGATTCATAACTATAATTAATAAAATATTTAAATAGATTAACCAATACTTTTTGATTCAAACAATCATGCCAAGTCCGTAAGTCTTAATAGTAAGTCTCAATAGTTTTAAATTAGGGCTTTTATGTTGGAGATGTAATTAAATTTCATTGAGAATTAGGTTTAGATTTGATTTTAAATTAGATTGGAGATGAGAAAGAATAATTGAATTAGTTATTTGAAATTCTTGTTTTGGATAGGATTGAGTTTATATTATTTTCTATTTAAAGAGCAGTAAGTTTGGAGTTGAATAATTAAGGGAGCTTGAAGGCTAATCAAGTTTTGAGTGGTGGTTTAATAATATTTTATTTCTAATAGTGGTATCGGATCAACTCGGTCGCTGCTGTCGTGACTACAACCGTGATGCTTCATTCATAACTTGAAAATTTCGGAGGCAAAAATTATGATAATTGGTGTATCTAGATGAAGTGTTTCTTTCGATCCCAGGAACTATGGGAAGCCGTTGAAAGCGGTTATATGGAGGTAGATGAAAAAGAATATAATATGCTTTCTAAAAATCAGAAGGATGAGCGTCAAGCTATTCACAAGAAATATCAACAAGCTTTGCATTATATCCATTGCTAAGTGGATAATAATATCAATGTTCCAGAGAATAAATCTTATAGAGAAGGCAAAACCAGCATGGAATGTGCTAAAAACATTATAGGAGTAGAAAAGGTAATGAAAGCACCATTTCAAACGTTGGGAAGAGAGTTTGCAAAGATAAAGACGAAATAAGATGAGATGATTGCACAATATTTTGATGTGCTTACAATCTCCAATCAGATGCGACCAAACGGCGAAAGCATTAATGACATAAAAATTGTTGAAAAGGTTTTAAGAACCGTGCTTCCCAAATTTGATACGGTTATATGTGCAATTGAAGAAAGTCAAGATATTGAATACCTGAAAGTAGAAGGGCTTATGGGATTGCTTGAAGCCTTTGAGCATTGTCTTAACCAAAGGTCATCAACGCTATCAATTGAGCAAGCCTTACAAACTCAATTAACACCCAACAACCAATGCTATGAAGTACAAAGGGATGAAGGATCAAGCCGCGGAAGAGGTCGTGGTCGTGGACGAGAACAGCGTTTTGGTAGAGAAAAAAATATAAACAATGATGATGGAAGAAGAAATTATATCTCAAATAAGTATCAAGGAGGTGAAAGAAATCAAGAAAACTACAACAATAACAACTTTCAAAGGTACGCTATGCCATAAATTCAATGTTATTATAATAAGTTTGGCCACTTTAGGTACGATAAGCTATAAATTCAATGTTATTATTGTAATAAGTTTGGCCATTTTAAGTATGAGTGCCGGAAAAAGTTGTCGGTAGCCAAAATTTACTATCCATATCCAGCATCAATTTTCGCGTTTTCTATTTTTAATCCTAGAGTCTAGTCATTTCTAACCATCAAGCTAAACCGTTGGACTTCGAATCTAGGTCTCCCTAACAGCCAACTTGACTCAAACAATTTATATATTTTTGATTTTTTAATATTTTTTATATAGATTTTTGAATATTTCTATACTATGCAATGCAGAGTTTTAAACATGATGCAATGTTGAATTTAAACATGCAAAAGAAGTAAAAAATTACAAAAGAAAGGAAAAAGGAATTTAAACGTGCCAATGCATGTGGAAATTAAACATGATGTAAGGATAACTATATACAATACCATCCCCAAACTTGTTTCAAGCCATGTCCAAACTTGTTTCAAGCCATGTCCTTACGGTTCATGACGACGGCCTTTCTTGGCCCCACTTGAACTTGCCTCTCCTTCATAGTGAGAGCGAAGGGAAGCAATTGTTGGCTACAGTGCTCTCAAGACAATTATTGTGATTGCGGCTAGCAATTATTGTAAGTAGATGTTGCACACTCTACATGGTTTGTAGAGAGGCGGAATACATGAAAAATGAGTTTTAGGCATGCAACATCAACAAGCAACCCAAGAACTACCATAAGCCCTAGTCAGCAAAAACATCATAGGATATAATGTACTTGGATAGTGATTATACCTATGAGATTGAGCCCTTCGAGTCTTCAAAATCCTCTTCCTTAGTTCCTTGTTCGTCGGGATCGAGCTTGCTTGTTGGTCTTCTCCTGTCAAAGACGATCTACCCGAAAATTTGTAGTTCAAGCTTCAATTTCAAAAATGAATTGACTAAATAACCTAGTTTGCTAATCAAGATTATTTAGAAAATGTAGAGAGTGTTAATTAGATTTTTCTATCTCCAAAACCCTATGGTTCTCAACACATGAGAGGGGTTAGGATTGAAGAAGAGCTCAAGAGAGGAAAGAGAAGGCAATGGTGAGAATGAGAGGAAAATGGCTAGAAAAAAATATATGTATCATAATACTTTTTCCACATAAAATAAGTAGGCATGCTTGAATAGTTTTCACAAATGAATAAACAAATCAAATAGCCATACCTCTCACCATGCTCAAAACCACCTCACCTCTTGTCACGATCCGGAAAAGGCACACGACTGGCACTTGAATCATATGAAATCTATAGGACTCCACCTAATTCAAGTAAGCCAAAAACTCAGAAATCTAAACCTTTTTAGGGAAAATAGTGGAGTTGAAGTTTTGAAATAAAGGTTTATTGAAATCAGGTTCTTCCTTTAAAACATAAGTAGTTTCATAGGAAAACAATGTTTTGTAACTATCTTAAAAACATGTTTCGTCATTTGAAATTTGGACAGCACCTCCTTTGTATATTTTAACCCGAAAACATTATACAGCAATAATAGGAGTAGGCATCCCCAGAGGGAGCTAGCTCTTCTCCAATTGGCAGAAACAACCACGCAATGATATAAATATACAACGCCGAAGGCGAGAATCAAAAAAGAAAGAAAATAAAGAAACCAAAACATCATCAAGAAACCAGAAACAATAATAATTACATGAGTGTGATTCTAAGGCCGAAAGAATATACAACTTGAGATTTCTAAGTCTACAAATATATATAGTCTGGTTGATGGAGTTTTTAATTAGATATAACCGAATGAATATACAAGTATATAATGGTGGTCACGATGCAAAAGTATCCCACCTATCAATGCAATCACCCTGAAGAAGGTAATGTGCCAGCAAGCCGCAACGAAACCTGTGCAGTCGAACCTGCAAGAAAACTGTGGCACAACGGGGGTGAGTTGCCAACTCGTGAGTAGAAGACACCACCGAGTAGAAACCGAATATATGACTATCTCCTAGGTCATACAGTACAATACTAATATAATAATAACACGATAACATCGAGTAGCAACAAAGGAAATAATATAAGCATATGTATAATATTAAGTACTCGTGTCCATGTCACAAGGTAACTACATGTCATGTGTATCATGTATAAATGCATCATCAAATGGGTGTGTCCAGCAACAACACACAAAATCACGATAAATCCTGAGTGCCCAGCATCGACACTCGAAAACATCATGAAAACTGTATCCAGCAGTGGCACATAATCTTCATAACTTGGGCTTCATCAGTCCGGATCGGCCCATATCATCTGATCTCACGACTATGGTCAGTATCCTCCGGATGTCCGCCGCGCCAAATATCACCGGTCGGTAGTGCTCCCCTGCCAGGCTCAACGTCTCTCTATATGACCTTCTTGCCCTGGGGTACCGCACCGGGCCACCATGTACCCGCAGACGGTGTCTCCTCGCTCCTCGAATCGGGTAATCATATATCATGTATGCTCCAGAACCGAGAAATCTCATGGTAGACGCCACACATCATATCAAGGAAAACCGCATTTTTCTTTCAAAAGGAGCATAAGTTTTTAATTTCATATGCGGTTTCCAAAATCCAGAAATCTCATGAAAATCGGAATCTCATAATCATGAGCTAATAATGAACAATGAATGTCGGCATAGAGCCCAACTGTAGTACATAACCAGAATGTGTGTATGTGAATGCATGTGGCATCTAAGAAAGAAATACAAAGTCTAAACTAGCATATGATATCATGAATGCAAAACAGTACTACTTACCTACAATTTATTTGGGTAAATGCATGAAGTAACGGTTACTAAAGTGTACGTGACATGGCAATTACCGATGCTGATGTGTGTGAGCCGGCAAGTAAGTGTACGTGCAACATACGCATCATCGGTAATGGTGTATGTGTCCTAACAGACAAGATCATAACAAAAAGTAAACAGTGAAAGCAACAATAAGATATATAAATCTATATACGAGCCATACCGTTTATCGTGTTTAAATAGCACGAATTGTTGTTTTTAGAAAAGTAGGGAGTACGGTGTTTTTGAGAAAAGAGTTGTCTTTTGAAAATCCGTAGCGTCCCTCGGTTTATCCTTTGAAAATGCCTATGATTCTTTAGTTTTGAAAATAGGTATGACTCGAGCCTAAGCTAACATCTATCAACTAAAGACTAAACTAAGAACCGAGTCGAAAGTAAATAAGAATCTAAAGCATATCCGAGTCGATATATCTAGTAATCGGCGATCAAGCCTTATAGCATCACGTACGGTAATATCCATCGTACGACATCCTCGAGTCAAGAGTGCGGATCAGTCATTATGTATACATCTCGTACGGTATAGTCCGTCGTACGATATCCTCAAAATCGAGGGTACGTGCCAATATCATATATATATATCACATTTAGTATGGTATCATCCATCGTACAATATCATAATCAAGGGTACGTATTTAAGGTCACGTACATTCTATTATATCATCAAATCACATGTTATCGCATGTTTTGTGTATATTGCCCAACGATCCGTTAATATATCATATCATATACAAAGTCTCAACTCGATCATGTATCATAACCTCACGACATCATGTCCGATCATATCGACTCATATCCATTAACATAATATTCTCATCTCACGTGTGTGTGTGTGTGTGTGTGTGTGTGTGTGTGTGAACAAACACACACATATATACCAAGTGTGCGTATGTGTGCGTGTATGTGCGTGAATGTGACAGCACAAAACCTAAGGTTCACGACTAAGATAAAGATAGACTAAGAGTATACCTTCCTACAAGTACGCCTATTCTACCCTGAAGTCTCCTAGAACACTATTCGTTAGTTATCCAATCCCGCATATATATATATATATATATATATATATATATATATATATATATATATATATATATATATATATATATAGGTATCCTATTCTATGGTTGCGGGGGTGCTATACGCTATCCACCCGACTTCCCCCATAGATATACATCTACTCACCTTCAATCCTCGCCTTGCCGAAGTCGAAGACGTCTTGCTCTCCCATGTCGTCCCAAAGTCCACGCAAAGATGCCTACAAATCAAAACACATCGTATCGCATCAAAATCATATTCGAAAACCGACAAGACACGAGAAGCGCACATAGGTTAGAACCTATGGTCAACGCGTACTAAAATAACAAAATACTCTCTGACGTCAACGTGCGAACGTCGAACGACCAAGTTACATCAAGAAATCCAAAAATCCAAGATTTAAATATCGGAAAACATTGTCAAAACCAACTCAAATTGATCCCAGATTTGTGCACAGGTTGTTTGGGACAAAACAAACAATACAGTTGCTAAGTTATGAGGAGTGTGGGCTACAGACCAAACCCTAACATCAAACTCCAAAATTGACCCGTCGGAAGGTGCTATAGTAACCAGTGTCGCCAGCCCAAATTTAGAATTTTGGTCTCATTCTTTTGTGGTGGTCTTCTAGTGGTCTAACTAGGTCAATGTAGTTGTTTGTTTTTCTTATAAAGACCCCAAGTTGCTCCATAATTCATTTGATCCTCAAAAACTCCACAAAAACCGACATTAGAAAATTCTAAGTTCGTGTATTGTGTTCTAAACTCTGATCATGGCCAGTAAAACATCACTAAAGTCATGCAAAACACTCACTACACCTCAAATACACCTTCACAAGTTATATTATACCCTAAACCTCATCTTGGAATTTTCCAAGATCACTAAACCTCATTAGTTTGGCTCTAAACTACTTTAGAACATAAGGAAAACTAAAAACTTAACTAGAAATGTAGGGATTAACTCATTTGGCAACCAAGAAATTTCTTAGGTTACCCAAAGTGCTCAAAACCTTGACTTGATCCTACCATAGTGTTTGTAGTGATGTGAGGAATACTTTTTGTGAAGAAAGTGTAAGCTTTTGATTGAGTTTTGGGGTGGTTTGAGGATGGTCGAGGAGGTGGAGGGACGAGGGAGAATGAGGAGATGAAGAAAATGAGGTGAGGATGAGGAGGTGATGAAGGAACCATGTGGAGAAAACCCCCCCTCTCTCTCACTCCTTGCCCATACCTTCATTTCTCACTCTCTCAAAATATCTCTCTTTTCTTTTCCCTTTATTTTCTTTTTTCTTTTTATTTAAAAACAAAATAAAACCATATGTATGCAAATAAGGATTTAAAGCCATGGTTCATAAAATGTAACAAGTGTTTTACAACATGTTTTGTTGCATGTCATATACATAAATAAGATTAATGCATAATTATTGAAATATTAATCAAGTTTAGCAACATCTTGTATACAATTAATTGTATAATAATTTATAAAATGTCCAAAACAACTAAACACTTTCAAAATCAATAATTCATATTAATTTTTCCAATTTTTTCCCAAACTATCGGTATATAGTTATACCATATCATTAAAACTAATTCTCATATTTTAATAATATTCATGAAATTTATTATTTTAATTATTTAAATTCCCAAAAACAATATTTTATTTTCTGAAATGTTACAATCTCCCCTCTTAAATAAATTCGGTCCCCGAATTGAAATTTAGACCCCTAAATATAAAAATATTTCAGCAAAATAGTCAAGTCACGGGGCTCCGAAATCCTAAATACATAAGACATATCATAGCGCAATGCATGCGTAAGAAAACGAGTGCAAAACTCAAATCGAAACTCCGTCAAGTGTCGCGCAATCATCGGAGTTAATTCGAAAATACAATGTTGTTGGGACTTCACCAGCTTGCGCAAACGTGCATGTTTTGGAAATAGAATGGTTTTAGAAATATTGCGCACGCGAGCTCGGCCTCGTTTTAAAATTTATAAAACCGCAAGTGCACGACGCGTTGTAGTGAGCCGGCAAGTATGGGTCGATCCACAGGGAATTGGAGATTATGTTTTGTTCCTTAAGGTTCGAGAAACAAAAGAATCGAGTTTGTTGTCACGAAATATAAAATACGAAAATATTGAAACAAGTTAAAGAAGAAAGGTGGCCGTGGCTTTGGCTCGGATGGTTGAATTGCGGCGATTTCTTCGACACTCCCTTGATCATGAGTTGTCCGTCCTTGTGTCGATCCCGACGTGAAGCATGACTTGTCAAGACGGTTGCGAAGCACAAGTCATCAAGTTGCCGATATTCGACGCAAAACACGAAACGAATCCGTCTTGTTCACTTACCATTTGTATGTCCAAACTTGAGGTATCAACACTAAGCACAAGAGTTAGTAAGCATACGACAACATTAAAAACACAAATTAGCGAATGAGAGCAAGTAGCTTTAGTGTTAACTTTGCTAAGTGTTTGTGATAGTATAGGGTATATGAAGCCAAGAGCTTTGTCAAGCCACTTGATCACAAAATACCATATCTAAACTTAGCAAACTTAATACTAAATTGATTTTAACTTAAACATTGTAAAATGGATAAAGGTGTGAATATGTTATATGAAGAGGTTACCTTGTAACCATGGTTTCAAAATACCATATCACAAAATAGCATAGAACAATCTTTAAGTTAGAATCACATTGAAGCATATTAAACATTAACAAAAGGAGGAGGAAGGCAAAGCCATCCATCTCACATCCTTACCATCACCACAACCAAAAGATTAGTTACACATCATAAAAAGAAAAGCAAGTAACAAAAAGAAGCAAAGAAACAAAGCAATAACAAATATATTAACACTTGAATGAGTTGAGATACAAGGTGTTGGTTACTTGTTTAACCCTCCATTATGAAGCTCTCAAAAAAAAGCTCTAAGTGGGAAGAAGAAGAAACCAAGTTAGGCTCACACAACTCTCAAGCTAAACAAAAAAACTAAACTAATGAAATGGGTATTGAAATATACAGATATTTTTTACATCCCCTATCACTAAATCTTGTTCTGGTATTTATAGACATCATACCAGAATAAACAAACAATATATATTGGATGATGTGACCCTAAGAAATGACCAGAGAAAAATAGGAGACAAGAGGGGCTAGGGGGCCGGCGATGCCGGACTTTTGGGGAGTCTCGCCGGTTTTGTAGTGACAATTTAGGCTCGTGTTGGTATAGTGAACTCAAGTGCACTCCATGATCTTGCTGGTGTTGTTTGATTTCTTTATAAACCCATGGTGTGTTCTTAGTAGAATTGGAGGGAAACTTGCACTTTATATCGCATAATAACTTTTAGCATTTATCATTCTCACATGCCCACTTGCACAAATTGTGCCAAGGCATCCCCCACCATGGTCCAAGTCTCAAAGAGCATGTGCACACTTGTAATGTGTTGGACCAAAATTATGTACACATGTTTATTTTCAAAAGAACTCTTTGGATATCGATAGGTTTTCTGTTCTGATTGCAGTGTCGGTTCACAAATGTCATATCCGTAACTTTGAGTATGTTTTCCAGTGTTTTGTCATGAATACCTGTAATCTGTATTTACTGAGCAGACACTGGTTAATAGTACCGATATATAACAAAATTGATAATGAATGAGCGGTATTAATTGCTGTTTTCTGTGATGAACAAATACCCCTAAACTTATCTTTTGCTCATCCCGAGTAAAACAAAAATCCTAGCCACACTTTTGCAGGGAACACGATTGTACTGGGTACGTGCAACAAGCCGTTAAACCTCTAGGTGTCCCTAGTAGGAGGAGTGTTGTCTCCTGAGGGTTTTCAGCAGATTGCATTCACAAAATCCTGTCAAGTTAGCGTCGTGAAGAAACTGTCGATTCTAATCTTAAGGTTAAGAATCAAAGCTAGAAGTTCTATCACCCTAATAAGAAACGTCAAACCCTTATTTTTCACTCCTCACAATTTATTTAACATAAGCACATACACGTCTTTACGTTGTTGTGCGAATAGTGTCGATAAGTTTTAAGAACTTGATTAGGGTCATCATGTCATAAATACGGACCAGGATAGACTTCTAAAGGATTACATGAGTTTGAAAAGACTTAAGATTCTCTCAAGTTTCGTTCTCCAGTTAGGTTTCAAGTCAGAATTTCTATCATTTTTAACAGAGAACCAAGTCTTATCCTTCACTCTTATCTTTCACCTGTTTTTGTTCATACACACCTTTCGTGATCGTGCACAACGTCTTTATAAACATAAACCTTCATATCTCCGCAAAAAAACTGTTTTAAATCGAAAACTCGTCTCCGCCAAGATTATTCTCCCACAAAGAACCGTGAGGACTTTTAACTCGGAAAGAACACTTGCTTAGCTTGTTTTATTTGGCAATTGGAAACTTAACGAGCTTTGGGTCAATGACTCCCAAACCAGATGGTTTTAGGGCATTAGGTGTGGAGACACCCCAAGGACTTAATTACCCAAGTTACCAAGGCCACAAAACAAAAGACTCATATAGTTTACGTTTAAAGTATTCTTAAAGCAGTGAGAACAGAGATATTGCCAGTATTTCATTTTTAATCCGAAGACGTGTTTGTTAGTTATGTATATGCCCTAGAGGCCATTGTTGTACATATGATGTATATTATAGTGGATGCTTGGATATATATAGAGATGACTTTCTTGCTCGATATGATAGTATGCTATCTGGTTTCACTTTGTCTTAACATGTTGACTTGTATTGGTTTACTGTCTTGCTCTTACATGTTGATAAAGCCTTTAGGATATGTACTCGACTACTGGGACTATGATGCAGATTATACTAGTGGGGCCAGGGTAGTCTAAGAGTACATCCTATAACTGTTCCTAGTCGAGGGTGTATCGAGACAGGGCATCGATACTCCGGAGTAGACTAGCATATACGCATATTGACCCATATGATGGGTGATGGATGATCCTATATCCATCGGTGTTTGACATCAAAGATGGTGTACGGGTGCTCAGTGGAGACTGGGTACACTGAACGGACTCGCCGAGAATTCCTAGATGGTATTATACCTATCGTCAGATAGCAGTTCTCTGGTGACGCTAGTACAGGTTAGTCTGTAGACCCGAGATCGTCATAGAATCTTGTGTGATTCCCACCGTTCTTTGATTTCCACCTTACCACGTTCATGAGAACGTGCAAAACGGTAGCTTTTGGGTATAGTCCCGAATCACATGGAGGTAATGAGCGATTGGAGGGGTTTCGTCTCTCCCGGTATTGGGGGTTGATGTTGCGCTGTGTTCGATTGGCTATAACTGGAAGTCCCTGGCCAGGGCTGATATGGAGATCTACTGGTAAGTATTATTAGTAGTTTCTCGACCCGTTATGAGCCTCACATCAACACGACTTATCGGTTACTAGGGTCTGGCGTTTACCACCCCTAGACTGGATATGCGACATATCAGACGAAGAGACCGGACTGTACGGTAGTGTTACTGATTGGATTCACAAGAGTATGTGCAGGCTTGCTTGTTGATCTTCTGATCGCTCAATACCCGGGTGGCTGTTACGTTTAGCTGGCCGCTTGCATCTTGTGGGTGTTTGATATGATCATCACTTACTGCCGGTGTAATGACGAGTCTTTAGAGTCCTACACAGAGGTTTCCTGGCTCAGGAGAAACGGAGTAGGAGCACCTATGTGATATGTGCGGGACCGAGAATAATACGTGTATGTGATACCGTATTTGATTCTCGCGATATGTGATATCGGCCGGGTATATGTGATATAGCCGGGTCATCGGATCAAGTGTTGATTCGATGAACTGATACATATTATATTAGTCGGTTATTTGCAAAATAGCCGGATTATCGGATCAAGTGTTGATTCGATAATTTAATGTATAATTATATATTTGATATATTACATTACATAACTAATATAAGCTCACTTAAACGATTCTTTTTCTCACTTGATGATACATTGATATATATGTGATATATGTTAATTGTATTATTTTCTTTTGTTACATTATATATTATATATGTGATAAATAATATTGTAACATGTTAGGGTTACAAATGCAACTAGGGTTTATGAAATTAAACCATGCTAGGGTTTAAATTTGGGTTAACATTTTCTCTTTAGTTAATTCTAATTTGTATGGATATTGTTTAGATATTTATCCATGTTGACTTTGTCCACCCTCTTAGATATTTGCTAGATATTTGTTAACCTAACCTTTTAACCCCAACCTATGGTTTATTCTCTACAAGGGTTAAGCATGCCATGCTTAACCTATGGTTGCTTTTCTAATCTAAACAATAATTCATTTCATCACTTGCTCATCTTCTTCTTCCTCCACCAAAAGAAAAGAGCTTGCTTGATTTTATTTTGTGATGAATGATTAAGAGAAAAAGAAAACTAAAGAGAGTAAAATTCCTACTTCATCATCCTCATCTATTCTAACCACTTAGATTAGGGTGTTTGCTTCACTAATACCACATTAGTGAAGTGAGAGCTTGGATTTGTGATTTCTCAAGGTAGATCATCTTGGATTGTGAAGCTTTCAAGTAAAGATGTCTCATTCACCTCATGGAGCCTCTATAAAGTGTTAGTTATATGTATGCCCTAGAGGCCATTACTGTACATGCGTTGTATATTGTAGTGGATGCTGGGATATATATAGGGAGGACTTTCTTGCTCGACATGTTAGTATGCTATCTGGTCACTCTTTATCTTAACATGTATTCTGATTGTCTCTATGTAACATGTTGATAAAGCCCTTAGGAAGAGTACTTGACTACCAGGACTATGATGCAGATCATACTAGTGGGGACAGTGTAGTCGCCAAGTACATCCTTTAAATGTTCCTAGTCGTAGGTGTATCGAGACAGGGCATCGATATACAAGAGTAGACTGGTGTATGCGCTTCTTGACCCATATGATGGGCGATGGATGATCCTATATCCATTGGTGTTTGACATCAGAGAAGGTATACGGGTGCTCAGTGGAGACTGGGTACACTGGACGGACTCGCCGAGAACTCCCACATGGTATTATACCTCACGTCCGATGGCAGTTCTCTGGTGACACTGGTACAGGTTAGTCTGTAGACCCGAGATTATCATAGAGTCTTGTGTGATTCCCACTGTGCTTTGATTTCCATCATACCACGTCCAAGAGGGCGTGCAAAAAGGTGGCTTTTGGGTACAGTCTCAAATCACATGGAGGCAATGAGCGATAGGAGGGGTTTCGTCTCTTTCGGTATAGGGAGTTGATGTTGCGCTGTGTTCGATTGGCTATAACTGGAAATACCTGGCCAGGGTTGCTGAGATTACTGGTAAGTGTTATCAGTAGTTTCTCAAACTGTTATGGACCTCATATCGACACGACTTATCAAGCTACTGGGGTCTGACGTTTACCACCCTTAGATGAGATATGCGACATATCAGACGAAGAGACCAGACTGTACGGGAGTGTTACTGGTTGGATTCACGGGAGAAAGTACAGGCTTTCTTGTTGATCTTCTGATCACTCAATACCTGGGAGGCTGTTACATTTAGCTGACCGCTTGCATCTTGTGGGTGTTTGATATGATCATCACCTACTGCCTGCGTATTGACGATTCTTTAGAGTCCTACACAGAGGTTTCCTGGCTCAGGCAAAACGGAGTAGGAGCACATATATGATATGTACGGGACCGAGAATAATACGTGTATGCGATGCCGTATTAGATTCTCGCGATATGAGATATCGGCCGGGTATATATGATATAGCCGGGTCATCGGATCAAGTGTTGATTCGATGAACTGATACAGATTATATCAGTCGGTTATTTGTGAAATAGCCGGATTATCGGATCAAGTGTTGATTCGATAATTTAATGTATAATTATATATTTGATATATTAAATTACATTAACTAATATACGCTCACTAAAAGATTCTTTTTCTCACTCGGGTAATACATTGATATATATATGCGATATATGTTAATTGTATTATTTTATTTTGTTACAATAAATATTGTATATGTGATATATAATATTGTAACATGTTATGGTTATAAATGCAACATGATTAGTGGAGATTAAACATGGTCAGGGTTTGATTTGGGTTAATCTTTTCTAGAAGTTTCTAGAAGCTTTTGTTTTGTTTTCTTGCAGAGATATTTGTGTTGATATTTTGTGAGATTTTTTTTAACCCAACCCAAACCCTTAACCCTAGTAAACTCTTTACAATGGTTAGCCTCTTCATCTTTAACCATGGTTGCATTTGTAATGATAACAAACTTTCATTATTCATCACAAAAAGATTAGATCTTCTTCTTCCTTGCATGAAAAGCTTTCTAGCTTTTTGCAAAGTGATGAAAATGAGTGAGAAATAGAAAATAAATGAGAGCTAAATTCCTATTTCATCATCCTCATCTATTCTAGCCACTTAGATTAGGGTGTTTGCTTTGCTAATATTTGATTAGCAAAGCAAGAGCTTGGGTTTGAGTTTCTTCAAGGTAGATCATCTTTGTTATCGAAGATCGGAAGCAAGCTTGCATCTTTCTCTTCGTGGAGCCTCTCTAGAGTCCGGGAACTTGATGATCGCAGAGAAGAGACCACAATACGGAGCTTATTAAGTGAAGGACCGGACTACAAAGGTTGTAATCCCAAACTCTTAGAAGTAAAGTTGTTTACTTGCTATGTTTCGCCTAATCTCCAGTCTAAGATCTTGGTTAGGGTTGTTCGGCACGTCTAAATTTTAAATCGGGCACGGTTGATGCCTTGTAGAACCTTGTGACTGTGCATAGTAACCCTACAGTGGTATTAGAGCCAAGCTAGAGCTTTAGGCGAAGTCTAGACGAGTTTAAAGTCCGATCGAACTCCGAATACCCGTTAAATCCTAGTTTCTGGAATTTTTTTCAAAAGTTGACATTTTTCATATTAAAAATACTCAGAAAATAAAGCAGGTAAATCTAAGAATTACTGTGAAGTACGGACCATCGACTCGATCACATGACCACGGAACCGCGGCCAAACCACGCGTTTGGCGGCGGTTCCGTGTCCAAACTTTGGAGTTGGGGCTTGATACTTCAGGTCTTAATTCTTGGGTCCTTTTTCATAGTTCTGGGAATTTTTAATTCTACTCAAGTGTTGAGTTTTCTGGGATGTATTGGGAACTCGTTGATTCGATCGGAAAGTTTAACTTCGTTTAAGTTTTTTCCGGATAATTTTAGAACGTGTTAAAAAGTTCGAACGGATATCAATAACTCACTTTTTCCCCTGTCGGAAAATTTCCAAGTGTTGGATTTTTCCTTAGTTAAAGAACGTTCTAAGTCGTGCAAGTAACGCGGTGGACCCTCTAGAAGAACACAAACCTTAACTCGATTTTGTGACCGTCTGAACCACCTCTAAACCTTAGGGTTTGGGGCAGTACGGCGTTGCCACATGTGAGGCGTTGGTTTGACCCTTCTACGGCTGGACCATTGGTACTGTGGCATGTGATGGATACTTTTTGAACTCCGCTCAAGTGTTGAGCTATTTGGGAAATCTTGGGTGTTTGTTTATTCGATCGAAAAGTTTAACATTGTCTATTTGTCTAGAATGTGATACAATATTTGGAATTCACAAGTAGTTATGAGATAACTAATTTGAATGTTATAAATCTAGCAGTTTAGTCTCATTTGATCGGTTGCCATGGGATTTTGATGTGATCAAAACTCCGTCGCAATCTCGTAGCGTACGTGGATACTCGCCGGGTAAACTTAATAGATAGCCACGCCCCATAGCCCGGACCAAGTGACTGTAGGAGAACCCCGTCGCCAAAAGCATCCGTTCGGGTGTTCGCGGCAGCGGTGTTCCGCCTTAGTGTACTTTGTCGACGGCATCCGGGGGTGCGGCCGTCTACTAAAGTTTGTGACGAGCATTCAATCAGAATATCGGGAATCTTATTGAATTGCCTGACTATATATATTGAAAAGTGTTTTCGATATTGGGACTAAAATGCGGGGTTTATAATTGTTAGGCATGCGATGTCTAAGGATTTCATTTGGTTAGGCATGCGATCTAAGGAGGTTGCGGATTCCAACTGTTGTAGTTTTTCACTTTGTTTTCTGCGATTGTAAGTGTAATATGTGGTGTATCGCCGGTTTCGTTGCTATACATCAACGACAATTGGGATACACATATTTACTTATGTTGATGATATGTGATATTATGTGTTGCTGTGATATGTTATATTGGATCGTCGTGTTTTGAATAGCCGGGGGTTTTATGTGAGATGAGAGTTTTTCTTTTTCATTCATGTAAAATTCATTTGTATGTAATATTCTTTTATTGGGGCACTTCCGGGCTGAGGTTGATGTCACCATTGTATATTATTTACTTTTCCGCATTAGGTAGACCCAAGGCGGGGAGCACAAGTAACCGGGTTCTAGGGTCCAGTGGGAGACCATCTTGAGGAGTCGAAACCGGGTCTCCTAACCCTAGAATTGGCAGTGTTGCTTGCCGCTCTCGTAGGGGTCTAGGGATGTGGGTTTGGCTATTCATTGCGACCGTGGAATCCGTGTTTTATACAGGCTCGTATTAAAAACACGGACCTCCTAGTATATCCAATATTTCATATATGTTCTTCTGCTGCAATGTTCTGTGATGAGATCATATTACTGCCTGAGACGAATGTTTATATTATATATATGAGATATATATTATATTGCTGATTTCATTTCAAATGTGATGCTTGTGAAGCATAATAAAATGTGACTTCATTAATGAGATTAATGAAATAAAAGAAACCTAAAGATGTTGTAGAACTTGTCTTAAAAACTGGTAGCTCTAGTTCTTGCTTTGCATAGCGGTATTCCTTGTAGAATATCCAGCACCTTATTCGATAAGGAAAGAGCCGAGATCCCTTCACCGGGAGTGACCTCTTTAGCGAAACTAGCAGATGCTACACACTCGGTTTGTCTTTTGAATGCTTCTATAGTTTTGCTTTGCACAACGATATTTGTGAAATATCCTGCACCTTATTCGATGAGGAAAGAGCCGAGATCCCTTCACCGGGAGTGACCTCTTTAGCGAAACTAGAAAAGCCTAAAAAACACTCCTTTTAAAATCACTCGATTCTACGACTATATCAAGTTCATTACGCAAAGGGTTTTCTTAAAAACCTGTCGTAGCCCTCCGTCTTTTCAGATAAGTTCTACTTAGTATTCGTGCTACGTTTGTTGACCTCCGTCAAGACGTAGTGTGCGGTAGCTAACTAGTATTTATCTGTTTATGCATATGATGCAGATTGTTTTAGAATAGTCGTGCGGCTTTGTTGACCTCCATCAAGGGTCGTGCGGGTGGGTTTAATTCAATCAGGAAATGACGGGTAGAACTTGACTAGCAGCCTATGGTTTGTTGACTTTCGTCATGGTCATAGGACGTTAGGGGTAAAATATTATTGGGAATTTCAAGTGTTGAAATTTGCAATGAGATTGCATACCTTCTATGAGATAGTTGGATCCCGATACCCGCTGTGAGTAAGAGTTACTCCTGGGAAAGTTTTACACATTACAATTAGCCGATCAAGTAGGGGTCTAGAAAGGTGTCAACGGGGTTACGCCCCTGGGAAAACGAGGTTTACTTTAATTAGGTCCATACGAAAGCACGGGGAACCTCCCTCAAAGTACCGGCACTGGCCTGGCTGAAAGATTGGCGAACTTGTAGAGTGTAATTAATCCCGGCTAGTCTTTCCTTTTAGGATTTGAAGGAAGATTTGACTAAAACAGTGGAAGAGATCTTGATTAGATATATTAATAACCAATCTAATCTTGCAAGAGCATACGCTGAGTGTTTTCTTCTCTCTCTCTCTCCTGGTTACGACTATGTCACGCTTTAATCAAGATAATAATACGGATGTATTGACCGAACCCGCTTATTATACTACGCTAGGGAACGTTGGTCCCGCTCCAACTTATAATTGTTATAAGACAGAGCAGGAAATAGGGGATTACCAGAATTCCCGTGCCGCCCAAACGGAGAAAGTGCATGCTGATGCATCTTCTTCGGGTGTGTTTCATTACCGAGAACTGTTTCTCAGTATACTTTACGTCCTGGGTATGAGATACCGGATCAGGATCCCACATATGTAATCTGTTACATGGGCTACAGATAGGTAGAGAACTGAGAACGGGTGATAAGTTTCAAGAGTTGGAAATGATGCAAGTGTTGCAGCCAAGTTTGTTGGCAGTTATCACCCTGTATTACCAGAATACATTGATTCTGAATGAATGTTATTAGATACCGAACCTGATATACAACATCATATCAGTTTCTTTATTAGTAAAGAAGGATATAATTTTGTATTGTTGGATAATGTTTTGAACATTTCCTATATCAAGAGTTGATCGGTTCAGGCACGTTATCTAAAAGCATAAACGTTCTAAATCAAACTACAGTTCTTAACGTACAGAACACACACAATAGGAAAAGTTCAGAAATGAACGAATCCTTCTTAAGGCATTATAGACTAGGTCATATCAATGCGACCTGACTAGCTAAGTTACATTTAGATGCATATTTAAATCTGTTTGAATTTACATCTTGTGAAACTTGCCGGTCATGTCACAAAGATAAGATGACCACAGCTCTGTTTATTGGAAACAGAGAAAGATTTAGTGAACTCTTAGGATTGATACATGATGATGTATGAAAGTCCCCTATCTACACATGCCAGGACTGGTTCTTTGTACTTTATTATATTCACTGATGGTCTCTCAAGATTCGCACATGTGTTCCTGTTGAAACACAAGTCTGAACCTTTTGAGAAATTCAATGAATATGAGTTAGAAGTAGAGAACCAAAACGGGTATAAGTATTATGTCCTTTGATGTGATCAGGGAGGAGAATACTTGAGCACGAGATTCCTGGACTATTCTAAAGGAGAATGAGATTCTCTCGCAGCATTACTCCTCCGTATACACCACAACACGTCGGTGTATTGGGGCGGAGCAATCACACCCTATTTGATATGGTACGCTCTATGATGAGTACTACTGAGTTTCCTATTTTCCTTTTCGGAGTTATGCACTTGTGAAGCTGCATACCTATTGAATAGGGTTTCAATCAAATCAGTTGCCTACCACTCCATATGTGATATGGTATGGGAAGAGCCCATATCTTAAGTAAGTTAAGATTTGGGGTTGTCCGGCCTATGTCTAAAAGCATAATCCAGACAAGCTCAAGGCAAGATCAGTTCTGTGGAAGTTTATTGGATATCCCAAGCATTCGTAAGGGAATATCTTCTACCAAACCGAGAAACAAAAGATGTTTTGTTTCTCAGCATGCCACCTTTGTGAAAGGGAATTTCTTGTGAAGAAATTAGTGGTCAAAAGGTAGAACTGGAAAGAGTTCCAGCTATACAAACTGCAGCTGATGATTTGGTAGAACCGGAGGATTCAATAGTTTCTAACGAACCTCAACCTCTCTGCCAATCTAGTAAGGTTCCTCATCCACCTGAGAGATATTTCGGTTTCTCTATGACAGTGGGAGCGAGGATTGCATCATGAGATGATGACCCAACTTGTTTCGAGCAGGCCATTAGGAGTGGGGACTCTGTGAGAATGGCTGGATGCTTAGCGATCTGAGATGGAATCCTTATACACCAACAAAGTATGTACTTTGGTTGCTTTATCTGAAGGGTTAAATCCCCATCAGGAGCAAGTATATCTTGAGAAGATTACTTGGTGTACATGGAAAAGTTGAGACTTTCAATGCTATGCTTAAGTCCATCCAGATCCTACTTGCCAGGCTACATACCATAACTACGATATCTGGCGGTTGGGTGTCATGACTGCTTTTCTAAATGTTGATTTGAAAGAGAGCGTCTATAAGTACACAGCCAGAGGGCTTCGTAGACAGTGGGAGCAGCGGAAACATGTGCAAGATGTTTTATGTGATAAATCAGGCATCGCAGAGTTGGAACGTCTGTTTTGATGGAGTAGTCAAAGAGTTTGACTTCATCAAAATGGTAGATGAACCTTGTATATACAAAAAGGTAGTAGGGAGTATAGTGGTGATCCTCGTAGAGTACGTGGGTGACATACTCTTGATAGGAAAGGAGTTTCCTATGTTACGCTCGGTCAATCTCCTCTTATCACAATGATTCTCCATAAGGATCAAAGTGATACCTCCTAAATCCTAGCTTTTATATCTATAAGATAGATCTAATTGGATGTTAGGATTCTCACTAGTTGTAGTGAGATGGTATCAACCGATCCTGGGGAGAATCACTAGAAAGGTTCCAGGGTGATAAGGACGACTGAATGTCAGTCGCAGGCATTATCTTTACCCTCAGTAGAAGGACGGTATGTTGGAAGAGTTCCAAGCTAGATACCGTGACTTTTTAGACGATTAAAGGCAAGATACATCGTTACCAAGGATGCTACCAAAGAGGCAGTCTGGATAAATATAAGTTCATGAGATGAACTTCGTTCCAACCATTGTGTGACAATGGAGTTATGGCTTTAGCCTAGGAACGCCCGTCCCATCAGACATCCAGATATAATTCTTAGGCAATATCACCTGATCATGGAGATGGTTGATCTCCAGGGAAGATCGAGATTAGGAGAGTAGACACAGAGGACAACAGCGCGGATCCACTCACAAAGGCCTATTTCTCAGTAGAGACTTTTATGGGATGGTTGAGTATGAGATACTTCAACCACAGCTGATTGTTGGGCATGCGATACCACAACAGATGGCCCTAGTGCAAGTGGGAGATTGTTAGTTATATGTATGCCCTAGAGGCCATTACTGTACATGCATTGTATATTGTAGTAGATGCTGGGACATATATAGGGAGGACTTTCTTGCTCGACATGATAGTATGCTATCTGGTTACTTTTTATCTTAACATGTACTCTGATTGTCTCTATGTAACATGTTGATAAAGCCCTTAGGATGAGTACTTGACTACCATGACTATGATGCGGATCATACTAGTGGGGACAGTGTAGTCGCCAAGTACATCCTTTAAATGTTCCTAGTCGTAGGTGTATCGAGACAGGGCATCGATATACCAGAGTAGACTAGCGTATGCGCTTCTTGACCCATATGATGGGCGATGGATGATCCCATATCCATTGGTGTTTGACATCAGAGAAGGTATACGGGTGCTCAGTGGAGACTGGGTACACTGGACGGACTCGCCGAGAACTCCAAGATGGTATTTACTTCACGTCAGATGGCAGTTCTCTGGTGACACTGGTACATGTTAGTCTGTAGATCCGAGATTGTCATAGAGTCTTGTGTGATTCCCACTGTGCTTTAATTTCCATCATACCACGTCCAAGAGGGCATGCAAAAAGGTGGCTTTTGGGTACAGTCCCGAATCACATGGAGGCAATGAGCGATAGGAGGGGTTTCGTTTCTCCCGGTATAGGGAGTTGATGTTGTGCTGTGTTCGATTGGCTATAACTGGAAATCCCTGGCCATGGTTGCTGAGATTTACTGGTAAGTGTTATCAGTAGTTTCTTGAACTGTTATGGACCTCATATCGACACGACTTATCAAGCTACTGGGGTCTGACGTTTACCACCTCTAGGCGAGATATGCGACAAATCAGACGAAGAGACCGGACTGTTCGGGAGTATTACTGGTTGGATTCACGGGAGAAAGTACAGGCTTGCTTGTTGATATTCTGATCGCTCAATACCTGGGAGGCTATTACGTTTAGCTGACCGCTTGCAGCTTGTGGGTGTTTGATATGATCATCACCTACTGCCGGCGTATTGACGATTCTTTAGAGTCCTACACAGAGGTTTCCTGGCTCAGGAAAAACGGAGTAGGAGCACATATATGATATGTGCGGGATCGAGAATAATACGTGAATGCGATGCCGTATTAGATTCTCGCGATATGAGATATCGGCCGGGTATATGTGATATAGCCGGGTCATCGGATCAAGTGTTGATTCGATGAACTGATACAGATTATATTACTCGGTTATTTGTGAAATAGCCGGATTATCGGATCAAGTGTTGATTCGATAATTTAATGTATAATTATATATTTGATATATTAAATTACATTAACTAATATAAGCTCACTAAAAGATTCTTTTTCTTACTCGGGCAATACATTAATATATTTGCGATATATGTTAATTGTATTATTTTATTTTGTTACAATAAATATTGTATATGTGATATATAATATTGTAACATGTTATGGTTATAAATGCAACATGATTAGTGGAGATTAAACATAGTTAGGGTTTGATTTGGGTTAATCTTTTCCGGAAGCTTCTAGAAGCTTTTGTTTTGTTTTCTTGCAAAGATATTTGTGTTGATATTTTGTGAGATATTCTTTAACCCAACCCAAACCCTTAACCTTAGTAAACTCTCTACAATGGTTATCCTCTTTATCTTTAACTATGGTTGCATTTGTAATGATAACAAACTTTCATTATTTATCACAAAAAGATTAGATCTTTTTCTTCCTTGCATGAAAAGCTTTCTAGCTTTTTGCAAAGTGATGAAAATGAGTGAGAAATAGAAAATAAATGAGAGCTAAATTCTTACTTCATCATCCTCATCTATTCTAGCCACTTAGATTAGGGTGTTTGCTTTGCTAATATTTGATTAGCAAAGCAAGAGCTTGGGTTTGAGTTTCTTCAAGGTAGATCATCTTTGTTATCGAAGATCGGAAGCAAGCTTGCATCTTTCTCTTTGTGGAGCCTCTCTAGAGTCCGGGAACTTGATGATCGCAGCGAAGGGACAACAACACGGAGCTTATGAAGTGAAGGACCGGACTACAAAGGTTGTAATCCCAAACTCTTAGAAGTAAAGTTGTTTACTTGCTATGTTTCGCCTAATCTCTAGTCTAAGATCTTGGTTAGTGTTGTTCGGCACGTCTAAATTTTAAATCGGGCATGGTTGATGCCTTGTAGAACCTTGTGACTGTGCATAGTAACCCTACATAGGGTCCGGGAGCTTGATGATCGTAGCGAAGGGACCTCAACTCGGAGCTTATGAAGCGAAGGAACGGACTACAAAGGTTGTAATCCCCAACTCTTAGATGTTAAGATGTTAACATGAATGTTTAGTTTGATTCTCTAGTTAAAGATTTATGGCTTGGGTTATCTAGAACGGCAAAAATTTGAAATTGACATGGAAGATGCCTCCCGAAACCTTTCTGCCGTTGTAGGTATACCAACAGTGGTATCAGAGACTAGCTAGAGAATTAGACGGATAAGTGTAGGATTACGAAACCGAAACAACTCCGAAACACCCGATATCAAACCCTAGTTTCTGTCGAAATTTTTCAGGTGCCATTTTTTTTAAAACAGTTGCAGAATCATGTATGAGATACATAATGAACACTGTACAAAATTCATCCCAAACCCTCAGAAAATGGCTGGCCACAACATGTTCAAAACCGGCCAGATCGGACCCCTTAGGGCTGAAATTTGTACAGTGTTTAAGGCTCTGGGTTGTGGTACTTTAGGTGTTGTTTGTTTTTGCTAATTTTGCATGTGATGTTATCTTTTAGCAAAGGCAATTCGGAGTGTTTCGTATTCGTAATTCTAGGTTTTGTTTCGGTTATTTTAGACGGTGTTAAAAAGTTCGATCGGATATCAAATACCCACTTTAACCCTTGCCGGAAATTTTTTCAAGAGTTGGATCTTTTTCATAGTTAAAGAACATTCAAATATCGTGCAAGCAACGCGGTGGACCCTCTAGAAGAACGAAATCTTAACTCGATTATGTGACCATAAGAACCGCCACTAAACCCTAGGGTTTCTGGCAGTTCAGCGGTGCCACATGTGAGGCGTTGGTTTGACCCTTCTACGGCTGGTTCATTGGTACTGTGGCATGTGATGGATGCTTTTAAACTACGCTCAAGTGTTGAGCATTTAGGGAAATTTTTGGTGTTTGTTGATTCATTCGAAATGTTTAACGTCGTCTAGCTTTTTCTGGAATGTGATACAATATGTGGAATTCATATAGTTAGGCATGAAATGCGAAGTATGTGATATTTTGGGTTTACGATGTCTAAGGAGATTATGGATTCCAAATGTTGTAGTTTTTCACTTTCTTTTCTGCGACCGTAAGTGTAATATGTGGTGTATCGCCGGTTTCGTTGCTATACATCAACGACAATTGGGATACACATATTTACTTACGTTGATGACATGTGATGTTTATGTGTTGCTGTGATATGTTATATTGGATTGTCGTGTTTTGAATAACCGGGTTTTTATGTGAGATGAGGGTTTTTATTTTCATTCATGTAAAATTCATTGTATATAATATTTTTTTATTGGGACACTTCCGGGTTGAGGATGCTGTCACCATTGTATATTGTTTACTTTTCCGCATTAGGATAAACCCAAGGTAGGGAGCACAAGTAACCGGGTTCTAGGGTCCAGTGGGAAACCATCTCGAGGAGTCGAGACCGGGTCTCCTAACCCTAGAATTGGGAGGGTTACTTGCTTCTCTCGTAGGGGTCTAGGGATGTGAGTTTGGCTATTCATCGCGACCGTGGAATCCGTGTTTTATATAGGCTCAAAATAAAACACGGACCTCGTAGTATATCCAATATTTCATATGTTATCTTCTGCTGCTGATATTCTGTGATGTGATCATATTATATGCGTGAGACGAATGCTTTATTACTGTATATATGATATATAATAAACCCTTCTTATGTTTTGCACCCGCACTAGTCCCGCCCCGCTATGCCGTTAGTTAAGTAAACTACCAGTGCATAACGGGACACTGTGGCGAATGCGGATGACATAAGCGTACGTTGTATTTTCGTTTCTTCTGAGATGCTTAGGAAGCATAAATGATGGGATTCATTAATGAGATTAATGAAAGAAAAAGAAACCTAAAAGATGTTGTAGAATCAAATTTATAAAAATGGTAGCTCTAGTTCTTGCTTTGCATTGCGGTATTCCTTGTAGAATATCCAGCACCTTATTCGATATGGAAAGAGCCGAGATTCCTTCACCGGGAGTGACCTCTTTAGCAAAACTAGTAGATGCTACAACTCACTCGGTTTTGTTTTTGATTGCTTCTATAGTTCTTGCTTTGCATTGTGGTATTCCTTGTAGAATATCCAGCACCTTATTCGATAAGGAAAGAGCCGAGATCCCTCCACCGAGAGTGACCACTTTAGAAAAACTAGTAAAAGCTTAAAAAACACTCCTTTTCAAAATCACTTGTTTCTACAACGATATCAAGTTCATTACGCTCATGGTTTTCATAAAAACCTGTGTAGCCCTCCGTCATTTCAGATAAGTATTATTTTAGTATTCGTGCTATGGTAGTTTGGCATGCGTCAAGGCGTAGTGTATGGTAGCTGATTAGTACTTATCTGTAGCATGAGATGCGATTGGATTAGGGTATTCGTACGGCGTTGTTTGACATGCGTCAAGGGTCGTACGGGTGGGTTTAATTCAATCAGGAAATGCACGGGTTGAACTTGACTGGCGGACTATGGGTTGTTTGGCATGCGTCAAGGTCATAACACGCTAGGGGTAAAAGAATTATCGGGAATTTCAAGTGTTGAGATTTGCAACGAGATTGCATACCTTCTATGAGATAGTTGGATCCTGATACCCACTGCGAGTAAGAGTTACTCCTGGGAGAGTTTTACACATGACAATTAGTCGATCAAGTAGGTGTCTAGAAAGGTGTTAACGGGGTTATGCCTCTGGGAAAACGAGGTTTATTTTAATTAGGTCCGTGCGAAAGCACGTGGAACCTCCCTCAAAGTACCAACACTGACCTGGCTGAAAGATTGGCGAACTTGTAAGGTGTAATTAATCCCGGCTAGTCTTACCTTTTAGGGTTTTAGGGAAGATTTTATAAAACCAGTGGGAGCCATCCTGATTAGATAAGATAATAACCAATCTAATCTTGCAAGAGCATACGCTAAAGTGTTTTCTTCTCTCTCTCTCCAGGTAGCGACCATGTCAGGCCTTAATCAAGATAATAATATCGATGTATTGACCGAACCCGCTTGTTATACTGAGCAGGGGAACGTTGGTCCCGCTCCAACTTATAATTGTTATAAGTCCGAGCAGGGAATAGGAGAATATCCGGATTCTCACGACGCCCAAATGAAGAATAAGTATGATGATGCATCTTCTTCGGGTGTGTTTGTTATCGAGAACTGTTTCTCAGTTCACTCTACGTCCTGTGTATTAGATACCGGATCGGGATCCCACATATGTAATATGTTACATGGGTTACGGAAAGGTAGGGAACTGGGAGAGGGTGATCATTCCGTAAGAGTAGGGAATGGTGCAAATGTTGCATCTAAAGCTGTTGGCGAATATCACCTTGTATTACCAAATGGTAATACATTGATTCTGAACGAATACTATTACATTCCGACCCTGATATGCAACCTTATATCAGTTTCTTTATTGAGTAAAGAGGGATATAATTTTGTAGTACATGATGATGTTATGAACATCTTCCTGAATCAAAAGTTGATTGGATCAGGCTCGTTAAATAATGGCATATACATTCTAAATCAAACCACGGTTCTTAATGTACAAAACACACACAAGAGGAAGAGTTCAGAAATGAACGAATCCTTCTTGTGGCTTTGTAGACTAGGTCATATCAATGCGACACGACTAGCTAAGTTACATAAAGATGGATATTTAAAACCGTTCGAATTTTCATCTTATGACACTTGCCAGTCATGTCTCAAAGGTAAAATGACCAAAACTACGTTTAGTGGACACGGAGAAAGAGTTGCTGAACTCTTAGGACTGATACATAGTGATGTATGTGGTCCCATGTCTACACATGCCAGGAATGGTTTCTCGTACTTCATTACATTCACTGACGATCTCTCAAGATACGGACATGTGTTCCTGATGAAACACAAGTTTGAAGCTTTTGAGAAATTCAAAGAATATAAGAACGAAGTAGAGAACCAAATGGGTAAAAGTATTAAGATCCTTCGATCTGATCGAGGAGGAGAATACTTGATCAATGTGTTCCGGGACTATCTAAAAGAGAATGAGATTCTCTCCCAGCTTACTCCTCCCTATACACCACAGCACAACTGTGTATCGGAGCGGAGGAATCGCACCCTATTAGATATGGTGCACTCTATGATGAGCACTGCTGAGTTACCTATTTCCTTTTGGGGATATGCACTAGAGACAGCTGCAGACCTATTGAATATGTTTCCCACCAAATCTGTGCCTACCACTCCATATGAGATATGGAAAGGAAAAAGACCATATCTTAATTATGTTAAAATATGGGGTTGTCCGGCATATGTGTAAACACAAAATCCGAACAAGCTCGAGGCAAGGTCAGTTCTATGCAAGTTTATTTGATATCCCAAGCATTCCCAAGGGTATATCTTCTACCACTCCGAGGAACAAAAAGTGTTTGTTTCTCGACATTCCACCTTCTGAGAAAAGGGTTTTCTTATGAAACAAGATAGTGGCAATGGGGTAGAACTGGAAGAAGTTCCAGTAGCACAGGCTACAACTGACGATTTAGTGGAACCATAGAATTCGATAGCTCCCAACGAACCCCAGCCTCTCCGCCGATCTAGTAGGGTTCCCATCCACCTGAGAGATACTACGGTTTTCTCATTGACGGTAGGTGTGAGGATTGCATCATGGAAGATGATGACCCGACTAGCTTCGAGCAAGCCATCACGAGTGGGGACACTGTGAAATGGCTGGATGCAATGCGATCTGAGATGGAATCCATGTACACCAACAAAGTATGGACTTTGGAAGTTGCTCCTGAAGGGGTAAAACCCATTGGGAGCAAATGGATCTTTAAGAAGAAACTTGGTGTAGATGGAAAAGTTGAGACTTTCAAAGCTAGGCTTGTTGCAAAGGGTTTTCGTCAACGTCCAGGTGTGGATTATGACGAAACCTTTTCTCCTGTAGCTATGCTTAAGTCCATCCGGATCCTACTTTCCATTGCTGCATACCATGACTACGAAATCTGGTAAATAGATGTTAAGACCGCCTTTCTAAATGGTGATTTAGAGGAGTGCGTGTACATGACTCAGCCATAGGGCTTCGTAGACAGTGGGAGCAGCGAAAAGGTGTGCAAGTTGCTTAAATCCATCTACGGGTTAAAGCAGGCATAGCGGAGTTGGAACATCTGTTTTGATGTTTTAGTCAAAGAGTTTGACTTCATCAATAACATAGATGAACCTTGTATTTACAAGAAGGTTGCAGAGAGTAAGGTTGTCTTCCTCATATTGTACATGGATGACATAATCTTGATAGGAAATGATGTTCCTATGCTGCATTCGGTCAAGCTCTTCTTATCACATAGATTCTCAATGAAAGATCTAGGTGATGCCTCCTGCATTTTGGGGATTAAGATCTATAGAGATAGATCTAAACTGATACTGGGATTGTCCCAATCCAGGTACATTAACACCATACTAAAGAGTTTTAGTATGGAAGAATTCAAGCGTGGGTATTTACCCACGATCTCTGGACTCACTCTCTCCAAAGAGATGTCTCCTAAGACTGATTTGGAGAGAGCTCACATGCAAGGGATACCCTATGCTTCGACAGTAGGCTCTATCATGTACGCGATGCTATGTACCAGATCCGATGTAGCATACTCACTAAGTGTTGTGAGTAGGTATCAAGCAGATCTTGTAGAGAGTCACTGAACAGCTGTGAAGAACATTCTTAAGTACTTGAGAAGGACTAAAGAGATGTTCTTGGTGTATCGTAACGGAGAACTCCAGGTGGAGTCCTTTACCGATTCGAGCTTCCAAAGTGATAAGGACGACTCTAAGTCGCACTCGGGATTTGTCTTTACCCTCAATGGAGGGGCGGTGTGTTGGAAGAGTTTCAAACAGAAAACTGAGGCAGACTCGACGATGGAGGCTGAATACATCGCTGCCAACGATGCTGCCAAAGAGGCTGTCTGGATGAAGAAGTTCATAACTGAACTTGGAGTGGTTCCATCCATTGAGCATCCAATAATTTTGTATTGTGATAACAATGGAGCTGTGGCTTTGGCCAAGGAACCCAGATCCCATCAGAGATCAAGGCATATTCTGAGACGGTATCACCTGATCCGGGAGATAGTTGATCGCCGCGAGATCGAGGTCAGGAGAGTTGACACGAAGGACAACACCGCGGACCCACTCACGAAGGCCATACCCCAGATACAATTTGAGAGACTCTTCGGGATGTTGGGTATGAGATACTACAACAGCTGGCCTTAGTGAAAGTGGGAGATTGTTAGTTATGTATATTCCCTAGAGGCCATTGTTATACATATGATGTATATTATAGTGGATGCTTGGATATATATAGAGAAGAATTTCTTGCTCGATATGATAGTATGCTATCTGGTTTCACTTTGTCTTAACATGTTGACTTGTATTGGTTTACTGTCTTGCTCTCACATGTTGATAAAGCCCTTAGGATATGTACTCGACTACTGGGACTATGATGTGTAGGGTTCCTATAGACGACAGCAAGGTTTCGGGAGATATCGTCCATGCCATTTTCAAAATTTTTAACCCTAAACTAAAATCGTTAACTAGAGAATCATACGAAACAAAACGTAAGCTACTTTACATCTAAGTGATAACGGAATACAACCTTTGTAGACCGGTCCTTCACTTCAATTGTAGGGATCCTTTGAACGACAACAAGGTTTCGGGAGGCATCGTCCATGCCATTTTCAAAAACTTTCCGTTTTAAAGAACCCTAAACTAGAATCGTTAACTAGAGAATCATACGAAACGATATATAAACTACTTTACATCTAAGTGATAACGGAATACAACCTTTGTAGACCGGTCCTTCACTTCAATAACCCCTTGTAGTGGTCCCTTCGCTGCGATCATGGAACTCCAGGACTCTAGCATGGCTTCTCAAGGTGAAAAAACGATCTTGCTTGAAGTCTTCGAGGCCGAAGATGATCTACGTCGAGGAGACACTAACTCAAGCTACTTCACTAATGAGAGATTAGAGAAGCTAACACCCTATACTAAAGTGCTAATCTAGTATAGGATGATGAAGTAGGAAGTGGGCTCACTTTAGTTTTATTTTTCTCACAATATTTTCTCTCTTTGGAAAAACCTAGCAAGCTTTTTCTCAAGGATGAAGAAGATGATCAAGAGATGAGAATGAACTAATTGAGGTGTGAGAATCAACCATAGGTGAGTTTGTATCATATAGCTAACTCATGTAGAGACATAACCATGGCTAAGTTATAATGGTTAGGTTAATAAATATCTTTAGTAAAACAAAATTAGTAGACCAAGTCAATGCATCTCAAAGCTTCTACATGCTTCATGCATTTGACCATTTATCCACTAATTTGGATTTACTTTAAATATTTAAACCCTAAATTATAATTAGTATGGTGTAAGTCTAATACACCCATGTAGTGTGTGTCATCAACCATGACACAAAAAGAACACAATTAATATATATCACATATATGATAAGTGTGCACATGTGAGAATAAATAAATGCTTAAGTGAGCTAATATTAGTTAATATAAACTAGTATATCAAATATACAATAATACACTAAATTATCAAATCAACACTTGATTTAATAATCCGGCTATATCATATATAACCGACTAATATTATATGTACCAACTTATCGAATCAACACTTGATTCGATAATCCGACTATATCACATATAACCGACTGATACAAATAATCGCGAGAATAAAATATGGTATCATATACTCGTATTAATCTCTGTCCCGCACATATCACATATGTGCTCCTACTTTGTTTTGCCTGAGCCAGTAAAAACCTCTATGTAGGGCTCTAAAGACTCGTCAATACGCCGGCAGTAGGTGATGATCACATCAAGAACCCACAAGCCGTCAGCGATATTAGCTGTACGTAATGGCTACCCGGGTATTGAACGATCAGAAGATCAGCAAGCAAGCCAGCTCTAACAACTGCAAAAGCCTGACAGTAACACTACCGTACAGTCCGGTCTCCTCGTCTGATATGTCGCATATCAAGTCTAGGGGTGGTAAACGTCAGACCCCAATAACCGATAAGCCATGCCGATATGAGGCTCATAACGGGTCGAGAAATTACTGATAACACTTACCAATAAATCTCTAAATCGGCCCTGGCCAGGGACTTCCCTGTTATGGCCAATCGAGCACAGCGCAACATCAACCCCCAATACCGGGAGAGACGAAACCCCTCTTATCGCTCATTGCCTCCATGTGACTCGGGACTGTACCCAAAAACCACCGTTTTTTACGTCCTCTTGAACGCGGTAAGGTGGAAATCAAAGCACAGTGGGAATCACACAAGACTCTATGACGATCTCGGGTCTACAGACTAACCTGTACCACTGTCACCTGAGAACTGCTATCTGACGTGAGGTATAATACCATCTAGGAGTTCTCGGCGAGTCCGTCCAGTGTACCCAGTCTCCACAGAGCACCCGCATACCATCTCTGATGTCAAACACCAATGGATATGGGATCATCCATCGCCCATCTCATGGGTCGAGAAGCATAAACGCTAGTCTACTCAGGTATATCGATGCCCTGTCTCGATACACCCATGACTAGGAACATTAAAGGATGAACTTATGGACTACCATGGCCCCACTAGTATGATCTGCATCACAATCCTGGTAGTCAAGTACACATCCTAAGGGCTTTACCAACATGTAACCATAAGACAGTATCAAGAGACAAGTATACATATTAAGATAAAGAGCAACCGGATAGCATACTATCATGTCGAGCAAGAAATTCCTCTCTATATATGTCCAAGCATCCACTATAATATACATCAAATGTACAATAATGGCCTCTAGGGCATACATACAACTAACAATCTCCCACTTGCACTAGGGCCAGCTGCTGTAGTATCTCATACCCAACATCCCGAAGAGTCTCTCAAACTGTATCTGGGGAATAGCCTTCGTGAGTGGATCCGCTGTGTTGTTCTTCGTGTCAACTCTCCTGACCTCGATCTCCCCGCGATCAACTATCTCCCGGATTAGGTGATACCGCCTCAGAATATGCCTGGATCGCTGATGGGACCTGGGTTCCTTGGCCAAAGCCACCGCTCCATTGTTATCACAATACAAAGGTATTGGATACGCAATGGATGGAACCACTCCAAGTTCAGTTATGAACTTCTTCATCCAGACAGCCTCTTTGGCAGCGATGTATTCAGCCTCCATCGTTGAGTCTGCCACGGTTTCCTGCTTGGAACTCTTCTAGCATACCGCCCCTCCATTGAGTGTAAAGACATATCCCGAGTGCGACTTAGAGTCGTCCTTATCACTCTGGAAGCTCGAATCGGTAAAGGACTCCACTTGGAGTTCTCCGTTACCATACTCCAAGAGCATCTCTTTAGTCCTTCTCAAGTACTTGAGAATGCTCTTCACAGCTTTCCAGTGACTCTCTCCAGGATCTGCTTGATACCTACTCACTACACTTAGTGAGTGTCCCATATCGGGTCTGGTACATAGCATTGCGTACATGATAAAGCCTACTGCTGAAGCATAGGGTATCCCTTGCATGCGAGCTCTCTCCAAATCAGTCTTGGGAGACATCTCTTTGGGGAGAGTGAGTCCTGAGATCGTGGGTAAAAACCCATGCTTGGATTCTTCCATACTAAACCTCTTTAGTATGGTGTCAATGTACCTGGATTGGGACAATCCCAGTATCCGTTTAGATCTATCTCTATAGATCTTAATCCCCAAGATGTAGGAGGCATCACCTAGATCTTTCATTGAGAATCTTTGTGATAAGAAGAGCTTGACCGATTGCTGCTTAGGAATATCATTTTCTATCAAGAGTATGTCATCCACGTACAATACGAGGAAGACAACCTTACTCTCTGCCACCTTTTTGTATATACAAGGTTCATCTACGTTTTTGACGAAAATCAAACTCTTTGTTAACGACATCAAAACAGATTTTCCAACTCTGCGATGCTTGCTTTAACCCATAGATGGATTTAAGTAGCTTGTACACCTTTCCGCTGCTCCCACTGTCTACGAAGCCCTCTAGCTGAGTCATGTACACGCACTCTTCCAAATCACCATTCAGAAAGGCGGTCTTAACATCTATTTGCCAGATTTCGTAGTCATGGTATGCAGCAATGGCAAGTAGGATCCGGATGGACTTAAGCATAGCCACTAGAGAAAAGGTTTCGTCATAATCCACACTTGGTCGTTAACGAAAACCCTTTGCAACAAGTCTAGCTTTGAAAGTCTCAGCTTTTCCTTCTACACCAAGTTTCTTCTTAAAGATCCATTTTCTCCCAATGGGTTTTACCCCTTCAGGAGCAACTTCCAAAGTCCATACTTTGTTGGTGTACATGGATTCCATCTCAGATCGCATTGCATCCAGCCATTTCATAAAGTCTCCACTCGTAATGGCCTGCTCGAAGCTAGTTGGGTCATCATCCTCCATGATGCAATCCTCGCTTCCACCATCAATGAGAAAACCGTAGTATCTCTCAGGTGGATGAGGAACCCTACTAGATCGGCGGAGAGGCTGAGGTTCGTTGGGAACTATCGAATCCTCTGGTTCTACCAAATCTTCTGTCGTAGTTTGTATAGCTGGAACTTCTTCCAGTTCTACCTCTTTGCCACTAATTTGTTTCAAAATAAAACCCTTTTCTAAAAAGGTGGCATGTCGAGAAACAAACACCTTTTGTTCCTTGGAATGGTAGAAGATATACCCTCGCGAATGTTTAGGATATCCTATAAACTTACACAGAACTGACCTTGCCTCGAGTTTGTCCGTATTTTGTGTTTTCACATATGCCGGACAACCCCATATCTTAACATAATTAAGATATGGTCTCTTTCCTTTCCATATCTCATATGGAGTGGTTGGCACAGTTTTGGTGGGAACCATATTCAATAGGTCTGCAGCTGTCTCTAGTGCATAACCCCAAAAGGAAATAGGTAACTCAGCAGTGCTCATCATAGAACGCACCATATCTAATAGGGTGCGATTCCTCCGCTCCGATACACCGTTGTGCTGTGGTGTATACGGAGGAGTAAGCTGAGAGAGAATCCCATTCTCTTTTAGATAATCACGGAATTCTGTGCTCAAGTATTCTTCTCCTCTATTAGATCGTAGGATTTTAATACTTTTACCCATTTGGTTCTCGACTTCGGATTTATATTCTTTGAATTTCTCAAAAACTTCAGACTTGTGTTTCATCAGGAACACATGTCCGAATCTTGAGAGATCGTCAGTGAATGTAATGAAGTACGAAGAACCATTCCTGACATGTGTAGACATAGGACCACATACATCACTATGTATCAGTCCCAAGAGCTCACTAGCTCTTTCTCCGTGTCCTGTAAACGGAGTTTTGGTCATCTTGCCTTTCAGACATGATTGGCAAGTGTCATAAGATGAAAATTCGAACGGATTCAAATATCCATCCTCATGCAACTTATCCAGTCGTGTCGCATTGATATGACCTAGTCTACAATGCCACAAGAAGGATTTGTTCATTTATGAACTCTTCCTCTTGTGTGTGTTTTGTACATTAAGAACCGTGGTTTGATTTAGAATGTATATGCCATTATTTAACGAGCCTGATCCAATCAACTTTTGATTCAGGAAGATGTTCATAACATCATCCTGTACTACAAAATTATATCCCTCTTTACTTAATAAAGAAACTGATATTAGGTTGCATATCAGGGTCAGAATGTAACAGCATTCGTTCAGAATCAATGTATTACCATTTGGTAATACAAGGTGATATTCGCCAACAGTTTTGGCTGCAACATTTGCCCCATTCCCTACTCTTACTAAATGATCACCCATTTCCAGTTCTCTACCTTTCCTTAGCCCATGTAACATATTACATATGTGGGATCCCGATCCGGTATCTAATACACAGGACGTAGAGTGAACTGAGAAACAGTTCTCGATAACTATCACACCTGAAGAAGATACATCAACATACTTATTCTTCGTTTGGGCGGCGTGGGAATCCGGATATTTCTCTATTCCCTGTTCAGTCTTATAACAATTATAAGAAAGAACGGAACCAACGATCCCCTGCTCAGTATAACATGCAGGTTCGGTCAATACATCCATATTATTATCTTGATTAAGACGTGACATGGTCGCTGTCTGGAGAGAGAGAGAAGAAAACACTTTAGCGTATGCTCTTGCAAGATCGGATTGGTTATTATTTTATCTAATCAGGATGGCTCCCACTGTTTTTATCAAATCTTTCTTCAAACCCTAAAAGGAAAGACTAGCCGGGATTAATTACACCCTACAATTTCGCCAAACTTTCAGCCAGGCCAGTGCCGGTACTTTGAGAGAGGTTCCCCGTGCTTTCGCACGGACCTAATTAAAATAAACCTCATTTTCCCAGAGGCATAACCCCGTTGACACCTTTTTATACACCTACTTGATCGGCTATTTGTCCTGTGTAAAACTCTCCCAGGAGTAACACTTACTCGCAGTGGGTATCGGGATCCAACTATCTCATAGAAGGTATGCAATCTCATTGCAAATTTCAACACTTGAAATTCCCGATAATATTTTGCCCCTAGCGTGCTATGATCTTGATGCGGGCCAAACAACCCATAGTCCGCTAGTCAAGTTCAACCCGTCATTTCCTGATTGAATTAAACCCACCCGCACAACCTTTGACGCAGGCCAAACAACGCCGTACGAATACCCTAATCTAATCGCATCTCATGCTACAGATAAGTACTAATTCAGCTACTGTACACTACGCTTTGACGCAGGCCAAACTACCGTAGCATGGATACTAAAATAGTACTTATCTGAAATGACGGAGGGCTACACAGGTTTTTAAGAAAACCATGAGCGTAATGAACTTGATATCGTTGTAGAATCGTGTGATTTTTGAAAAGGAGTGTTTTTGAGGCTTTTACTAGTTTCGCTAAAGAGGTCACTCCCGGTGAAGGGATCTCGGCTCTTTCCTTATCGAATAAGGTGCAAGATATTTCATAAATACCGCTATGCAAAGAAAAAACTATACAAGCAATCAAAAGACAAACTGAGTGTTGTAGCATCTGCTAGTTTTGCTAAAGAGGCCACTCCCGGTGAAGAGATCTCGGCTCTTTCCTTATCGAATAAGGTGCTGTATATGCTACAAGGAATACCGCTATGCAAAGAAAAAACTAGAGCTACCTTTTTTTTTGAAAATTTGATTCTACAACATCTTTTAGGTTTCTTTTCTTTCATTAATCTCTTTAATGAAGTCCCATCATTTATGCTTTCTAAGCATCACTGAAGAAACGAAAATACAATGTACGCTTATGCCATCCGCATTCGCCACAGTGTCCCGTTATGCACCGTTAGGTTACTTAACTAACGGCATACCGGGACGGGACTAGCGTGGGTGAAAAACATAAGCAATGTCTATTATACATCTCATATATAATGTATATCCATTCGTCTTAGAATCCACAGTGATCACATCACAGAGCAGCAGAAGAAACATATGAAATATTGGATATACTAGGAGGTCCGTGTTTTATTTTGAGCCTGTATAAAACACGGATTCCACGATCGCGATGAATAGCCAAACCCACATCCCTAGACCCCTACTAGAGTGGCAAGCAACCCTACCAATTCTAGAGTTAGGAGACCCGGACTCGACTCCTCGAGTTGGTCTCCCACTGGACTCTAGAACCCGGTTACTTGTGCTCCCCTCCTTGGGTCTATCCTAATGTGGAAAAGTAAATAATATACAACAATTGTGACATCATCCTCAATCCGGAAGTGCCCCAATAAAAGAATATTACATACAATTAATTTTACATGAATGAAAATAAAAACTCTCATCTCACATAAAACCCCCGGTTATTCAAAACGCGATGATCCAATATTACATATCACAGCAACACATAACATCCCATGTCATCAACGTAAGTAAATATGCGTATCCCAATTGTCGTTGACATATAGCAACGAAACCGGCAATACACCACTATTACACTTACGGTCGCAGAAAAGAAAATGTCAAACTATAACATTTGGAATCCATAATAACCTTAGACATCATAAACCCGAAATATCACATATTACGGATTTCATGCCTAACTATATGAATTACACATATTGTATCACATTCCACAAATAGCTAGACGATATTAAACATTCCGATCGAATCAACAAACACCCAAAATTACCCAAAAAGCTCAACACTTGAGTGGAGTTTAAAAAGATTCAGCACATGCCACAGTACCAATGGACCAGCCGTAGAAGGGTCAACCAACGCCTCACATGTGGCACCGTTGAACTACCATAAACCCTAGGGTTTAGTGGCAGTTCTGACGGTCATATAATCGAGTTAAGGTTTTGTTCTTCTAGAGGGTCCATCGCATTACTTGCATGATGTTTGAATGTTCTTTAAATCGGAAAAAATCCAACACTTGGAAAATTTTTCGGCAAGGGTTAAAGCGGGTATTTGATATCCGTTCGAACTTTTGAACACCGTCTAAAGTAACCCAAAAACAGTTAGAATTACGACTACGAAATACTCCGAGTTGCCTTTATAGTAAATTAACATCACATGAAAATTTAGCAAAAATAAACAACACCTGAAACATTGTAACGTTTCAGAATTCGTTTTGCGAATTTTTCCGTTTTAGGCCAAAATTGTCGCTATTTTCTGTTTTAACCCGATTTCGATCAAACGTCCGTAGAAACTTGCCGGCACCTAGTTTTGCTAAAATAAAACTATTGCGTGAACTTTGGGGGTATATGGGTGTAGGGTTACTAGGCACTGCCACAAGGGTCTACGAGGCATCAACCATGCCCGATTAAAAAATTAGCCGTGCCGAACAACCCAAAGCCGGATCTTTAAACTAGGGTTTAGGCGAAAACAAGCATGTTAAACTCTTTAACACTAAGTAAGAGGGATTACAACCTTTGTAGATCCGGTCCTTCACTTCAATAGCTCCGTGTAGATGTCCCCTTCGCTGCGATCGTGAACTCTGGATTCTAGAGAAGCTCCACAAGAAGAACGAACGTGCTTGCTTCGATGACTTTGAGGCCGAAGATGATCTACGTCGGGGAGAAACTAACTCAAGCTATTCCTTCACTAGGTCATGAACTTTGTGAATAGAACACACTCTACTACATGGCAAGTGGTAGAGGATGAAGAAGTAGGAGGTGGGCTCACTTTAGAATTGATTTTCTCACACTTTTTCTCAATCTCCATTGAAGCTAGAAAGCTTTTGTTGAATGAAGAAGAAGAAGAAGTCTAATGAATAATTCATCCAAATGAAAACTTATCCAATGAATTATTGCACCATGGTTGAGTTAAGCCCTCATGCTTAACTCATGTAGAGAATTAACCATAGTATGAGGTTAAGGGTTAGGTTAACTAATATCCTAAGGAATGACAAAAGAGTTGACTTTGTCAATGTTGCATACAATCTTCTACAAGCTTAATAACATTGACTAAAGTCTCATCTCTTTTGTTATTCTTAAGGAAATAAGTAAACCCTAATTTAACCTAAACTTGATATAAGTCTCATACACCCATCTTGTATGTATCATCAAACATGATACAAACATGTACACTTGCATATATCACATATAAACAATGTGCACAATCTAGTGAGAAAATAAATCATAAGTGAGCTAATACTAGTTAATGTAATGTAATATATCAAATATATAATTATATATTAAATTATTAAATCAACTCTTAATTTAATAACCCGGCTATAACCGACTAATATCATGTGTAACAACTTATCGAATCAACACTTGATCCGATAACCCGGCTATATCGCATACAACTGATCAATGTCACGAATCGCGAGAATAAAATACGGTATCTCATATCGTATTAATCTCGGTCCCATACATATCACATATGTGCTCCTACTCCGTTTCGCTTGATCCAGGAAACCCCTGTGTAGGACTCTAAAGACTCGTCAATACGCCGGCAGTAAGTGATGATCATATCAAACACCCACAAGCCGCAAGCGGTCTGCTAAACGTAACGGCCACCCGAGTATTGAGCGATCAGAAGATCAACAAGCAAGCCTGTACATTCTCCTGTGAATCCAATCAGTAACACTCCCGTACAGTCCGGTCCCGTCGTCTGATATGTCGCATATCTCGCCTAGGGGTGGTAAACGTCAGACCCCAGTAGCTTGATAAGTCGTGTCGATATGAGGTCTATAACAGTTCGAGAAACTACTGATAACACTTACCAGTAAATCTCAGCAACCCTGGCCAGGGATTTCCGGTTATAGCCATTCGAACACAACACAACATCAACTCCCTATACCGGGAGAGACTAATCCCCTCCTATCGCTCATTGCCTCTATGTGATTCGTGACTGTACCCAAAAGCCACCTTTTTGCATGCCTTCTTGGATGTGGTATGATGGAAATCAAAGCACAGTGGGAATCACACAAGACTCTATGACGATCTCGGGTCAACAGACTACTCTGTACCAGTGTCACCGGAGAACTGCCATCTGACGTGAGGTATACTACCATCTGGGAGTTCTCGGCGAGTCCGTCCAGTGTAACCAGTCTCCACTGAGCACCCGTACACCATCGTTGATGTCAAACACCGATGGATATGGGTTCATCCATCGCCTATCATATGGGTCAAGATGCGTATACGCTAGTCTACTCGGGTGTATCGATGCCCTGTCTCGATACACCCTCAACTAGGAACAGTTATAGGATGTACTCGTCGACTACCATGGCCCCACTAGTATGATCTCATCATAGTCTCAGTAGTCGAGTACATATCCTAAAGGCTTTATCAACATGTAACATAGAGACAATTAGAGTACATGTTAAGATAAAGAGCAACCAGATAACGTACTATCATGTCGAGCAAGAAAGTCCTCCCTATATATGTCCAAGCTGTTGGAGATAGTGCCCTCAGAGTCAATTATTGGATCACAGGCATGTGATTGCAATGATTGAGGGAGGACCTATTCCGGTAGGACAGTCTTACTCAAGATGATAGTATGCTATCTGGTTTACCTTTATCATCGTGTACTGCTTTAGGTGACCTTACAGGTCACTATTGCACGTTGATTGAGCCCCTAGGATTCTTGCTTGACTGCCAGCAGTATGAGGGCGATCATATACGTGGGAGCTGGTAGTCTATAAGCACATCCTTAAAAGGTCCCTAGTCGTGGGAGTTTCGAGACAGGGCATCGATACTCCAGAGTAGACTAGTGTATACAGTCGAGACCCCGACGAGCGGCGGTGGCCGGTCTCACAAGCCACTGGTGTCAGTTGGTTCACCTAAGATGTGTTAGTTATATGTATGCCCTAGAGGCCATTACTGTACATTGGATGTATATTGTAGTGGATGCTGGGACATACATAGGGAGGACTTTCTTGCTCGACATGATAGTATGCTATCTGGTTACTCTTTACCTTAACGTGTATACTGATTGTCTCTCTGTTACATATTGGTAAAGCCCTTAGGATGTGTGCTTCACTACCTGGACTATGATGCGGATCATACTAGTGGGGACATGGTAGTCCATAAGTACATCCTTCAAGGTCCCTAGTCGTGGGTGTATCGAGACGGGGCATCGATATATCAGAGTAGACTAGCGTATACCTTCTCGACCCATATAGATGGGCGATGGATGATCCCATATCCATTGGTGTTTGACATCGGAGATGATATACGGGTGCTCAGTAAAGACTGGGTACACTGGACGGACCCACCGAGAACTCCCAGATGGTATTATACCTTACGTCAGATGGCAATTCTCTGGTGACACTGGTACAGAGTAGTCTGTTGACCCGAGATCGTCATAGAGTCTTGTGTGGTTCCCACTGTGCTTTGATTTCCACCTTACCACGTCCAAGAGGGCGTGCAAAACGGTGGCTTTTGGGTACAGTCCCGAATCACATGGAGGCAATGAGCGATAGGAGGGGATTCGTCTCTCCCGGTACAGGGAGTTGATGTTGCGCTGTGTTCGATTGGCTATAACCGGAAATCCCTGGCCAGGGTTGCTGAGATTTACTGGTAAGTGTTACCAGTAGTTTCTCGAATTGTTATAGACCTCATATCGACACGACTTATCGAGCTATTGGGGTCTGACGTTTACCACCCCTAGGCAAGATATGCGACATATCAGACAATGAGACCGGACTGTACGGTAAGTGTTACTGGTTGGATTCACAGGAGTATGAGCGGGCTTGCTCGTCGATCTTCTGATCGCTCAATACCCGGGTGGCCGTTACGTTTAGTAGACCGCTTGCGGCTTGTGGGTGTTTGATATGATCATCACCTGCTGCCGGCGTATTGACGAGTCTTTAGAGTCCTACACAGAGGTTTCCTGGCTCAAGCAAAACGAAATAGGAGCACATATGAGATATGTGCGGGACCGAGAATAATGCGTGTATGTGATACCGTATTTCATTCTCGCGATGAATGTGTCGAATGGTTGTATGCGATATAACCTAGTTATCGAATCAAGGATTGATTCGATAAATCGATACATTGGATATTAGTCGGTCATATGCGATATGACCGGATCGTTAAATCAAGTGTTGATTTAATGATTTAATGCATAAATATATATTTGATATATTACTTTGCATTAACTAGTATCGGTTCACTTAAGATGTATTTTCTCACTCGCATGTGCACATCGTATATGTGATATATTTTTTCTGTGCACTTAAACGTATCATGTTTGATGATGCAAGATTGCTAAGGTATGTGTGAAGAGTTAAACCTTGGTTAAGTAAATGGTTAGGGTTTTCTTTTATTCATTCATTTATCTTTTTATTTGGATTAAAAGAAAAGAGAAAAGAAAAACAAAAGGTTTCTTTCTTTCATTCATGAAGCTTGTTGAAGCTTCATGAAGCTTTGACCAAAGAAACCCTTTTGTCTTCATCTCATTAACCCTAACCATTCATTTAACCTTAGTCAATTCTCTACACATAACCATGGTTATTATTATGATAAGTATTCTTTTTCATTTCCTTTTAATGAACTTATCATAATATTCCTTCTTCTTCTTCTTCATCATCAACATGAAGAAAGCTTGCTCCATCAATGGCAACTTGAGCTAATGAGTGAGAAATCCAATTCTAAAGTGAACCCACCTCCTATTTCTTCATTCTCTACCTCTTGCCAAGTAGTATAGGGTGTTTCCTTCACAAGTTTTCAAGGCTTGGTGAAGTTGGAGCTTGATCTTGTGATGACTCGACGTAGATCATCTTCGGCATCGAACCGACGACCAAGCCCGCCCATTTCTCCGATGAAGCCGATGCTAGAGTCATGGATTTGATTTGGACAGCGGAGGGACCTCATCACGGAGCTATGGAGGTGGAGAACCGGATCTACAAAGGTTGTATTTCCGTTCACTTAGAGTAAAGTCGTTTACTTGTTTTTGTTTCGCCTAAAATTCTAGTTAACGATCCGTATTAGGGTTTCTCGGCACTTGTAAATTTTGAAATTGGCATGGTTGATGCCTTGTGAGACCTCTTGAGAGTGCTTAGGAACCCTACAAGATGTATACAGGTGCTTATTGGGTTATGAGTACACCGGACAGGACTCGCCGGGAACATGCTAGTTGGTCTTATACCTGACGTCAGATAGCAGTTCCCTGGTGACATGTGTACAGGTTAGTTCATCGACCTGAGATCGTCATTTGTCTCGTGTGAGTTCCCACTGTACTTTGATTACTACCCTACCATGCTCAAAGGAGACGTGCAAACAGGTTTTAGTTGGGTACAGTCCCGAGCCATATGGAGGCAGTGAGCGGATCTTCAGGGGTTCGTCTCTCCCGGTATTGGGGGTGAGGTCGCGCTGTGTCTAGGAGAGCCCTTACACAAAGTCCTTGGCCAAGGCAGGAGATTTACTGGTAGGTATTCCAGTAGTATCTCAGGGTGTTCTGGGCTACACTCCGACACGACTTGTACCGCTTTTGGGGGTCTGACTTTTACCAACCCCCTAGGCCCGCCATGCGATGCTCATAGACGAACGGACCGGACTGTACGGATATTGTCACTGACAGGCTCAGTAGGGTGTCAGGATGAGTTCGCTCATCGACGTCCCTTTTGGTCAATAGCTGGTAGCCCGTCACATATGGCTAATACCTCTGACGTGCTAGTGGTTAAATCCACAGCCATAGTATTGACGAGTCTTTAGAGTCCCCCACAGACCAGTTACTCAAGTTTCGGGCGAAACGCTGTAGAGGCCGTATGGAGATATGGCAAGGTTCGATCAGATACGTGCGGTATTGCACGGATCATGATCGGATGGATAATACTAGCGGGCTTTGGTTTATGCCGGATTCTAGTATTGGACAGTGTAGATTTTGTTTCATTGCATTTGTATTCGGTCGGAATACAAGTGCGGGTATGTATATACAGTAGCGGGGTTTTCCTATAATTTATTACGGGATCAGTTTTCTGAAGTTGCCAGTTTGCTTTCCGTTTCGGCCAGTTCCTTCACGGCCGGATTTTTGGTGGAGGAGGGCTTATTTGCATTTGTGCAAATTAGCAATTTGGAGGGTTGTTTTTGTAAGAAATTCTTTCATGATGATTCTACCACCATTGACTTCTTGATTTAATCATTGCTTGACTTTCTTATTTCATCATGATTTACTTTTGGTGGTGTGATGAGTGATGGTTGATGATGGAGGGTGATGATGTTTGTGTGAGGATTATTTTTTTTTTTTTGATCATCACCATTTTATCTCTCTCAAGGATTATTCTTTTGACTCACTCATTTTTGAATCTCACCATTCTCTCATTCCTCACTCATGGCCGGCCACTAAAGGGGAGGGGCTGTCCCAATTTTTGGGAGTGCCATTTCATCTCATTTGCTTGCAAAATTCTCTTGGTTCTCCTCCAAAAGTTGATACTTCATTACCTCCACCAAAAAGGGCAACTTCTAATACCCCAAATAAGACATAAGTTCTACAGTTAACCTATAGTATCCTTGGGCACGTCGACTCGCCAACTTCGTGCCCGAGTTGCCTCGGTCCAGAGGTGGGAGCCCGTAAAAGAAACCGGTAATGTGGTGTCCTTCCGACGAGGATTTGAAGATCGGAGACTCCGCGGGGAGATCGGGACGACGACGAGAAGACCGAAGGACACGGATCGCTCGGTATATCTCTCTACCCCTTCTCTAGTTAGCTAGGACTATGTTAATGGCCCGATCCGGGATTTTAGTGCGCGGTAGTGTCGGTTTACAAGTTTCGTAAAAGTATTGTTTCCGCATTTTGGCCTCGTTCAGACGGCCGGGCGCCGCCGTGCACTTACAGTGGTATCAGAGCTACGCCATTAACCTAGTCTAGCTTGGTCTAACGTGTTTACATTTTCGATCGGACAAAAATCCCAAAACCGCGATTTCAAAGCATCAGTTTTCTGTCGAATTATTTTTGACTCTAAAATTTTTTCAGTACATTGCAGAAAGACATGCAGGAAATTTTAAGACTTCTGTGAAAAAATGGTAGTGTAACACTGTAGCACGACCGCGGAACCGCGGCCAAACCCCTGTTCCGACCGCAGTTCCGCCGCAGCACAGTGCCTTCACTGCACCATTTTTGCACAGTGATCTTTGTACAGGGAAATTGGGGGTTTGGAATATTCTTTTTGGGCCCAGAATTTCTTTAAGTGCTACAGTAGTGCTTAGAGGCCCACTTGGGAAAATTTGATCGATCGAAAAATTTTAAACATGTTAGTTCACAGTATTTACATTATATCTGCGACCGTGAATGTCACTTGATCGGTAAATCCTGTCTAACTGCTATAGCCCGGTTAGACGGATTTGCGAACGTGACATTCACGTTGATGTTCTGTGTTGTGCTGTGATGTTGCGGATTAGTCGTGGGGGATAGCCTGGATGCAATGGTAGTACAGTTTTGTTTTATATGTACATTTGATATTGCGGGGCGAGCGTCCGACATGTGGACTGCCGTCACTGCCTGTTTGTATATTATTCTTTTGGGGCACGACCGGGGTGAGGTCGATGTACCCGTTGTATGTATATTTTACTTTCTGTACTAGGATTACCCCAAGGTGGGGTGCACGGATAGCCGGGTTCTAGAGGGCAACGGGCCCGGATCTCATGGCATTGAGACGGAGGGATCTTTACTCTAGAATTGGCGGGCTATTCGCCGCACTCATAGGGGGTACAGGTTGACCCAGGAGGGGTGCCCAAGTTACCGGATTCCGTGAAGTGCTGGGTGGTCCATTCACGTTGCTGAAGGGGGCTGCCTCGCTTCAGGTTTTGGCGGGTAACTTGCCGTGCCCGTAGGGGTCTAGGATTTCATTGCACAGGCTATCCACACGACCAGGGGAACGTCGGGTTTCAGTAGCGGCTCTGTGAAACCCGGGGATCCCAGATATCTGTATTGCTCTGTGATGCTTATTACATTTCTGTGATGTTGCATTTTTTCACGCCTTGAGCGAATATTATATATTGATATATATACTAGTAGATGTTGTATATCTTTTTCATCCGCGCTAGTCCAGTCCCCGCTCTGTCGTTAGTTAAGTAACCTAACGGGTAATGACGGGACCCAGTGGCGAATGCGGATGGCATATACGTACATCATTATTTTCGTTTTTTATTGGTGTGATCAATTGATGGGACTGCATTGATTCGGATCAATGCAAGCTAAACAAACCTATTCTGATGTTGTTGGAACATTTTTCAAAAAGCTGTTATTGCAAGGGCGTTCTCTTTTGTTTTGCACAGTGGTATTCGATTATCCAGCACCTCAGTCGACGAGGCAAGGGCCGAGATCCCTTCACCGGGAGTGACCCCTTGGACAGAAGTTTGCGTCAGGGCAATAACTTCACTATAGTCGTTTACTTTTGCTTTGCATCGTGGTATTCAGTTGGAATATCATGCACATCATTCTACGGGGAAAGAGCCGAGATCCCTTCACCGGGAGTGACCTCTGTAGCAAAGGTTTTCGTCACTATATTTTTATAAAAGCTATCCGGTTCCTTCAACGATATCAAGTTCATTACGTTAAAGGTTTTTCGCCAGAAACCATTCGTAGCCCTCCGTCATTTCAGACGGGTAGCACGTAGTATTCATGCTATGTTTGTTGGCCTTAGTCAAGGCATAGTGTATGGTAGCTGCTTGTTACCTTTCTGCTGCATAGGTAGATGCGTTGGTTTGGGACAGTCGTATAGTCTTGTTGGCCCTAGTCAAGGGCTTGTACAGGTGGGTTCAAATTAACCTGGACAATGACGGGTAGAACTTGACATGTGACTTATGATTTGTTGGCCTAAGTCAAGGTCATAAGAGCATGGGGAAAAAATCACATCGGGAGTTTCTAAAGAAACTGAAACTTACCAGATATGCGGATACCTTCTGGAGTGTGATAACGTGAGCGGATTCCGTCACGTTATCATGCGATGATAGTTGGATCCCGATTCCCACTGATGAGTTGGTTTACTCCTCGGGTGATCCCGACTAATTCTTCTTTCAGGTTTGGAGAAGAATTTGACGGTACAGTGGGAGGTTTCCTGATTAGATAAATTGGTAACCATTCTGATCTAGGTTATAGTGCACGCTGAGTGTTTCTTTTCTCTCTCTCTCTGGCAGCGACCATGACCCGACCCTAAGACTATGACTCAGTGACCAAAATTAACCGAACCTTCTTAAACACTGGCTTTTAGATTGTCAGAGTTGCATACCTCATTGCCACTCCTACTTTTACCCTTTTCTCCAGGACACCCCGTATTACTACGAAAGTCCACTTCCATTGGACAAAACCATCGTATGGTTATATACTAACTCGAAGGAATTTATTCGAGGATGGTTTCCGGTTCTGGAGAAAACGAATAAGACTATTCAGTTGTCTTTTCCTTTTACCTTCTCTCAGGTTGCGAGTACTCCTTGGTTTAGGAGATAGTACACCTATTACGCAAATTGGATAGTCTTCTTCCAAACCTTAGGCTGGTGCCGACCGGTAGGGAATGAAGAAAACCAATTAGCCTAACGATGGTGTACAAAAGGTATTAAGTAAAGACATATCAAGGGATTAGTAAGAGGGCAAAGTAAATTGCGACTGCTATTCATGACCAAATCAAGTATTTCTTCACCAATCCTAAATCACCTTTGTATTTCTCCAGTACACTCCGTATCACTACGAAGATCCACAGTTTATTGGATACTCCATCATATGGTTATATACGAACTCGAAAGGAACTTGTTCCAGTTCGGGGATGGATTCTGGTTCAGGAGAAATAGGAATAAGGTTTATTCGGTTGTCTTTTATCTTCACATTCTCTCGCATTGCGAGTGCTCCTAGGATTAGGACAGTACACCCATTATGCTTATTGGATAGTCTTCTTCCAAACCATAGGCTGGTGCCGAACGGTAGGGAAGGAAGAAAACCATTTGGCCTATAGGGGTGTGCAGAAGGTAATGACTAAAGACATATGAAGGGACGTGGAGAGATGGCATAGAAATATATGGTTACAGTTATGAATCTGGATAATGGAAGAGGCATTACTAGGAATACCCGGATACCCCTACGAAATATTTCAATGTTTCAGTTTCATTGTGTACTGTTAAAGGAAAGCTGATTTCCCGATTAGATACTTACTCCAGGGTATGTATTTACCAGGTATGATTCTCACATCTGTATGGTTTTACAGATGATGAGTGGGAGTAAGTTATTGGGAATTGTATGATCTTCCTCATTATATCGGGATTCGTTGTAATCGGTGATATTTGAGGAAGTCACCTGGGTTGTTTGCCGGACGGCAAATATTTGGTTTTGAATATCCACTGTTATGAACCAATTTCAAATTGATATATCTGTACGTCTATTTTTATAGAGTGAGATATAACTTTTTGAAATTATGTCCATGACATTTACCTATATCAGTGGATGGTTAGGTAAGGAGCATTAAACAGCGGTGTAATTCTTCTTAACCATAAGTACAGTTTTCAACCTACGACGCACAGGGTTTGAGTTATTAGACTCAAGGGACTTATACAGAGTATTGTATGTTGTCCAGCGTCTATGAGGAAAGAGGGGTTGGTTCTCGTACTATATTCAGTTTACTTATGACTTCTCTTGTTTTTAGACAGGTGTTTCGTAGAAACACAGGGTCCAAGTTTTGAGAAGTTATAGGTATAAGAGTAAAGTAGAGAACCAGGTATTGCAAGTATCGAGATTCTTCAAGGTGATCGAAGATGTAGATACTTGTGTGTGGTATTCAATTAATAGTAATGATTAAGAGAACTTGCTTCTTTTTCAGGTTACTCATAATTGGAAGCATTCCAAAGTTGAGTAACGCTGATCGGTCTCTTTCCATTAAGTTGACATGCACTGGAGACAGCTGCATGATTTGAATCTGGTTCAATTAAATCAGTGCCTCTGTTTCTGTATTGGATATAGAAAAGTTCATATCTTGACATTGTTAAGGTACGGGGAGTTGTCCGGCTTATGATTAAAACCAGACTCTGGATAACTCAAGGCACGTTTCTGTAATGGCTGTTTGTGGGTTGACCCGGGCTATGACTGTTGGATATATGTATGCCCTAGAGGCCATTATGTGATAGTGGATGTATCTATACATGTGTATATATTCAGTTTGCATTCTTGCTCGACATGATAGTATGCTATCTGGTTCTTCTTTATCTGACATGTTGATTTGATCATGCTTATTATTCACTCATACATGCTGATAAAGCCCTGAGGATATTGGCTTGACTGCTCTGATTATGATGGAGATCATACTAGTGGGACATCTGTAGTCTATAAGCATATCCTGGAAAGTCTCTGGTCTTAGGTATATCGAGACGGGGCATTGATATACCAGAGTAGACTAGCGTGTATGATACTAGACCCATATGATGGGCGATGAATGTTCCCACATGCATCGATGTTTGACATCAAGATCATATACGGGTGCTCAATGCTGACTGGGTACACTGGACGGACTCACCGAGAACTCCTATATGGAATTATATCTATCGTCGGATAGCAGTTCTCAGGTGACACTGGTACAGGTTAGTATGTAGACCCGAGATTGTCATGGAGTCTTGTGTGTTCTCCCACTGTACTTTGATTGCCACCCTACCACGGCTCTACTGAGTCGTGCAAACAGGTGGCCGTTGGGTACAGTCCCGAGACACACGAAGGCAATGAACGATAGGAGGGGTTTCGTCTCTCCCGGTATTGGGAGTTGATGCTGTACTGTGCCCGACTGGTTATATCAGTAAGTCCCTGGCCAGGGCTGCTGAGAATTGCTGATAAGTGTTATCAGTAGTTTCTCGATCTGTTATAGACCATTCGCCGACACGACTTATTGAGTTATTAGGGTCGACGTTACCATCCCTAGGCTCGATATACGGCATATCTGACGAAGAGACCGGACTGTACGGTAGTGTTGCCGGTTGGCTCGACGGGAGTTGTAGCAGGTTCGCTTGTTTTCTTCTGATCGCTCAATACCCGGGTGGCCGTTACGTTTAGCTGACCGCTTGCGGCTTGGGGGTACCTGATATGATCATCACCCTCTGCCGGCGTATTAACGAGTCTTAGAGTCCCACAAAGGAGTTACCCAGTCCAGGCGAAACGTTGTGGTGCGCGTATGCGATATGCGCATGCACCCGATTACAATGTGTGTATATGATACTGAACATTGATCGGGTGGCCTGCTTATGGTGGGGTCATATGAGATATGACCGGATTGATAAATCAAGTGTTGATTTATCATTTAACCATTGGTTTTCTCACTTAAAACCTTTTCTTGGATGTTGGATGTGTGCATGCATGTGTGTTTTTCTTTCTTTCTTTCATGCTAGTTTCATGCACATATAGATGTGCATACATACACACATACATACACCCATCTATCATGGTTGTTAACATATGGAAATGGTGGCAATATAAGACTCACACCATGGATTAAGTGATGATTTATTATTTAATTTTGTATTTAAATAAAATTGAAAAGTAAAGGATAATCATTTCTAGCTTCTACATTCTTCCTTTAACCTAACCAAGCTTACCTACCTCTAACCTTGAGTTATCCTTCTCTTTTTGATTTAAAACTCAAGTTAAATAATGTCTCCATCACTTTAACCATGGTTCATAGCAAGAAGAAATTAAATATATAATGATATATTTCTTTTTCTTCTTGAGGGTTATCATTATCTTTATCATCTCTTGTGAAAAATATTGCCACCATCTTCTTCCTCCTTCACACTTGCTCTCTAGTTTTTTCTAGTGAGTTAAACACACTTAAAGAAAGGTTTTTGAAGTGAGATTCCAAACCACAACATCATTCTATGCAAGTTTAGCCAACTTGTTTAGAGTGTTCTCTTCGGTTTTACGAAGTTGCGAGCTTGGACGGGGAACTTCGGGTGGATCATCGTAGACGCAAGAGGACTTCAAGAGGACCTCCATTCAACACCCTAGAGACCAAGGAGTCCAGCGAAAGGGAGCTACAAAGGTTGTAGTCTCGAAACCCTAGTTTTGTTCGCTTTAAAAATAGGAAACCCTAATTTTCTAGGATCGATTCCTTTGCATGCTTGTTTAGCACCATCAAAATTAAAACTTTAAGGCATGTGATATTTCAAAACTCTTCATAGGGTGCTAGACAAACCTTACATTGGTATCAGAGCCGACCTAGAACATTAGGCGACTCTTTTACGAAGTAAAAATCCCGATCGGACAAAAAATACGTTTTTTTTGACCCTCTCTGGACAAATTTTAAAATCTGACATTTTTCAGTATTAAAAATACTTAAAAAATACAGCAGGGAAAACTAAGAATAATGGTGAAAAACGATGCAGTGTACTGTTCATATGGCCGCGGAACCGCGGCAATTCCTTGCTTAGGCCGCGGATCCGCGACCGTACAGTGGTATAATGCTATGAAAATTGCACCATAATTCCTAGGTCTGCTAGTATACTGTTTTAGGTATGTTTAATCTGAATATAGTACTGTATTTTCTGGAGATGGTTTTGGACGCGAAGTTTTGATCGGTATTTTCATTCCGTAGCTTTTCCGGGTAAATTAGAAAGTATTGAATTGTTTGAACGAGTATCATTTGCTCACTATTCACGGGGTTTAAATGCTTTGGAGATACGTGCAAGTCTTTTTGTGGTGGTTCCTCTAGAAGACAACAAACCTTAACTCGATTATGTGACCGTCTTGAACTGCCCTTTGAATCTTAGGGTTTGGGACAGTACGGCGTGCCACATGTGAGGCGTTGGCTTGACCCTTCTACGGCTGGACCACTACTACTGTGTCACACTCCAGGTGTTTGAACTCTGCTCAAGTGTTGGGCTTTAGTAAATCCTGGGTATTTGATCGTTCGTTCAAAAACTTCAATACTGTCTGTTTATCCGGAATGTGATGCAATGTGTGGAATTCATATTACTAGACATGAAATACGGAATATGTGATATTTCGCATTTGTGATGTCTAAAGCGAATGTGGATTCCAGTTATTGCAGTTTTACACTTTCTTTTCTGTGACCGTAAGTGTAGTATGTACGATATCGCCGGTTTCGTTGCTATACATCAACGACAATTGGGGTATGCATACTTACTTACGTTGATGATATGAGATATTATGCGTTGCTGAGATATGATGTGCAGGATTGTCGTGATTGAATAGCCAGGTTTTTTTTTGTGAGATGAGAGTTTTATATTTTCATTCATGTAAATTCAAATGTAATGTGATATTCTTTTATTTGGGGCACTTCCGGGTTGAGGTTGTGTCACCAGTGTTGTATATTATTTACTTTTCCGCATTAGGATGGACCCAAGGAGGGGAGCACAGGTGACCGGGTTCTGGGGTTCAGTGGGAGGCCATCTCGAGGAGTCAAGACCGGGTCTCCTAAACTCCAGAATTGGCAGGGTCACTTGCCGCTCTCGTAGGGGTCCAGGGTGTGGGCTTGGCTATTCATCGCGACTGTGGAATCCGTATTTTCTATTCTGGCTAAATACTAAATACGGACGTCCTAGTATATCCCACGTTATATCTATATTTCTGCTGCCTGTGTTCTGTGATATCTGAGACGAATGACATATTATATATATGATATATAGTAGACGTTGCTTATGTTTTACACCCGCGCTAGTCCCGTCCCGGTATGCCGTTAGTTAAGTAACCTAACGGTGCATAACGGAACATTGCGGCGAATGCGGATGGCATAAGCGTACGTGTTATTTTCGTTTCTTTTCTGTGATTGGCTTAAGGACTTAAATGATGGGATTACATTAATGTGATTAATGTAAAGAAAATAAACCTAAAAAGATTTTGTAGAATCGGATTTGAAAAACCACTCGGCTTTTTATGAAAAAGCTATATTTCAAAACTGCGAAGCTTAAGCCACTCCTTTTGAAAACCATTTGATTCTACAACGATATCAAGTTCAAAGCGTTAAAGATTTTCTTAAAAATCATCCGCAACCCTCCGTCATTTTAGGAAGTAGAGTACTTAGTATTCGTGCTACATTTGTTGACCTTAGCCAAGGCGTAGTGTACGGTAGCTAAGTGATGTCTTCCTACGAGCGCATATGATGCAGATTAATTAGGACGGGCATATGACTTTGTTGACCTTAGCCAAGGGTCATGTGAACGGGTCTAATAAATCAAGAAATGACGGGTTGAGCTTGACTAGTGCTCGTGATTTGTTGACCTTAGCCAAGGTCACGAGTATTAGGGGTAAAAACCACATCGGGAATTTCAATAGTTGAAATTTGCAATGAGATTGCATACCTTCCATGTGATGGTTGGATCCCGATCCCACTGTGGGCAATAGTTGCTCCTAGGAGAGTTTTACAGTTTACAATTAGCTAACTCATTAGGTGTCTAGAAAGGTGTTAACCGGGCTCCGCCTCTGGGAAAACGAGGTTTACTTTAATTAGGTCCGTGCGAAAGCACGGGAAACCTCCCTCAAGTACCGACACTGGCCTGGCTGAACGGTTAGCGAAGTTGTAGACTGTAATTAATCCTGGCTAGTTTTTCTTTTTAAGGTTTGAAAGAAAAACTCGATAAAAAGCAGTGGGAAACATCGATTAGACAAGATAATTGTTAGTGTATATGCCCTAGAGGCTATTACTGTATCATACTGGTTTGTATATTACTTAATGGATGCTTGGGATATTCACCTTGTATATACAATCTTGCTCAAAATAGTAGTATGCTACTTGGTTTGTTTCTACTTCAATGTGTACATGTGTTTATTTTTGTATATCGCCTATACACATTAGTAGAGCCCTTAGGATCTTTGCTTGATTACCAGCGATGTGATGGCCGTCACATTATGGGGCTGGGTAATCTATAAGCACATCCTTATGCAGGTCCCTGGTCGCAGGACTATCGAGACAGGGCATCGATACTCCGGAGTAGACCAGCGCATGCGCTTCTCATCCCAGTGTGGGAGACGGTCTGTCCTACAGCCGTCAGTACGTCGTACTTGAGATAGTATGCGGGTGCTCGTTAGGTTACGGGTACACTGGACAGGACTCGTCGGGAACTGACTAGTTGGTATTATACCTATCGTCAGTTATCAGTTCCCAGGTGACATGAGTACAGCTTAGTCCGCTGACTTGACACTGTCACTTCGCCTCGGGTGTGTTCCCACTGTACTTTGATCACTACCCTACCACGGCTCAAAGGAGTCGTGCAAACAGGTGGTGGTTGGGTGCAGTCCCGAAGCACTTGGAGGCAGTGACGGTTAGACAGGATTCGTCTCTCCCGGTATTAGGGGTTGACATCGCGCTGTGTCTAAGAGAGCCATTACACGAGTAGTCTCTGGCCAGGGCAAACGAGATATACTGGTAGGTTTCCAGTGTTATCTCAGGGTGTTTTGGGCTTCGCTCCGGCACGACTTGTACCGCTATTGGGGGACTGACGTTTACCGCCCCCTAGGCCCGCCATGCGATGTATCAGACGAACAGACCGGACTGTACGGAGAATGTTACACTTAGGCTCAGTAGGAGTTCAGATGGGTTTCGTCTCGTCGGTCTTCTTGTCGGCATTACCTGGGGACCGTTATGCACAGCTAGTGTCGCTTGCGGTCTGTGGTTAAACCCACTGCCAGCGTAGTGTCGAGTCTTTAGAGTCCCACACAGAAAGCTTTTCGCCTTTAGGCAAAAGAGTAGAGGTCGCATGGTATTGCGACAGGTCGCATGGTTTTGCGACAGGGTTCGGTCACATCCGTGCACTTGTGCACGTACAGTGTCCGGACAGTTTACACTAGCGGGCTTTGGTTTAAGCCAGATCCTAGTGTACCTTATGGGATTGGATTTATCCAGTTTGCATTCGTGTTCCTCGGAACGCGGATGCGGGTGTGTATGCACAGTTGACAGGGAGGCAGAGGCAGCGGATTCTCATTAGGGTTGTTGACAGTTGACCGTTGACTATTTGACTTTATGCTCAACCCTAATGAGAATATGATATGTGATTAACTATTATATTAATTAAGTATTATGGTGATATGGTTGTTGACTTGTTTACTTTTGTTGACTTGTTGACTTTGTTGACTTGTTGACTTTTGTTGACTTGTTGACCGGTTGACTAGGCTTGACTAGTTGACCATCATGATAACCATAGCCATCATTTCATGGCAAAGACTTTTGTTTACTTGCTCATTTGTGTAAAATGAGTGCATGAAATGATATGGTTGTGGTTGCTTCTAACCATCACATAAGACATTTGTTAATATGATGAGTTATCATTGCTTTGGATTATGAGAGGGTGAGAGACAAAATACTTGCTCATTCTTTCTTGCTCATTCTCTCTCTTGTTCTTGAGCTCTCCTCTTGCTCTCACCCTCAACCTCTTGCTCCCTCTCTTGATCTATGGTTCTCTTGTCTCATGAGTTGAGAATCAAGAACCATAGATAAAATCCCATTCTAAATCTTCTCTACTCATTCTAGTTCACTAGGTTTAGCAAACCAAGTGAACTAGTTTCTTCAAAGAACGAAGAAGGAGCTAAAGGTTGGAGCTTTCAGGTGGATCTATCTTCGGCGTACGGAGACGACGAGAAGGAGCCATCGGACCACCATCGGAGCTCGGAGACGAAGGAGTTCAAGTTTAGGTATAACCATCTCCATCCGAGTAGCTAACTCTCTTTAGCTAAGTATGCTAGTTTTAGTTTAGTCAAAGATCCCGACTTTGCTTAGTCCATGTTGCCCCTTGCGCTAATAATTTGATTTTTATACCGTTTCCGCCTCCCCGTAAGAACCGGGGGTCGCAACGTGGACTTACAGTGGTATCAGAGCCTAACTAAACTTAAACTAGCTTGGTAGTAAAGTGTAACGAAGTTCGGAACCGAAAAAAATCCAAAAACCTAACTTTTACAAAACCTGAGTTTCTGTTGAAATTTTTTCTGGTCAAAATGAAAAACTTTATACTCCTAAATTCGGCTCAGGGTTTTGTGTGAACACCCATGAAAAACGGTCCACTGTTTCGTTCAAACCGCCGCGCTTCCGCCGCACGAGGTAGGCATGTGCCGCGGAAGCGCCGCGGTTTGTCGTCTTCTCTGCATCGTTTTTCGTGCAGTGTGTGTCTGTGTTGGTTTTGGGATTTTTGAAATTTATTATATGTGCCCAGATTTTCCAGAAAAGAAATTTCCTTTTGGGGTCCTATAATTCCGTATTTTTTCCGAACTTCACTGCACTTTGACTATGATGGTTATATCTGTGATGTTTGCATGTATTGAACGTCGGCTAATCGCTATAAGTCGATTGGTCGGGGTTATACATGATCTGTAATGTGCTGGAATGTGTATATAAATATGTTGGATTGTCGCGGATGAATAGCCGGGGGTTGTGAGACGAGAGTTTTCTTTTCTTGCAATTCATGTAAATTTGTAAATTGATGTAATAATTATTTGTATGGCCGCACAACCGGGTCGGGGTTGTAGCCGTCATTGTATAATTTCTTTTTACTGTTTTTGCTCCTAGGATAGACCCATGGAGGGGTGCACAAACTACCGGGTATGCCGAAGTGTCGAGTGGCCTACTCATGGAGATGAGGGAGGTTGCTACGCTTCGGGTACTTGGCGGGTAGTTTGCCGCACCCGTAGGGGTCTTGGGTGGGGTTTTGGCTATTCACCGCGACCGTGTAATCTGTCTTTTGTTACAGGCTCGTACAAATTACAGATTCCTAGTATATCCAATGTATTCATCTGTGATCTGAAATGTTTATCATTGCAGTATATCTATATATGATATTATTTAGGCGTTGCTTATGTTTTACAGACGCGCTAGCCCAGCCCCCGCTCTGTCGTTAGTTAAGTAACCTAACGGGTAATGACGGGGCCCCGTGGCGAATGCGAATGGCATAAGCGTACGTCATATTTTGGTTGTTTTCTGCAATGGTAGGATTAAATGATGGGACGCATTAAAAGAACTAATGCAAGAATATCACGCATTAAAAGAACTAATGCAAGATAATAAACCAAGTTAAAGTTGTTGGAACACTTTCGAAAAACCACTCGGTTCTTTTCAAAACAAACTTTTAAAATACGGAGTTTGAGCCACTCCATTTAAAAGCTATCTCGTTCCATCGACCAAATCAAGTTCACTATGTTCACGGTTTTGCCAAAACCATCCGTAGCCCTCCATCATTTCAGTTAAATATTCGGTAGTATTCAAGCTATGTATTTTGACCTCACGCCAAGGCATAGTGATTGGTAGCTGCCGGATATTTATCTGTTGCATAGATAGAATGCGTTGGTTTGAGACAGTCGTACTGCCATTTTGGCCTACGTCAAGGGTATGTACGGGTGGGTTCAAATTAACCTGGATAATGATGGGACGAACTTGACATGTGACTTATGACATTTTGACCTCACGCCAAGGTCATAAGAGCATGGGGCAAAAATCCACATCGGGAGTTTCATAAGTACTGAAACTTGCTAGATTTGCATACCATTTGGAGTGTGATGATTCTGGTAGGATTCCTTCAGTTTCGTCACGCAATGATATTTGGATCCCGATCCTACTGTGAGTATATGCTACTCCTCGGGAAATTTCTCACTTAACGATCAATGCTATAAACCTAGTAGGTGCCTAGAAAGGTGTTAGCGGGGCTACGCCCCCAGGGAAAAGAGGTTCTTTAATTAAGGAACTTCGCGAAAGCGTTGGAAAACCTCCCTCGAAGTACCGACACCGGCCTGGCTGAACGGTTAAGCAAGTATTGTACGGTGGGATTGATCCTGACTAATTCTTCCTTTATGGTTTGAGGAGGGATTCGAGAAACAGTGGGAGCCATCCTGTTTAGACAAACTAAAAACCACTCTAAACTTGCAAGAGCATCATGCTGAGTGTTTCTTCTTCTCTCTCCTAATTGCAGCGACCAATCAACATGACTGGACTTAAGTTACTCCTAGATAAAAACAAACTGACAGGGCCAAACTACAAAGATTGGCTCAGGAATGTCAAGATAGCAATCACTTATGACAAGCTGGGGTATCTTCTTACCACCAAAGCTCCCCCTGTCCCTGGTCCAACTTCCAGTGTCGCGGATAAGGAAATCCGCAAGACTTGGGAGATTGATAGCGCGAAGGCCAAGTGCCTCCTGCTTGCCTCGATGGACAACGAACATCAGAGGAGGCATGAGAATATGGACATGGAGTCCATATTGCTCCATACAAAAGAACTGTATGGAGAGCAATCACGTATCGCAAGATACGAAGCGTCGAAAAAGTTATTTTCGGCAAGAATGGCCGTCGGATCATCAGTAGCCGAGCACGTGCTAAAGATGATCGGCTACATTGAGGAGCTCGCTGACCTAGGGATCATATTGGAGAGTGAGCTATATACGGATATAGTTCTCCAGTCCCTTCCTTCCACTTACGCCCAGTTTACACTGAACTTCAACCTACAAGAAAAAGAGGTTGAACTATCAGAGCTCCTCAACATGCTGAGGAGCGCAGAGGGCACCCTACAGAAAGGTAGGGAAACATCCACTTTGTTTGTAGGAGGATCGTCTTCTTCTAGGTCCAAGGCGAAAGCCAAGGGAAAGAAGAAGAAAGCCCTCGCCAAACCAAGGGGCGGTGTTAGTAAAGTGGATACGAAGGGAAAAGCAAAAGCAACAAAGATAGCGGGGAAGCTTGTGGATAAGGAAGAATGCTTCTATTGTCATAAGAAAGGACACTGGAAGAATGATTGCAGGGCCTGGAAGGCCAGAACACAGGAATTGAAGCAAGTTGCAGCTTCAGCTTCAGGTGTGTATGTTATTGAAAACTGTCTTTCAATAAACTCTACTTCCTGGGTATTGGATACCGGATCAGGATCTCATATCTGTAATTCTTTGCAGGCGTTGAGAAACCGTAGGGTTTTGAAGGCAGGTGACATGACCCTCAGAGTTGCAAACGGAGCTAGCATGGATGCTAAAGCCGTGGGGGACTATCACCTGGGAATGTCAGATGGACATGTTTTGGTTTTGCGTAATTGCATTTTTGTACCCAACGCAACTTGTAATATCATTTCTGTATCTTTAGTTTCTAAAGAAGGTTATGAATTTGCGTTTGTAAGTAATGTTGTAAACATTCACCTTAATCAAGTTCTGATTGGGTCAGGTACATTGAGTAATGGTATATACGTGTTAAACCAACCACAGATTTTTAATGTCCAGAATACACACAAAAGAAAGTCTCCAGAAATAAATCAGACTTTCTTATGGCATTGTAGATTGGGTCACATCAATGAGAGAAGGTTGACGAAGTTACATACAGAAGGGTATTTGAATACGTTCGAATATCAGTCGTATGCCACTTGTCAATCCTGTCTCAAAGGAAAGATGACAAAGACTCCGTTTACTGGACATGGAGTGAGAGCGAGCGAGCTCTTGGGACTCGTACACAGTGACGTGTGCGGTCCAATGTCTACACATGCCCGAAGCGGACATTCTTACTTCATTACTTTTACGGATGACTTCTCAAGGTACGGTTATGTCTTCTTAATGAAACATAAGTCCGAAGCCTTTGGAAAATTCCAGGAGTATAAGAATGAAGTAGAGAAACAGACCGGCAAAAGTATTAAGATTCTAAGATCGGATCGAGGTGGAGAATACTTAAGTGCCGAGTTCCTGGACTATTTAAAAGAGAACGGAATTCTCTCTCAGCTTACTCCTCCATACACCCCGCAACATAACGGTGTATCGGAGAGACGGAACCGCACCCTATTGGATATGGTGCGGTCCATGATGAGTAATGCTGAATTGCCGCGATCATTCTGGGGGTATGCGCTAGAATCAGCTGCATACCTTTTGAACCGAGTTCCGACTAAGACTGTGCCTACCACCCCATATGAAATGTGGAGTGGGAAGAAACCCTATCTTCAATATCTGAAGATCTGGGGATGTCCAGCTTTTGTCAAAAAGCAGCATGCGGACAAACTCGAGGCACGCTCAGTACTGTGCAAGTTTGTGGGATACCCAAAGAACACCAGGGGGTATCTTTTCTACTACGCAGAGGAACAAAAAGTCCTTGTTTCTCGTAATGCCCACTTTCTAGAACACCAGTTCTTGGAAAAGGAGATTAGTGGGAGCGCAGTAGAACTGGAAGAAATTCCAGAACCACAGACTATTACTGAAAGGTTAGTGGAACCAGAGGGTTCAACAGAACAGGACATTCCTACGCCGCTCCGCAGGAGTAGTAGGCAGTCTCATCCGCCCGAGAGATACTACGGTTTTCTCATAGACGGGGATAGAGAGGATTGCATCATAGATTATGATGAGCCTACTAGCTTCCAGCAGGCCGTTCAGAGCGTTGACTCAGTGAAATGGCTGGATGCAATGCGGACCGAAATGGAGTCCATGTACACCAACAAGGTATGGACGTTGGACATTGCTCCAGACGGGGTAAAACCCGTAGGATGCAAGTGGATCTTCAAAAGGAAGATTGGTGTAGATGGACAGGTTGAGACCTATAAAGCTAGGCTGGTAGCAAAGGGTTTTCGTCAAAGACCTGGCTTGGACTACGACGAAACCTTTTCTCCAGTAGCCATGCTGAAATCCATTCGGATCCTTCTTGCCATTGCTGCCTTCCACGATTATGAGATCTGGCAAATGGACGTAAAGACAGCTTTTCTGAATGGAAATTTAGAGGAGTGTGTCTATATGGACTAACTAGAGGGTTTCATTCAGAGTGGGAGCAGCGGAAAGGTGTGCAAGTTGCTTAAGTCCATCTATGGGCTAAAGCAGGCATCGCGGAGTTAGAACATCTGCTTTGATGAGACGGTCAAAGAATTTGGCTTTATCAAAAATCCAGATGAACCATGCATCTATAGTAGATTTGTAGCGAGAACTGTAGTATTCCTCGTTTTGTACGTGGATGACATTCTCTTAATAGGAAATGACATTCCTATGCTACAATCTGTCAAGGGGTTCTTGTCACACAGGTTCTCCATGAAAGACCTGGGTGATGCCTCATACATTCTGGGTATCCGGATCTACCGTGACAGATCCAAGAGGATATTAGGACTTTCACAGTCCAGGTACATCGACACCATACTGAAGAGGTTCAGTATGGAAGATTCCAAGCGCGGTAACCTACCGGCTTGTCACGGGATCACCCTCTCTAAAGAGATGTCTCCCAAGACTGATTTGGAGAGGGATCGCATGTCTATTATACCCTACGCTTCTGCGGTAGGCTCTATAATGTATGCGATGTTGTGTACCAGACCGGATGTAGCTTATGCACTGAGTGTGGTAAGCCGGTATCAGTCAAACCCTGTGGAGAAACACTGGATAGCGGTAAAGAACATTCTCAAGTACCTGAGAAGGACTAAGGAGATGTTCTTGGTGTATGGCGGAAAAGACCTCCAGATCGAGGCCTTTGCTGACTCCAGCTTCCAGAGTGACAAGGATGATTCCAAGTCCATGTCGGGTTTTGTCTTTACCCTCAATGGAGGGGCGGTGTGTTGGAAGAGTTCCAAACAAGAAACCGTTGCAGACTCGACGATGGAAGCGGAATACATCGCTGCATCTGATGCCGCAAAAGAAGCTGTCTGGATGAGGAAGTTCTTGAAAGAACTTCAGGTGGTTCCGTCCATTGTTGATCCAATACCTCTGTATTGCGACAACAACGGGGCTATAGCTTTAGCGAAGGAACCAAGGTCCCATCAGAAATCCAGGCACATCTTGCGGCGGTATCACCTGATCAGGGAGATCGTAGATCGCCAGGAGATCGAGGTTCGGAGAGTCGCTTCAGAAGATAACACTGCAGATCCATTCACCAAGGCCCTGCCCCAGACTCAGTTCGAGCGGCTGATCGAGATGATAGGTCTTCGATACGCCAGTACATGGCCTTAGTGCAAGTGGGAGATTGTTAGTGTATATGCCCTAGAGGCCATTACTGTATCATACTGGTTTGTATATTACTTAATGGATGCTTGGGATATTCACCTTGTATATACAATCTTGCTCAAAATAGTAGTATGCTACTTGGTTTGTTTCTACTTCAATGTGTACATGTGTTTATTTTTGTATATCGCCTATACACATTAGTAGAGCCCTTAGGATCTTTGCTTGATTACCAGCGATGTGATGGCCGTCACACTAGTGGGGCTGGGTAATCTATAAGCACATCCTTATGCAGGTCCCTGGTCGCAGGACTATCGAGACAGGGCATCGATACTCCGGAGTAGACCAGCGCATGCGCTTCTCATCCCAGTGTGGGAGACGGTCTGTCCCACAGCCGTCAGTACGTCGTACTTAAGATAGTATGCGGGTGCTCGTTAGGTTACGGGTACACTGGACAGGACTCATCGGGAACTGACTAGTTGGTATTATAACTATCGTCAGTTATCAGTTCCCAGGTGACATGAGTACAGCTTAGTCCGCTGACTTGACACTGTCACTTCGTCTCGGGTGTGTTCCCACTGTACTTTGATCACTACCCTACCACGGCTCAAAGGAGTCGTGCAAACAGGTGGTGGTTGGGTGCAGTCCCGAAGCACTTGGAGGCAGTGACGGTTAGACAGGATTCGTCTCTCCCGGTATTGGGGGTTGACATCGCGCTGTGTCTAGGAGAGCCATTACACGAGTAGTCCCTGGCCAGGGCAAACGAGATATACTGGTAGGTTTCCAGTGTTATCTCAGGGTGTTTTGGGCTTCGCTCCGGCACGACTTGTACCGCTATTGGGGGACTGACGTTTACCGCCCCCTAGGCCCGCCATGCGATGTATCAGACGAACAGACCGGACTGTACGGAGAATGTCACACTCAGGCTCAGTAGGAGTTCAGATGGGTTTCGCCTCGTCGGTCTTCTTGTCGGCATTACCTGGGGACCGTTACGCACAGCTAGTGCCGCTTGCGGTCTGTGGTTAAACCCACTGCCAGCGTAGTGTCGAGTCTTTAGAGTCCCACACAGAAAGCTTTTCGCCTTTAGGCAAAAGAGTAGAGGTCGCATGGTATTGCGACAGGTCGCATGGTTTTGCGACAGGGTTCGGTCACATCCGTGCACTTGTGCACGTACAGTGTCCGGACAGTTTACACTAGCGGGCTTTGGTTTAAGCCAGATCCTAGTGTACCTTATGGGATTGGATTTATCCAGTTTGCATTCGTGTTCCTCGGAACGCGGATGCGGGTGTGTATGCACAGTTGACAGGGAGGCAGAGGCAGCGGATTCTCATTAGGGTTGTTGACAGTTGACCGTTGACTATTTGACTTTATGCTCAACCCTAATGAGAATATGATATGTGATTAACTATTATATTAATTAAGTATTATGGTGATATGATTGTTGACTTGTTGACTTTGTTGACTTGTTGACTTTTGTTGACTTGTTGACCGGTTGACTAGGCTTGACTAGTTGACCATCATGATAACCATAGCCATCATTTCATGGCAAAGACTTTTGTTTACTTGCTCATTTGTGTAAAATGAGTGCATGAAATGATATGGTTGTGGTTGCTTCTAACCATCACATAAGACATTTGTTAATATGATGAGTTATCATTGCTTTGGATTATGAGAGGGTGAGAGACAAAATACTTGCTCATTCTTTCTTGCTCATTCTCTCTCTTGTTCTTGAGCTCTCCTCTTGCTCTCACCCTCAACCTCTTGCTCCCTCTCTTGATCTATGGTTCTCTTGTCTCATGAGTTGAGAATCAAGAACCATAGATAAAATCCCATTCTAAATCTTCTCTACTCATTCTAGTTCACTAGGTTTAGCAAACCAAGTGAACTAGTTTCTTCAAAGAACGAAGAAGGAGCTAAAGGTTGGAGCTTTCAGGTGGATCTATCTTCGGCGTACGGAGACGACGAGAAGGAGCCATCGGACCACCATCGGAGCTCGGAGACGAAGGAGTTTAAGTTTAGGTATAACCATCTCCATCCGAGTAGCTAACTCTCTTTAGCTAAGTATGCTAGTTTTAGTTTAGTCAAAGATCCCGACTTTGCTTAGTCCATGTTGCCCCTTGCGCTAATAATTTGATTTTTATACCGTTTCCGCCTCCCCGTAAGAACCGGGGGTCGCAACGTGGACTTACAGTGGTATCAGAGCCTAACTAAACTTAAACTAGCTTGGTAGTAAAGTGTAACGAAGTTCGGAACCGAAAAAAATCCAAAAACCTAACTTTTACAAAACCTGAGTTTCTGTTGAAATTTTTTCTGGTCAAAATGAAAAACTTTATACTCCTAAATTCGGCTCAGGGTTTTGTGTGAACACCCATGAAAAACGGTCCACTGTTTCGTTCAAACCGCCGCGCTTCCGCCGCACGAGGTAGGCATGTGCCGCGGAAGCACCGCGGTTTGTCGTCTTCTCTGCATCGTTTTTCGTGCAGTGTGTGTCTGTGTTGGTTCTGGGATTTTTGAAATATATTATATGTGCCCAGATTTTCCAGAAAAGAAATTTCCTTTTGGGGTCCTATAATTCCGTATTTTTTCCGAACTTCACTGCACTTTGACTATGATGGTTATATCTGTGATGTTTGCATGTATTGAACGTCGGCTAATCGCTATAAGTCGATTGGTCGGGGTTATACATGATCTGTAATGTGCTGGAATGTGTATATAAATATGTTGGATTGTCGCGGGTGAATAGCCGGGGGTTGTGAGACGAGAGTTTTCTTTTCTTGCAATTCATGTAAATTTGTAAATTGATGTAATAATTATTTGTATGGCCGCACAACCGGGTCGGGGTTGTAGCCGTCATTGTATAATTTCTTTTTACTGTTTTTGCTCCTAGGATAGACCCATGGAGGGGTGCACAAACTACCGGGTATGCCGAAGTGTCGAGTGGCCTACTCATGGAGATGAGGGAGGTTGCTACGCTTCGGGTACTTGGCGGGTAGTTTGCCGCACCCGTAGGGGTCTTGGGTGGGGTTTTGGCTATTCACCGCGACCGTGTAATCTGTCTTTTGTTACAGGCTCGTACAAATTACAGATTCCTAGTATATCCAATGTATTCATCTGTGATCTGAAATGTTTATCATTGCAGTATATCTATATATGATATTATTTAGGCGTTGCTTATGTTTTACAGACGCGCTAGCCCAGCCCCCGCTCTGTCGTTAGTTAAGTAACCTAACGGGTAATGACGGGGCCCCGTGGCGAATGCGAATGGCATAAGCGTACGTCATATTTTGGTTGTTTTCTGCAATGGTAGGATTAAATGATGGGACGCATTAAAAGAACTAATGCAAGAATATCACGCATTAAAAGAACTAATGCAAGATAATAAACCAAGTTAAAGTCGTTGGAACACTTTCGAAAAACCACTCGGTTCTTTTCAAAACAAACTTTTAAAATACGGAGTTTGAGCCACTCCATTTAAAAGCTATCTCGTTCCATCGACCAAATCAAGTTCACTACGTTCATGGTTTTGCCAAAACCATCCGTAGCCCTCCATCATTTCAGTTAAATATTCGGTAGTATTCAAGCTATGTATTTTGACCTCACGCCAAGGCATAGTGATTGGTAGCTGCCGGATATTTATCTGTTGCATAGATAGAATGCGTTGGTTTGAGACAGTCGTACTGCCATTTTGGCCTACGTCAAGGGTATGTACGGGTGGGTTCAAATTAACCTGGATAATGATGGGACGAACTTGACATGTGACTTATGACATTTTGACCTCACGCCAAGGTCATAAGAGCATGGGGCAAAAATCCACATCGGGAGTTTCATAAGTACTGAAACTTGATAGATTTGCATACCATTTGGAGTGTGATGATTCTGGTAGGATTCCTTCAGTTTCGTCACGCAATGATATTTGGATCCCGATCCTACTGTGAGTATATGCTACTCCTCGGGAAATTTCTCACTTAACGATCAATGCTATAAACCTATTAGGTGCCTAGAAAGGTATTAGCGGGGCTACGCCCCCAGGGAAAAGAGGTTCTTTAATTAAGGAACTTCGCGAAAGCGTTGGAAAATCTCCCTCGAAGTACCGACACCGGCCTGGCTGAACGGTTAAGCAAGTATTGTACGGTGGGATTGATCCTGACTAATTCTTCCTTTATGGTTTGAGGAGGGATTCGAGAAACAGTGGGAGCCATCCTGTTTAGACAAACTAAAAACCACTCTAAACTTGCAAGAGCATCATGCTGAGTGTTTCTTCTTCTCTCTCCTAATTGCAGCGACCAATCAACATGACTGGACTTAAGTTACTCCTAGATAAAAACAAACTGACAGGGCCAAACTACAAAGATTGGCTCAGGAATGTCAAGATAGCAATCACTTATGACAAGCTGGGGTATCTTCTTACCACCAAAGCTCCCCCTGTCCCTGGTCCAACTTCCAGTGTCGCGGATATGGAAATCCGCAAGACTTGGGAGATTGATAGCGCGAAGGCCAAGTGCCTCCTGCTTGCCTCGATGGACAACGAACATCAGAGGAGGCATGAGAATATGGACATGGAGTCCATATTGCTCCATACAAAAGAACTGTATGGAGAGCAATCACGTATCGCAAGATACGAAGCGTCGAAAAAGTTATTTTCGGCAAGAATGGCCGTCGGATCATCAGTAGCCGAGCACGTGCTAAAGATGATCGGCTACATTGAGGAGCTCGCTGACCTAGGGATCACATTGGAGAGTGAGCTATATACGGATATAGTTCTCCAGTCCCTTCCTTCCACTTACGCCCAGTTTACACTGAACTTCAACCTACAAGAAAAAGAGGTTGAACTATCAGAGCTCCTCAACATGCTGAGGAGCGCAGAGGGCACCCTACAGAAAGGTAGGGAAACATCCACTTTGTTTGTAGGAGGATCGTCTTCTTCTAGGTCCAAGGCGAAAGCCAAGGGAAAGAAGAAGAAAGCCCCCGCCAAACCAAGGGGCGGTGTTAGTAAAGTGGATACGAAGGGAAAAGCAAAAGCAACAAAGATAGCGGGGAAGCTTGTGGATAAGGAAGAATGCTTCTATTGTCATAAGAAAGGACACTGGAAGAATGATTGCAGGGCCTGGAAGGCCAGAACACAGGAATTGAAGCAAGTTGCAGCTTCAGCTTCAGGTGTGTATGTTATTGAAAACTGTCTTTCAATAAACTCTACTTCCTGGGTATTGGATACCGGATCAGGATCTCATATCTGTAATTCTTTGCAGGCGTTGAGAAACCGTAGGGTTTTGAAGGCAGGTGACATGACCCTCAGAGTTGCAAACGGAGCTAGCATGGATGCTAAAGCCGTGGGGGACTATCACCTGGGAATGTCAGATGGACATGTTTTGGTTTTGCGTAATTGCTTTTTTGTACCCAACGCAACTTGTAATATCATTTCTGTATCTTTAGTTTCTAAAGAAGGTTATGAATTTGCGTTTGTAAGTAATGTTGTAAACATTCACCTTAATCAAGTTCTGATTGGGTCAGGTACATTGAGTAATGGTATATACGTGTTAAACCAACCACAGATTTTTAATGTCCAGAATACACACAAAAGAAAGTCTCCAGAAATAAATCAGACTTTCTTATGGCATTGTAGATTGGGTCACATCAATGAGAGAAGGTTGACGAAGTTACATACAGAAGGGTATTTGAATACGTTCGAATATCAGTCGTATGCCACTTGTCAATCCTGTCTCAAAGGAAAGATGACAAAGACTCCGTTTACTGGACATGGAGTGAGAGCGAGCGAGCTCTTGGGACTCGTACACAGTGACGTGTGCGGTCCAATGTCTACACATGCCCGAAGCGGACATTCTTACTTCATTACTTTTACGGATGACTTCTCAAGGTACGGTTATGTCTTCTTAATGAAACATAAGTCCGAAGCCTTTGGAAAATTCCAGGAGTATAAGAATTAAGTAGAGAAACAGACCGGCAAAAGTATTAAGATTCTAAGATCGGATCGAGGTGGAGAATACTTAAGTGCCGAGTTCCTGGACTATTTAAAAGAGAACGGAATTCTCTCTCAGCTTACTCCTCCATACACCCCGCAACATAACGGTGTATCGGAGAGACGGAACCGCACCCTATTGGATATGGTGCGGTCCATGATGAGTAATGCTGAATTGCCGCGATCATTCTGGGGGTATGCGCTAGAATCAGCTGCATACCTTTTGAACCGAGTTCCGACTAAGACTGTGCCTACCACCCCATATGAAATGTGGAGTGGGAAGAAACCCTATCTTCAATATCTGAAGATCTGGGGATGTCCAGCTTTTGTTAAAAAGCAGCATGCGGACAAACTCGAGGCACGCTCAGTACTGTGCAAGTTTGTGGGATACCCAAAGAACACCAGGGGGTATCTTTTCTACTACGCAGAGGAACAAAAAGTCCTTGTTTCTCGTAATGCCCACTTTCTAGAACACCAGTTCTTGGAAAAGGAGATTAGTGGGAGCGCAGTAGAACTGGAAGAAATTCCAGAACCACAGACTATTACTGAAAGGTTAGTGGAACCAGAGGGTTCAACAGAACAGGACATTCCTACGCCGCTCCGCAGGAGTAGTAGGCAGTCTCATCCGCCCGAGAGATACTACGGTTTTCTCATAGACGGGGATAGAGAGGATTGCATCATAGATTATGATGAGCCTACTAGCTTCCAGCAGGCCGTTCAGAGCGTTGACTCAGTGAAATGGCTGGATGCAATGCGGACCGAAATGGAGTCCATGTACACCAACAAGGTATGGACGTTGGACATTGCTCCAGACGGGGTAAAACCCGTAGGATGCAAGTGGATCTTCAAAAGGAAGATTGGTGTAGATGGACAGGTTGAGACCTATAAAGCTAGGCTGGTAGCAAAGGGTTTTCGTCAAAGACCTGGCTTGGACTACGACGAAACCTTTTCTCCAGTAGCCATGCTGAAATCCATTCGGATTCTTCTTGCCATTGCTGCCTTCCACGATTATGAGATCTGGCAAATGGACGTAAAGACAGCTTTTCTGAATGGAAATTTAGAGGAGTATGTCTATATGGACCAACCAGAGGGTTTCATTCAGAGTGGGAGCAGCGGAAAGGTGTGCAAGTTGCTTAAGTCCATCTATGGGCTAAAGCAGGCATCGCGGAGTTGGAACATCTGCTTTGATGAGACGGTCAAAGAATTTGGCTTTATCAAAAATCCAGATGAACCATGCATCTATAGTAGATTTGTAGCGAGAACTGTAGTATTCCTCGTTTTGTACGTGGATGACATTCTCTTAATAGGAAATGACATTCCTATGCTACAATCTGTCAAGGGGTTCTTGTCACACAGGTTCTCCATGAAAGACCTGGGTGATGCCTCATACATTCTGGGTATCCGGATCTACCGTGACAGATCCAAGAGGATATTAGGACTTTCACAGTCCAGGTACATCGACACCATACTGAAGAGGTTCAGTATGGAAGATTCCAAGCGCGGTAACCTACCGGCTTGTCACGGGATCACCCTCTCTAAAGAGATGTCTCCCAAGACTGATTTGGAGAGGGATCGCATGTCTATTATACCCTACGCTTCTGCGGTAGGCTCTATAATGTATGCGATGTTGTGTACCAGACTGGATGTTGCTTATGCACTGAGTGTGGTAAGCCGGTATCAGTCAAACCCTGGGGAGAAACACTGGATAGCGGTAAAGAACATTCTCAAGTACCTGAGAAGGACTAAGGAGATGTTCTTGGTGTATGGCGGAAAAGACCTCCAGATCGAGGCCTTTGCTGACTCCAGCTTCCAGAGTGACAAGGATGATTCCAAGTCCATGTCGGGTTTTGTCTTTACCCTCAATGGAGGGGCGGTGTGTTGGAAGAGTTCCAAACAAGAAACCGTTGCAGACTCGACGATGGAAGCGGAATACATCGCTGCATCTGATGCCGCAAAAGAAGCTGTCTGGATGAGGAAGTTCTTGAAAGAACTTCAGGTGGTTCCGTCCATTGTTGATCCAATACCTCTGTATTGCGACAACAACGGGGCTATAGCTTTAGCGAAGGAACCAAGGTCCCATCAGAAATCCAGGCACATCTTGAGGCGGTATCACCTGATCAGGGAGATCGTAGATCGCCAGGAGATCGAGGTTCGGAGAGTCGCTTCAGAAGATAACACTGCAGATCCATTCACCAAGGCCCTGCCCCAGACTCAGTTCGAGCGGCTGATCGAGATGATAGGTCTTCGATACGCCAGTACATGGCCTTAGTGCAAGTGGGAGATTGTTAGTGTATATGCCCTAGAGGCCATTACTGTATCATACTGGTTTGTATATTACTTAATGGATGCTTGGGATATTCACCTTGTATATACAATCTTGCTCAAAATAGTAGTATGCTACTTGGTTTGTTTCTACTTCAATGTGTACATGTGTTTATTTTTGTATATCGCCTATACACATTAGTAGAGCCCTTAGGATCTTTGCTTGATTACCAGCGATGTGATGGCCGTCACACTAGTGGGGCTGGGTAATCTATAAACACATCCTTATGCAGGTCCCTGGTCGCAGGACTATCGAGACAGGGCATCGATACTCCGGAGTAGACCAGCGCATGCGCTTCTCATCCCAGTGTGGGAGACGGTCTGTCCCACAGCCGTCAGTACGTCGTACTTGAGATAGTATGCGGGTGCTCGTTAGGTTACGGGTACACTGGACAGGACTCGTCGGGAACTGACTAGTTGGTATTATACCTATCGTCAGTTATCAGTTCCCAGGTGACATGAGTACAGCTTAGTCCGCTGACTTGACACTGTCACTTCGCCTCGGGTGTGTTCCCACTGTACTTTGATCACTACCCTACCACGGCTCAAAGGAGTCGTGCAAACAGGTGGTGGTTGGGTGCAGTCCCGAAGCACTTGGAGGCAGTGACGGTTAGACAGGATTCGTCTCTCCCGGTATTGGGGGTTGACATCGCGCTGTGTCTAGGAGAGCCATTACACGAGTAGTCCCTGGCCAGGGCAAACGAGATATACTGGTAGGTTTCCAGTGTTATCTCAGGGTGTTTTGGGCTTCGCTCCGGCACGACTTGTACCGCTATTGGGGGACTGACGTTTACCGCCCCCTAGGCCCGCCATGCGATGTATCAGACGAACAGACCGGACTGTACGGAGAATGTCACACTCAGGCTCAGTAGGAGTTCAGATGGGTTTCGCCTCGTCGGTCTTCTTGTCGGCATTACCTGGGGACCGTTACGCACAGCTAGTGCCGCTTGCGGTCTGTGGTTAAACCCACTGCCAGCGTAGTGTCGAGTCTTTAGAGTCCCACACAGAAAGCTTTTCGCCTTTAGGCAAAAGAGTAGAGGTCGCATGGTATTGCGACAGGTCGCATGGTTTTGCGACAGGGTTCGGTCACATCCGTGCACTTGTGCACGTACAGTGTCCGGACAGTTTACACTAGCGGGCTTTGGTTTAAGCCAGATCCTAGTGTACCTTATGGGATTGGATTTATCCAGTTTGCATTCGTGTTCCTCGGAACGCGGATGCGGGTGTGTATGCACAGTTGACAGGGAGGCAGAGGCAGCGGATTCTCATTAGGGTTGTTGACAGTTGACCGTTGACTATTTGACTTTATGCTCAACCCTAATGAGAATATGATATGTGATTAACTATTATATTAATTAAGTATTATGGTGATATGGTTGTTGACTTGTTGACTTTGTTGACTTGTTGACTTTTGTTGACTTGTTGACCGGTTGACTAGGCTTGACTAGTTGACCATCATGATAACCATAGCCATCATTTCATGGCAAAGACTTTTGTTTACTTGCTCATTTGTGTAAAATGAGTGCATGAAATGATATGGTTGTGGTTGCTTCTAACCATCACATAAGACATTTGTTAATATGATGAGTTATCATTGCTTTGGATTATGAGAGGGTGAGAGACAAAATACTTACTCATTCTTTCTTGCTCATTCTCTCTCTTGTTCTTGAGCTCTCCTCTTGCTCTCACCCTCAACCTCTTGCTCCCTCTCTTGATCTATGGTTCTCTTGTCTCATGAGTTGAGAATCAAGAACCATAGATAAAATCCCATTCTAAATCTTCTCTACTCATTCTAGTTCACTAGGTTTAGCAAACCAAGTGAACTAGTTTCTTCAAAGAACGAAGAAGGAGCTAAAGGTTGGAGCTTTCAGGTGGATCTATCTTCGGCGTACGGAGATGACGAGAAGGAGCCATCGGACCACCATCGGAGCTCGGAGACGAAGGAGTTCAAGTTTAGGTATAACCATCTCCATCCGAGTAGCTAACTCTCTTTAGCTAAGTATGCTAGTTTTAGTTTAGTCAAAGATCCCGACTTTGCTTAGTCCATGTTGCCCCTTGCGCTAATAATTTGATTTTTATACCGTTTCCGCCTCCCCGTAAGAACCGGGGGTCGCAACGTGGACTTACAATAATAACCAATCTGATCTATGCAAGAGCTTTCGCTGAGTGTATTCTTTTCTCTCTCTTAATGGCAGATACCTATGACTGGACTCAAGCTTTTACTAGATAAAAACAAACTGAATGGGACCAACTATAAAGACTGGCTAAGGAATCTGAAAATCGCCTTGACTTATGATAAAGTATCATATGTCCTCACGGCTTCAGCCCCGCCCGTCCCTGGTCCAAAATCCTCAGTTGCGGACATTGAAGTCCGCAAGACATGGGACGCTGACTGTGCCACGGTCACATGCCTCGCGCTTGCATCGATGGATAACACACATCAAAAGCAGCACGAGGACATGGACATTCACGGTGTATTGCTCCATACAAAGGAGTTGTATGGGGAGCAATCCCGCGTATTACGATACGAAGCATCAATGAAATTGTTTCAGATGCGAATGGCCCCTGGCACACCAGTAGGAGACCATGTTCTGAAGATGATAGCTCTTATACAAGAGCTTGAGGACCTTGGATGGACGATGGACAATGAACAATATGTAGATATTATTCTGCAGTCCCTCCCCTCCACCTTTGCTCAATTTATAGTGAACTTCAACATGCATGGCATGGAGAAGGACCTCCCTGAACTCCTTAATATGTTAAGGAGTGCAGAGAGCACTATGAAGTTAGCAAAAACTCCCGTTATGACTATTGGACAGTCTTCCTCTTCTCGCCCGAAAGCCAAGGCCAAGGGAAAGAAAAAGAAGAAACCCACTAATCCTAAGGGCGGAGTTAAAAAGGTGAAGGGAAAGGGAAAGTCCAAGGCTGGAGACTCGGGGAAGGGCGAATGTTTTCACTGCCACAAGACAGGACATTGGAAACGCAATTGCACGGAGTACTTAAGTCTCAAGAAGAAGCATGGTGATGCTTCTGCTTCAGGTGCGTTTGTGACTGAAAACTGTTTTTCTATAAACTCTGCTTCCTGGGTATTGGATACCGGTTCAGGTTCTCACATTTGCAATTCTATGCAGGGACTGAGAAATAGCAAGGTTTTGAGGACAGGTGACCATACTCTCCGCGTTGGAAATGGTTCCAATGTACATACAGTCGCAGTGGGAGAGTATCACTTAAGGTTGCCATCTGGATGTATTTTGGTTTTAAATCCATGTTATTTTGTACCAAGTATGCTATGTAATATAATATCCGTTTCTTTGTTGGACAATGGAGGGTATAATTTTGTATTGCAGAACAATGTTATGAACATTAACCTGAATCAAATGTTGGTTGGGTATGGTACGCTTAACAACGGAATATATGTCCTAAATCAACACACAGTTTTCAGTATACAACACACTAATAAAAGAAAACTTTCAGAATTAAATGAAGCCTTTCTTTGGCACTGTAGACTGGTCATATTAACGAAATAAGACTAAACAAGTTACACAAAGATGGATATTTAAATTCTTTTGAATATAAATCTTATGCGACTTTCCAGTCTTGTATCAAGGGTAAAATGACCAAAACTCCGTTTACCGGACACGGAGAAAGAGCTGCTCAGCTCCTTGGCCTCATACATAGTGATGTATGTGGACCTATGTCTACACAGGCTAGAGGCGGTTTTTCATACTTCATTACATTCACTGACGATTTCTCAAGATTCGGTCATGTATTTTTATTAAAACACAATTCCGAAGCTTTTGAGAAATTCATTGAATATAAACAAGAAGTAGAAAAACAAACCGGCTTGAGTATCAAGATGCTTCGATCAGATCGAGGTGGTGAGTACCTCAGTGCAGAATTTGCAAACTTCTTAAAAGAGAATGGGATTCTCTCTCAACTCACTCCTCCTTACACACCACAGCACAACGGTGTGTCAGAACGACGGAATATGACCCTATTAGATATGGTCCGGTCCAGGATGAGTGACGCTGAGTTGCCAGTCTCGTTTTGGGGGCATGCATTGGAAACTGCAGCATTTCTGCTAAACAGGGTTCCAACCAAAACCGTGTCTACCATGCCATATAAGATATGGCATGGGAAGAGACCATCTCTTAAGAGAATTAAGATTTGGGGTTGCCCGGCCTATGTTAAAAAGAAGAATCCGGACAAACTCGAGACACGGTCAGTCATATGTAACTTTGTAGGATATCCAAAGAATTCTTATGGATATCTATTCTACCACAAAGAGGAACAAAAAGTGTTCGTTTCTCAACATGCCACATTCTTGGAAAAAGAGTTTTTCACAGACAAAGATGATGGCAAGGTGGTGGATCTAGAAGAGGTTCTAGAGACACAAACTACAAATGACGATTTGGTTGAACCGACTGTTGCAGCAGAAACTGAAGAACCTCGGCCACTCCGTAGGTCTGGTAGGACTTCTCGCCCACCGGAGAGGTACTACGGTTTCCTCATTGATGGTAACAGAGAAGATTGCATCATGGATGATGATGATCCTACCAGTTTTCAGCAAGCTATCACGAGTAAAGACTCTGTGAAGTGGCTGGATGCCATGCGATCCGAAATGGAGTCTATGTACACCAACAAAGTGTGGACTTTGGACGTTGTACCCTCTGGGGTAAAACCTGTGGGGGTGCAAATGGATCTTTAAAAGAAAGATTGGTGTAGATGGGCAGGTGGAGACCTATAAGGCAAGACTTGTGGCGAAGGGTTTTTGTCAAAGACCAGGTTTGGACTATGACGAGACATTTTCTCCCGTAGCCATGCTTAAATCCATTCGGATCCTACTTGCTATTGCTGCTCACTACGACTTTGAAATCTGGCAGATGGACGTTAAAACCGCATTTCTGAATGGAAATTTAGAAGAATGCGTTTATATGGATCAGCCAGAGGGCTTCATTGACAGTGGGAGCAGCGGGAAAGCATGTAAATTGCTTAAATCCATATATGGGTTAAAGCAGGCATCACGGAGTTAGAACATCTGTTTCGATGATGTCATCAAAGAGTTTGATTTCATCAAAAATCCAGATGAACCTTGTGTTTATAAGAAGGCTGTAGGGAGAGCTGTCACATTCCTTGTATTGTACGTGGATGACATTCTTCTGATAGGAAATGATATTCCTATGCTACAGTCGGTCAAATCTTTCTTATCACTAAGGTTCTCCATGAAGGACCTGGGCGATGCCACATACATTCTGGGCATAAGGATCTATAGGGATAGATCCAAAAGGTTATTGGGATTGTCCCAAACCAGGTATATTGACACCATCCTAAAAAGGTTTAGTATGGAAGACTCCAAGCGGGGTACCTTACCTGCTTGCCATGGGGTCACTCTCTCCAAGGGTTCTTGCCCAAAGACCGATGAAGAGAGAGCCCGCATGAGTATTATACCCTATGCTTCGGCAGTAGGATCTATAATGTATGCGATGTTATGTACACGCCCAGATGTAGCTTATGCACTTAGTATATTAAGCAGGTATCAATCCAACCCAGGGGAGAATCACTGGACAGCTGTGAAGAACATTCTTAAGTACTTGCGAAGGACTAAAGAATTGTTCTTGGTGTATGGTAATGGAGATCTCCAAATGGAGGCCTTTACCGATTCGAGCTTCCAGAGCGATAAGGACGACAGCAAATCTATCTCTGGGTTTGTATTTACCCTCAATAGAGGGGCGGTGAGTTGGAAGAGTTCCAAACAAGATACCGTTGCAGACTCTACGATGGAAGCTGAGTACATTGCTGCAAATGATGCCGCCAAGGAAGCCGTCTGGATGAAGAAGTTCGTCTCGGAGCTAGGAGTAGTTCCAACCATTATTGATCCAATACCTTTGTATTGTGACAATAATGAGGCTATGGCATTAGCCAAGGAGCCCAGATCCCATCAGCGGTCCAGACACATCCTGAGGCATTTTCATTTGATCCGGGAGATTGTAGATCGCCGCGAGATCGAGATTAGGAGGGTAGACACAAAGAATAACGCCGCGGATCCATTCACCAAGGCCCTCCCTCAGCCGCAGCATGAGCGACTTTTTGAGATGTTGGGTATGAGATACGCAAATAACCGGCCTTAGTACAAGTGGGAGATTGTTGGATATATGTATGCCCTAGAGGCCATTATGTGATAGTGGATGTATCTATACATGTGTATATATTCAGTATGCATTCTTGCTCGACATGATAGTATGCTATATGGTTCTTCTTTATCTGACATGTTGATTTGATCATGCTTATTATTCACTCATACATGCTGATAAAGCCCTGAGGATATTGGCTTGACTGCTCTGATTATGATGAAGATCATACTAGTGGGACATCTGTAGTCTATAAGCATATCCTGGAAAGTCCCTGGTCGTAGGTATATCGAGACGGGGCATTGATATACCAGAGTAGACTAGCGTGTATGATACTAGACCCATATGATGGGCGATGGATGTTCCCACATTCATCAATGTTTGACATCAAGATCATATACGGGTGCTCAGTGCTGACTGGGTACACTGGACGGACTCACCGAGAACTCTTATATGGAATTATATCTATCGTCGGATAGCAGTTCTCAGGTGACACTGGTACAGGTTAGTCTGTAGACCCGAGATCGTCATGGAGTCTTGTGTGTTCTCCCACTGTACTTTGATTGCCACCCTGTAGGGTTGCTAGGCACGCGCACAAGGGTCTACGAGGCATCAACCATGCCCGATTAAAAATTTAGCCGTGCCGAACAACCCGAATACGGAACTTTAAACTAGAGATTAGGCGAAAACAAGCATGCTAAACATTTTAACACTAAGTGAGAGGGATTACAACCTTTGTAGATCCGGTCCTTCACTTCATATGCTCCGTGTTGTGGTCCCTTCGCTGCGATCATCAGGATCCGGACTCTCGAGAGGTTCCACGAAGAGAAAGACGCAACCTTTGCTTCCGATCTTCGATACTAAGATGATCTACCTTGAAGTTTCTTTAACACAAGCTAACACTCATGAAATGATGTGAACACCCTCATCTAAATAGCAAGGGAAGATGAGGATGATGAAGTAGGATTTTTTCTCTCTTTATTTATCTTTTTCTCATATTTATTCATCACAAAAATCAAAGCAAGAAAGGATTTCAAGCAAAGAAGAAGAAGGAAGAAGATGATGAACAATATTAGTATCCTTTTGTGATGAATAGGAAAAGAATAATATGATAGAATTATGCAACCATGGTCAAGTGAACCTTTGTAGAGAATTAACTAGGGTTAGGGTTTGGGTTGGGTTAAAGCATGAGTCACTTGAAAAAATCTTTATCATGACAAAATGAAAAGCTTCTAGAAACATCTAGAAAGCTTAACCCTAATCCAAACCCTAATCATGTTTAAACTCCACTAAACAAGTTGCATTAGTTATCATATCATGTTACAATATTATATATCACATATATAATATTTATCGTAACAAAATAAAATAATACTTTTAACATATATCGCATATATATCAATGTATTACCCGAGTGAGAAAAATAATCTTTTAGTGAGCAAATATTAGTTAATGTAATTTAATATATCATATATATTATTATACATTAAATTATCGAATCAACACTTGATCCGACAATCCGGCTATATCGCATATAACCGGCTAATATTTATCCGTACCGATTCATCGAATCAACACTTGATCCGATGACCCGGCTGATATCAAATATCGCGAGAATATAATACGGTATCTCATATCGTATTATCCTCGGTCCTGCACATATCACATATGTGCTCCTACTCCGTTTTGCCTAGTCAAGAAACCTCTGTGTAGGACTCTAAAGAATCGTCAATACGCCGGCAGTAGGTGATGATCATATCAAACACCCACAAGCTGCAAGCGGTCAGCTAAACGTAACAGCTACCCAGGTATTGAGCGCTCAGAAGATCAACAAGCAAGCCTGTACATTCTCCTGTGAATCCAAACAGTAACACTCCCGTACAGTCCGGTCTCGTCGTCTGATATGTTGCATATCTCGCCTAGGGGTGGTAAACGTCAGACCCCAGTAGCTCGATAAGTCGTGTCGATATGAGGTCTATAACAGTTCGAGAAACTACTGATAACACTTACCAGTAAATCTCAGCAACCCTGGCCAGGGATTTCCGGTTATAGCCAATCGAACACAGCACAACATCAACTCCCTATAACGGGAGAGACTAATCCCCTCCTATCGCTCATTGCCTCCATGTGATTCGGGACTGTACCCAAAAGCCACCTTTTTGCACGCCCTCTTGGACGTGGTATGATGGAAATCAAAGCACAGTGGGAACCACACAAGACTCTATGACGATCTCGGGTCAACAGACTACTCTGTACCAGTGTCACCGGAGAACTGCCATCTGACGTATGGTATAATACCATCTGGGAGTTCTCGGCGAGTCCGTCCAGTGTACCCAGTCTCCATTGAGCACCCGTACACCATCCTTGATGTCAAACACCGATGTATATGGGATCATCCATCGCCCATCATATGGGTCAAGATGCGTATACGCTAGTCTACTCTGGTGTATCGATGCCCTGTCTCGATACACCCTCGACTAGGAACAGTTATAGGATGTACTCGTCGACCACCGTAGCCCCACTAGTATGATCTCATCATAGTCCCAGTAGTCGAGTACATATCCTAAGGGCTTTATCAACATGTAATATAGAGACAATCAGAGTACATGTTAAGATAAAGTACAACCAGATAGCATACTATCATGTCGAGCAAGAAAGTCCTCCCTATATATGTCCTAGCATCCACTAATATATACATCGTATGTACAGTAATGGCCTCTAGGGCATACATATAACTAACACACCCTACCACGGCTCTACTGAGTCGTGCAAACAGGTGGCCGTTGGGTACAGTCCCGAGACACACGAAGGCAATGAACGATAGGAGGGGTTTCGTCTCTCCCGGTATTGGGAGTTGATGCTGTACTGTGCCCGACTGGTTATATCAGTAAGTCCCTGGCCAGGGCTGCCGAGAATTGCTGATAAGTGTTATCAGTAGTTTCTCGATCTGTTATAGACCAATCACCGGCACGACTTATTGAGTTATTAGGGTCGACGTTACCATCCCTAGGCTCGATATGCGGCATATCTGACGAAGAGACCGGACTGTACGGTAGTGTTGCCGGTTGGCTCGACGGGAGTTGTAGCAGGTTCGCTTGTTTTCTTCTGATCGCTCAATACCCGGGTGGCCGTTACGTTTAGCTGACCGCTTGCGGCTTGGGGGTACCTGATATGATCATCACCCTCTGCTGGCGTATTAACGAGTCTTAGAGTCCCACAAAGGAGTTACCCAGTCCAGGCGAAATGTTGTGGTGCGCGTATGCGATATGCGCATGCACCCGATTACAATGTGTGTATATGATACTGAACATTGATCGGGTGGCCTGCTTATGGTGGGGTCATATGAGATATGACCGGATTGATAAATCAAGTGTTGATTTATCATTTAACCATTGGTTTTCTCACTTAAAACCTTTTCTTGGATGATGGATGTGTGCATGCATGTGTGTTTTTCTTTCTTTCTTTCATGCTAGTTTCATGCACATATAGATGTGCATACATACACACATACATACACCCATCTATCATGGTTGTTAACATATGGAAATGGTGGCAATATAAGACTCACACCATGGATTAAGTGATGATTTATTATTTAATTTTGTATTTAAATAAAATTGAAAAGAAAAGGATAATCATTTCTAGCTTCTACATTCTTCCTTTAACCTAACCAAGCTTACCTACCTCTAACCTTGAGTTATCCTTATCTTTTTGATTTAAAACTCAAGTTAAATAATGTCTCCATCACTTTAACCATGGTTCATAGCAAGAAGAAATTAAATATATAATGATATATTTCTTTTTCTTCTTGAGGGTTATCATTATCTTTATCATCTCTTGTGAAAAATATTGCCACCATCTTCTTCCTCCTTCACACTTGCTCTCTAGTTTTTTCTAGTGAGTTAAACACACTTAAAGAAAGGTTTTTGAAGTGAGATTCCAAACCACAACATCATTCTATGTAAGTTTAGCCAACTTGTTTAGAGTGTTCTCTTCGGTTTTACGAAGTTGCGAGCTTGGACGTGGAACTTCGGGTGGATCGTCGTAGACGCAAGAGGACTTCAAGAGGACCTCCATTCAACACCCTAGAGACCAAGGAGTCCAGCGAAAGGGAGCTACAAAGGTTGTAGTCTCGAAACCCTAGTTTTGTTCGCTTTAAAAATACGAAACCCTAATTTTCTAGGATCAATTCCTTTGCATGCTTGTTTAGCACCATCAAAATTAAAACTTTAAGGCATGTGATGTTTCAAAACTCTTCATAGGGTGCTAGACAAACCTTACAATGACGAGGGTTGACTTTCTACCATCTGGAAGATCAATAGTGATATTGTTCTAGACTCGCCACAGTTTTAAGTAAAATGGATTTTTTCAGAAAACAGAAGTGGGAGTATGGTAGAACTGGAAGTGATTCCAGAACCGCAAACGATTACTGAAAATTTGATAAGAACCTAAAGATTCAATCTGGTTTGACATTCCATTGGCCACTCCGCAGATATGGTGGGTAACCTCAGGCGCTCGAGAGGTACTTCGGTATGCTCAAGGACGGTGGCGGGGAGGTTCTTGTTTACCACTTGCCATTGCTGTTGTTCCAGACTGTGAGACCCGGTAGGAGGATGAGTATAGCGTCGTTCTAAACTAGCTTTAGAAATGTACGTGTATATGACTCTGCCAGAGGGTTGTCGTGGTCAGTGGGAGCAGCGGAAGCATAGTGGACAAGTGGCTTATGTCTATTTATAGACTAAAGCAGAAATAGCGGAGATAGATCATCTATTTCTGATGTGACAGTCATAGGTTTGACTTCATCAGAATAGGGGATGGATCTGTTAAGAAGGTAGTAGGGTGTGCTATCCTGGTATATGGATGACATACATAGAGTAGGAAGTGATGTTCCTATACTACGATCGGTTATACTTTGGTTGTCACATAGTGGTTTCTCCGCATGGGACTTGGATATTATATCAGACATTCTGGTTACTGGATCTATGGTTTTAGATCTAGATTTGGGTAGTTTCCCAATCAGGGTACTTAGACAGTATTCTAAAGGTATTTTAGGATGGATGACTCCTGGCACGGTAGTATACCTGCAGGTGATGGAGTCACCCTCTCTAAAGGTGTCTTACAGACTAAAGTGGAGAGGGATGTGCATGATTGGCAGATCACTTGCTTAGGCAATTGAGTCAATCATGAGATGTCAAGTACCACACCAGATGTTGTTTTTGCAATAGATGCAATAAGTTAATATTGATCCAATCCTGGAGAAACAGTCAGAAGCAGTTTTAGAACATAAGTGGATGTTCTAGGGATATGATAACGACATCCTCTTTTGGGAGACGGTTATCATTCCAGGCTTCCAAGGTGACCTGGATGACAGAGAGGTTGTCAGAGTTATAGTTTTCCTTCTGATGAGGGGCAGTATTTTGGACAGGTGGTCCAAGAAGATACTGAGGCAGGCATGGAGCAGGATACTGATTAAGTTCAGTTGACGATACAGTCTAAGAAGTTTGGATTTGGAGTTCATTTATGAGCTAGGTCCCATCAGACATCCAGACACATTCTAAGACAAGTATTGCTCATTTCGGGAGATGGCTTTCTCCGCGAACTTGAGATATAGAGAGATATAGAAAGAAACATCAAAGCGGATCCACTCGCTGAGGCTATTCCTCGAACGCAATAGTTTCACAAACGGGCTTTGTGAGACTGACTAGTAGAAGAGTTGGGTGTTCGGTATCACACGGGCTGTGAGTATGCGACATTGCAATAATTAGCCTTGAGTGCAAGTGGGAGATTGTTGGAGATAGAGCCCTCAGAGTCAATTATTGGATCACAGGCACGTGATTGTAATGATTGAGGGAGGACCTATTTCGGTAGGACAGTCTTACTCAAGATGATAGTATGCTATCTGGTTTACCTTTATCATCGTGTACTGCTTTAGGTGACCTTACAGGTCACTATTGTACGTTGATAGAGTCCCTAGGATTCTTGCTTGACTGCCAGCAGTATGAGGGCGATCATATACGTGGGAGCTGGTAGTCTATAAACACATCCTTAAAAGGTCCCTAGTCGTGGGAGTTTCGAGACAAGGCATCGATACTCCAGAGTAGACTAATGTATACAGTCGAGACCCCAACGAGGGGCGGTGGCCGGTCTCATAAGCCACCGGTGTCAGTTGGCTCACCTAAGATGTATACAGGTGGTCATTGGGTTATGAGTACACCGGACAGGACTCCCCGGGAACATGCTAGTTGGTCTTATACCTGATGATTGGTTCGAAAAGGTGTTTGTAGTGTAACCGCAATCAGAACGGTGTCGCGTGTAGCTAGACCGAGGTGAGTACGGGTCGTCCTCAGGGAAATGTTGAATCTTTTACTCTTACTTTAGACGTGTTGAAAAAGAGAGGAGGAAATAAGAATTTTGTAGAATGGTTTCTAGATCTACGTTAAGCAAGAATGCAAAAATATAGATCTAGATTATTTTAGAGATGTAGATAATATAATAAGAGGGCTTGTAGGGTTCGTTAGGATTTAGTAGTTATGGACGATTAATTAAAAGTTACCCTTTTTATCCTTTAATAGATTTATAACTACAACGACGGTGATGCGTGTAGATTAGGGTTTCTGGAGGGAAAAGGAATCCCACTCTTAACCCTTATCTCGACACGGAACTCCGTTCATATCTAGCCTTTACCAAAACAATCATTAATCTAATCTCTAATCGCGGTCGGAACTAGCAAAGAATTGTTAGCGCGCCCGATTAGGATGTTAATGATTCTTTTAATAAAGTTCATAAACTTTATAGGACTTAAAAAGGGTTTAGAGATGTTCATCGTCCATTAGCCTACCCTAATCCTACGAACCCTAACAAGCGGAGAATTACTCGCGCATGTTGGGAGAAAAAGAGATGGAAAGAAATTGTATAATTAAATTACGAAGAAATAGAATAAGAAAAAAAAAGCTACCTTTATTAATCAACAAAATTCATTACACTTGAATCCTTAGAAAATGATTACAAATCTAGTTGCTTCTCGATCTCTTCCAAGGAGGTAGATGAACCGTTGATGATCAGCCTGGATGCGTGAGCCGTCTGGGACTTCGTGATCGCGTCGGCTTGATAAATTTTCCAGGAGGCTCTCGGTCCCTTTTTATAGTCCAAAGCCATAACCTTTTGCTTCCAAAGTTGGTAAAATATAGCAAAGATTCATCGCCCAAAATTTAGGCAAGTAATCCCTCTATCATGCCGCGGATCCGCGGCATAAGGGTGGATAAGGCCGCGGATCCACGGCCGTTTAATCACATCCCTTCATCAAAATTTTGGATCTCTGTCCTTATGACATTTGGCGATCCTTGGAACCTTTGTATCATGGAAATCTTCTCGTGGTTGCTGCCAGACTTGGTCTCCAAGTTTTGCTTTCTTAATTAGGCAAGTCTTCTTCAATAAATTGATCTCTTTGATTCTAGTCTTGAAAAATTCTGCACAACTTAGAAAAATTCTGCACAATAACTCAAATAAGATTTAGTAGACTTAGTTCTACTAGGATTAGGTCAATGAATTTATTTGCATACATTTTTCTACAAAATACTAATTATAATATATCAACACATGGAAAATAGTATTTTTACACATAAACCCTCATATGTATGATATATTATAATAAAGTCCTTTTTAATATGAAAATGATAGGAACAATGTAATAACAAATGTGCAGTTTTATCAACTGAACAAATACCCCCAAACTTATCTTTGATCGTCCCGAGGAAACTAGTTTATTCAAGAGGAGAAAAAGAAAGGAGAAAACTAAGCACACTTTCGTAGGCAGACACGATTGCACTGAGCACGTGCAACAAGCTGTTAAACCTCCAGGTGTCCCTAGTAGGAGGAGTGTTGTCTCCTGAGGGTTTTCAGCGGATTACACCCACAAAATCCAATAACAAAAGAGAGATGGTGAAATTTACATATAAAGATAAGAACCATGAAAGAAAGACTTTGAAAATAAGAGTTTCCAACTACACTAGCTTTTCAGTTGTCATGAACCCTATCTTAATAGTCATGAAAAGATGTTAGAAATCACATTATCCCTCAATAAAACATCGTCTTTATTCTTCATTCCTACCTTTCGTCCAAACATTGATCATATACCCCTACGTGTGTGTATAGAACATCCCTACACTCGGAGAATTCAATTCAAGCTATCATACTCTTGTCCATCTACCTTAGTACTTTTTAACTTGATGAATACTTAGGGTTGCTCACACCTTTTCATGCGACCGTTAATACTTCTTGAGGTACTAACCGACCGATTACTCATGTGCTTGCTGATTAGGTGATAATATTTTCCTCGTCTTGCACCACCTAAGGCTTAGCAGTGACTCCCAGACCAGTTGGCCTTAGGGCACTAGGTGAAGAGGCACCCTCGCTATATTTTTTTATTGCTGCCTTGGCGATAACAAAACCAGTGTTCATTTTTTCTTTTCACCATTTTTATATTTTCTTCATTTTCTTTTATTTCCTTCATACTTTGGATTTTAGACAAGAGCATTTCAAGGTATCCTCTACTATCCCGAGTTTCAAGACGTGTGTAAGTGCATATAGTAGGGTATCAACATTCAAATGTTTGGCTTCCAGAATAGAAACTATTTTTCAAACTTATTTTTATCCTCAGATTAGTGACTTCCTTCATCTTACTAACCCTTGGGACAACAGCTCATAACTACTTATTACCAGTTCGTTTAAGAAAACTTCTAATTTTCTTGGTTTTCTTAAACTATTCCTATCCTTTGGATGTAATTTTTCACTTTCTACTCGTTTGTTATAAATTTTTTTAATGCCCAGTGTCAAAGATAATTTAGTGAATACAAACCTCCCCCCAAACCTGTTTTCAGCAGTGTCCTCACTGATGTAGCCTTTTGAGAATATGTACCTGTATACTAAGGGAGAGATACAAGGGGTAAAATAATAGTTAAATGAAAAATTCCCCCAAACTTATTCTTTGACACGCACTGATATTCAATCAAATCATTTTTTACTCACCTCCATTCTTAAAATGTGAAAAAGTTATCAAAACATGGAGGTGAGGCGGAGGAAATTTAGTTTTGATAAAGCGGCTCCTGTAAAAACAGGAGCTCCTCCACGGGGTCAGCAGAAAAATACGGTTTTAATCTATGCCCATTCACTTTAAAAATCGAACCGTTTTTCAAATTTTCGACTTCAACTGCCCCGTGCGGGTGTACATACCGCACCACAAAAGGTCCTTTCCAACGAGATTTAAGCTTACCCGGATGAAGATGGAGACGGGAATCGTAAAGAAGGACTTGTTGCCCCGATGTGAAGGTTTTTCTAGAAAGATTTTTATCGTGGAACACTTTAGTCCCGTTCTTTACTATCACCGCATTATCGTAAGCTTCATCACGGAGTTCGCTTAGCTCATTTAACTGCAGCTTCCGATAGCTGCCTGCATGATCAAGATCAAAATTAAGCTCTTTAATAGCCCACATTGCTTTATGTTCGATCTCGACAGGGAGGTGGCATGCCTTCCCAAACACAAGGCGGTATGGAGACATACCAAGATCGGTCTTATAAGCGGTGCGGAATGCCCAAAGAGCATCCGTCAATTTGGTTGACCAATCTTTACGGTTTTTTGAAACCGTCTTCTCCAATATCTGTTTGATCTGTCTATTTGAGATCTCAGCCTGCCCACTTGTTTGGGGATGATAAGGCGTAGAAAGCTTGTGAGTGATTGAATATTTCTGCATCAAGGCCTCGAAAGACCTATTGCAGAAATGTGTCCCGTTGTCGCTAATGATAGCGCGAGGGTGTCCGAATCGCGAAAAGATATTTTCTTTAAGGAACTTAATGACAACTTTATTGTCATTAGTGCGACACGGTATAGCTTCCACCCACTTCGAGACATAATCAACCGCTAACAAGATATATAGATTCCCAAAGGAGTTGGGAAAAGGGCCCATAAAATCAATACCCCAAACATTAAATATTTCCACAACCAATATAGGTTGGAGCGGCATCTCGTTCCTTTGTGAAATCCGACCCAAATGCTGACATCGCGGACAAGTTTTGCAATGTTCAAATGCATCTTTAAATAATGTTGGCCAATAAAAACCACATTCCAAAACTTTCTCCGCCGTTTTTCGAGGACCAAAATGACCGCCGAATGCCTGATCATGACAAAATGATAACACGCTCTTGAATTCATCGTTAGGGACACACCTGCGAATGATTTGATCAGAACAATACTTGAATAGATAAGGTTCATCCCAGTAAAAATATTTTACTTGGGATAGAAATCGAAGTTTGTCTTGTTTCGACCAATCGCTAGGTATAAGTCCCGTTGCAAGATAGTTCACGATATCCACGAACCAAGGTTCGTAGGATACATTCAAGAGCTGTTCGTCAGGAAATGAGTCATTTATCGGCACGGTCACAGTTGGCGAAGAAGTGATGCGTGAAAGATGGTCGGCTACAATGTTTTCACATCCACTCTTGTCTTTGATGACAAGATCAAATTCTTGTAACAATAGGATCCAACGTGTAAGTCCACGTTGCCGTCCCCGGTTCTTGCGGGGAGGCGGAAACGGTATAAAAATCAAATTTTTAGCGCATGGGGCAACATGGACTAACAAAGTCGGGATCTTTTCTAAACTAAACTAGCTATCATGCTAAAGAGAGTTAGCTACTCGGATAAAAAGGTTATACCTAACTTGAACTCCTTCTTCTTGAAACCCTTGTAGGGTTTGATGGTGCTTTCCTCGTCGCCTTCTTCCGTCAAAGATGGATCCACCTGAGGGTTCGACCTTCGGGCTCCTTTCTCGAACTTTGAGAGAACTAAGATCTTTGGCTTGCTAAACCTCTAACCCTAGAGTGAGTAGAGAGTGGCTTTGGGGTGTTTTTATCTCAAGGAGAGGGATTCTCAACACATGAGAAGGGATCTCCTTGAACTAGAGGAGGAAGAAGAAGAAGTGAGGAGAGAGAAGTGTTATGATAGAATGAATAAAATCCTTCTCATTTTGCAACCATAACAAAATGAAAAGAATTATCAAATTAACAATAATAATAAAAATGAAATAGTTGATGGAAGGTTTGGAATGACCATTATCATTACATTCATTAAATGAATTTTGCTAGAATCAAAGAGCATCTTTGATATGTAATGATGATGGTCAAACTTTCAACCATGGTCAACAAGTCAACCATGGTCAACAAGTCAACCTTGGTCAACAAGTCAACAAAACCAACCATGACACAATTTCATTTAATTAATATTATTAATTGATATAACATAAATTCATTAGGGTTTGGAAAAAGACGACTGTCAACTGTGCATACGCACCCGTTCCGAAACACTAATGAAAATCCTCTTCCTCCGCCTCAATCAACTGTGCATACACACCCGCATTCTTGTTCCGAGGAACATGAATACTAAGAGATAAAATCAACCCCAAAACATATACCAGTATCTGGCTCAAACCAGAGCCAGCTAGTAATATCTGTCCGGACTCCAAACGTGCACAAGTGCGCGGATGAGAACGAACCCTGTCGCAAAACCATGCGACCTCTACACTGTTTTGCCCAGAGGCGAATAGCCCTCTGTGTGGGACTCTAAAGACTCGACACTACGCTGGCAGTGGGTTTAACCACAGACCGCAAGCGGCACTAGCTGTGCGTAACGATCCCCAGGTAGATGTCGATAAGAAGACTGATAAGGTGAACCCCATCTGAACTCCCACTGAGTCTGAATGTGACAGTCTCCGTACAGTCCGGTCTGTTCGTCTGATACATCACATGTCGGGCCTAGGGGGCGGTAAACGTCAGTCCCCTAATAGCGGTACAAGTCGTGTCGGAGTGAAGCCCAAAACACCCTGAGATAACACTGGAAGCCTACCAGTATATCTCGCTTGCCCTGGCCAGGGACTACTCGTGTAATGGCTCTCCTAGACACAGTGCGTTGTCAACCCCCAATACCGGGAGAGACGAATCCTGTCTAACCGTCACTGCCTCCAAGTGCTTCGGGACTGCACCCAACCACTACCTGTTTGCACGACTCCTTTGAGCCGTAGTAGGGTAGTGATCAAAGTGCAGTGGGAACACACTCGAGGCGAAGTGCCAGTGTCAAGTCAGCGGACTAAGCTGTACTCATGTCACCTGGGAACTGATAACTGACGATAGGTATAATACCAACTTGTCAGTTCCCGACGAGTCCTGTCCAGTGTACTCGTAACCTAACGAGCACCCACATACTATCTCAAGTACGACGTACTGACGGCTGTGGGACAGACCGTCTCCCACACTGGGATGAGAAGCGCATGCGCCAGTCTACTCCGGAGTATCGATGCCCTGTCTCGATAGTCCTGCGACTAGGGACCTGTATAAGGATGTGCTTATAGATTACCCAGCCCCCACTAGTGTGACTGCCATCACAACGCTGGTAATCAAGCAAAGATCCTAAGGGCTCCACCAATGCGTATAAGTGATATGATAAAATAAACACATGTACACATTGAAGTAGAAACAAACCAAGTAGCATACTACTATTTTGAGCAAGATTGTATATACAAGGTGAATATCCCAAGCTTCCATTAAGTAATATACAAACCAGTATGATACAGTAATGGCCTCTAGGGCATATACACTAACAATCTCCCATTTGCACTAAGGCCATATACTGGCGTATCGAAGACCTATCATCTCGATCAGCCGCTCGAACTGTGTCTGGGGTAGGGCCATGGTGAATGGATCTGCAGTGTTTTCTTCTGAAGCAACCCTCCGAACCTCGATCTCCTTGCGATCCACGATTTCTCTGATCAGGTGATACCGCCTCAAGATGTGTCTGGATCTCTGATGGGACCTGGGTTCCTTCGCTAAAGCTATAGCCCCGTTGTTGTCGCAATACAGAGGTATTGGGTCAACAATGGACGGAACCACCTGAAGTTCTTTCAAGAACTTCCTCATCCAGACAGCTTCTTTTGCGGCATCAGATGCAGCGATGTATTCCGCTTCCATCGTCGAGTCTGCAACGGTTTCCTGTTTGGAACTCTTCCAACACACCGCCCCTCCATTGAGGGTAAAGACAAAACCCGACATGGACTTGGAATCATCCTTGTCACTCTGGAAGCTGGAGTCAGCAAAGGCCTCGATCTGGAGGTCTTTTCCGCCATACACCAAGAACATCTCCTTAGTCCTTCTCAGGTACTTGAGAATGTTCTTTACTGCTATCCAGTGTTTCTCCCCAGGGTTTGACTGATACCGGCTTACCACACTAAGTGCATAAGCTACATCCGGTCTGGTACACAACATCGCATACATTATAGAGCCTACCGCAGAAGTGTAGGGTATAATAGACATGCGATCCCTCTCTAAATCAGTCTTGGGAGACATCTCTTTAGAGAGGGTGATCCAGTGACAAGCCGGTAGGTTACCGCGCTTGGAATCTTCCATACTGAATCTCTTCAGTATAGTGTCGATGTACCTGGACTGTGAAAGTCCTAATATCCTCTTGGATCTATCACGATGGATCCGGATCCCCAGGATGTATGAGGCATCACCCAGGTCTTTCATGGAGAACCTTTGTGACAAGAATACCTTGACAGATTGTAGCATAGGAATGTCATTTCCTATTAAGAGAATGTCATCCACGTATAAAACGAGGAATACTACAGTTCTCGCTACAAATCTACTATAGATGCATGGTTCATCTGGATTTTTGATAAAGCCAAATTCCTTGACCGTCTCATCAAAACAGATGTTCCAACTCCGCGATGCCTGCTTTAGTCCATAAATGGACTTAAGCAACTTGCACACCTTTCCGCTGCTCCCACTCTGAATGAAACCCTCTGGCTGGTCCATATAGACACACTCCTCTAAATTTCCATTTAGAAAAGCGGTCTTTACGTCCATTTGCCAAATCTCATAATCGTGGAAGGCAGCAATGGCAAGAAGAATCCGAATGGATTTCAGCATAGCCACTGGAGAAAAGGTTTCGTCATAGTCCAAACCAGGTCTTTGACGAAAACCCTTTGCTACAAGTCTAGCTTTATAGGTCTCAACCTGTCCATCTACACCAATCTTCCTTTTGAAGATCCACTTGCATTCTACGGGTTTTTCCCCGTCTGGAGCAATGTCCAACGTCCATACTTTGTTGGTGTACATGGACTCCATTTCGGTCCGCATTGCATCCAGCCATTTTACCGAGTCAACGCTCTGAACGGCCTGCTGGAAGCTAGTAGGCTCATCATAATCTATGATGCAATCCTCTCTATCCCCGTCTATGAGAAAACCGTAGTATCTCTCGGGCGGATGAGACTGCCTACTACTCCTGCGGAGCGGCGTAGGAATGTCCTGTTCTTTTGAACCTTCTGGTTCCACTAAACTTTCAGTAATAGTCTGTGGTTCTGGAATTTCTTCCAGTTCTATTGTGCTCCCACTTATCTGGTTTTCCAAAAACTCAGTTTCCAAGAAGTAGGCATGACGAGAAACAAGAACTTTTTGATCCTCTTCACAGTAGAAGAAATATCCCTTGGAGTTCTTTGGATATCCCACAAACTTGCACTGTACTGAGCGTGCCTCGAGCTTGTCCGCATGCTGCTTTTTAACAAAAGCTGGACATCCCCATGTCTTAATGTGATTAAAATGGGGCCTCTTCCCACACCACATCTCAAATGGTGTGGTAGGCACAGTTTTAGTAGGAACTCGGTTCAAAAGGTATGCAGCTGATTCTAGCGCATACCCCCAGAATGATCATGGTAACTCAGCATTACTCATCATGGACCGTACCATATCCAATAGGGTCCGGTTCCGTCTCTCCGATACACCGTTATGTTGCGGAGTGTATGGAGGAGTAAGCTGAGAGAGAATTCCATTCTCTTTTAAGTAATTCAGGAACTCGGCACTTAAGTATTCTCCACCTCGATCCGATCTTAGAATCTTGATACTTTTGCCGGTTTGTTTTTCTACTTCATTCTTATATTCCTGGAACTTTTCAAAAGCTTCGGACTTATGTTTCATTAAGAAGACATAACCGTACCTTGAAAAGTCATCCGTAAAGGTAATGAAGTAAGAATAACCGCTTCGCGCATGTGTAGACATTGGACCGCACACGTCGCTGTGTACGAGTCCCAAGAGCTCGCTCGCTCTTACTCCGTGTCCAGTGAACGGAGTCTTTGTCATCTTTCCTTTGAGAAAGGATTGACAAGTGGCATATGATTGATATTCGAACGGATCCAAATATCCTTCTGTATGTAACTTAGTCAACCGTCTCTCATTGATGTGACCCAGTCTACAATGCCATAAGAAAGTCTGATTAATATCTGGAGACTTTCTTTTGTGTGTATTCTGGACATTGAAAATCTGTGGTTGGTTTAATACGTATATACCATTGCTCAGTGTACCTGACCTAATCAGAACTTGATTAAGGTGAATGTTTACAACATTACTTACAAACGCAAATTCATAACCTTCTTTTGAAACCAAAGATACAGAAATGATATTACAAGTTGCGTTAGGTACAAAAAAGCAATTATGTAAAACCAAAACATGTCCATCTGACATTCCCAGGTGATAGTCCCCCACGGCTTTAGCATCCATGCTAGCTCCGTTCGCAACTCTGAGGGTCATGTCACCTGCCTTCAAAACCCTACGGTTTCTCAACGCCTGCAAAGAATTACAGATATGAGATCCTGATCCGGTATCCAATACCCAGGAAGTAGAGTTTATCGAAAGACAGTTTTCAATAACATACACACCTGAAGCTGAAGCCGTAACCTGCTTCAGTTCCTGTGTCCTGGCCTTCCAAGCCCTGCAATCTTTCTTCCAGTGTCCACTTTTATGACAATAGAAGCATTCTTCTTTACCCACAAGCTTCCCCGCTATCTTTGTTGCCTTTACCTTTCCCTTCGTATCCACTTTACTAACACCGCCCCTTGGTTTGGCGGGGGCTTTCTTCTTCTTTCCCTTGGCTTTCGCCTTGGACCTAGAAGAAGAAGATCCTCCTACAAACAAAGTGGGTGTTTCCCTACCTTTCTGTAGGGGGCCCTCTGCGCTCCTCAGCATGTTGAGGAGTTCTGAAAGTTCAACTTCTTTTTCTTGTAAGTTGAAGTTCAGTATAAACTGGGCGTAAGTGGAAGGAAGGGACTGGAGAATCAAGTCCGTATAGAGCTCATTCTCCAACGTGGTCCTAAGTTCTGCGAGCTCCTCAATGTAGCCAATCATCTTAAGCACGTGTTCCGCTACCGATGATCCGACGGCCAATCTTGCCGAAAATAACTTTTTCGATATTTCGTATCTTGCGATACGAGACTGCTCTCCATACAGTTCTTTTGTATGGAGAAATATGGATTCCAGGTCCATATTCTCGTGCCTCCTCTGATGTTCGTTGTCCATAGAGGCAAGCACGAGGCACTTGGCCTTCGCGCAATCAATCTCCCAAGTCTTACGGATTTCCTTATCCGCGACGCTGGAGGTGGGACCTGGGACGGGGGGAGCTTTGGTGGTAAGAAGATACCCCAGCTTGTCGTAAGTGATTGCCATCTTGACATTCCTGAGCCAATCTTTGTAGTTTGGCCCTGTCAGTATGTTTTTATCTAGAAGTAACTTAAGTCCAGTCATGTTGATTGGTCGCTGCAATTAGGAGAGAGAGAAGAAACACTCAGCACGATGCTCTTGCAAGTTTAGAATGGTTTTTAATTTGTCTAAACAGGATGGCTCCCACTATCTCTCGAATCCCTCCTCAAACCATAAAGGAAGAATTAGTCGGGATCAATCCCACCGCACAATACTTGCTTAACCGTTCAGCCAGGCCAGTGTCGGTACTTCGAGGGAGGTTTTCCAACGCTTTCGCGAAGTTCCTTAATTTAAGAACCTCTTTTCCCTGGGGGCGTAGCCTCGCTGACACCTTTCTAGGCACCTACTAGGTTTATAGCATTGATCGTTTAGTGAGAAATTTCCCGAGGAGTAGCATATACTCACAGTAGGATCGGGATCCAAATATCATCGCGTGACGAAACTAAAGGAATCCTACCAGGATCATCACACTCCAAATGGTATGCAAATCTAGCAAGTTTCAGTACTTATGAAACTCCCGATATGGATTTTTGCCCCATGCTCTTATGACCTTGACTTTGGCCAACAAATCATAAGTCACATGTCAAGTTCTACCCGTCATTCTCCAGGTTAATTTGAATCCACCCGTGCCTACCCTTGACTTTGGCCAACAAGGCAGTACGACTGTTTCAAATCAACGCATCTATCTATGCTGCACATGAATACCCAATAGCTACCAATCACTATGCCTTGACTTTGGCCAACAAACACAGCTTGAATACTATTGACTATTCATGTGAAACGACGGAGGGCTACGAATGGTTTTGGCTAAACCGTGAACGTAGTGAACTTGATATAATCGATGGAACGAGATAGCTTTTAAAAGGAGTGGCTCAAGCTCCGCATTTAAAAGTTAGTTTTGAAAAGAACCGAGTGGTTTTTCGAAAGTGTTCCAACGACTTTAGCTTGGTTTATTATCTTGCATTAGTTCTTTTAATGCGTCCCATCATTTAATCCTACCATTGTAGAAAACAACCAAAATATGACGTACGCTTATGCCATTCGCATTCGCCATGGGGTCCCGTCATCACCCGTTAGGTTACTTAACTAACGACAGAGCGGGGGCTGGGCTAGCGCGGCTGTAAAACATAAGCAACGCCTAAATAGTTATTAATATATAGCAATGATAGACATTACAGATCACAGATGAATACATTGGATATACTAGGAATCCGCAATCCTTTCGAGCCTGCAACGAAAAGCGGATTACACGGTCGTGGTGAATAGCCAAAACCCCACCCAAGACCCCTACGGGTGCGGCAAACTACCCGCCAAGTACCCCGAAGTGGAGCAACCTCCCTCATCGCCGTGAGTAGGCCACTCGGTACTTCGAGATACCCGGTAGTTTGTGCACCCCTCCATGGGTCTATCCTAGGAGCAAAAACAGTAAAAAGAATTATACAATGACGGCTACAACCCCGACCCGGTTGTGCGGCCATACAAATAATAATATTACATCAATTTACATTTTACATGAATGAAAGAAAAAGAAACACTCATCTCACATCCACCCCGGCTATTCACCCGCGACAGTCCAACGCATTCATATACACAAACCATCATCAAACACAGATCACAGATATGTATAACCCCGACTAATCGACATATAGCGATTTGCCGACGTTCAATACATATAAACATCACAGATATAACCAATATAGTCAAAGTGTAGTGAAGTTCAATAAAAATACGGATTTATAGGCCCCCAAAAACAAATTTCTTTTCTGGAAAACCTGGGCACTAACAAACCATCTGAAAAATCCCAAAACCCTACCAGAAGAACACTGCACAAAACCCGATCACGAGAGAAGCCCAAACGGCGGCGGTTCCGCGGCAAATGCATACCTATTGCCGCGGAACCGCGGTGGTTTGAGGGAATCAGGGGATCGTTTTTGGTGGGTGTTCTCACAAAACCCTGAGCCGATTTTAGGAGTAAAACATTTTAATTTTAGAGCACAAAAAATTTCAACAGAAAGTTATGGTTTTTGTTTTTCCGGTTTTTGCGATTTTTTCGTTCGAACTTCCAGACACTTTACTACAAAGCTAGTTTAAGTTTAGTTAGGCTCTGATACCACTGTAAGTCCATGTTGCCGTCCCCGGTTCTTGCGGGGAGGCGGAAACGGTATAAAAATCAAATTTTTAGCGCATGGGGCAACATGGACTAACAAAGTCGGGATCTTTTCTAAACTAAACTAGCTATCATGCTAAAGAGAGTTAGCTACTCGGATAAAAAGGTTATACCTAACTTGAACTCCTTCTTCTTGAAACCTTTGTAGGGTTTGATGGTGCTTTCCTCGTCGCCTTCTTCCGTCAAAGATGGATCCACCTGAGGGTTCGACCTTCGGGCTCCTTTCTCGAACTTTGAGAGAACTAGGATCTTTGGCTTGCTAAACCTCTAACCCTAGAGTGAGTAGAGAGTGGCTTTGGGGTGTTTTTATCTCAAGGAGAGGGATTCTCAACACATGAGAAGGGATCTCCTTGAACTAGAGGAGGAAGAAGAAGAAGTGAGGAGAGAGAAGTGTTATGATAGAATGAATAAAATCCTTCTCATTTTGCAACCATAACAAAATGAAAAGAATTATCAAATTAACAATAATAATAAAAATGAAATAGTTGATGGAAGGTTTGGAATGACCATTATCATTACATTCATTAAATGAATTTTGCTAGAATTAAAGAGCATCTTTGATATGTAATGATGATGGTCAAACTTTCAACCATGGTCAACAAGTCAACCTTGGTCAACAAGTCAACAAAACCAACCATGACACAATTTCATTTAATTAATATTATTAATTGATATAACATAAATTCATTAGGGTTTGGAAAAAAACGACTGTCAACTGTGCATACGCACCCGTTCCGAAACCCTAATGAAAATCCTCTTCCTCCTCCTCAATCAACTGTGCATACACACCCGCATTCTTGTTCCGAGGAATATGAATACTAAGAGATAAAATCAACCCCAAAACATATACCAGTATCTGGCTCAAACCAGAGCCAGCTAGTAATATCTGTCCGGACTCCAAACGTGCACAAGTGCGCGGATGAGAACGAACCCTATCGCAAAACCATGCGACCTCTACTCTGTTTTGCCCAGAGGCGAATAGCCCTCTGTGTGGGACACTAAAGACTCGACATTACGCTGACAGTGGGTTTAACCACAGACCGCAAGCGGCACTAGCTGTGCATAACGATCCTCAGGTAGATGTCGATAAGAAGACTGATGAGGTGAACCCCATCTGAACTCCCACTGAGTCTGAATGTGACAGTCTCCGTACAATCCGGTCTGTTCGTCTGATACATCGCATGTCGGGCCTAGGGGGCGGTAAACGTCAGTTCCCTAATAGCGGTACAAGTCGTGTCGGAGTGAAGCCCAAAACAGCCTGAGATAACACTGGAAGCCTACCAGTATATCTCGCTTGCCCTGGCCAAGGACTACTCGTGTAATGGCTCTCCTAGACACAGTGCGATGTCAACCCCCAATACCGGGAAAGACGAATCCTGTCTAACCGTCACTGCCTCCAAGTGCTTCGGGACTGCACCCAACCACTACCTGTTTGCACGACTCCTTTGAGCCGTGGTAGGGTAGTGATCAAAGTGCAGTGGGAACACACTCGAGGCGAAGTGCCAGTGTCAAGTCAGCGGACTAAGCTGTACTCATGTCACCTGGGAACTGATAACTGACGATAGGTATAATACCAACTTGTCAGTTCCCGACGAGTCCTGTCCAGTGTACTTGTAACCTAACGAGCACCCGCATACTATCTCAAGTACGACGTACTGACGGCTGTGGGACAGACTGTCTCCCACACTGGGATGAGAAGCGCATGCGCCAGTCTACTCCGGAGTATCGATGCCCTGTCTCGATAGTCCTGCGACTAGGGACCTGTATAAGGATGTGCTTATAGATTACCCAGCCCCCACTAGTGTGACTGCCATCACAACGCTGGTAATCAAGCAAAGATCTTAAGGGCTCCACCAATGCGTATAAGTGATATGATAAAATAAACACATGTACACATTGAAGTAGAAACAAACCAAGTAGCATACTACTATTTTGAGCAAGATTGTATATACAAGGTGAATATCCCAAGCTTCCATTAAGTAATATACAAACCAGTATGATACAGTAATGGCCTCTAGGGCATATACACTAACACAACGTATTAGCCTGGCCTTTGTTTCCTTCTTCGTTAAAAGATGTCGTGGGGCGGAGTGATCTGTGTAAACCACAATAGGCGAGCCAATCAAGTAGGGCCTGAATTTCTCTAATGCAAATACAACTGCCAAGAGTTCTTTCTCGGTAGTTGTGTAATTTATTTGTGCATCATTCAAGGTCCTACTTGCATAGTAAATTACATGTGGCATCTTATCAATATGCTATCCCAATACAGCACCAATAGCAAAATCTGATGCGTCACACATAAGCTCGAACAGGTGGTTCCAATCCGGAGATGATAGAACGGGGGCTGTAGTGAGTGATTCTTTAAGCGATTCAAAAGCAGCCTCACAATCCGAATTGAAGTGAAAAGTAGTGTCCTTGGCCAATAGAAGGGTTAAGGTCTAGCAATTTTGCTAAAGTCCTTAATAAATCTCCTATAAAATCCTGCATGGCCAAGGAAGGATCGTATATCTTTGACGCAGTTGGGACGAGGGAGGTTATGAATGACATCTATTTTAGCTCTGTCAACCTCAATGCCTTTTCATGAAATTATATGTCCAAGTACAATACCTTCTTGGACCATAAAATGGCATTTTTCCCAATTCAAAGTTATAAGGGTAAGAACCGCGTCAAGATTACGAAGGCAGTCCTCAAAGGAGTCCCCAAAAATGGAGAAATCGTCCATAAAAATTTCTAGAAAATTTTCCACCATATCTGAAAATATCCCCATCATGAACCGCTAAAATGTAGCGGGAGCGTTGCATAACCTAAAGGGCATGCGTCTATAAGCAAAAGTTCCGAAATGACAAGTAAAAGTTGTTTTATCTTGATCCTTTTCGGCGATGGGGACCTGGTTATAGCCAGAGTATCCATCTAAGAAACAGTAGTAATCGTGTCCAGCTAATCGTTCTAACATCTGGTCAATGAAAGGTAGAAGGAAGTGATCTTTCCTCGTCGCGGCATTGAGTTTCCTGTAATCAATACATACGCGCCACCCAGTTTGGGTGCGCGTTTGGTTTAACTCATTAGCCTCATTAGTGATGACCGTGATGCCAGACTTTTTAGGGACCACATGAATTGGACTTACCCATTGGCTATCAGATATGGGGTAAATTATTCCACTATCAAGGCACTTGACGATTTCATTCTTTACCGCCTCCTTCATAACGGGATTTAACCGTCTTTGTGGGTCTCGGGTTGGTTTGTCTTCATCCATCAGATGTATGTGATGTTCAACAATTAAGGGACTAATCCCTTTGATGTCGGCCATTGTCCAACCAAATGCTTGCCGATTCGATCTCAACACTGCCAAAAGTGCATTCTCTTGCTCTAAGGCTAGAGAAGCGGAAATAATCACTGGCAAAGTCTCATTCTCTCCTAAATATGCATATTTAAGATGAGAAGGTAGCGGTTTGAGATCAAGAATTGGCGGAGAGACAATAGAAGGTGGGGTAAGGGAATGATATTCGGACTCCTTAAGAGGTTCAAAACTTGCATAAGATATTGACTCGGAAAGTGCTGCTGACTTTTGCAATGAGTCAACGGATTCAATCTCAAGGTCGGACTCATTGAACATATCCTCACTGTGAAGTGGTGCAAGATCAAATGATGTCTCATTAGTGTTGTCGAGAACATCAAACCAAAATTCCTCATCCATGCAGCTTTCGGAAGCTATCTCGTGGATGGAACAAACATCCAGCAAATGAGCAGAAGGTTCTGATGGCTGACTTCCTAGCTTGTAAATATTAAGCTCAATTGTCATTTTCCCGAAGGATAAATTCATAGAACCGTTATGACAATTAATTACAGCGTTAGAAGTTGCTAAGAAGGGTTGACCAAGTATCACCGGGATTTGATTGCGTGGGTTTGCTACAGGTTGTGTATCTAAAACAATAAAGTCCACGGGAAATATGAATTCCCCGACTTTAATTAACACATCCTCTAGTTCGCCCCGAGGTTTGGTGATAGATTGGTCTGCCATCTGGAGAGTACAATGGGCGGGTTTTAACTCTCCAATTCCTAACTGCTCATATACTGAATAAGGAAGCAAGTTAACGCTAGCGCCTAGATCGAGTAAAGCACGATTAATATTTTTACCCCCAATAGAAATAGAGATTGTAGGACAGCCGGGGTCCTTACGTTTCTTTGGTATTTGTTGGGTAAAAGCGGTGCTAACATTTCTCGTCATGAAAACTTTCTTAGGCACTTGAGTTTTTCTCTTCCTAGTGCACAAGTCTTTAAGGATTCTTGCATAAGATGGGACTTGTTGAATAGCATCTAGGAGGGGAATATTCACGCTAACTTGCTTAAACATTTCCACAATCTTCTCCATTTGCGGGTTAGGTCTGTTGGCCCTTAATCGGTTTGGAAATGGAGCTCGATCAATAAGTTTTGGGTCCAACGTTTGTGGAGAAGACTGTGGCGACGGATTCGATCCAAAAATTGGAGTGGGAATCGACTTAGATAGATTCGGCGAAATGTTCGAGCCGTGGGGAAAACGGAGAATAGGCTGGGGTGAAGGTGGAAGACTAGACGAATTAGGGGAAGAAGAAGATGAAGATGGGGTATCAAATGTGTCACTAACATCAAATTGCTCACCCACTCGGTTATTCAGCACTCTCTCTGATCTCAACGTTGTAATGACATTCACATTATGATTTTGTGAATGGCCAGGATTCGGTAGGGGTTGAGATGGGAGTTTCCCTTTCTCTCTCGCACTCATTGCGGCGTTTAACTGTGCGATTTGGTTTTCTAATGATTTAATACTCTCACCATGGGAGGCGGAGTTTTTCGTTATGGTATCAATAGAAGACCTCATCTCAGCCGAAAATTGCATGGATTGTTTCATGAACATATCCAAAGTTTGTGTAAGTGAGTTGTCAGTACCGGCCACTTGTGGTGTAGAAATGTTGGCCGGATTTTGGAAATTCTGTGACTGAAAGGGGGGCTGATTCTGTGGTTGTGGTTGCTGTGGAGGAGGTCTTTGATAATTGCTTTGTTGGTTTTGGTTCCAAGCAAAGTTAGGATGATTCCTCCATCCTTGATTGTACGTGGAAGAATAAGGGTCGTTTCTAGGTTGCTGCTGAAAAGCAGCATTAGCTTGAAATGATGCATTCATAGGACACTCTTCCGTTAAGTGTGAAGGATCCGAACAGCAACCACAGACGGTCTTAGGAAGCGTGACCTGATTTAGGGAGAATGATGAGAACTTGTTTTCAATAGCGTCGAGTTTCTTCTGTATCGCTGCCATTTCGGCTTTTACTGCGATAGAAATATCGAGCTGGTGAATACCTCCCTTAGTTAAAGGTGGTCTTACGCTTTCCCACTGCAACGTGTGTTCAGCAAGGTCTTCCAGATAGTTCCACGCTTCACCGTCATCTTTAGACATGAAATTGCATTGACACATTGTTTCAAGAATCTGCTTTGTCGCTGGATTAATGCCCTCATATATAATCCGACATAAATCCCATATTTGTATTCCGTGATGGGGGCATTGGACAAGAATATCTTTGAAACGTTCAAAGCACTTCCAAAATGGTTCATTGGGAAGCTGGGTGAACTGGTTGATCTCGCTCCTAATATGGGCAGTCTTATGGTTTGGGTAAAACTTCTTAAGAAATACTATGACGAATTCATCCTAATTAGTGATAGAGTGTGCGGCAGTATTGTAAAGCCATTTTTCTGCCAAGTCGCACAGTGTGAATGGGAGAAGACGTAAGCGCATAGCATCTAAAGTCAATTGTGAAGTACCCATCATTGCGCATACGTTTTCGAATTTGGTGATGAAAACGTACGCGTCTTCCGACTCAAGCCCGTGAAATTTGGGCAGCAGATTGATGTAGTGGGGTTTAATTTCGAAATTATCCTTATTAGGTGGAGGAAGAGATAGACAAGTAGGAAGAGGACCACGGATATGATAGCATCTCTCTTGGAGAGAAATGCGCGGTGGATTCTGCGCACCTTCGGGCGGTGGCAGCGTAGTGTTATAATTTGATGGAGTGCCGTCCATCTCGGTCGTGGTGTGTGGTTGGGAAAAAGAAGATGAAGAAGTACCGACTTCGGCGTCAATAGCAGGACGGGAACAAGACGGGCACTAGGATCCCGTGTCCAGCCGAGCATGCACTAAGCGGGTTTAGTGCAAGTGGCAGCGTGTGTGTGATTTAAAATTGGTTTGTTTTTGAAAAAGTGGGACTCAAGACAAATCACCCTAAGATGCACAAGCAACCCTAGAACTAAGGTCACCTAGGTCCAGTCTCTAGACCGCTCCTAGACTTCCAAAGGACAAGCCGTAGGATAAATCCTCTACCGCCTCCGTACTACCCTTGTAGCCAGGTAAGTGCTAGGTAAGTGGGAAGGAACCACGATAGTGGGCCTAATTAAAAACCACTAGCCTTTGACACACTTGCCTAGGCACTACAAAAGTAATGCGGATAAACGATAGATTACCCACGACCTTCCTCTGTCCTTAATGAGCACGACGGTCCTTAGAGTCTGGTCTAGATATTTTTTAAATTAATGAAGGGTTGATCTATATGCTCGGTTTGTGATTTGTGGGGCTTAGGAAGGGTGATGAAATCCCCACCTAATCTGGATTTGGTCTTTGCCCCTTAAAGTCCGTATTAAAATATGCAAAACAAAACCAATCACAAAACTTTTGCAAAATGATTTTTTGAGCGGCGCGATTTTGCAAAGAATCCTGCAGAAGATAGATTTATTAGATTTGAGAGGAGAGAGAAGGAGTTGAGAATCTTACCAGAGAGTTCTGTAGCCCTAATCCCTCTAAACCGTCGCGTTTCTGCCGTAGGAAGCACCTTTGTGCCACGGTTCCGCCGCGAGGTGGAAGGAACAGTTGATGAAAATTTTTCTCAAGCCCTCTGTGCTCCTCTGGATCTCGATGAATGTCTCTGTCTTCTGTTTTCCTCAATTCTGTGACTCCAGATCTCCTTGCAAAAATTCACGCACAAATCGTTAAATATGCAATTTGCAGTTTTGTGTTAATAATGATATGACTCGTCTAAGAATCCAACACAAATAGTAAAAATAAAAAATTACGCACGTATCCCCGGCAACGGCGCTATTTGATTGGTTCGAAAAGGTGTTTGTAGTGTAACCACAATCAGAACGGTGTCACGTGTAGCTAGACCGAGGTGAGTATGGGTCGTCCTCAGGGAAACGTTGAATCTTTTACTCTTACTTTAGACGTGTTGAAAAAGAGAGGAGGAAATAAGAATTTTGTAGAATGGTTTCTAGATCTACGTTAAGCAAGAATGCAAAAATATAGATCTAGATTATTTTAGAGATGTAGATAATATAATAAGAGGGCTTGTAGGGTTCGTTAGGATTTAGTAGTTATGGACGATTAATTAATAGTTACCCTTTTTATCCTTTAATAGATTTATAACTAGAACGATGGTGATGCGTGTAGATTAGGGTTTCTGGAGGGTAAAGGAATCCCACTCTTAACCCTTATCTCGACACGGAACTCCGTTCATATCTAGCCTTTACCAAAACAATCATTAATCTAATCTCTAATCGCGGTCGGAACTAGCAAAGAATTGTTAGCGCGCCCGATTAGGATGTTAATGATTCTTTTGATAAAGTTCATAAACTTTATAGGACTTAAAAAGGGTTTAGAGATGTTCATCGTCCATTAGCCTACCCTAATCCTACGAACCCTAACAAGTGGAGAATTACTCGCGCATGTTGGGAGAAAAAGAGATGGAAAGAAATTGCATAATTAAACTACGAAGAAATAGAATAAGAAAAAAAAAGCTACCTTTATTAATCAACAAAATTCATTACACTTGAATCCTTGGAAAATGATTACAAATCTAGTTGCTTCTCGATCTCTTCCAAGAAGGTAGATGAACCGTTGATGATCAGCCTGGATGCGTGAGCCGTCTGGGACTTCGTGATCGCGTCGGCTTGATAAATTTTCCAGGAGGCTCTCGGTCCCTTTTTATAGTCCAAAGCCATAACCTTTTGCTTCCAAAGTTGGTAAAATATAGCATAGATTCATCGCCAAAAATTTAGGCAAGTAATCCCTCTATCATGCCGCGGATCCGCGGCATAAGGGTGGGTAAGGCCGCGGATCCGCGGCCGTTTAATCACATCCCTTCATCAAAATTTTGGATCTCTGTCCTTATGACATTTGGCGATCCTTGGAACCTTTGTATCATGGAAATCTTCTCGTGGTTGCTGCCAGACTTGGTCTCTAAGTTTTGCTTTCTTAATTAGGCAAGTCTTCTTCAATAAATTGATCTCCTTGATTCTAGTCTTGAAAAATTCTGCACAGCTTAGAAAAATTCTGCACAACAACTCAAATAAGATTTAGTAGACTTAGTTCTACTAGGATTAGGTCAATGAATTTATTTGCATACATTTTTCTACAAAATACTAATTATAATATATCAACACATGGAAAATAGTATTTTTACACATAAACCCTCATATGTATGATATATTATAATAAAGTCCTTTTTAATATGAAAATGATAGGAAAAATGTAATAACAAATGTGCAGTTTTATCAACTGAACACCTGACCTCAGATAGCAGTTCCCTGGTGACATGTGTACAGGTTAGTTCATCGACCTGAGATCGTCATTTGTCTCGTGTGAGTTCCCACTGTACTTTGATTACTACCCTACCACGCTCAAAGGAGAAGTGCAAACAGGTTTTAGTTGGGTACAGTTCCGAGCCACATGGAGGCAGTGAGTGGATCTTCAGGGGTTCGTCTCTCCCGGTATTGGGGGTGAGGTCGCGCTGTGTCTAGGAGAGCCCTTACACGAAGTCCTTGGCCAAGGCAGGAGATTTACTGGTAGGTATGTAGGGTTCCTAGGCACACTATAGAGGTCTTACAAGGCATCAACCATGCCAATTTCAAATTTTATGGGTGCCGAGAAACCCTAATACGGATCGTCTACTAGAAGTTTAGGCGAAACAGTAAACTAGTTAACATCTTAACTAAAAGAAGAGAGCTAAAACCTTTGTAGATCCGGTAATCCACTTCCTTAGCTCCATGTAGTCGTCCTCTCGCTGTCCGTCTCGAATCCCGGACTCAAGCATCGGCTTCATCGGAGAATTGGGCGGGCAAGGTCGTCGGCTTCGTGCCGAAGAAGATCTACGTCGAGGCATCACAAGTTCAAGCTCCAACTTCACCAAGTTGTGAAACTTGTGAAGAAAACACCCAAAACAACTTGGCAAGAGGTAGAGGATGAAGAAATAGGAGGTGGGTTCACTTTAGATTTGGATTTCTCTCACTTTTGCTCAAGTTGCCATTGATAGACTTAAGCTTTTCTTGAAGAAGAAGATGATGATCAAGAAGAAAGAATATGATAAGTGTCTTATTTAAAAAGAAACTAATATGAATACTTATCATATCCTAACCATAGTCAAGTGTAGAGAGTAAACTAGGGTTAGTAGGAATGGTTAGGGTTAAGGATGAGATAAGAATGGTGGACTTGTTCAAAGCTTCAAGAAGCTTCAACATATACAAACAAAATAAGCCACCATTCTCATTTATTTTCCAAAATGAATAAATAAATAAATAAATAAGTAAATAAACAAAGCCCTAACCATTCATATAACCATGGTTTAATCTTTACACAAACCCAAGTGAGCAAGTATCATCAAACATGATACAAACAAGTGCACAAAAATATATCACATATACAATGTGCATCAAGTGAGAAAATCCTTTTAAAATGAACCAATACTAGTTAATGCAAAGTAATATATCAAATATATTATTATACATTAAATCATTAAATCAACACTTGATTTAACGATCCGGTCATATCTCATATAACCGACTAGTATCCTATGTAACGGCTTATCGAATCAATCTTTGATTCGATATCTAGGTTATATCGCATATAACCAATCCATACATTCATCGCGAGAATTAAATACGGTATCACACACACGCATTATTCTCGGTCCTGCACATATCTCATATGCGCTCCTATTTCGTTTCACTTGAGCCAGGAAACCTCTGTGTAGGACTCTAAAGACTCGTCAATACGCCGGTAGCAGATGATGATCATATCAAGCACCTTCAAGCCGCAAGCGGTCTGCTAAACGTAACGGCCATCCGGGTATTGAGCGATCAGAAGATCGACGAGCTAGCCCGCTCACACTCCTGTGAATCCAACCAGTAACACTTACCGTACAGTCCGGTCTGTTCGTCTGATATGTCGCATATCAAGTCTAGGGGTGGTAAACGTCAGACCCCAATAACCGATAAGTCGTGCCGATGTGAGGCTCATAACGGGTCGAGAAACTACTGGTAACACTTACCAGCAAATCTCTGATCATCCCTGGCCAGGGACTTCCCTGTTACGGCCAATCGAGCACAGCGCAACATCAACCCCCAATACCGGGAGAGACGAAACCCCTCCTATCGCTCATTGCCTCCATGTGACTCGGGACTGTACCCAAAGACCACCGTTTTGCACGCCCTCATGGACATGGTAAGGTGGAGATCAAAGCACAGTGGGAATCACACAAGACTCTATGACGATCTCGGGTCTACAGACTAAACTGTACAAGTGTCACCTGAGAACTGCCATCTGACGTGAGGTATAATACCATCTGAGAGTTCTCGGTGAGTCCGTCCAGTGTACCCAGTCTCCACTGAGCACCCGTACACCATCTCTGATGTCAAACACCAATGGATATGGGATCATCCATCGCCCATCTCATGGGTCGAGAAGCGTATACGCTAGTCTACACTGGTATATCGATGCCCCGTCTCGATACACCCACGACTAGGGACCTTGAAGGATGTACTTATGGACTATCATGTCCCCACTAGTATGATCTGCATCATAGTCCAGGCAGTCAAGTACACATCCTAAGGGCTTTATCAATATGTAACTATAAGACAGTTTAAAGAGACAAGTGTACATGTTAAGATAAAGAGCAACCAGATAGCATACTATCATATCGAGCAAGAAAGTCATCTCTATATATGTCCAAGCATCCAATATAATATACATCATCTGTACAATACTGGCCTTTAGGGCATACACACAACTAACAATCTCCCACTTGCACTAGGGCCAGCTGCTGTAGTATCGCATACCGAGCATCCCGAAGAGTCTCTCAAACTGTATCTGGGGAATGGCCTTCGTGAGTGGATCCGCTGTGTTGTTCTTCGTGTCAACCCTCCTGACCTCGATCTCCCGGCGATTAACTATCTCCCGGATCAGGTGATACCGCCTCAGAATATGCCTGGATCGCTGATGGGACCTAGGTTCCTTGGCCAAAGCCACCGCTCCATTGTTATCGCAATACAAAGGTATTGGATGCTCAATGGATGGAACCACTCCAAGTTCAATAATGAACTTCTTGATCCAGACAGCCTCTTTGGCAGCGATGTATTCAGCCTCCATCGTCGAGTCTGCCATGGTTTCCTGCTTGGAACTCTTCCAGCTAACCGCCCCTCCGTAAAGGGTAAAGACAAAGCCCGACTGCGAGTTAGAGTCGTCCTTATCACTCTGGAAGCTCGAATCGGTAAAGGACTCCACTTGGAGTTCTCCGTTACCATACACCAAGAGCATCTCTTTAGTCCTTCGCAAGTACTTGAGAATGCTCTTCACAGCTGTCCAGTGACTCTCTCCAGGATCAGCTTGATACCTGCTCACTATACTTAGTGAGTATGCTATATCAGGTCTGGTACATAGCATCGCATACATGATAGAGCCTACAGCCGAAGCACAGGGTATCCTTTGCATGCGAGCGCTCTCCAAATCAGTCTTAGGAGACATCTCTTTGGAGAGAGTGACTCCAGAGATCATGGGAAAGTTCCCACACTTGGATTCTTCCATACTAAACCTCTTTAGTATGGTGTCAATGTACCTGGATTGGGACAATCCCAATATCCGTTTGGATCTATCTCTATAGATCCTGATTCCCAATATGCAGGAGGCATCACCAAGATCTTTCATTGAGAATCTTTTGTAGGGTTCCTAGACACACTGTAGAGGTCTCACAAGGCATCAACCATGCCAATTTCAAATTTTATGGGTGCCGAGAAACCCTAATACGGATCGTTGACTAGAAGTTTAGGCGAAAAACGAATCTAGTTAACAACTTAACTAAAGATAAGAAGCTACAACCTTTGTAGATCCGGATATCCACTTCCTTGGCTCCACGTAGGCGTCCTCTCGCTGTCCATCTCGAATCCCGGACTCAATCGTCGGCTTAATCGGAGAAATGGGTGGACTAGGTCGTCGGCTTCGTGCCGAAGATGATCTACGTCGAGGCCTCACAAGTTCAAGCTCCGACTTCACAAAGTTGTGAAACTTGTGACACCCAAAACAACTTGGCAAGAGGTAGAGGGTGAAGAAATTGGAGGTGGGTTCACTTTAGATTTGGATTTCTCTCACTTTAGCTCAAGTTGCCATTGATGGACTTAAGCTTTTCTTGAAGAAGAAGATGATCAAGAAGAAGAAAGAATATGATAAGTGTTGTAAAAAGAATAATAAAAATGAATACTTATCATCTTCTAACCTTGGTTAAGTGTAGAGAATAGACCATGGTCAAGTGAGAATGGTTAGGGTTAAGGATGATGACAAAATGGTCACTTTAGTCAAAGCTTCATGAAGCTTCATCAAGCTTCATCAAGCTTCATGAAAGAAACCATTTTGTTATCTTTTATTTATTTATCAAAAAGAATAGATAAATAAATAAGTAAATAAATCAAAACCCTAACTATTATCATAACCATGGTTTAAGTCTTAACACAAAACCAATTTACATGCATCATCAAACATGACACATTGTAGTGCACAAAAGTATATCCCATATACAACTTGTGAACAACAAGTGAGAAAATCCTATTAAAGTGAACAATACTAGTTAATGCAAAGTAATATATCAAATATATAATTATACATTAAATCATTAAATCAACACTTGATTCAATGATCCGGTCATGTCGCACATAACCGACTAGTATCCAATGTATCGACTTACCGAATCAATCTACGATTCGATAACTAGGTTATATCGCATATAACCAATCGAAACATTTATCGCGAGAATGAAATACGGTATCACATACACGCATCATTCTCGGTCCTGCACATATCTCATATGCACTCCTATTTCGTTTCGCTTGAGCCAGGAAACCTCTGTGTAGGACTCTAAAGACTCGTCAATACGCCGGTAGCAGATGATGATCATATCAAGCACCCACAAGCCGCAAGCGGTCTGCTAAATGTAACGGCCATCCGGGTATTGAGCGATAAGATGATCGACGAGCTAGCCCACTCACACTCCTGTGAATCCAACCAGTAACACTTACCGTACAGTCCGGTCTGTTCGTCTGATATGTCGCATATCAAGTCTAGGGGTGGTATACGTCAGACCCCAATAACCGATAAGTCGTGCCGATGTGAGGCTCATAACGGGTCGAGAAACTACTGGTAACACTTACCAGCAAATCTCTGATCATCCCTGGCCAGGGACTTCCCTGTTACGGCCAATCAAGCACAGCGCAACATCAACCCCCAATACCGGGAGAGACGAAATCCCTCCTATCGCTCATTGCCTCCATGTGACTCGGGACTGTACCCAAAGACCACCGTTTTGCACGCCCTCATGGACGTGGTAAGGTGGAGATCAAAGCACAGTGGGAATCACACAAGACTCTATGACGATCTCGGGTCTACAGACTAACCTGTACAAGTGTCACCTGAGAACTGCCATCTGACGTGAGGTATAATACCATCTGGGAGTTCTCGGTGAGTCCGTCCAGTGTACCCAGTCTCCACTGAGCACCCGTATACCATCTCTGATGTCAAACACCAATGGATATGGGATCATCCATCGCCCATCTCATGGGTCGAGAAGCGTATACGCTAGTCTACACTGGTATATCGATGCCCTGTCTCGATACACTTACGACTAGGGACCTTGAAGGATGTACTTATGGACTACCATGTCCCCACTAGTATGATCTGCATCATAGTCCAGGTAGTCAAGTACACATCCTAAGGGCTTTATCAACATGTAACTATAAGACAGTTTAAAGAGACAAGTGTACATGTTAAGATAAAGAGTAACCAGATAGCATACTATCATATCGAGCAAGAAAGTCATCTCCATATATGTCCAAGCATCCAATATAATATACATCATCTGTACAATACTGGCCTCTAGGGCATACATACAACTAACAATCTCCTACTTGCACTAGGGCCAGCTGCTGTAGTATCGCATACCGAGCATCCCGAAGAGTCTCTCAAACTGTATCTGGGGAATGGCCTTCGTGAGTGGATCCGCCGTGTTGTTCTTCGTGTCAACTCTCCTGACCTCGATCTCCCGGCGATCAACTATCTCCCGGATCAGGTGATACCGCCTCAGAATATGCCTGGATCGCTGATGGGACCTGGCTTCCTTGGCCAAAGCCACCGCTCCATTGTTATCGCAATACAAAGGTATTGGATGCTCAATGGATGGAACCACACCAAGTTCAGTAATGAACTTCTTGATCCAGACAGCCTCTTTAGCGGCATCGTTGGCAGCGATGTATTCAGCTTCCATCGTCGAGTCTGCCACGGTTTCCTGCTTGGAACTCTTCCAGCTAACCGCCCCTCCGTAAAGGGTAAAGACAAATCCCGACTGCGACTTAGAGTCGTCCTTATCACTCTGGAAGCTCGAATCGGTAAAGGACTCTACTTGGAGTTCTCCGTTACCATACACCAAGAGCATCTCTTTAGTCCTTCGTAAGTACTTGAGAATGCTCTTCACAGCTGTCCAGTGACTCTCTCCAGGATCAGCTTGATACCTGCTCACTATACTTAGTGAGTATGCTACATCGGGTCTGGTACATAGCATCGCATACATGATAGAGCCTACAGCCGAAGCATAGGGTATCCCTTGCATGCGAGCTCTCTTCAAATCAGTCTTGGGAGACATCTCTTTGGAGAGAGTGACTCCAGAGATCGTGGGCAAGTTTCCACGCTTGGAATCTTCCATACTAAACCTTTTTAGTATGGTGTCAATGTACCTGGATTGGGACAATCCCAATATCCGTTTGGATCTATCTCTATAGATCCTAATTCCCAATATGCAGGAGGCATCACCAAGATCTTTCATTGAGAATCTTTGTGATAAGAAGAGCTTGACCGATTGCAGCATAGGAATATCATTTCCTATCAAGAGTATGTCGTCCACGTACAATACGAGGAAGACAACCTTACTCTCTGCCACCTTCTTGTAAATACAAGGTTCATCTGGGTTTTTGACGAAATCAAACTCTTTGATAACGACGTCAAAGCAGATGTTCCTGCTCCGCGATGCTTGCTTTAATCCATAAATGGATTTAAGCAGCTTGCACACCTTCCCGCTGCTCCCACTGTCTACGAAGCCCTCTGGCTGAGTCATGTACACGCACTCTTCTAAATCACCATTTAGAAAGGCGGTCTTAACATCCATTTGCCAGATTTCGTAGTCATGATACGCAGCGATGGCAAGCATGATTCGGATGGATTTAAGCATAGCCACTGGAGAAAAGGTTTCGTCATAGTCTACACCTGGTCTTTGACGAAAACCTTTTGCAACAAGTCTAGCTTTGAAAGTCTCCACTTTCCCATCTACACCAAGTTTCTTCTTGAAGATCCACTTGCTCCCAATGGGTTTTACCCCTTCAGGAGCAACTTCCAAAGTCCATACTTTGTTGGTGTACATGGATTCCATCTCGGACCGCATAGCATCCAGCCATTTCACTGAGTCCCTACTCGTGATGGCCTGCTCGAAGCTAGTTGGGTCATCATCCTCCATGATGCAATCTTCGCTTCCACCGTCAATGAGAAAACCGTAGTATCTCTTAGGTGGACGAGAAACCCTGCTAGATCGGCGGAGAGGCTGGGGTTCGTCGGGTACTACTGAATCCTCTGGTTCTACTAAATCTTCAGTTATAGTTTGTGTTGCTGGAACCTCTTCCAGTTCTACCTCAATGCCACTAATCTGTTTCATAAGAAAACCTTTTTCTAAGAAAGTGGCATGTCGAGAAACAAACACCTTTTGTTCCTCGGGGTGGTAGAAGATATACCCTTGTGAATTTTTGGGATATCCTACAAACTTACATAAGACTGATCTTGCCTCGAGTTTGTCCGGATTTTGTCTTTTGACATAGGCTGGACAACCCCATATCTTAACATACTTAAGAGATGGTCTCTTCCCTTTCCATATCTCATATGGAGTGGTAGGCACTGATTTGGTAGGAACCATATTCAATAGGTGTATGGCTGTCTCAAGCGCATACCCCCAGAAGGAAATAGGTAACTCAGCTGTACTCATCATTGAACGCACCATATCTAATAGGGTGCGATTCCTTCGTTCCGATACACCGTTGTGCTGTGGTGTATAAGGTGGAGTAAGCTGAGAGAGAATCCCATTCTCTTTTAGATAATCTTGGAACTCATTGCTCAAGTATTCTCCTCCTCGATCAGATCGAAGGATCTTAATACTTTTGCCCGTTTGGTTCTCTACTTCTTGCTTATATTCTCTGAATTTCTCAAAAACTTCAGACTTGTGTTTCAATAGGAACACATGCCCGTATCTAGAGAGATCGTCAGTGAATGTAATGAAGTAGGAAGAACCGTTCCTGGCATGGGTAGACATGGGACCGCATACATCACTATGTACTAGTCCTAAGAGTTCAGTAACTCTTTCTCCGTGTCCACTAAACGGAGCTTTGGTCATTTTTCCTTTGAGACATGAATGGCAAGTATCATAAGATGATAATTCGAACGGATTCAAATAACCATCCTTATGTAACTTAGCCAGTCGTGTCGCATTGATATGACCAAGTCTACAATTCCAAAAGTAGGATTCGTTCATTTCTGAACTTTTCCTCTTGTGTGTGTTTTGTATATTGAGGACTGTATTTTGATTTAGAATGAATATGCCATTATGTAACGAGCCTGATGCAATCAACTTTTGATCTAGGAATATGTTCATAACATTATCCTGTACTACAAAATTATATCCTTCTTTACTCAATAAAGAAACTGATATAATGTTTCACATCATGTTCGGTATATAATAGCACTCATTCAGAATCATTGTATCACCACCTGGTAATACTAGGTGATATTCGCCAACTGCTTTGGCTGCAACATTTGCACCGTTCTCTACTTGAACGGAATGATCACCTTTACCCAGTTCTCTACCTTTCCGTAGCCCATCTAACTGCTTACATATGTGGGATCCTGATCCGGTATCTAATACCCAGGACGTAGGGTGAACTGAAAAACAGTTCTCAATAACTAACACACCCGAAGAAGATGCATCAACATGCATGTTCTTTTGGGCGGCATGAGAATCTAGATATTCTCCTATTCCCTGTTCAGTCTTATAACTCTTATAAGAAAGAACGGGTCCAACGTTCCCCTGCACAGTATAACATGCGGGTTCGGTCAATACATCCATATTATTATCTTTATTAGGGCATGAAATGGTCGCTACCTGGAGAGAGAGAGAAGAAAACACTTTAGCGTAAGCTCGTGCAAGATCAGATTGGTTATTATCTTATCTAATCAGGATGGCTCCCACTGGTTTTTATCAAATCTTCCTTCAAACCCTAAAAGGAAAGACTAGCCGGGATTAATTACACACTACAAGTTCGCCAATCTTTCAGCCAGGCCAGTGTCGGTACTTTGAGGGAGGTCCCCCGTGCTTTCGCACGAACCTAATTAATGTAAACCTCGTTTTCCCAGAGGCGTAACCCCGTTGACACCTTTCTAGACACCTACTTGATTAGCTAATTGCAATGTGTAAAACTCTTCCAGGAGTAACTCTTACTCGCAGTGGGTATCGGGATCCAACTATCTCATAGAAGGTATGCAATCTCATTGCAAATTTCAACACTTGAAATTCCCAATAATATTTTACCCCTAGTGTTCTATGACCTTGACGAATGCCAAACAACCCATAGTCCACTAGTCAAGTTCAACCCGTACATTTCTTGATTGAATTAAACCCACCCGCACGACCCTTGACGAATGCCAAACAACGCCGTACGAATACCCTAATCCAATCTGCATCATATGCGTAAGCAGATAAATACTAGTTAGCTACCGTACATTACGCCTTGACGAATGCCAAACTACCGTAGCACGAATACTAAGTAGTACTTATCTGAAATGATGGAGGGCTACGCAGGTTTTCAGAAAACCATGAGCGTAATGAACTTGATATCGTTGTAGAATCAAATGAAGTTTTTGAAATGGAGCAATTTTGAGGCTTTTCTAGTTTTGCTAAAGGGGTCACTCCCGGTGAAGGGATCGTCGGCCCTTTCCTCGTCGAATGAGGTGCGGGATATATCATATATATCACTGTGCAAAGCAGAAACTATAGAAGCTATCAAAAGTCAAACCGAGTGTGTAGCATCTGCCAGTTATTGCTAAAGGAGTTACTCCCGGTGAAGGGATCTCGGTCCTTTCCTCATCGAATAAGGTGCAGGGCATATCAAATATACCGCTATGCAAAGCAAGAACTGTAGCTACCTTTTTTATTTAAAATTTGATTCTACAACATCTTTTGGCTTCTTTTATTTCATTAATCACATTAATGAAGTCCCATCATTTAAATACCTAAACATCACAGATAAATACGACGTACACTTATGCCATCCGCATTCGCCTCGATGTCCCCTCGTGCACCGTTAGGTTAGGTAACTAACGACAGAGCAGGGCAGGGCTAGTGCGGGTGCAAAACATAAGTAACGTCTATATAATATATCATATATACTATATAAAGTATCTATCACATAACATCACATGATCTCATCACAGATATCGCAGCAGAAGAAACATATGAAACATTGGATATAATAGGACGTCCGTGTTTTCAATACGAGCCAGTATAAAACACGGATTCCACGGTCGTGATGAATAGCCAATCCCACACCCGTAGACCCCTACGAGAGCGGCAAGCAACCCTACCAATTCTAGGGTTAGGAGACCCGGACTCGACTCTTCGAGATGGTCTCCCACTGGACCCTAGAACCCGGTTACCTGTGCTCCCCTCCTTGGGTCTATCCTAATGCGGAAAAGTAAATAATATACAAAAGGTGACATCTTCCGCAACCTGGAAGTGCCCCAAATAAAAGAATATTACATACAAGTTTTTACATGAATGAAAATGAAAAACACTCATCTCACATAAAAACCCCCGGCTATTCAAACATGACGATCCAATATAACATATCCAGCAACACATAACATCACATGTCATCAACGTAAGTAAATATGCGCATCCCAATTGTCGTTGACATATAGCAACGAAACCGACGATATCACATATTACACTTACGGTCACAGAAAAGAAAGTGTAAAACTACAACAGTTGGAATCCGCAATCTCTTTAGACATCACATGCCTAATCAAATGAAATACTTAGACATCACATGCCTAACAATTATAAACCACGCATTTTAGTCTCATTATCGAAAACTCTTTTCAATATCAAATGAAACTAAACCGCTAGATTTATAACATTCATTCAGTTATCTCATAACTGTTTGTGAATTCCAATTATTGTATCCCATTCCAGATAATTAGAAAATGTTAAACTTTCCAATCGAACATTCAAACACCCAAGTTTTCCCGATACAGATCAACACATGAAATAGGTTCAAAGACATTCACTTCATGCCTCAGTACCAACGGTCCAGCTGTAGAAGGGTCAAGCCAACGCCTTACATGTGGCACGCCGTACTGCCCCAAACCCGAAAGTTCAAAGGGCAGTTCAAGACGGTCACATAATCGAGTTAAGGTTTGTTGTCTTCTAGAGGGACCATCGCGTTACTTGCACTACTCAGAACGTCCTTAAACCACACAAAAATCCAACACTTGGATATTTTCCGGCAGGGGAAAAGTTGGGTATTTATATCCGGTCGGACTTTTTAACATATTCTAAAATTATCCGGAAAAAACACATAGACTTAGTTTGATAATCCGATCGAATCTGCGATTCCCAAAGCAACCCCAGAATACTCAACTCTTGAGTCAGTTTAAAAATTCCCAGAAAACTCAGCACTGTTAAATAGGAATTACTGTGCAAAGGAGGAGGGCTGACGTCATCATCAGGCCGCGGAACCGCCGTATAAGCCATGCTTATGCCGCGGTTCCGCCGCACTATTTACTGTTCATGTGAAAAAATTTGCACCGTAATTCTTAGAATTCCCTGCTGAATTTTTAAGCATTTTTAATATGGAAAAATCCTAGATTTTAGAAAAAGTCCAGAGAGCATGAAAAAGTTAGGGTTTCGGGTTCGATCGGTCGTCTAGACTTCGCCTAAGGCTCTAGCTAGGCTCTGATACCACTGTAGGGTTCCTAGGCACACTATAGAGGACTCACAAGGCATCAACCATGCCAATTTCAAATTTTATGGGTGCCGAGAAACCCTAATACGGATCGTTGACTAGAAGTTTAGGCGAAAAACGAATCTAGTTAACAACTTAACTAAAGATAAGAAGCTACAACCTTTGTAGATCCGGATATCCACTTCCTTGGCTCCACGTAGGCGTCCTCTCGCTGTCCATCTCGAATCCCGGACTCAATCGTCGGCTTGATCGGAGAAATGGGCGGACTAGGTCGTCGGCTTCGTGCCGAAGATGATCTACGTCGAGGCATCACAAGTTCAAGCTCTGACTTCACAAAGTTGTGAAACTTATGAAGAAAACACCCAAAACAACTTGGCAAGAGGTAGAGGGTGAAGAAATTGGAGGTGGGTTCACTTTAGATTTGGATTTCTCTCACTTTAGCTCAAGTTGCCATTGATGGACTTAAGCTTTTCTTGAAGAAGAAGATGATCAAGAAGAAGAAAGAATATGATAAGTGTTGTAAAAAGAATAATAAAAATGAATACTTATCATCTTCTAACCTTGGTTAAGTGTAGAGAATAGACCATGGTCAAGTGAGAATGGTTAGGGTTAAGGATGATGACAAAATGTTCACTTTAGTCAAAGCTTCATGAAGCTTCATGAAAGAAACCATTTTGTTATCTTTTATTTATTTATCAAAAAGAATAGATAAATAAATAAGTAAATAAATAAAAACCTTAACTATTATCATAACCATGGTTTAAGTCTTAACACAAAACCAATTTACATGCATCATCAAACATGACACATTGTAGTGCACAAAAATATATCACATATACAACTTGTGAACTACAAGTGAGAAAATCCTATTAAAGTGAACCAATACTAGTTAATGCAAAGTAATATATCAAATATATAATTATACATTAAATCATTAAATCAACACTTGATTCAATGATCCGGTCATGTCGCACATAACCGACTAGTATCCAATGTATCGACTTATCGAATCAATCTACGATTCGATAACTAGGTTATATCGCATATAACCAATCGAAACATTCATCGCGAGAATGAAATACGGTATCACATACACGCATCATTCTCGGTCCTGCACATATCTCATATGCACTCCTATTTCGTTTCGCTTGAGCCAGGAAACCTCTGTGTAGGACTCTAAAGACTCGTCAATACGCTGGTAGCAGATGATGATCATATCAAGCACCCACAAGCCGCAAGCGGTCTGCTAAACGTAACGGCCATCCGGGTATTGAGCGATCAGAAGATCGACGAGCTAGCCCGCTCACACTCCTGTGAATCCAACCAGTAACACTTACCGTACAGTCCGGTCTGTTCGTCTGATATGTCGCATATCAAGTCTAGGGGTGGTATACGTCAGACCCCAATAACCGATAAGTCGTGCCGATGTGAGGCTCATAACGGGTCGAGAAACTACTGGTAACACTTACCAGCAAATCTCTGATCAGCCCTGGCCGGGACTTCCCTGTTACGGCCAATCAAGCACAGCGCAACATCAACCCCCAATACCGGGAGAGACGAAACCCCTCCTATCGCTCATTGCCTCCATGTGACTCGGGACTGTACCCAAAGACCACCGTTTTGCACGCCCTCATGGACGTGGTAAGGTGGAGATCAAAGGACAGTGGGAATCACACAAGACTCTATGACGATCTCCGGTTTACAGACTAACCTGTACAAGTGTCACCTGAGAACTGCCATCTGACGTGAGGTATAATACCATCTGGGAGTTCTCGGCGAGTCCGTCCAGTGTATCCAGTCTCCACTGAGCACCCGTATACCATCTTTGATGTCAAACACCAATGGATATGGGATCATCCATCGCCCATCTCATGGGTCGAGAAGCGTATACGCTAGTCTACACTGGTATATCGATGCCCTGTCTCGATACACCTACGACTAGGGACCTTGAAGGATGTACTTATGGACTACCATGTCCCCACTAGTATGATCTGCATCATAGTCCAGGTAGTCAAGTACACATCCTAAGGGCTTTATCAACATGTAACTATAAGACAATTTAAAGAGACAAGTGTACATGTTAAGATAAAGAGTAAGCAGATAGCATACTATCATATCGAGCAAGAAAGTCATCTCTATATATGTCCAAGCATCCAATATAATATACATCATCTGTACAATACTGGCCTCTAGGGCATACATACAACTAACATCTTTGTGATAAGAAGAGCTTGACCGATTGCAGCATAGGAATATCATTTCCTATCAAGAGTATATCGTCCACGTACAATACGAGGAAGACTACCTTACTCTCTGCTACCTTCTTGTAGATACAAGGTTCATCTGGGTTTTTGACAAAATCAAACTCTTTGATAACGACGTCAAAGCAGATGTTCCAACTCCGCGATGCTTGCTTTAATCCATAAATGGATTTAAGCAGCTTGCATACCTTCCCGCTGTTCCCACTGTCTACGAAGCCCTCTGGCTGAGTCATGTACACGCACACTTCTAAATTACCATTTAGAAAGGCGGTCTTAACATCCATTTGCCAGATTTCGTAATCATGATATGCAGCGATGGCAAGCATGATCCGGATGGATTTAAGCATAGCCACTGGAGAAAAGGTTTCGTCATAGTCCACACTTGGTCTTTAACGAAAACCCTTTGCTACAAGTCTAGCTTTGAAAGTCTCCACTTTCCCATCTACACCAAGTTTCTTCTTGAAGATCCACTTGCTCCCAATGGGTTTTACCCCTTCAGGAGCAACTTCCAAAGTCCATACTTTGTTGGTGTACATGGATTCCATCTCGGACCGCATAGCATCCAGCCATTTCACTGAGTCCCTACTCGTGATGGCCTGCTCGAAGCTAGTTGGGTCATCATCCTCCATGATGCAATCCTCGCTTCCACCGTCAATGAGAAAACCGTAGTATCTCTTAGGTGGACGAGAAACCCTACTAGATCGGCGGAGAGGCTGGGGTTCGTCGAGTTCTACTGAATCCTCTGGTTCTACCAAGTCTTCTGTTTCAGTTTGTATTGCTGGAACCTCTTCCAGTTCTACCTCAATGCTACTTGTCTGTTTTATAAGAAAACTCTTTTCTAAGAAAGTGGCATGTCGAGAAACAAACACTTTTTGTTCCTCGGAGTGGTAGAAGATATACCTTCGCGAATGTTTGGGATATCCAACAAACTTACATAGAACAGACCTTGCCTCGAGCTTGTCCGGATTTTGTGTTTTAACATAAGCCGGACAACCCCATATCTGAATAAAATTAAGACATGGTCTCTTATCATTCCATATCTCATATGGAGTGGTAGGCACAGATTTGGTTGGAACTCTATTCAATAGATATGCAGCAGTCTCCAGTGCATATCCCCAGAAGGAAATAGGTAACTCAGCTGCACTCATCATAGAGCGCACCATATCTAATAGGGTGCGATTTCTCCGCTCCGATACACCGTTGTGCTGTGGTGTATAAGGAGGAGTAAGCTGAGAGAGAATCCCATTCTCTTTTAGATAATCTCTGAATTCGTTACTTAAGTATTCTCCTCCTCGATCAGATCGAAGGATCTTAATACTTTTGCCCGTTTGGTTCTCTACTTCTTGTTTATATTCTCTAAATTTCTCAAAAGCTTCTGATTTGTGTTTCATCAGGAACACATATCCGAATCTAGAGAGATCGTCAGTGAATGTAATGAAGTACAAAGAACCATCCCTGGCATGTGTAGACATGGGACCGCATACATCACTATGTATCAGTCCCAAGAGTTCGGTAACTCTTTCTCCGTGTCCCGTAAACGGAGTTTTGGTCATCTTGCCTTTGAGACATGACTGGCAAGTGTCATAAGATGAAAATTCAAACGGATTTAAATATCCATCCTTATGCAACTTAGCTAGTCGTGTCGCATTGATGTGACCCAGTCTACAATGCCACAAGAAGGATTCGTTCAGTTCAGAACTCTTCCTCTTGTGTGTGTTTTGTAAATTGAGGACTGTATTTTGATTGAGAATGAATATGCCATTATATAACGAACCTGATGCAATCAACTTTTGATCTAGGAATATGTTCATAACATTATCCTTTACTACAAAATTATATCCTTCTTTACTTAATAAAGAAACTGATATAATGTTGCACATCATGTTCGGTATATAATAGCATTCATTTAGAATCAGTGTATCACCACTTGGTAATACTAGGTGATATTCGCCAACTGCTTTGGCTGCAACATTTGCCCCATTCCCTACTTGAACGGAATGATCACCTTTTCCCAGTTCTCTACCTTTCCGTAGCCCATGTAACATCTTACATATGTGGGATCCTGATCCGGTATCTAATACCCAGGATGTAGGGTGAACTGAGAAACAGTTCTCAATGACAAACACACCCGAAGATGATGCATCAACATGCATGTTCTCCTTTTGGGCGGTGTGAGAATCCAGATATTCTCCTGTTTCCTGTTCATTCTTATAACACTTATAAGATAGAACGGGTTCAACGTTCCCCTGCACAGTATAACATGCGGGTTCGGTCAATACATCCATATTATTATCTTGATTAAGGCATGAACTGGTCGCTACCTGGAGAGAGAGAGAAGAAAACACTTTAGCGTATGCTCGTGCAAGATCAGATTGGTTATTATCTTATCTAATCAGGATGGCTCCCACTGCTTTTTATCAAATCTTCCTTCAAACCCTAAAAGGAAAGATTAGCCGGGATTAATTACACACTACAAGTTCGCCAATCTTTCAGCCAGGCAAGTGTCGGTACTTTGAGGGAGGCCCCCCGTGCTTTCGCACGAACCTAATTAATGTAAACCTTGTTTTCCCAGAGGCGTAACCTCATTAACACCTTTCTAGACACCTACTTGATCGGCTAATTGTAATGTGTAAAACTCTCCCAGGAGTAACTCTTACTCGCAGCGGGTATCGGGATCCAACTATCTCATAGAAGGTATGTAATCTCATTGCAAATTTCAACACTTGAAATTCCCGATAATATTTTGCCCCTAGCGTCCTATGACCTTGACGGAGGCCAAACAACCCATAGTCCGCTAGTCAAGTTCAACCCGTCATTTTCTGATTGAATTAAACCCACTCGCACGACCCTTGACGGAGGCCAAACAACGCCGTACGAATACCCTAATCCAATCGCATCATATGCTAGCAGATAAGCACTAGTTAGCTACCGTACACTACGCCTTGACGGAGGCCAAACTACCGTAGCACGAATACTAACTAGTACTTATCTGAAATGATGGAGGGCTACGACAGGTTTTTCTGAAAACCTATTGCGTAATGAACTTGATATCGTTGTAGAATCAAATGAAGTTTTGAAATGAAGTGATTTTGAAGCTTTTCTAGTTTTTCTAAAGGGGTCACTCCCGGTGAAGTGATCGTCGGCCCTTTCCTCGTCGAATGAGGTGCGGGATATATCATATATATCACTGTGCAAAGCAGAAACTATAGAAGCAATCAAAAGTCAAACCGAGTGTGTAGCATCTGCCAGTTATCGCTAAAGGAGTCACTCCCGGTGAAGGGATCTCGGTCCTTTCCTCATCGAATAAGGTGCAGGGTATATCATATATACCGCTATGCAAAGCAAGAACTGTAACTACCTGTTTTATTTAAAATTTGATTCTACAACATCATTTGGTTTCTTTTCTTTCATTAATCACATTAATGAAGTCCCTGTTGGAGATAGTGCCCTCAGAGTCAATTATTAGGTCACCGGTACGTGATTGTAATGATTGAGGGAGGACCTATCCCGGTAGGACAGTCTTACTCGAGATGATAGTATGCTATCTGGTTTACCTTTATCATCGTGTACTGTTTTAGGTGACCTGACACGTCGCTATTACACGTTGATAGAGCCCCTAGGATTCTTGCTTGACCACCAGCAGTATGAGGGCGATCATATAAGTGGGAGCTGGGGGTCTATAAGCATATCCTTAAAAGGTCCCTAGTCGTGGGAGTTTCGAGACTGGGCATCGATACTCCATTAGTAGACTAGTGTATACAGTCGAGACCCCGACGAGGGGCGGTGGCCGGTCTCACAAGCCACTGGTGTCAGTTGGATCACCTAAGATGTATACAGGTGCTCATTGGGTTATGAGTACACCGGACAGGACTCGCCGGGAACATGCTAGTTGGTCATATACCAGACGTCAGATGGCAGTTCCCTGGTGACATGTGTGCAGGTTAGTTCATCGACCTGGGGATCGTCATTTGTCTCGTGTGAGTTCCCACTGTACTTTGATTACTACCCTACCACGGCTCAAAGGAGTCGTGCAAACAGGTTTTAGTTGGGTACAGTCCCGAGCCACATGGAGGCAGTGAGCGTATCTTCAGGGGTTCGTCTCTCCCGGTATTGGGGGTGAGGTCGTGCTGTGTCTAGGAGAGCCATTACACAAAGTCCTTGGCCAAGGCAAGGAGATTTACTGGTAGGTATTCCAGTAGTATCTCAGGGTGTTCTGGGCTACACTCCGACACGACTTGTACCGCTTTTGGGGGTCTGACTTTTACCAACCCCCTAGGCCCGCCATGCGATACTCATAGACGAACGGACCGGACTGCACGGATATTGTCACTGACAGGCTCAGTAGGGTTGTCAGGCTGAGTTCGCTCACGGACGTCCCTTTTTGTCAATACCTGGTAGCCCGTTATGTATTGGCTTATACCTCTAACGTGCTAGTGGTTAAATCCACAACCAAGGTGTTGACGAGTCTTTAGAGTCCCCCACATTCAGTTACTCAGCTTTCGGGCGAAAGGTTGTAGAGGCCGTATGGAGATATGGCAGGGTCCGATCAGATACGTGCGATATTGCACGGATCAGGATCGGACAGTCTGTACTATAGGCCGTATGGTTATATGGCAGGGTTCGATCAGATACGTGCGGTATTGCACGGATCAGGATCGAACAGATATTACTAGCCGGTTTTGGTATAAGCCGGATCCTAGTATAGTATAGTGTAGATTTTGTCTCATTGCATTTGTATTTCGGTCGGAATACAAATGCGGGTGTGTATGCACAGTATCGGGGTTTTCCTGTAATTTATTACGGGACCAGTTTTATAGAGTTGCCAGTTTGCTTTCCGTTTCGGCCAATTTCCATTGTTCCGTTCATTGGCCGAAGTTTGGTGGAGGAGGGTTTATTTGCATTGTTACAAATAGGCATTTGTGGAGGGGGTCTTTGCATATTATCATGTCATGATACTTGTCCCATCATTTGACTTCATATCTTCTTGATGGCTTGACTTTTAGTAACCATCATGGTTGTTGATTACTTGTTTTGGAGAGTGGGTTATGGTTGTGATCATTGGATTCTTTCATCATCTCTTTTCATTATTGTTCCACCCACCCCCTTGACCTTGTTCTCTCTCTCTCTCCAATCACACTTGATGGGGGGGGGGGGCGGCCATTCCTATGAGGAATGGGATTCATTTTCTTTTGGGTGGGGGAAAAATGGTTATTCTCATTCTTTAGTATGCTACATTTTCCCACCTCTCTCTAAGTTCTTCTTCCTCCACAAAAGGGCAACTCCATAATCCCAAATTGAGACATGCAATCCACATTATATTCTACAGCAAATCTTGGGCACGTCGAGTAGCCGGCTTCGTGCCCGAGTTGCCTCGGCATTGAGGTGGGAGCCCGTAAACAAAGTAGGCGATGTGGTGCACTTCCGGCGACGAGGAGGAGACGGGACTTTTCCGCAGGAGATCGGGACCATGACGAGAAGACCGGAGGACTTGGATCGTCGGTATATCTTTAACCCATCTTCTTGTTAGCTTAGACTTGTTAATGGTTACGATCCGGGTGTTTAGTGCGCGGTGGTGCCGGTTTGCTAAGTCCGCAAAATTTAAGTTTTTCACCGCTTCCGCATTCCGGCGTCGGATTGACGGCCGGGGCGCCGCCGTGCACTTACAGTGGTATCAGAGCCTCCCCATTAACTTAGTCTAGCTTTGTGTAGTGTGTTTTTCTGTTTCGATCGATCGAATGTTCCAAAACTACATTTTTGTTAGCATCAGTTTTCTGTTGGAAATTTTTGGTGTCGAAAAATTTTTCAGGTTGTAAAATATTGATGTACTAGAAAATCTAAGAGCTCTGTAAAAATTCGACGAAGTAACTCCACAGTGGGAGCGCGGAACCGCCGCGAAAACCCCCTTTCCGCCGCCCTTCCGCCGCGCACTGTGGAGATCACTTCACCAATTTTTTACAGAGGCCTTCTGGGCTTAAAATATGGGTTTTGGAATATTAAAATTGGGCCCAGGTTTTCTGTGAGTGCTACAGTTTTGATTGGGGGCCCACTTGTTAATTTTTGATCGATCGGATATTTTAAACACATTTTTCACAGTATTTACATTATATCTGCGACCGTGAATGTCACTTGATCGGTAAATCCGTTCTAACTGCTATAGCCCGGTTAGACGGACTTGCGAACGTGACTTTCACGTTGATGTTTTGTTTTTGCTGTGATGTTGCGGATCAGTCGTAGGGATAGCCTGGATGCAATGCTAGTACTGTTGTGGTGGTATTATGTACATTTGATATTGCGGGGCGAGCGTCCGACATGTGGACTGCCGTCACTGCCTGTTTGTATTATTATTTTGGGGCACGACCTGGTTGCGGTCGATGTACCCGTTGTATGTATATTTTACTTTCTGTACTAGGATTGCCCCGCGGAGGGGTGCACGGATAGCCGGGTTCTGGAGGGAAACAAGCCCGCATCTCATGGCATTGAGACGGAGGGGGCTTCACTCTAGGATTGGCGGGCTATTCGCCGCACTCGTAGGGGGTACAGGTTGACCCAGGAGGGGTGCCCAAGTTACCGGATTCCGTGAAGTGCTGGGTGGTCCATTCACGTTGCTGAAGGGGGCTGCCTCGCTTCAGGTTTTGGCGGGTAACTTGCCGCGCCCGTAGGGGTCTAGGATTTCATTGCACAGGCTATCCACACGACCAGGGGAACGTCGGGTTTCAGCAATGGCTCTGTGAAACCCGGGGATCCCAGATATCTGTATTGTTTCTGTGATGCTGTACATTTCTGTGATGTTGCATTTTTTTTCACGCCTTGAGCGAAATATAATATATTGGTATATATATTAGTAGATGTTGTATATGTTTTTCATCCGCGCTAGTCCAGTCCCCGCTCTGTCGTTAGTTAGCTAACCTAACGGGTAATGACGGGACCCAGTGGCGAATGCGGATGGCATATACGTACATCAGTATATTTTCGTTCTTTTTGGTGTGATCAATTGATGGGATTGCGTTGATTCGGATCAATGCAAGTTAAAAACAAACCTAATCTGATGTTGTTGGAACACTTTTCAAAAAGCTGTTATTGCAAGGACGTTCACTTTTGTTTTGCATCGTGATATTCAGTTGGAATATCCTGCTCCTCAGTCGACGAGGCAAGGGCCGAGATCCCTTCACCGGGAGTGACCCCTTGGACAGAAATTTGCGTCAGGGCATTAACTTCACTATAGCCGATTACTATTGCTTTGCATCGCGGTATTCATTTGGAATATCCTGCACCCCATTCTACGGGGAAAGAGCCGAGATCCCTTCACCGGGAGTGACCTCTTTAGCAACGGTTTTCGTCACTATATTTTTAAAAGCTATCCGTTCCTTCGACGATATCAAGTTCTTTACGTTAAAGGTTTTCGCCAGAAACCATTCGTAGCCCTCCGTCGTTTCATATGGGTGGTCAATAGTATTCAAGCTGTGTTTGTTGGCCTTAGTCAAGGCACAGTGTTTGGTAGCTATTGGGTGTTCATATGCTGCATAGATAGATGCGTTGGTTTGGGACAGTCGTATAGCCTTGTTGGCCCTAGTCAAGGGCTTGTACGGATGGGTTCAAATCAACCTGGATAATGACGGGTAGAACTTGACATGTGACTTATGATTTGTTGGCCTTAGTCAAGGTCATAAGAGCATGGGGCAGAAATCACATCGGGAGTTTCAAAAGAACTGAAACTTGCCAGTTATGCGCATACCTTCTGGAGTGTGTTGACGTGAGCGGATTCCGTCACGTTATCATGCGATGATAGTTGGATCCCGGTTCCCACTGATGAGTTAGTTTACTCCTCGGGTAACCCCGACTAATTCTTCTTTCAGGTTTGGAGGAGAATTTGAGGTACAGTGGGAGGTTTCCAGATTAGATAAATTGGTAACCATTCTGATCTAGGTTAGAGTGCACGCTGAGTGTTTCTTTTCTCTCTCTCTTTGGCAGCGACCATTGACCCGACCCTAAGACTTTGACTCAGTGACCAAGTTGACCGAACCTTCTTAAACACCGGTTTTTGGATTGTCAGAGTTGCAAACCTCATTGCCACTCCTACTTTTACCCTTTTCTCCAGGACACTCCGTTTTACTACGAACGTCCACTTCCATTGGACAAAACCATCGTATGGCTAGATACGAACTCGAAAGAATTTATTCGAGGATGGTTTCCGGTTTTGGAGAAAACGGATAGGATTATTCAGTTGTCTTTTCCTTTTACCCTCTCTCAGGTTACGAGTACTCCTTGGTTTAGGAGTAGTACACCTATTACGCAAATTGGATTGTCTTCTTCCAAACCTTAGGCTGGTGCCGACCGGTGGGGAATGAAGAAAACCAATTAGCATAACGATGGTGTGCAGAAGGTATTAAGTTCAGACAAAGCAAGGGATTAGTAAGAGGGCAAAGTAAATTGCAACAGATATTCACGACCAAACCAGGTATTTCGTTACCACTCCCACATCACCTTTGTATTTCTCCAGGACACTCCGTATCACTACGAAGATCCACAGTTTATTTGGATACTCCATCGTATGGTTATATACGAACTCGAAAGGAACTTGTTCCAGTTCGGGGATGGATTCTGGTTCAGGAGAAATAGGAATAAGATTTATTCAGGTGTCTTTTATCTTCACCTTCTCTCGCATTGCGAGTGTTCCTAGGATTGGGACATTACACCCATTATGCTTATTGGATAGTCTTCTTCCAAACCATAGGCTGGTGCCGAACGGTAGGGAATGAAGAAAACCATTTGGCCTAAAGGGGTGTACAGAAGGTAAAGAGTAAAGACATATGAAGGGATTTGGAGAGGTGGCAAAGAACTATACGGTTACAGTCGTGAATCTGGAAGAGGCATTACTAGGAATACCAGAATACCCCATCGGAACATTTCAATGTTTCAGTTTCACTGTGTAATGTTAAAGGAAAACTGATTTCCCGATTAGACACTTGCTCCAGGGTATGTATTTACCAGGTTAGATTCTCACATCTGTATGGTTTTACAGATGATGAGTGAGAGTAAGTTATTGGGAATAGGGTGATCATCCTCATTATATCGGGATTCGTTGTAATCGGTGATATTTGAGGAGATCATCTGGGCTGTTTGCCGGTCGGCAAATATTTGGTTTTGAATATCCGCTGTTATGCACCAATTTCAAAATTGATATATCTGTACGTCTATTTTCATAGAGTGAGATATACCTTTCTGAAATTATGTCTGTGACATTTACCTATATCAGTGGATGGTTAGGTAAGGAGCATTAAACAGCGGTGTAATTCTTCATAACCATAAGTACAGTTTTCAACCTACGACACACAGTGAATGAGTTATCAGACTCAAGGGACTTATACAGAGTATTGTATGTTGTCCAGTATCCATTAGGACAGAGGGGTTGGTCCTCGTACTATATTCGGTTTACTTATGACTTCTCTAGTTTTTTGGCAAGTGTTTCGAGGAAACACAGGGTCCGAATTTGGAGAAGTTATAGGTATTTGAATACAGTAGAGAACCAGGTGTAGCAAGTATCGGGATTCTTCAAAGTGATCGAAGATGTAGATACTTGTCAATGGTATTCAGTTGATAGTAATGATAAAGAGATCTTGCTTCTCTTTCAGGTCACTCATAATTGGAAGTATTCCTAAGTTGAGTGACGCTGATCGGCCTCCTTCCATTTAGTTGACATGCGCTGGGGACAGCTGCATGATTTGAATCTGGTTCAATTAAATCAGTGCCTCTGTTTCTATATTGGATATAGAACAGTTCATATCTTAACGATGTTAAGGTACGGGGAGTTGTCCGGTTTATGATTAAAACCAGACACTGGACAACTCAAGGCACGTTTCTGTAATGGCTGTTTGTGGGTTGACCCAGGCTATGACGAGGGTTGACTTTCTACCATCTGGATGAACAATAGCGATATTATTCTAGACTCGCCACAGTTTTATTAAAGATGGATTTTTTCAGAAAACAGTAGTGGGAGTATGGTAGAACTGGAAGTAATTCCAGAACCACAAACGATTACTGAAGATTTGATAAGGAACCTAAAGATTCAATCTGGATTGACATTCCATTGGCCACTCCGCAGATAAGGTGGGTAACTTCAGGCACCCGAGAGGCACTACGGTAGCCTTAAGGACGGTGACAGGGAAGTTCTTGTTTACCCACAATTGCCATTGCTGTTGTTCCAGGTTACGAGACCCGGCGGGAGGATGAGTATAGCGTCGTTCTAAACCAGTTTTAGAAGTGTGCGTCTATATGACTCTGCCAGAGGGTTGTCGTAGTCAGTGGGAGCAGCGGAAGCATTGGTGGACAGGTTGCTTCTGTCTATTTATAGACTAGAGCAGATGTAGCGGAGATAGATCATCTATTTCTGACGTGACAGTCATGGGTTTGACTTCATCAGAATAGGGGATGGATCTGTTGAGAAGGTAGTAGGGTGTGATATCCTGGTATTTGGATGATATACACAGAGTAGGAAAAGAAACTCCTACACTACGATCGGTTATACTTTGGTCGTCACACAGTTGTTTCTCCAAAAAGGAAATGGATTTTATATCAGACATACTGGTTACTAGATCTATGGTCTTAGATCTAGATTTGGGTGGTTTCCCAATCAGGGTACTTGACAGCATTCTAAGAGTATTTAGGATGGACGACTCCTGGCACGGTAGTGTACCTGCAGGTAATGGAGTCACCCTCTCCAAAGGTGTCTTACAGACTAAAGGGGAGAGGGACGGGCATGATTGGCAGATCACTTGCTCAGGCAATTGAGTCAATCGTGAGATGTCAAGTACCACACCAGATGTTGTTCTTGCACTAGATGCAATAAGTTGACATTGATCCAATCCTGGAGAAACGGTCGGAAGCAGTTTTAGAACATAAGTGGATGTTCTAGGGATATGATAACGACAGCCTCATTCGGGAAACAGTTATCATTCCAGGCTTCCAAGGTGACATGGACGACAAGGAGGTTGTCAGAGTTATAGTTTTTCCTTCTGATGAGGGGCAGTATTTTGGACAGGTGGTCCAAGGCAATACTGAGGGTGGCATGGTGCAGGATACTGATTAAGTTCAGTTGACGATACAGTCTACGGAGTTTGGATTTGGAGTTCATTTATGAGCTATGTCCCATCAGACATCCAGACACATTCTAAGACAGGTATTGCTCATTTCGGGAGATGGTTTTCTCCGCGAACATGAGGTGTAGAGAGACATAGAAAGAAACAACTAAGCGGATCCACTCACTGAGGCTATTCCTCGAACGCAATAGTTTCGCAAACGAGCTTTGTGAGACTGACTAGTAGAGGAGTTGGATGTTCGGTATCACACGGGCTGTGAGTATGCGACATCGCAATAATTAGCCTTGAGTGCAAGTGGGAGATTGTTGGAGATAGTGCCCTCAGAGTCAATTATTAGGTCACAGGTACGTGATTGTAATGATTGAGGGAGGACCTATCCCGGTAGGACAGTCTTACTCGAGATGATAGTATGCTATCTGGTTTACCTTTATCATCGTGTACTGTTTTAGGTGACCTGACACGTCGCTATTACACGTTGATAGAGCCCCTAGGATTCTTGCTTGACCACCAGCAGTATGAGGGCGATCATATAAGTGGGAGCTGGGGGTCTATAAGCATATCCTTAAAAGGTCCCTAGTCGTGGGAGTTTCGAGACTGGGCATCGATACTCCATTAGTAGACTAGTGTATACAGTCGAGACCCCGACGAGGGGCGGTGGCCGGTCTCACAAGCCACTGGTGTCAGTTGGATCACCTAAGATGTATACAGGTGCTCATTGGGTTATGAGTACACCGGACAGGACTCGCCGGGAACATGCTAGTTGGTCATATACCAGACGTCAGATGGCAGTTCCCTGGTGACATGTGTGCAGGTTAGTTCATCGACCCGGGGATCGTCATTTGTCTCGTGTGAGTTCCCACTGTACTTTGATTACTACCCTACCACGGCTCAAAGGAGTCGTGCAAACAGGTTTTAGTTGGGTACAGTCCCGAGCCACATGGAGGCAGTGAGCGTATCTTCAGGGGTTCGTCTCTCCCGGTATTGGGGGTGAGGTCGTGCTGTGTCTAGGAGAGCCATTACACAAAGTCCTTGGCCAAGGCAAGGAGATTTACTGGTAGGTATTCCAGTAGTATCTCAGGGTGTTCTGGGCTACACTCCGACACGACTTGTACCGCTTTTGGGGGTCTGACTTTTACCAACCCCCTAGGCCCGCCATGCGATACTCATAGACGAACGGACCGGACTGCACGGATATTGTCACTGACAGGCTCAGTAGGGTTGTCAGGCTGAGTTCGCTCACGGACGTCCCTTTTTGTCAATACCTGGTAGCCCGTTATGTATTGGCTTATACCTCTAACGTGCTAGTGGTTAAATCCACAACCAAGGTGTTGACGAGTCTTTAGAGTCCCCCACATTCAGTTACTCAGCTTTCGGGCGAAAGGTTGTAGAGGCCGTATGGAGATATGGCAGGGTCCGATCAGATACGTGCGGTATTGCACGGATCAGGATCGGACAGTCTGTACTATAGGCCGTATGGTTATATGGCAGGGTTCGATCAGATACGTGCGGTATTGCACGGATCAGGATCGAACAGATATTACTAGCCGGTTTTGGTATAAGCCGGATCCTAGTATAGTACAGTGTAGATTTTGTCTCATTGCATTTGTATTTCGGTCGGAATACAAATGCGGGTGTGTATGCACAGTATCGGGGTTTTCCTGTAATTTATTACGGGACCAGTTTTATGGAGTTGCCAGTTTGCTTTCCGTTTCGGCCAATTTCCATTGTTCCGTTCATTGGCCGAAGTTTGGTGGAGGAGGGTTTATTTGCATTGTTGCAAATAGGCATTTGTGGAGGGGGTCTTTGCATATTATCATGTCATGATACTTGTCCCATCATTTGACTTCATATCTTCTTGATGGCTTGACTTTTAGTAACCATCATGGTTGTTGATTACTTGTTTTGGAGAGTGGGTTATGGTTGTGATCATTGGATTCTTTCATCATCTCTTTTCATTATTGTTCCACCCACCCCCTTGACCTTGTTCTCTCTCTCTCTCCAATCACACTTGATGGGGGGGGGGGGCGGCCATTCCTATGAGGAATGGGATTCATTTTCTTTTGGGTGGGGGAAAAATGGTTATTCTCATTCTTTAGTATGCTACATTTTTCCCACCTCTCTCCAAGTTCTTCTTCCTCCACAAAAGGGCAACTCCATAATCCCAAATTGAGACATGCAATCCACATTATATTCTACAGCAAATCTTGGGCACGTCGAGTAGCCGGCTTCATGCCCGAGTTGCCTCGGCATTGAGGTGGGAGCCCGTAAACAAAGTAGGCGATGTGGTGCACTTCCGGCGACGAGGAGGAGACGGGACTTTTCCGCAGGAGATCGGGACCATGACGAGAAGACCGGAGGACTTGGATCGTCGGTATATCTCTAACCCATCTTCTTGTTAGCTTAGACTTGTTAATGGTTACGATCCGGGTGTTTAGTGCGCGGTGGTGCCGGTTTGCTAAGTCCGCAAAATTTAAGTTTTTCACCGCTTCCGCATTCCGGCGTCGGATTGACGGCCGGGGCGCCGCCGTGCACTTACAGTCCCATCATTTAAGTCACCTAAACATCACAGATAAATACGACGTACACTTATGCCATCCGCATTCGCCTGGATGCCCCCTCGTGCATCGTTAGGTTAGGTAACTAACGACAGAGCAGGGCAGGGCTGGTGCGGAAGCAAAACATAAGTAACGTCTATATAATATATCATATATACTATATACTGTATCTATCACAGAACATCACATGATCACATCACATATATCGCAGCAGAAGAAACATATGAAACATTAGATATACTAGGACGTCCGTGTTTTCAATACGAGCCAGTATAAAACACGGATTCCACGGTCGTGATGAATAGCCAATCCCACACCCCTAGACCCCTACGAGAGCGGCAAGCAACCCTACCAATTCTAGGGTTAGGAGACCCGGACTCGACTCCTCGAGATGGTCTCCCACTGGACCCTAGAACCCGGTTACTTGTGCTCCCCTCCTTAGGTCTATCCTAATGCGGAAAAGTAAATAATATACAAAGGGTGACATCTTCCGCAACCTGGAAGTGCCCCAAATAAAAGAATATTACATACAAGTTTTTACATGAATGAAAATGAAAAACACTCATCTCACATAAAAACCCCCGGCTATTCGAACACGACGATCCAATATAACATATCTAGCAACATATAACATCACATGTCATCAACGTAAGTAAGTATGCATACCCCAATTGTCGTTGACATATAGCAACGAAACCGGCGATATCACATATTACACTTACGGTCACAGAAAAGAAAGTGTAAAACTACAGCAGTTGGAATCCGCAACCTCTTTAGACATCACATGCCTAATCAGTTATAAACCCCGCATTTTAGTCTCATTATCGAAAACTCTTTTCAATATCAAATGAAACTAAACCGCTAGATTTATAACATTCAATCAGTTATCTCATAACTGTTTGTGAATTCCAATTATTGTATCCCATTCCGGATAAATAGAAAATATTAAACTTTCCGATCGAACATTCGAACACCCAAGTTTTCCCGAAACCGTTCAACACATGAAATAGGTTCAAAGACATTCACTTCATGCCTCAGTACCAACGGTCCAGCCGTAGAAGGGTCAAGCCAACGCCTCACATGTGGCACGCCGTACTACCCCAAACCCGAAGGTTCAAAGGGCAGTTCAAGACGGTCACATAATCGAGTTAAGGTTTGTTGTCTTCTAGAGGGACCATCGCATTACTTGCACTACTTAGAACGTCCTTAAACCACAGAAAAATCCAACACTTGGAAATTTTCCGGCAGGGGAAAAGTTGGGTATTTATATCCGATCGAACTTTTTAACATATTCAAAAATTATCCGGAAGCCACATAGACAAAATCTGATAATCCGATCGAATCATCAAACTCCCAAAACACCCCAGAAAACTCAACTCTTGAGTGATATTTAAAAATACCCAGAGAACTCAGCACTGAATAAAGGGAGTTACTGTGCAAAATTGGATGGGTGACGTCATCATACGGCCGCGGAACCGCCGCAGAAGCCATGCTTCTGCCGCGGTTCCGCCGCACTTTTGAGGAATCATGGACACGTGTTGCACAGTAATTCTTAGGATTCCCTGCATATTTTTAATTTGGAAAAAACCCAGTTTTTGAAAAATGTCCAGAGAGCATGGAAAATTAGGGTTTCGATGTTCGATCGGGTTTCAAACGTCGTCTACACTTCACCTAAGGCTCTAGCTAGGCTCTGATACCACTGTAGGGTTCCTAGGCACACTATAGAGGTCTTACAAGGTATCAACCATGCCAATTTCAAATTTTATGGGTGCCGAGAAACCCTAATACGGATCGTCGACTAGAAGTTTAGGCGAAACAGTAAACTAGTTAACATCTTAACTAAAAGAAGAGAGCTACAACCTTTGTAGATCCGGTAATCCACTTCCTTAGCTCCATGTAGTCGTCCTCTCGCTGTCCGTCTCGAATCCTAGACTCAAGCATCGGCTTCATCGGAGAAATGGGCGGGCAAGGTCGTCGGCTTCGTGCCGAAGAAGATCTACGTCGAGGCATCACAAGTTCAAGCTCCAACTTCACCAAGTTGTGAAACTTGTGAAGAAAACATCCAAAACAACTTGGCAAGAGGTAGAGCATGAAGAAATAGGAGGTGGGTTCACTTTAGATTTGGATTTCTCTCACTTTTGCTCAAGTTGCCATTGATGGACTTAAGCTTTTCTTGAAGAAGAAGATGATGATCAAGAAGAAAGAATATGATAAGCGTCTTATTTAAAAAGAAACTAATATGAATACTTATCATATCCTAACCATAGTCAAGTGTAGAGAGTAAACTAGGGTTAGTAGGAATGGTTAGGGTTAAGGATGAGATAAGAATGGTGGACTTGTTCAAAGCTTCAAGAAGCTTCAACATATACAAACAAAATAAGCCACCATTCTCATTTATTTTCCAAAATTAATAAATAAATAAATAAATAAGTAAATAAACAAAGCCCTAACCATTCATATAACCATGGTTTAATCTTTACACAAACCCAAGTGAGCAAGTATCATCAAACACGATACAAACAAGTGCACAAAAATATATCACATATACAATGTGCATCAAGTGAGAAAATCCTTTTAAAATGAACCAATACTAGTTAATGCAAAGTAATATATCAAATATATTATTATACATTAAATCATTAAATCAACACTTGATTTAACGATCCGGTCATATCGCATATAACCGACTAGTATCCTATGTATCGGCTTATCGAATCAATCTTTGATTCGATATCTAGGTTATATCGCATATAACCAATCCATACATTCATCGCGAGAATAAAATACGGTATCACATACACGCATTATTCTCGGTCCTGCACATATCTCATATGCGCTCCTATTTCGTTTCGCTTGAGCCAGGAAACCTCTATGTAGGACTCTAAAGACTCGTCAATACGCCGGTAGCAGATGATGATCATATCAAGCACCTACAAGCCGCAAGCGGTCTTCTAAACGTAACGGCCATCCGGGTATTGAGCGATCAGAAGATCGACGAGCTAGCCCGCTCACACTCCTGTGAATCCAACCAGTAACACTTACCGTACAGTCCGGTCTGTTCGTCTGATATGTCGCATATCAAGTCTAGGGATGGTAAACGTCAGACCCCAATAACCGATAAGTCGTGCCGATGTGAGGCTCATAACGGGTCGAGAAACTACTGGTAACACTTACCAGCAAATCTCTGATCAGCCCTGGCCAGGGACTTCCCTGTTACGGCCAATCGAGCACAGCGCAACATCAACCCCCAATACCGGGAGAGACGAAACCCCTCCTATCGCTCATTGCCTCCATGTGACTCGGGACTGTACCCAAAGACCACCGTTTTGCACGCCCTCATGGATGTGGTAAGGTGGAGATCAAAGCACAGTGGGAATCACACAAGACTCTATGACGATCTCGGATCTACAGACTAACCTGGACAAGTGTCACCTGAGAACTGCCATCTGACGTGAGGTATAATACCATCTGGGAGTTCTCGGCGAGTCCGTCCAGTGTACCCAGTCTCCACTGAGCACCCGTACACCATCTCTGATGTCAAACACCCATGGATATGGGATCATCCATCGCCCATCTCATGGGTCGAAAAGCGTATACGCTAGTCTACACTGGTATATCGATGCCCCGTCTCGATACACCCACGACTAGGGACCTTGAAGGATGTACTTATGGACTACCATGTCCCCACTAGTATGATCTGCATCATAGTCCAGGCAGTCAAGTACACATCCTAAGGGCTTTATCAACATGTAACTATAAGACAGTTTAAAGAGACAAGTGTACATGTTAAGATAAAGAGCAACCAGATAGCATACTATCATATCGAGCAAGAAAGTCATCTCTATATATGTCCAAGCATCCAATATAATATACATCATCTGTACAATACTGGCCTCTAGGGCATACACAAAACTAACAAGGTATTCCAGTAGTATCTCAGGGTGTTCTGGGCTACACTCCGACACGACTTGTACTGTTTTTGGGGGTCTGACTTTTACCAACCCCCTAGGCCCGCCATGCGATGCTCATAGACGAACGGACCGGACTGTACGGATATTGTCACTGACAGGCTCAGTAGGGTGTCAGGATGAGTTCGCTCATCGACGTCCCTTTTGGTCAATAGCTGGTAGCCCGTCATGTATGGCTAATACCTCTGACGTGCTAGTGGTTAAATCCACAGCCATAGTGAAAGGTTTACCTAGCACCTTATGATGGTTTTGGAAGCATCACATGTACCAAAGGTGGAGTCTTTAGGGTGCTATGTTAGGAGTCTTTAGGGTGCTAAGTTAACAAATATCGAATCGTTCCTAGAAAATTAGGGTTTCTAAAACTTGCATATCATCATATGAAAGAAAATCTAGGTTTTAGAGAGTACAACCTTTGTAGCTCCCTACACTAGACTCCTCGGCTACTTGGGGTTTGAAAAAGCTCCGCTTGAACTCCTCTAGGTCACCGATGATCTACTCGGAGTCCGCTTTGTCCAAGCTTGCAACTTCACCCGATCAAGAGAACGAAATGAAGCTAACACTCCAAACAAGTGGGCTAGACTTGTGTAGAATGGTGTTGTGGTTCTCTTTCTCACTTCAAAATCCTAACTTGTTGAGTATATTGCTCACTACAAAAATCTAGAGAGCAAATGAGAGAGGAAGAAGAAGATGATGGCTATATTTTTAACAAGAGTGAAAAGAATAACCCTTGTCCTAGAAAAATGAAAATATATCAATATATATTTTCTTGTTCTCATCTCAAACCATGGTTTAAACAATGAATATATTATTAAACTTGAGTTAAAACACAAAAGGAAAGTTTACCCAAGGTTAAAAGGTGGGTGAGAATGGTTAGGTCAAAAGAAGAGTGTAGAAACAAATCAATCACAACCATTTTCTTTTTCCTTTTTGTTTTAAATCAAATGTAATAAAATCCATATTTAAAACCATGGTGTGAGTCTTATATTGCCACCACTTCCATGTATATACAACCATGAAGGATGTATGTATGTATGCATGTGTGAATGTACATCCATATGTGCATGAATCTTAAAAAGAGAACATATATGCATGCATACATCCATCAAATACAAGAAAGGATTTCTATTGAGAAACTAATGGTTAAATGATAAATCAACACTTGATTTATCAATCCGGTCATATCACATATGACCCTAACAAAAAGCAAGCCGCCCGATTAATATACGGTATCTCATACACGCATTTTAACCGGGTCCATGCGCATATCGCATGCGCGCACCACAACGTTTCTCCTGGACTAGGTAACTCCTTTGTGGGACTCTAAGACTCGTCAATACGCCGGCAGTGGGTGATGATCATATCAAGCACCCCCAAGCCGCAAGCGGTCAGCTAAACGTAACGGCCACCCGGGTATTGAGCGATCAGAAGAAAACAAGCGAACCTGCTACAACTCCCATCGAGCCAACCGGCAACACTACCTGTGCAGTCCGGTCTCCTCGTCTGATATGTCGCATATCAAGTCTAGGGGTGGTAAACGTCATACCCCAATAACCGATAAGTCGTGCCGATGTGAGGCTCATAACGGGTCGAGAAACTACTGGTAACACTTACCAGTAAATCTCTAATCAGCCCTGGCCAGGGACTTCCCTGTTACGGCCAATCGAGTACTGTGCAACATCAACCCCCTATACCGGAAGAGACGAAACCCCTCCTATCGCTCATTACCTCCATGTGACTCGGGACTGTACCCAAAAACCACCGTTTTGCACGCCCTCATGGACGTGGTAAGGTGGAAATCAAAGCACAGTGGGAATCACACAAGACTCTATGACGATCTCGGGTCTACAGACTAACCTGCACAAGTGTCACCTGAGAACTGCCATCTGACGTGAGGTATAATACCATCTGGGAGTTCTCGGCGAGTCCGTCCAGTGTACCCAGTCTCCACTGAGCACCCGTATACCATCTCTGATGTCAAACACCAATGGATATGGGATCATCCATCGCCTATCTCCTGGATCGAGAAGCGTATACGCTAGTCTACACTGGTATATCGATGCCCCGTCTCGATACACCCACGACTAGGGACCTTGAAGGATGTACTTATGGACTACCATGTCCCCAGTGGTATGATCTGCATCATAGTCCAGGTAGTCAAGTACACATCCTAAGGGCTTTACCAACATGTAACTATAAGACAGTATAAAGAGACAATTCTACAAGTTAAGATAAAGAGCAACCGGATAGCATACTATTATATCGAGCAAGAAAGTCATCTCTATATATGTCCAAGCATCCAATATAATATACATCATCTGTACAATACTGGCCTCTAGGGCATACATACAACTAACAATTTCCCACTTGCACTAGGGCCAGCTGCTGTAGTATCGCATACCGAGCATCCCGAAGAGTCGCTCAATCCGACGCCGGAATGCGGAAGCGGTGATTTACTTTGATTTTTCAAACCGGCACCACCGCGCACTATAAACCCGTATCGTGCCATTTGTAAGGTTAGTGTAGCACCCTATGAAGAGTTTTGAAGCATCACATGACCCAAAGTTTAAATTTTTATGGTGCTAAACGAACATGCAAAGGAATCGATCCTAGAAAATTAGGGTTTCGAAATATAAAGCGAACTAATCTAGTGTTTCGAGACTACAACCTTTGTAGCTCCCTTTCGCTGGACTCCTTGGTCTCTAGGGTGTTGAACGGAAGTCCTCTTGAAGTCCTCTTGTGTCCACGACGATCCACCACGGAGATCTCCGTCCAAGCTCGCAACTTCGTAAAACCGAAGAGAACACTCTAAACAAAACGGCTAAGCTTGTGTAGAATGAAGTTGTTGTTAAGTTTCTCACTTCAAAAACCTATCTTTAAGTGGTATTTGCTCACTAGAAAAAACTAGAGAGCAAAAGAGAAAGAGGAAGAAGATGGTGGCAATTTTTAACAAGAGGTAAAAAGATAACTCATAAGAAGAAAAAGAAATATATCAATATATATTTTATTCCTTCTTACTATGAACCATGGTTAAAGTGATGGAGACATTATTTAACTTGAGTTTTGAATGATAAAGAGAAGGATAACCTTAGGTTAGTGGTAGTTGACCATGGTTAGGTCAAAGGAAGAATGTAGAAGCAAGAATGATTATCCTTTCCTTTTCATTTTCTTTTAAATCCAAAATCAAATAATAATCCATTATATAATCCATGGTGTGAGTCTTATATTGCCACCATTTTCATATGCTAACAACCATGATGGATGAGTGTATGTATGTGTGCATGTATGCACATCCACATGTGCATGAAACTAGCATGAAAGAAAGAAAGAAAAGCACACATGCATGCACACATCCATCATCCAAGAAAAGGTTTTAAGTGAGAAAACTAATTGTAGCGTCTTGAAAAGTCGTTTTGGTGTTTTCCTGAAATTCGGTGAAAATTCGGTATTTTTCCGAAAACCGTCTTTCTTGTTATTTTGCAGTTTAGGGCTAATTATACCTAAAATGGATAGGTAATTGCTTGTTTTTAGTAGCTAATGAGTTAATTATGAAATTCTGGTCGTTTAAAAATTTTCCCTAATTTTTCAATTTTTTTATATTATTTTAAGCCGGTAAGAAAATACATTAAATAAGCGATAAATACATATTTTTCCGGGCTAATTTTAATCTCTAAAATTATGATAATTAAAATCTAGTGGTAACATAAATTTTTAGTAATTTATTTTGTTTTTTAACAAATTTTTATGATATGAAACGAATTTATTGAATTTTGAGCTAAAACTTGCAATTTTTGAGTTGTAGGGGGCCTTTTTGTATAAAATTTCTTTTGTAAAACCCCTCTCTCTTTTCCCTCAGCCCTAGGACAGCCCCACCTTGTGCAAGTCCAGAAATTTCTGGCCTCATTTCTTGGGTTGCTTTCTTGAGTTGAATTTGATAGTTTATGGATTTATTTTAAATATAATGGATAAAGTATGGTGCATTTGACTTTGGAGACTTGACCATTGACTTTCTCCACTTGCCCACACCCCTCCCCATGCCCTCCTCTGGCCGAAACCTGAACCTCCTCTTCTTCATCTCTTTTCTTTTCATTTTTCTTCAATTTCTTCAAGAAAACACATCAAAATCCACACTTTATTCAAAAATCCAAACAAAATCCTTATGCTATCATTATCCTTAGCCATTCTTGCTTGAATCTTGGTGCTTGAGGCCATCACTTGGAGCAAATTTGTTCTTGCTAGATCCCAAATTGAGGTTTAATCCTCATCAAGTTACTTTCTTTTGCAAAAATTCCTTTAGTTGTATGGTTTAGTGTTAAAAGTTAACTAATTTCTAATCTAGTTTAAAAAAAAGAGAGTAGTTTGTTTAAACTAGGGTTTTGAAGCCATGATAATTAATTAAGTTGTTTTATAGTTAATCTAGTTGTTAATGAACTAATCTATATGGTTACCTTGTTATGTAGTCTTCAATTTTGCTAATTTAGGTAATTTTAGAAGTTTGATTTTAGTTGTAAATTGTTGTTTTAGGATTTTCAAGAGAGGGTTATGTATGGAAATGGTTTGTGAAACATGATAATGAGTTGATTAGGGTTAGAAAACATTATTTAGTTGATTTAAACCCAATTTGTTATCTAGTATTTTGCTAACCTAATCTATGAGATTAATCTTCTTATGTGGGCTTTTGTTGTGTTAATTTAAGTTTGCAAGTGTGGAAATTGATTTGGAATTTGCTAGGTTATAAATTCAAGAAATGGTTGTTTAGGGAAAATAGGATTGGAATCATTGTTATTGTGTTGTAATTAGTGTTTGTAGATTGCTTGTAGTGTGGTTGGGTGATTGTGCTAGATTGTAGTCGTTTTGTCGCTAATCGGCGATTTTTTTGCACCGATTTTGGAACGCAAATGCTTACTAGTTTTGTTATAAAATTTTGTGGTGAATTATTTTTGATATCTTGATGATTGTAATGGCTTGTCCTACGACTTTTAGGATGCGTGAGTGCGGATTTTTGGGTAGTCGGGTTTTAGTTTTGCCGGGCGATCAAATCGGCGTTTTTTGGCAGTTTTTGCGATTTTCGCGTGTGTTCCGCGCACTTTGTGCACGTTGTACCTAGCTAGCGAACTTTAGTAGTTTCGTTGGAGTTTTGCGTCGTTCTTGATATGTAACCTCATGTTTGGTATTGATGTAAATTCCAGGTTCGGTCGCGGAGACGTCAGACGCGGCGCGAAAGGGAAAGGCGGTGATTGGACACAGCTAGCCAGGGATTCCGGTGAGTAGATGTAACATCTACGGGGGACTATCGTTGGATGGCGCAAGCCGCCCGATAGTTTTAGTAACTTACAAGATCCTTAGTAATGTTAGTAATTAGGGGTGAAATGCTTAATTGACTATTTGCTCCATCCATGCATTATATTGACATACCTATACGGAACCATTTCATAGGACACCTGCACCATTACCAGGGTTTTTATATGCAGCACGAGCACTATTCATGCTTACACACACACCCTGGTAATTGCCATGCCACCACACTAGATAACCTTTAAATTTAACCATTTTACCAATTGATACTTAAACTTGTGCTATTGCTTTTAATTCCTTAAAATGAAACCGTAGAATTGCTATTCATGTGCATGTACTTCATCATATTAATTGTTCATGCTTAATCCATTAATCACACATCGCAACTTGATTATTGATACTATATGCATTCATTATCACTGATATATGCACTTATGAGGATTTCTTGAGATTTTATGATATTGCTGGATTTCGGGGGAAAGCCGCAAAATTTCTAAACTTATTATATTTTTTAAAATATGTAAATTGCGGTTTTCTAGTGATGTAAGTGTCGTCCACCATGAGTTTGCTGTGGTTTTTGGAGACCCATTTCGAGGAGTTGGATGAACCGTTTCGGGTACATGGTGGGCCCGGTAGGGTACCCCGGGGCAAGAAGCTCGTGGTGTTGACGATGAGCCTGGCAGAGGACGGATTACCTACCGGTGACTTCATTGGGCACGGCGGATATTCAGAGGATACCGACCGGGGCCGCGTGAGGATGATATATTGATACTGAGATGGGTCAGCCGGATGGCTGAGGCCAGAGACACTATGACATGGATTTATGAGATTTGAGACAGCTTTTGGGTGTCGTTGCTGGACACCGATTTTCGTCGATTCATTGACATTATGCTGGCATTCTAAAAGAGTTTCAAAAACAAAAGGAGATAAAATATTTCTTATATATACCTATCGAGACCTCAGATTTCCATGTTGCATACATATTAGCACACTGATGTTGTATACACACCTGCTAGTGCATCCAGTCATACCTGTATTTTAGATGCTAGGATGCTTGTGTGCATGCATACGATAGCCTTTGTAGATGTTATTTATTACTCACGAGTTGGCAACTCACCCCCGTTGTGCCACAGTCTTTTGCAGGTCCGCTCCGTCAGTTCAGTAGCGGCGGGCGCACTTGTTCTTTTGCCTCTTTTGCCTGAGCTCGAGATTTGCTCATAGGTGGGTTATGTTATCATTTTTGTACCACCTTGTATATTCTTTGTATCTAGTGTACTCCATCTACTGTTTCTACCAGATTTATTGTATATTGACCTAGAGATGAGACTGTGAGGTTTGTGAATTTTATGCTGTATTTTGGGGTCGAACTCACTTGAGTCGACGTGATGTTTTCTTATGCTTCATTATGATTATTTGCTTGTTGTCATTTTATATTGCGTGGGATTTGTGACCGCCTTGTGGCGAAGAGCTAGCTCCCGCTTGGGGATGCCCTATTTTGTTGGATTCACATATATTTTGTTGTACCCATTTTTGGGGGCCAGTATTTACAAAGGAGACTCTGCCGAAATTTTCGGAAAAATTGGTATTGTTTTTAAAAAAGGGTTTTACATGACTTATTTGATAAACTTGCTTTCAAATGATTGGGTTTTCTTCACTCTTTTGCTTCATTGGTTTTGTTTTCTGGGCTTTGGCTTACTTATTTTACGGACGCCTTTAGACGTTTCGTAAACTTAAGTGCCAGTCACGTTCCGTACCCTGCGGGTCGTGACAAAGTTGGTATCAGAGCGATAGGTTTTACCTTTGTGAGTGTAGGATGACCCTTGGTAGATGGAGTAAGTGACTTAAGCAGGGTAACGTAGCGTGCGTATGTCCGCGGCATACTTACGATACGGTACTCCGCCTAAGTGACTTTAGGATACTTGCTTGAAAATTTCCTTCTTCAATTCCGTGTATCCTATGATCCTATTGCACTGTTCTTACTATCCGTTTTCCTGTAACAGCCACTATGCCGCCGAAGGCTACGAGGGCCCAGAGGGCTGCCGCTAGAGACGAGATTCGAGCTGGCTCGTCCGAGACTAGGACTGAGAAGGGTGGTATGCCTACGCCGCAGGGACAGACCGATCCACCTTCCCCAGGCCGTATGGATAGGCTTGAGACTGGTATGGAGGAGTTGCGACAGATGATGGGAGGCATGCAGGAGCTACGTCAGATGGTAGGATCCCTAGTTGCAGCCAGTCGTACACCGAGGCCGGATGACGTACCTACTACATCACAGACGACCATGATACCTGCTCCTACTACTACCACCGTGGCCATTCCGGTTTCATTACAGGATTTCATGAGGCTGAGACCTCCAGTATTCACCGGCACCGAGGCAGCGGAGGACCCACAGACGTTCCTTGACAGTTTAGCCAGGATCTGCCGTTCGCTGAGATGTTCGGATGATCGATGGGTAGAGCTTGCGAGTTTCCGACTAGAGGGTCTCGCGCAGACATGGTGGGAGTCAGTCTTGAGAGGTCGAGCTGCAGGTCTGCCGCCTATGACTTGGGCCGAGTTTACAGCGGTCTTTCTAGCCCGTTTCCTTCCACAGAGCGTTCGTGACGCCAGAGCTCGTAGCTTCGAGGCCTTAGTCAAGACACCTGGGATGACGGTGTCTGAGTATGACATCCAGTTTACACAGTTATCCCGATATGCTCAGTATTTGGTGGATACCGAGGAGAAGATGGTGAAGAGGTTCGTACAGGGACTTGATGCCCAGCTATATCTTGCCATTGGCGCCCAGCACTACGACACTTATTCAGCTGCTAGGGATACGGCATTGCGGATGGAGGCACGCATATCATAGACTTCGGCCGTTTCTGGGCCGAAGAGGATGCGCACCGATGTACCGTCTCAGAGGCAGCGCGCCAGATTCTTTCCGAGAGAAAGGCCTGGCAGAGGATTTGGGCGGGGACAGTTATATGGTTCTTATCCCCAGGGGCAGCAGCCGTCGCCAGGATGTTTTGGGTGCGGGAGTCTGCACCATCTTGTCAGAGACTGTCCAGTGAGACGACAGGAAGCAGCGACAGTTCCGCATGTGACCCTACCACCATCACCACCCCCTCCTCAGAGAGCCCTACTTCCTACCCCAGGCGATGCTCCACGCCAGTTAGGTGCACCGAGAGGCCGTGGACGCGGCGGTCCTGTTCAGAGAGGACGAGGAGGCAGAGGCCGAGGTCGAGGTCAGCCCGCTATCGGTGGAGGACAGGCCCGAGTTTTTGCTTTGACACCGCAGGATGCGCAGGCATCCAATGCCGTTGTGACAGGTACCTTGCCAGTTTGTTCTTTCGACGCACGGGTATTATTCGACCCAGGTTCCACACATTCGTACGTCTCTACACACTTTGCACCAATGTTGGGCCGTGAGTCGTCGTCGTTAGATCAGCCGCTTGTTGTTGTTACTCCGGTAGGCGAGTCGTTTGTCGCTCGTTTTGTATTTCGTTTGTGTTCCGTTCGTATCGGGGAGAGGGATTCATCAGTTGATTTGATACTCCTCGATATGTTGGACTTTGATGTGCTTCTGGGCATGGATTGGCTAGCCACTTGTTATGCTTCGGTGGACTGCCGTGAGAAGGCAGTCAGATTTAGCTTTCCGGGAGAGCCAGTCCTTGTTATTCGGGGAGATCGCAGTGTCACCCTTCCCAGCTTAATTTCGTCTCTTCGCGCTGGTCAGCTCTTGCGGAAGGGATGTCAGGGATTCTTAGCGTCTATTTGTGATACTCGAGCTGCAGAGGTTCCGTTAGACCGGGTCCCGATAGTTTGTGAGTTCCCTGATGTTTTCCCTGATGAGCTACCTGGGCTACCGCCTGAGCGCGATGTTGAGTTCTGCATTGATTTGATTCCCGGTTCGGGGCCTATTTCTATACCGCCTTATCGGATGGCCCCGGCAGAGCTTCGAGAGCTGAAGGATCAGTTGCAGGATTTGTTAGATAAGGGGCTTATTCGACCGAGTGTTTCTCCGTGGGGTGCTCCGGTCCTGTTTGTCAAGAAGAAGGATGGAAGTTTGCGCTTATGTATCGACTACCGCCAGCTGAACAAAGTTACCGTTCGGAACAGATATCCGTTGCCGCGCATTGATGATTTGTTCGACCAGCTTCAGGGTGCGGGGTATTTTTCGAGGACCGACTTGCGATCAGGATACCATCAGCTGCGAGTTCGACAGGAGGATATACCGAGGACAGCTTTCCGCACGCGCTACGGCCACTACGAGTTTTTGGTGATGTCGTTCGGACTCACCAACGCCCCAGCAGCATTTATGGATTTGATGAACCGTACATTCAGGCCGTATCTTGACTTGTTCATCATCGTGTTTATCGACGATATCTTGGTGTACTCCCGGAGCAGAGAGGAGCACGAGCAGCACTTGGGGATTACGTTACAGACTCTGAGGGAGCACCAGCTGTTCGCGAAGTTCTCCAAGTGTGCTTTCTGGCTGGACAGCGTCGGATTCTTGGGTCACGTGGTTACGAGAGACGGCATTTGTGTGGACCCGAAGAAGATTGAGGCTGTTCAGCTGTGGCCCCGACCTACATCGGTTACTGAGATCCGTAGTTTTCTAGGCCTGGCGGGCTACTACAGGCGTTTTGTTCAGGACTTCTCCCGTATAGCTGCACCGTTGACCGGTTTGACCCGGAAGGGAGTTCCTTTCGTCTGGACAGAGGAGTGCGAGCGCAGTTTTCAGCAGCTACGGACTTGTTTGACTACGGCCCCGGTCTTATCTTTGCCTTCGGGATCAGGCGGATTTGTTGTCTACTGTGATGCTTCGCGAGTGGGATTAGGATGCGTATTGATGCAGCATGGCCGGGTGATCGCTTACGCTTCTCGGCAGTTGAAGAAGCATGAACAGAACTTCCCCACTCATGATTTGGAGATGGCTGCAGTGGTCTTTGCACTGAAGATTTGGCGACATTACCTTTACGGCGAGTCATGTCAGATATTCACCGATCACAAGAGCTTAAAGTACATATTTCAGCAGCGAGACCTGAACCTCAGACAGCGTCGTTGGATGGAGTTGGTGAAAGACTACGACTGCGAGATTTTATATCACCCCGGCAAGGCGAATGTGGTGGCAGATGCGTTGAGTAGGAGGCCCGGGGGTAGTCTATCCTTTTTGCGCACAGTGCAGAGGCAGTCGTCAGCAGATTGGCAGATGTTATGTGACAGCCGAGTGGAGTTCGAGTTCACTCAGACAGGGGGACAGCTCGCGCATGTTCGTGCACGCCCACAGTTGCTTGACCGTATATATGAGGCACAGCGCAGTGACGACCGTTGCTCAGTGATCGTGGCACAGATGGGACATGGCAGATTTTCCGAGTTCGTGGTTGACGATCAGGGGATTTTATGATATGGATCTAGACTGTGCGTACCAGATGCTGATGGTTTACGGCGCGACATTCTCGAGGAGGCACACCGATCAGTGTATAGTGTCCACCCCGGTTCCACCAAGATGTACCATGATATGAGAGAGACCTACTGGTGGGACGGGATGAAGAGGGACATTGCGGAGTTCGTTTCGAGATGCCTGACTTGTCAGCAAGTCAAGGCCGAGCACCAGAGGCCCGCAGGAGAGCTACAGCCGTTACCCATTCCAGAGTGGAAATGGGAGCAGATTTCGATGGATTTCGTTGTGGGTCTACCCAGGACCAGTCGAGGGTACGACTCCATCTGGGTGATCGTGGATAGATTGACGAAAGCGGCTCACTTCCTTCCAGTGAAGACGACTTTCAGCTTCGTTCAGTATGCTCAGCTCTATATTGACGAGATCGTGCGACTACATGGCGTACCGACTTGTATCGTGTCAGATCGAGGCACTCAGTTCACCAGCCGACTTTGGCGGAGACTTCAGGAGGCTTTGGGCACTCGTTTGAGCTTCAGCACAGCGTTTCATCCGCAGACAGACGAACAGTCAGAGCGGACCATTCAGACTCTCGAGGAGATGCTCAGAGCGTGCGTTTTAGACTTTGGTGGTAGCTGGGATCGTCATTTGCCTCTAGTGGAGTTCTCCTACAACAACAGCTTCCAGGATACTATTCAGATGGCACCTTTCGAGGCATTGTATGGGAGGAGATGCAGATCGCCCGTTTGTTGGACAGAGCTCAGCGAGAGCAGCATTTTGGGGCCGCAGCTTGTTGAGGAGACGACAGCGAAGATACAGTTGATCCGAGACCGGATGAGAGCGGCTCAGAGCAGACAGAAATCCTATGCAGACAGGCGCCGTCGCAGATTAGAGTTCGCAGTTGGCGACCATGTTTTTCTGAAAGTCTCTCCGATGAAGGGCGTTATGCGTTTTGGGCGAAAGGGGAAGCTTAGCCCTAGATTCGTAGGTCCCTTCGAGATCCTCGAGCGGGTTGGCGCTGTTGCATATCGTTTGGCTCTTCCTCCCAGCTTTCCCGATGTTCACCCCGTCTTCCATGTTTCGATGCTCCGCAAGTACCTTCACGACCCTTCGCATGCGATTCAGCACCCGACAGTCCAGCTAGCGCGCGACCTTTCTTTTGCAGAGCAGCCGGTGGCCATCCTGGATCGGCAGGTGAAGAAGTTGAGGTCGAAGATTATACCAACCGTCAAGGTCCTTTGGCGTAGCCCGAGCAGCGAGGAGGTTACCTGGGAGACCGAGGGCGAGATGAGGAAGAAATATCCCCATCTCTTTGAAGGTACGCGTAGCTATATTTTTAAATTCGGGGACCGAATTTCTTTAAGGGGGGAAGATTGTAGCGTCTTGAAAAGTCGTTTTGGTGTTTTCCTGAAATTCGGTGAAAATTCGGTATTTTTCCGAAAACCGTCTTTCTTGTTATTTTGCAGTTTAGGGCTAATTATACCTAAAATGGATAGGTAATTGCTTGTTTTTAGTAGCTAATGAGTTAATTATGAAATTCTGGTCGTTTAAAAATTTTCCCTAATTTTTCAATTTTTTTATATTATTTTAAGCCGGTAAGAAAATACATTAAATAAGCGATAAATACAATTTTTTCCGGGCTAATTTTAATCTCTAAAATTATGATAATTAAAATCTAGTGGTAACATAAATTTTTAGTAATTTATTTTGTTTTTTAACAAATTTTTATGATATGAAACGAATTTATTGAATTTTGAGCTAAAACTTGCAATTTTTGAGTTGTAGGGGGCCTTTTTGCATAAAATTTCTTTTGTAAAACCCCTCTCTCTTTTCCCTCAGCCCTAGGACAGCCCCACCTTATGCAAGTCCAGAAATTTCTGGCCTCATTTCTTGGGTTGCTTTCTTGAGTTGAATTTGATAGTTTATGGATTTATTTTAAATATAATGGATAAAGTATGGTGCATTTGACTTTGGAGACTTGACCATTGACTTTCCCCACTTGCCCACACCCCTCCCCATGCCCTCCTCTGGCCGAAACCTGAACCTCCTCTTCTTCATCTCTTTTCTTTTCATTTTTCTTCAATTTCTTCAAGAAAACACATCAAAATCCACACTTTATTCAAAAATCCAAACAAAATCCTTATGCTATCATTATCCTTAGCCATTCTTGCTTGAATCTTGGTGCTTGAGGCCATCACTTGGAGCAAATTTGTTCTTGCTAGATCCCAAATTGAGGTATAATCCTCATCAAGTTACATTCTTTTGCAAAAATTCCTTTAGTTGTATGGTTTAGTGTTAAAAGTTAACTAATTTCTAATCTAGTTTAAAAAAAAGAGAGTAGTTTGTTTAAACTAGGGTTTTGAAGCCATGATAATTAATTAAGTTGTTTTATAGTTAATCTAGTTGTTAATGAACTAATCTATATGGTTACCTTGTTATGTAGTCTTCAATTTTGCTAATTTAGGTAATTTTAGAAGTTTGATTTTAGTTGTAAATTGTTGTTTTAGGATTTTCAAGAGAGGGTTATGTATGGAAATGGTTTGTGAAACATGATAATGAGTTGATTAGGGTTAGAAAACATTATTTAGTTGATTTAAACCCAATTTGTTATCTAGTATTTTGCTAACCTAATCTATGAGATTAATCTTCTTATGTGGGCTTTTGTTGTGTTAATTTAAGTTTGCAAGTGTGGAAATTGATTTGGAATTTGCTAGGTTATAAATTCAAGAAATGGTTGTTTAGGGAAAATAGGATTGGAATCATTGTTATTGTGTTGTAATTAGTGTTTGTAGATTGCTTGTAGTGTGGTTGGGTGATTGTGCTAGATTGTAGTCGTTTTGTCGCTAATCGGCGATTTTTTTGCACCGATTTTGGAACGCAAATGCTTACTAGTTTTGTTATAAAATTTTGTGGTGAATTATTTTTGATATCTTGATGATTGTAATGGCTTGTCCTACGACTTTTAGGATGCGTGAGTGCGGATTTTTGGGTAGTCGGGTTTTAGTTTTGCCGGGCGATCAAATCGGCGTTTTTTTTGGCAGTTTTTGCGATTTTCGCGTGTGTTCCGCGCACTTTGTGCACGTTGTACCTAGCTAGCGAACTTTAGTAGTTTCGTTGGAGTTTTGCGTCGTTCTTGATATGTAACCTCATGTTTGGTATTGATGTAAATTCCAGGTTCGGTCGTGGAGACGTCAGACGCGGCGCGAAAGGGAAAGGCGGTGATTGGACACAGCTAGCCAGGGATTCCGGTGAGTAGATGTAACATCTACGGGGGACTATCGTTGGATGGCGCAAGCCGCCCGATAGTTTTAGTAACTTACAAGATCCTTAGTAATGTTAGTAATTAGGGGTGAAATGCTTAATTGACTATTTGCTGCATCCATGCATTATATTGACATACCTATACGGAACCATTTCATAGGACACCTGCACCATTACCAGGGTTTTTATATGCAGCACGAGCACTATTCATGCTTACACACACACCCTGGTAATTGCCATGCCACCACACTAGATAGCCTTTAAATTTAACCCTTTTACCAATTGATACTTAAACTTGTGCTATTGCTTTTAATTCCTTAAAATGAAACCGTAGAATTGCTATTCATGTGCATGTACTTCATCATATTAATTGTTCATGCTTAATCCATTAATCACACATCGCAACTTGATTATTGATACTATATGCATTCATTATCACTGATATATGCACTTATGAGGATTTCTTGAGATTTTATGATATTGCTGGATTTCGGGGGAAAGCCGCAAAATTTCTAAACTTATTATATTTTTTAAAATATGTAAATTGCGGTTTTCTAGTGATGTAAGTGTCGTCCACCATGAGTTTGCTGTGGTTTTTGGAGACCCGTTTCGAGGAGTTGGATGAACCGTTTCGGGTACATGGTGGGCCCGGTAGGGTACCCCGGGGCAAGAAGCTCGTGGTGTTGACGATGAGCCTGGCAGGGGACGGATTACCTACCGGTGACTTCATTGGGCACGGCGGATATTCAGAGGATACCGACCGGGGCCGCGAGAGGATGATATATTGATACTGAGATGGGTCAGCCGGATGGCTGAGGCCAGAGACACTATGACATGGATTTATGAGATTTGAGACAGCTTTTGGGTGTCGTTGCTGGACACCGATTTTCGTCGATTCATTGACATTATGCTGGCATTTTAAAAGAGTTTCAAAAACAAAAGGAGATAAAATATTTCTTATATATACCTATCGAGACCTCAGATTTCCATGTTGCATACATATTAGCACACTGATGTTGTATACACACCTGCTAGTGCATCCAGTCATACCTGTATTTTAGATGCTAGGATGCTTGTGTGCATGCATACGATAGCCTTTGTAGATGTTATTTATTACTCACGAGTTGGCAACTCACCCCCGTTGTGCCACAGTCTTTTGCAGGTCCGCTCCGTCAGTTCAGTAGCGGCGGGCGCACTTGTTCTTTTGCCTCTTTTGCCTGAGCTCGAGATTTGCTCATAGGTGGGTTATGTTATCATTTTTGTACCACCTTGTATATTCTTTGTATCTAGTGTACTCCATCTACTGTTTCTACCAGATTTATTGTATATTGACCTAGAGATGAGACTGTGAGGTTTATGAATTTTATGCTGTATTTTGGGGTCGAACTCACTTGAGTCGACGTGATGTTTTCTTATGCTTCATTATGATTATTTGCTTGTTGTCATTTTATATTGCGTGGGATTTGTGACCGCCTTGTGGCGAAGAGCTAGCTCCCGCTTGGGGATGCCCTATTTTGTTGGATTCACATATATTTTGTTGTACCCATTTTTGGGGGCCAGTATTTACAAAGGAGACTCTGCCGAAATTTTCGGAAAAATTGGTATTGTTTTTAAAAAAGGGTTTTACATGACTTATTTGATAAACTTGCTTTCAAATGATTGGGTTTTCTTCACTCTTTTGCTTCATTGGTTTTGTTTTCTGGGCTTTGGCTTACTTATTTTACGGACGCCTTTAGACGTTTCGTAAACTTAAGTGCCAGTCACGTTCCGTACCCTGCGGGTTGTGACACTAATGGTTAAATGATAAATCAACACTTGATTTATCAATCCGGTCATATCTCATTTGACCCCACCAAAAGCAGTTCACCCGATCAATGTTCGGTATCAAATACGCACATTTCAATCGGGTGCATGCGCATATCGCATACGCGCACCACAACGTTTCGCCTGGACTGGGTAACTCCTTTGTGGGACTCTAAGACTCGTCAATACGCCGGCAGAAGGTGATGATCATATCAGGTACCCTCAAGCCGCAAGCGGTCAGCTAAACATAACGGCCACCCGGGTATTGAGCGATCAGAAGACAACAAGCGAACCTGCTACAACTCCCCTCGAGCCATCCGGCAACACTACCGTACAGTCCGGTCTCTTCGTCAGATATGCTGCATATCGAGCCTAGGGATGGTCACGTCGACCCCAATAACTCAATAAGTCGTGCCGGTGAATGGTCTATAACAGATCGAGAAACTACTGATAACACTTATCAGTAAATCTCAGCAGCCCTGGCCAGGGACTTGCTGTTATAACCAGTCGGGCACAGCACAGCATCAACTCCCAATACCGGGAGAGACGAAACCCCTCCTATCGCTCATCGTCTTCGTGTGTCTCAGGACTGTACCCAACGGCCACCTGTTTGCACGACTCAGTAGAGCCGTGGTAGGGTGGCAATCAAAGTACAGTGGGAGAACACACAAGACTCCATGACGATCTCGGGTCTACAGACTAACCTGTACCAGTGTCACCTGAGAACTGCTATCCGACGATAGATATAATTCCATATAAGAGTTCTCGGTGAGTCCGTCCAGTGTACTCAGTCACCACTGAGCACCCGTATGTGATCTTGATGTCAAACATCGATGAATGTGGGAACATCCATCGCCCATCGTATGGGTCTAGTATCATATACGCTAGTCTACTCTGGTATATCAATGCCCTGTCTCGATATACCTACGACTAGGGACGTTCCAGGATATGCTTATAGACTACAGATGTCCTACTAGTATGATCTCCATCATAATCAGAGTAGTCAAGCCAATATCCTCAGGGCTTCATCAGCATGTATGAATGAATAAAAGCATGATCAAATCAACATGTCAGATAAAGTAGAACCAGATAGCATACTATCATGTCGAGCAAGAATGCAAACTGAATATATATATACATGTATAGATACATCCACTATCACATAATGGCCTCTAGGGCATACATATATCCAACAATCTCCCACTTGTACTAAGGCCAGTTATTGGCGTATCTCATACCCAATATCTCAAAAAGTCGCTTATGCTGTGGCTGAGGGAGGGCCTTGGTGAGTGGATCCGCGGCGTTGTTCTTTGTGTCTACTCTCTTAATCTCGATCTCGCGGCGATCTACAATCTCCCGGATCAAATGAAAGCGCCTCAGGATATGTCTGGACCGCTGATGGGATCTGGGCTCCTTGGCTAACGCCATTGCCCCATTATTGTCACAATACAAAGGTATTGGATCAATAATGGTTGGAACTACTCCTAGCTCCGAGACGAACTTCTTCATCCAGACAGCTTCCTTGGCGGCATCATTTGCAGCAATGTACTCAGCTTCCATTGTAGAGTCTGCAACGGTATCTTGTTTGGAACTCTTCCAACTTACCGCCCCTCCATTGAGGGTAAATACAAACCCTGAGATAGATTTGCTGTCATCCTTATCGCTCTGGAAGCTCGAATCGGTAAAGGCCTCCATTTGGAGATCTGTATTACCATACACCAAGAACAATTCTTTAGTCCTTCGTAAGTACTTAAGAATGTTCTTCACAGCTGTCCAGTGGTTTTCCCCTGGGTTGGATTGATACCTGCTTACAACACTAAGTGCATAAGCTACATCTGGGCGTGTACATAACATCGCATACATTATAGATCCTACTGCCGAAGCATAAGGTATAATGCTCATGCGAGCTCTCTCTTCATCGGTCTTTGGACAAGAATCCTTAGAGAGAGTGACTCCATGGCAAGCGGGTAAGGCACCCCGCTTGGAGTCTTCCATACTAAACCTCTTTAGGATGGTGTTGATGTACCTGGTTTGGGACAATCCCAATAACTTTTTGGATCTATCCCTATAGATCCTTATGCCCAGGATGTATGTGGCATCACCCAGGTCCTTCATGGAGAACCTTAGTGATAAGAATGATTTGACCGACTGTAGCATAGGAATATCATTTCCTATCAGAAGAATGTCATCCACGTACAATACGAGGAATGTGACAGCTCTTCCCACAACATTCTTATAAACACAAGGTTCATCTGGATTTTTGATGAAATCAAACTCTTTGATAACATCATCGAAACGGATGTTCCAACTCCGAGATGCCTGCTTTAACCCATATATGGATTTAAGCAATCTACATGCTTTCTCGCTGCTCCCACTGTCAATGAAGCCCTCTGGCTGATCCATATAAACGCATTCCTCTAAATCTCCATTTAGAAATGCTGTTTTAATGTCCATCTGCTAGATTTCATAGTCGTAGTGAGCAGCAATAGCAAGTAGGATCTGAATGGATTTAAGCATGGCTACGGGCGAAAAAGTTTCGTCATAGTCTAAACCTGGTCTTTGATGAAAACCTTTCGCCATAAGTCTTTCCTTATAGGTCTCTACCTGCCCATCCACACCAATCTTCTTTTAAAGATCCATTTGCACCCTACAGGTTTTACCCCAGGGGGTACAACGTCCAAAGTCCATACTTTGTTGGTGTACATAGACTCCATTTCGGATCTCATGGCATCCAGCCACTTCACAGAGTCACCACTCGTGATAGCTTGCTAAAAACTGGTAGGATCATCATCATCCATGATACAATCTTCTCCGTCACCATCAATGAGGAAACCGTAGTACCTCTTCGGTGGGCGAGAAGTCCTACCAGACCTACGGAGTGGCCGAGGTTCTCCAGTTTCTGTTGCAACAGCCGGTTCAACCAAATCGTCATTTGTAGTTTGTGTCTCCAGAACCTCTTCTAGATCTACTACCTTGCCATCATCTTTATCTGTGAAAAACTCTTTTTCCAAGAATGTGGCATACTGAGAAACAAACACTTTTTGTTCCTCTTTGTGGTAGAACAGATATCCATAAGAATTCTTTGGATATCCCACAAAGTTACACATGACTGACCGTGTCTCGAGTTTGTCCGGATTCTGCTTTTTAACATAGGCCGGGCAACCCGAAATCTTAATTCTTTTAAGAGATGGTCTCTTCCCATTCCATATCTCATATGGCGTGGTAGACACGGCTTTGGTTGGAACCCTGTTTAGCAGAAATGCTGCAGTCTCCAATGCATGCCCCCAAAACGAGACTAGTAACTCAGCGTCACTCATCATGGACCGGACCATATCTAATAGGGTCCTATTCCGTCGTTCCGACACACCGTTGTGCTGTGGTGTGTAAGGAGGAGTGGGCTGAGAGAGAATCCCATTCTCTTTTAGGAAGTTTGCAAATTCTGTACTGAGATACTCTCCACCTCGATCTGATCGAAGCATCTTAATACTCAAGCCGGTTTGTTTTTCTACTTCTTGTTTATATTCAACGGATTTCTCGAAAGCGTCGGACTTGTGCTTTAATAAAAATACATGGCCGAATCTTGAGAAATCGTCGGTGAATGTAATGAAGTATGAAAAACCGTCTCTAGCCTGTGTAGATATTAGCCCACATACATCACTATGTATGAGGCCAAGGAGCTGAGTAGCTCTTTCTCCGTGTCCGGTAAACGGAGTTTTGGTCATTTTACCCTTGATACAAGACTGGCAAGTCGCATAAGATTTATATTCAAAATGGTTTAAATATCCATCTTTGTGTAACCTGTTTAGTCTTGTTTCGTTAATATGACCAAGTCTACAATGCCAAAGAAAAGCTTCATTTAATTCTGAAAGTTTTCTTTTATTAGTGTGTTGTATACTGAAAACTGTGTGTTGATTTAGGACATATATTCCGTTATTAAGCGTACCATACCCAACCAACATTTGATTTAGGTGAATGTTCATAACATTGTTCTGCAACACAAAATTATATCCTTCATTGTCCAATAAAGAAACGGATATTATATTACATAGCATACTTGGTACAAAATAACATGGATTCAAAATCAAAATACATCCAGATGGCAACCCCAAGTGATACTCTCCCACTGCGACTGTATGTACATTGGAACCATTTCCAACGCGGAGAGTATGGTCACCTTTCTTCAAAACCTTGCTAATTCTCAGCCCCTGCATAGAATTGCAAATGTGAGAACCTGAACCGGTATCCAATACCCAGGAAGCAGAGTTTATAGAAAAACAGTTTTCAGTCACAAACGCACCTGAAGCAGAAGCATCACCATGCTTCTTCTTGAGACTTAAGTACTCCGTGCAATTGCGCTTCCAGTGTCCTGTCTTGTGGCAATGGAAACATTCGCCCTTCCCTGAGTCTCCAGCCTTGGACTTTCCCTTTCCCTTCACCTTTTTAACTCCTCCCTTAGGATTAGTGGGTTTCTTCTTTTTCTTTCCCTTGGCCTTGGCTTTCGGGCGAGAAGAGGAAGACTGTCCAATAGTCATAACGGGAGTTTTTGCTAACTTCATAGTGCTCTCTGCACTCCTTAACATATTAAGGAGTTCAGGGAGGTCCTTCTCCATGCCATGCATGTTGAAGTTCACTATGAACTGAGCAAAGGTGGAGGGGAGGGACTGCAGAATAATATCTATATATTGTTCATTGTCCATCGTCCATCCAAGGTCCTCAAGCTCTTCTATAAGAGCTATCATCTTTAGAACATGGTCTCCTACTGGTGTGCCAGGGGCCATTCGCATCTGAAACAATTTCTTTGATGCTTCGTATCGTAATACGCGGGATTGCTCCCCATACAACTCCTTTGTATGGAGCAATATACCGTGAATGTTCATGTCCTCGTGCTGCTTTTGATGTGTGTTATCCATCGATGCAAGCGCGAGGCATGTGGCCGTGGCACAGTCAGCGTCCCATGTCTTGCGGACTTCAATGTCCGCAACTGAGGATTTTGGACCAGGGACGGGCGGGGCTGAAGCTGTGAGGACATATGATACTTTATCATAAGTCAAGGCGATTTTCAGATTCCTCAGCCAGTCTTTATAGTTGGTCCCATTCAGTTTGTTTTTATCTAGTAGAAGCTTAAGTCCAGTCATTGGTATCTGCCATTAAGAGAGAGAAAAGAATACACTCAGCGAAAGCTCTTGCACAGATTAGATTGGTTTATTATCTTGTCTAATCGATGTTTCCCACTGCTTTTTATCAAGTTTTTCTTTCAAACCTTAAAAAGAAAAACTAGCCAGGATTAATTACAGTCTACAACTTCGCTAACCGTTCAGCCAGGCCAGTGTCGGTACTTTGAGGGAGGTTCCCCGTGCTTTCGCACGGACCTAATTAGAGTAAACCTCTTTTTCCCAGAGGCGGAGCCCCGTTAACACCTTTTTAGACACCTAATGAGTTAGCTAATTGTAAACTGTAAAACTCTCCTAGGAGCAACTATTGCCTACAGTGGGATCGGGATCCAACCATCATATGGAAGGTATGCAATCTCATTGCAAATTTCAACACTTGAAATTCCCGATGTAATTTTTACCCCTAGTACTTATGACCTTAACTATGGTCAACAAATCATAAGTACCAGTCAAGTTCTACCCGTCATTTCTTGATCAATTAGACCCACCCATATGACCCTTAACTATGGTCAACAAAGTCGCATGAATGTCCTAATTAATCTGCATCATATGCAGTGTAGGAAGACATCACTTAGCTACCGTACACTACGCCTTAACTAAAGTCAACAAACGTAGCACGAATACTAAGTACTCTACTTCCTAAAATGACGGAGGGTTGCGAATGATTTTTAAGAAAATCTTTAACACTTTGAACTTGATATCGTTGTAGAATCAAACAGTTTTCAAAAGGAGTGGCTTAAGCTCCGCAGTTTTGAAATGTAGCTTTTTCATAAATAGCCGAGTAGTTTTTAAATCCGATTCTACAACATCTTTTTAGGTTTATTTTCTTTACATTAATCACATTAATGTAATCCCATCATTTAAGTCCTTAAGCCAATCACAGAAAAGAAACGAAAATAACACGTACGCTTATGCCATCCGCATTCGCCGCAATGTTCCGTTATGCACCGTTAGGTTACTTAACTAACGGCATACCGGGACGGGACTAGCGCGGGTGTAAAACATAAGCAACGTCTACTATATATCATATATATAATATGTCATTCGTCTCAGATATCACAGAACACAGGCAGCAGAAACATAGATATAACGTGGGATATCCTAGGACGTCCGTATTTAGTATTTAGCCAGAATAGAAAATACGGATTCCACAGTCGCGATGAATAGCCAAGCCCACACCCTGGACCCCTACGAGAGCGGCAAGTGACCCTACCAATCCTGGAGTTTAGGAGACCCGGTCTCGACTCCTCGAGATGGCCTCCCACTGAACCCCAGAACCCGGTCACCTGTGCTCCCCTCCTTGGGTCCATCCTAATGCGGAAAAGTAAATAATATACAACACTGGTGACACAACCTCAACCTGGAAGTGCCCCCAAATAAAAGAATATTACATTACATTTGAATTTACATGAATGAAAATATAAAACTCTCATCTCACAAAAACCCCCCGGCTATTCGATCGCGACAATCCTGCACATCATATCTCAGCAACATATAATATCACATATCATCAACGTAAGTAAGTATGCGTACCCCGATTGTCGTTGATGTATAGCAACGAAACCGGCGATATCGTACATACTACACTTACGGTCACAGAAAAGAAAGTGTAAAACTACAATATTTGGAATCCAGATTCTCTTTAGACATCATAAATGCGAAATATCACATATTTCATATTTCATGCCTAAACTATATGAATTCCACATATTGTATCACATTCCAGAAAAACAGACAGTATTAAAGTTTTCGAACGAACGATCAAGCACCCAAGATTCACTAAAGCTCAACACTTGAGCAGGGTTCAAAAATCCGGAGTGCGACACAGTAGTAGCGGTCCAGCCGTAGAAGGGTCAAGCCAACGCCTCACATGTGGCACGCCGTACTGCCCCAAACCCTAGGGTTCAAAGGGCAGTTCGAGACAGTCACATAATCGAGTTAAGGTTTGTTGTCTTCTAGAGGGACCACCGCAAAAAGACTTGCACGTATCTCCAAAGTATTTAAACCCCGTGAATAGTGAGTAAATGATACTCGTTCAAACACTTCAATACTTTCTAATTTACCCGGAAAAGCTACGAAATAAAAATCCCGATCGAAATGACGAGTCCAAAACCATCTCCAGAATTTTTCAAAACCAAATACAGATTAAAAATATCCAAAAATTTATACAAGCAGATTCATGAATTACTGTACAAAAGGTATTCATCAATTCATATATACGGCCGCGGAACCGCGGCCTAAGCAAGCTTAGGCCGCGTTTCCGCGGCGAGAATCACTGTTCATGGAATAATTTTTGTACCGTAACCCTTATTTTTTCCTGCTGTATTTTTTACATATTTTTAATTCTGAAAAATGTCAATTTTTAGAAAATTTCCAGAGAGCACCCTAAAAAGTCGTATTTCGGTTCGATCGGAGTTTTAACTTCGTAAAAAGGTCGCCTAATGTTCTAGGTCGGCTCTGATACCAATGTAAGGTTAGTGTAGCACCCTATGAAGAGTTTTGAAGCATCACATGACCCAAAGTTTAAATTTTTATGGTGCTAAACGAACATGCAAAGGAATCGATCCTAGAAAATTAGGGTTTCGAAATATAAAGCGAACTAATCTAGGGTTTCGAGACTACAACCTTTGTAGCTCCCTTTCGCTGGACTCCTTGGTCTTTAGGGTGTTGAACGGAAGTCCTCTTGAAGTCCTCTTGTGTCCACGACGATCCACCACGGAGATCTCCGTCCAAGCTCGCAACTTCGTAAAACCGAAGAGAACACTCTAAACAAAACGGCTAAGCTTGTGTAGAATGAAGTTGTGGTTAAGTTTCTCACTTCAAAAACCTATCTTTAAGTGGTATTTTCTCACTAGAAAAAACTAGAGAGCAAAAGAGAAAGAGGAAGAAGATGGTGGCAATTTTTAACAAGAGGTAAAAAGATAACTCATAAGAAGAAAAAGAAATATATCAATATATATTTTATTCCTTCTTACTATGAACCATGGTTAAAGTGATGGAGACATTATTTAACTTGAGTTTTGAATGATAAAGAGAAGGATAACCTTAGGTTAGTGGTAGTTGAGCATGGTTAGGTCAAAGGAAGAATGTAGAAGCAAGAATGATTATCCTTTCCTTTTCATTTTCTTTTAAATCCAAAATCAAATAATAATCCATTATATAATCCATGGTGTGAGTCTTATATTGCCACCATTTCCATATGCTAACAACCATGATGGATGAGTGTATGTATGTGTGCATGTATGCACATCCACATGTGCATGAAACTAGCATGAAAGAAAGAAAGAAAAGCACACATGCATGCACACATCCATCATCCAAGAAAAGGTTTTAAGTGAGAAAACTAATGGTTAAATGATAAATCAACACTTGATTTATCAATCCGGTCATATCTCATATGACCCCACCAAAAGCAGTTCACCCGATCAATGTTCGGTATCAAATACGCACATTTCAATCGGGTGCATGCGCATATCGCATACGCGCACCACAATGTTTCGCCTGGACTGGGTAACTCCTTTGTGGGACTCTAAGACTCGTCAATACGCCGGCAGAGGGTGATGATCATATCAGGTACCCTCAAGCCGCAAGCGGTCAGCTAAACGTAACGGCCACCCGGGTATTGAGCGATCAGAAGACAACAAGCGAACCTGCTACAACTCCCCTCGAGCCATCCGGCAACACTACCGTACAGTCTGGTCTCTTCGTCAGATATGCTGCATATCGAGCCTAGGGATGGTCACGTCGATCCCAATAACTCAATAAGTCGTGCCGGTGAATGGTCTATAACAGATCGAGAAACTACTGATAACACTTATCAGTAAATCTCAGCAGCCCTGGCCAGGGACTTGCTGTTATAACCAGTCGGGCACAGCACAGCATCAACTCCCAATACCGGGAGAGACGAAACCCCTCCTATCGCTCATCGTCTTCGTGTGTCTCGGGACTGTACCCAACGGCCACCTGTTTGCACGACTCAGTAGAGCCATGGTAGGGTGGCAATCAAAGTACAGTGGGAGAACACACAAGACTCCATGACGATCTCGGGTCTACAGACTAACCTGTACCAGTGTCACCTGAGAACTGCTATCCGACGATAGATATAATTCCATATAGGAGTTCTCAGTGAGTCCGTCCAGTGTACTCAGTCACCACTGAGCACCCGTATGTGATCTTGATGTCAAACATCGATGAATGTGGGAACATCCATCGCCCATCGTATGGGTCTAGTATCATATACGCTAGTCTACTCTGGTATATCAATGCCCTGTCTCGATATACCTACGACTAGGGACGTTCCAGGATATGCTTATAGACTACAGATGTCCCACTAGTATGATCTCCATCATAATCAGAGTAGTCAAGCCGATATCCTCAGGGCTTCATCAGCATGTATGAATGAATAAAAGCATGATCAAATCAACATGTCAGATAAAGTAGAACCAGATAGCATACTATCATGTCGAGCAAGAATGCAAACTGAATATATATATATACATGTATAGATACATCCACTATCACATAATGGCCTCTAGGGCATACATATATCCAACACCATTAAACTAGTCCTAGCTAACTACAAGATGGGGAAGAGAGATATACCAAGTGATCCGAGTCCTCCGGTCTTCTCGTCGTCGTCCCGATCTCCCGCGGAATCTCCGGTCTCCACCAAGTCGCCGGAAGGGCACCACGTCGCCTGCTTCTTTTACGGGCTTCCACCTCTATACCGAGGCAACTCGGGCACGAAGTTGGCGAGCCGACGTGCCCAAGGTTTTCTGTCGAATGTGTAGTGCTCATGTCTCATTTCGGGTTGTAGGAGGTTGCCGTTTTGGTGGAGGAAATGAAGTGGTGGAATTTTTGTGGAGCTATCGGATTTTTACAAAGCCAAAACAGATGAAATCTCACCATCACAAATTTGGACAGCCCCCATGGCTTGGCCGGCCATGACTTCCTCAAGAATGGGAGAGAAGAGAATGAGAGAGGGAGTATGAAAAAAATAGCCACAAGAATAATGCAAGTGAGAGGAATGGTCATCATGCAAGAATCATCATCACTAGCAAAACCACACTCCATCAACTAATCAACAACCATGATTGCTACAAAAAGTCAAGCAATCATGATCCATGGAAGGTCAAGGGATGGGGCTCCATCATGAAACCATCATGATACAAAAGTATGCAAAGACAACCCTCCAAATAGCTAATTTGCACAAATGCAAATAAGCCCTCCTCTACCAATCTTCGGCCAAGGAAAGATACAAAGAAATATGGCCGAAACGGAAAGCAAACTGGCAACTCCAGAAAACTGGTCCTGTAATAAATTACAGGAAAACCCTGATACTGTGTATATACACCCGCATCTGTATTCCGACCGAATACAAATGCAATGAGACAAAATCTACACTGTACTATACTAGGATCCGGCTTAAAGCAAAGCCGGCTAGTATTATCCGTCCGATCCTGATCCGTGCAATACCGCACATATCTGATCGAACCCTGCCATATATCCATACGGCCTCTAGTACTAACCGTCCGATCCTGATCCGTGCAATACCGCACGTATCTGATCGAACCCTTCCATATCTCCATACGGCCTCTACATCGTTTCGCCCAAAAACTTGAGCAACTGAATGTGGGGGACTCTAAAGACTCGTCAATACTATGGCTGTGGATTTAACCACTAGCACGTCAGAGGTATTAGCCATACGTGACGGGCTACCAGCTATTGACCAAAAGGGACGTCGATGAGCGAACTCATCCTGACACCCTATTGAGCCTGTCAGTGACAATATCCGTACAGTCCGGTCCGTTCGTCTATGAGCATCGCATGGCGGGCCTAGGGGGTTGGTAAAAGTCAGACCCCCAAAAGCGGTACAAGTCGTGTCAGAGAGTAATCCAGAACACCCTGAGATACTACTGGAATACCTACCAGCAAATCTCCTGCCTTGGCCAAGGACTTTCATGTACTGGCTCTCCTAGACACAGCGCGACCTCACCCCCAATACCGGGAGAGACGAACCCCTGAAGATCCGCTCACTGCCTCCATGTGGCTCGGAACTGTACCCAACTAAAACCTGTTTGCACGTCTCTTTTGAGTGTGGTAGGGTAGTAATCAAAGTACAGTGGGAACTCACACGAGACAAATGACGATCCTCAGGTCGATGAACTAACCTGTACACATGTCACCAGGGAACAACCATCTGACGTCAGGTATAAGACCAACTAGCATGTTCCCGGCGAGTCCTGTCCGGTGTACTCATAACCCAATGAGCACCTGTATACATCTTAGGTGAACCAACTGACACCAGTGGCTTGTGAGACCGGCCACCGCCCCTCGTCGGGGTCTCGACTGTATACACTATTCTACTCTGGAGTATCGATGCCTTGTTTCGAAACTCCCACGACTAGGGACCTTTTAAGGATGTGCTTATAGACCCCAGCTCCCACGTATATGATCGCCCTCATACTGCTGGTAGTCAAGCAAGAATCCTAGGGGCTCTATCAACGTGCAATAGTGACCTGTAAGGTCACCTAAAGCAGTACACGATGATAAAGATAAACCAGATAGCATACTATCATCTCGAGTAAGACTGTCCTACCGGGATAGGTCCTCCCTCAATCATTGCAATCACGTGCCTGTGATCCAATAATTGACTCTGAGGGCACTATCTCCAACAGCTTTAATCCATAAATGGATTTAAGCAGCTTGCACACCTTCCCGCTGCTCCCACTATCTACGAAGCCCTCTGGCTGAGTCATGTACACGCACTCTTCTAAATCACCGTTTAGAAAGGCGGTCTTAACATTCATTTGCCAGATTTCATAGTCATGATATGCAGCAATGGCAAGCATGATCCGGATGGATTTAAGCATAGCCACTGGAGAAAAGGTTTCGTCATAGTCCACACCTGGTCTTTGACGAAAACCCTTTGCAACAAGTCTAGCTTTGAAAGTCTCTACTTTCCCATCTACATCAAGTTTTTTCTTGAAGATCCACTTGCTCCCAATGGGTTTTACCCCTTCAGGAGCAACTTCCAAAGTCCATACTTTGTTGGTGTACATGGATTCCATCTCAGACCGCATAGCATCCAGCCATTTCACTGAGTCCCTACTCGTGATGGCTTGCTCGAAGCTAGTTGGGTCATCATCAACCATGATGCAATCCTCGCTCCCACCATCAATGAGAAAACCGTAGTATCTCTCAGGTGGATGAGAAACCCTGCTAGATCGGCGTAGTGGCTGGGGTTCGTCAGGTACTACTGAATCCTCTGATTCTACCAAGTCTTCTGTTATAGTTTGTGTCGCTGGAACCTCTTCCAGTTCTACCTCAATGCCACTGATCTGTTTCATAAGAAAACCTTTTTCTAAGAAAGTGGCATGTCGAGAAACAAACACCTTTTGTTCTTCGGGGTGGTAGAAGATATACCCTTGTGAATTTTTGGGATATCCTACAAACTTACATAAGACAGATCTTGCCTCGAGTTTGTACGGATTTTGTCTTTTGACATAGGCCGGACAACCCTATATCTTAACATACTTAAGAGATGGTCTCTTCCCTTTCCATATCTCATATGGAGTAGTAGGCACTGATTTGGTAGGAACCATATTCAATAGGTGCATGACTGTCTCAAGCGCATACCCCCAGAAGGAAATAGGTAACTCAGCAGTGCTCATCATGGAGCGCACCATATCTAATAGCGTGCGATTCCTCCGTTCCGATACACCATTGTGCTGTGGTGTATAAGGAGGAGTGAGCTGAGAGAGAATCCCATTCTCTTTTAAATAATCCAGAAAATCATTGCTCAAGTATTCTCCTCCTCGATCAGATCGAAGGATCTTAATACTTTTTCCCGTTTGGTTCTCTACTTCGTGCTTATATTCTCTGAATTTCTCAAAAGCTTCAGACTTGTGTTTTATCAGGAACACATGTCCGTATCTAGAGAGATCGTCAGTGAATGTAATGAAGTAGGAAGAACCGTTCCTGGTATGCGTAGACATGGGACCGCATACATCACTATGTATCAGCCTTAAGAGTTCCGTAACTCTTTCTCCGTGTCCCGTAAACGGAGTTTTGGTCATCTTGCCTTTGAGACATGACTGGCAAGTGTCATAAGATGAAAATTCAAACGGATTCAAATATCCATCCTTATGCAACTTAGCTAGTCGTGTCGCATTTATGTGACCCAGTCTACAATGCCACAAGAAGGATGCGTTCAGTTCTGAACTCTTCCTCTTGTGTGTGTTTTGTAAATTGAGGACTGTATTTTGATTGAGAATGAATATGCCATTATGTAACGAGCCCGATGCAATCAACTTTTGATCTAGGAAGATGTTCATAACATTATCCTGTACTACAAAATTATATCCTTCTTTACTCAGTAAAGAAATTGATATAATGTTGCACATCATGTTCGGTATATAATAGCACTCATTCAGAACCAGTGTATTACGACTTGGTAATACAAGGTGATATTCGCCAACTGCTTTGGCTGCAATACTTGCACCATTCCCTACTTGAACGGAATGATCACCCTTTCCCAGTTCTCTACCTTTCCGTAGCCCTTGTAATTGTTTACATACGTGGGATCCTGATCTGGTATCTAATACCCAGGACGTAGGGTGAACTGAAAAACAGTTCTCAATGACTAACACACCCGAAGAAGGTGTATCAACATGCATGTTCTCCGTTTGGGCGGCGTGAGAATCCAGATATTCTCCTGTTTCCTGTTCAGTCTTATAACACTTATAAGATAGAACGGGTCCAACGTTCCCCTGCACAGTATAACAAGCGGGTTCGGTCAATACATCCATATTATTATCTTGATTAAGGCATGACATGGTCTCTACCTGGAGAGAGAGAGAAGAAAACACTTTAGCGTATGCTCTTGCAAGATCAGATTGGTTATTATTTTATCTAATCAGGATGGCTCCCACTGTTTTTTATCAAATCTTCCTTCAAACCCTAAAAGGAAAGACTAGCCGGGATTAATTACACCTTACAATTTCGCCAATCTTTCAGCCAGGTCAGTGTCTGTACTTTGAGGGAGGTTTCCCGTGCTTTCGCACGGACCTAATTAGAGTAAACCTTGTTTTCCCAGAGGCGTAACCCCGTTGACACCTTTCTAGACACCTACTTGATCGGCTAATTGTCCTGTGTAAAACTCTCCTCGGAGTAACAATTACTCACAGTGGGTATCGAGATCCAACTATCTCATAGAAGGTATGCAATCTCATTGCAAATTTCAACTCTTGAAATTCCCGATAATGCTTTTGCCCCTAACGTACTATGACCTTGACGAATGCCAAACAACCCATAGTGCGTTAGTCAAGTTTAACCCGTACATTTCTTGATTGAATTAAACCCACACGCACGACCCTTGACGAATGCCAAACAACGCCGTACGAATACCCTAATCCAATCGCATCATATGCAACAAATAAATAGTAAATAGCTACCGTACACTACGCCTTGACGAATGCCAAACTACCGTAGCACGAATACTAAGTAATATCTATCTGAAATGTCGGAGGGCTACGCAGGTTTTTCAGAAAACCATGAGCGTAATGAACTTGATATCGTTGTAGAATCGAGTGAATTTTGAAATGGAGTGATTTTGAGGCTTTTATTAGTTTTGCTAAAGAGGCCACTCCCGGTGAAGAGATCTCGGCTCTTTCCTCATCGAATAAGGTGCGGGATATATCATATATATCACTGTGCAAAGCAAAACTCCAAAAGCAATCAAAAACCAAACCGAGTTTTGTAGCATCTGCCAGTTTTGCTAAAGAGGTCACTCCCGGTGAAGGGATCTCGGCTCTTTCCCTATCGAATAAGGTGCAGGGTATATCATATATACCGCTATGCAAAGCAAGACTGTAGCTACCCTTTTATTTGAAAATTTGATTCTACAACATCTTTTAGGTTTCTTTTCTTTCATTAATCACATTAATGAAGTCCCATCATTTAAGTCACCTAAACATCACAGAAAATTACGACGTACACTTATGCCATCCGTATTTGCCTCGATGTCCCCTCGTGCACCGTTAGGTTAGGTAACTAACGACAGAGCAGGGCAGGGCTAGTGCGGGTGTAAAACATAAGTAACGTCTATATAATATATCATATATACTATATACTGTATCCATCAAAACATATCAAATGATCACATCACAGATATCGCAGCAGAAACATAGATATAATGTGGGATATACTAGGACGTCCGTATTAAGTATTTAGCCAACAATAGAAAATACGGATTCCACAGTCGCGATGAATAGCTAAGCCCACACCCTGGACCCCTACGAGAGCGGCAAGCGACCCTACCAATTCTGGAGTTTAGGAGACCCGGTCTCGACTCCTCGAGATGGCCTCCCACTGAACCCCAGAACCCGGTCACTTGTGCTCCCCTCCTTGGGTCTATCCTAATGCGGAAAGTAAATAATATACAACACTGGTGACATCAACCTCAACCCGGAAGTGCCCCAAATAAAAGAATATTACATTACATTTGAATTTACATGAATGAAAATATAAAACTCTCATCTCACATAAAACCCCCGGCTATTCAATCGCGACAATCCTGCACATCATATCTCAGCAACACATAATATCATATATCATCAACGTAAGTAAGTATGCGTACCCCAATTGTCGTTGATGTATAGCAACGAAACCGGCGATATCGACATACTACACTTACGGTCACAGAAAAGAAAGTGTAAAACTGCAATATCTGGAATCCACATTCTCTTTAGACATCGTAAATGCGAAATATCACATACTTCATATTTCATGTCTAGTAATATGAATTCCACATATTGCATCACATTCCAGATAAATAGAAAGTATTAAAGTTTTCGAACGAATGATCAAATACTCAAAATTCCCTAAAGCTCAACACTTGAGCGGAGTTCAAAAACCCGGAGTATGTCACAGTAGTAGCGGTCAAGCCATAGAAGGGTCAAGCCAACGCCTCACATGTGGCACGCCGTACTTCCCCAAACCCTAAGGTTCAAAAGGCAGTTCAAGACGGTCACATAATCGAGTTAAGGTTTGTTGTCTTCTAGAGGGTCCACCACAAAACTTGCACGTATTTCCGCAAGATTTAAACCCCGTGAAAAGTGAGCAAATGATACTTGTTCGAACAATTCAATACTTTCTAATTTACCCGGAAAAGACACGAAATCAAAATTCCGATCGAATCACCGACTCCAAAACAATCTCCAGAACATACAACACTAAATTCAGATTAAAACTTCCCCAAAAAATATACAAGCAGACAAAACAATTACTGTATAAAAACGACAAATTGATTCATCCGTACGGCCGCGGAACCGCGGCCCAAGCAGGCTATTGCCGCGGTTCCGAGGTGATAAGTACTGTTCATATCATCGTTTTTATATGTGTGCTTAGATTTCCCTGCTGAATTTTTTAAGGATTTTTAATTCTGAAAAATAACAGTTTTGAAAAAATGTCCAAAGAGCGCTAAAAATCCGTATTTTTCGGTTCGATCGGAGTTTTAACTTCGTTAAAGTGTCGCCTAATGTTCTAGGTCGGCTTTGATACCAATGTTGGGTTTACTTAGCACCTCATGAAGGGTTTGGAAGCATCACATGTACCAAAGATTAAATTTTTAGGGTGCTAAGTAAGCATGCAAAGAATCAATCCTAGAAAATTAGGGTTTCAAAAACAACACATCATCTCAAGTAAGAAAAGCTAGGGTTTTGAGAGTACAACTTTTGTAGCTCCCTACGCTAGACTCCTCGGCTACTTGGGGTTTGGAAAAGGTCCGCTTGATCTCCTCTAGGTCCACGATGATCCACCCGGAGTCCGCTTTGTCCAAGCTTGCAACTTCACAAGATCAAGAATGAAAATGGAAGCTAACACTCTAAACAAGTGGGCAAGACTTGTGTAGAATGATGTTGTGGTGGCTTTTCTCACTTCAAAATCCTAACTTGGTGAGTGTTTTGCTCACTAGAAAAATCTAGAGAGCAAAGGAAGAATGAGGAAGAAGATGATGGCCTTTTAGAACAAGAGAGAAAGTAATCCTCTTTGAAAAATAGAAAATATATGAATATATATTTTCCACTTCTCATCTCAAATCATGGTTAAACAATAAAGATATTATTGAACTTGAGTTAAAACACAAAAGGAAAGTTAATCCATGGTTAAATGGTGGGTGAGCATGGTTAGGTCAAAGAAGAGTGTAGAAAGAAACCATGAATTATCCTTTCCTTTTTCTTTTTGTTTTAAAACAAATGCAATAATAATTCATATATATAAAACCATGGTGTGAGTCTTATATTGCCACCATTTTCTATGTATAAACAACCATGAAGGATGATGTATGTATGTATGTGTGCATGCACATCCATATGTGCATGAATCAAGAAAGAATGCATACATGCATGCATACATCAAAAATACAAGAAAGGATTTCTAGTGAGAAACTAATGGTTAAATGATAAATCAACACTTGATTTATCAATCCGGCCATATCACATACGACCCAACCAAAAGCAAGCCGCCCGATTAATATACGGTATCTCATACGCGCATTTTAACCGGGTCCATGCGCATATCGCATATGCGCACCACAACGTTTCGCCTGGACTAGGTAACTTCTTTGTGGGACTCTAAGACTCGTCAATACGCCGGCAGTGGGTGATGATCATATCAAGCACCCCCAAGCCGCAAGCGGTCAGCTAAACGTAACGGCCACCTGGGTATTGAGCGATCAGAAGAAAACAAGCGAACCTGCTACAACTCCCGTCGAGCCAACCGACAACACTACCTGTGCAGTCCGGTCTCCTTGTCTGATATGTCGCATATCAAGTCTAGGGGTGGTAAACGTCAGACCCCAATAACTGATAAGTCATGCCGATGTGAGGCTCATAACGGGTCGAGAAACTACTGGTAACACTTACCAGTGAATCTCTAATCAGCCCTGGCCAGGGACTTCCCTGTTACGGCCAATCGAGCACTGTGCAACATCAACCCCCAATACCGGAAGAGACGAAACCCCTCCTATCGCTCATTGCCTCCATGTGGCTCGGGACTGTACCCAAAAACCACCGTTTTGCACGCCCTCATGGACGTGGTAAGGTGGAAATCAAAGCACAGTGGGAATCACACAAGACTCTATGACGATCTCGGGTCTACAGACTAACCTGCACAAGTGTCACCTGAGAACTGCCATCTGACGTGAGGTATAATACCATCTGGGAGTTCTCGGCGAGTCCGTCCAGTGTACCCAGTCTCCACTGAGCACCCGTATACCATCTCTGATGTCAAACACCAATGGATATGGGATCATCCATCGCCCATGGATCGAGAAGCGTATACGCTTGTCTACACTGGTATATCGATGCCCCGTCTCGATATACCCACGACTAGGGACCTTGAAGGATGTACTTATGGACTACCATGTCCCCACTAGTATGATCTGTATCATAATCCAGGTAGTCAAGTACACATCCTAAGGGCTTTACCAACATGTAACTATAAGACAGTATAAAGAGACAAGTCTACATGTTAAGATAAAGAGCAACCAGATAGCATACTATCATATCGAGCAAGAAAGTCATATCTATATATGTCCAAGCATCCAATATAATATACATCATCTGTACAATACTGGCCTCTAGGGCATACATACAACTAACACTCCTCCAAAAGTTGATACTTCATTACCTCCACCAAAAAGGGCAACTTCTAATACCCCAAATGAGACATAAGTTCTACAGTTAACCTACAGTATCCTAGGGCACGTCGACTCGCCAACTTCGTGCCCGAGTTGCCTCGGTCCAGAGGTGGGAGCCCGTAAAAGAAGCCGGCGATGTGGTGCCCTTCCGATGAGGATTTGAAGACCGAAGACTCCGCGGGGAGATCGGGACGACGACGAGAAGACCGAAGGACACGGATCGCTCGGTATATCTCTCTACCCCTTCTCTAGTTAGCTAGGACTATGTTAATGGCCCGATCCGGGATTTTAGTGCGCGGTGGTGCCGGTTTACAAGTTTCGTAAAAGTATTGTTTCCGCATTTTGGTCTCGTTCAGACGGCCGGGGCGCCGCCGTGCACTTACACAAGCATCGACTACAATATACATCGTATGTATAGTAATGGCCTCTAGGGCATACATATAACTAACAATCTCCCACTTGCACTAGGGCCATCTGTTATGGTATCACATACCCAACAATTAGCTGCTGTTGAAGTATCTCATACTCAACCATCCCATAAAAGTCTTTACTGGGAAAAGGCCTTTGTGAGTGGATCCGTGCTGTTGTCCTCTGTGTCTACTCTCGTAACCTCGATCTCCCTGAGATCAACCATCTCCATGATCAGGTGATACTGCATAAGAATTATATCTGGATTTCAGATGGGACGGAGGGTTCCTTGGCAAAACCCACAACTCCATTGTCGTACAATGGTAGGAACGAAGTTCATCTCATGAACTTATATATATCCAGACTGCCTCTTTGGTAGCATCCTTGGTAACGATGTATCTTGCCTTTAATCGTCTAGTATGTTACGGTATCTAGCTTGGAACTCTTCCAACATACCATCCCTCCACTGAGGGTATAGACAATGCCTGCGACTGACATTCAGTCGTCCTTATCACCCTGGAACCTTTCCCGTGATTCTCCTCAGGATCGATTGATACCATCTCACTACAACTAGTGAGAATCCTAACATCCAATTAGATCTATCTCATAGATCCAAAACTCAGGATTTAGGAGGTATCGTTTTGATCCTATATGGAGAATCTCTTGTGATAAGCGGAGATTGACCGAGCGTAGCATAGGAAACTCCTTCTCTATCAAGAGTATGTCATCCACGTACTCTACGAGGATCATCACCATACTCCCTACTACCTTTTTGTATATACAAGGTTCATCTACCATTTTGATGAAGTCAAACTCTTTGACTACCACATCAAAACAGACGTTCCAACTCCGCGATGCCTGCTTTATCATATAAAACATCTTGCACACGTTTCCGCTGCTCCTACTGTCTACGAAACCCTCTGGCTGTGTACTTATAGATGCTCTCTACTAAAACAACATTTAGAAAAGCAGTCATGACACCCAACTACCAGATATCGTAGTCATGGTATGTAGCCGTGGCAAGTAGGATCTAGATGGACTTAAGCATAGCTTTGAAAGTCTCAACTTTACCATGTACACCAAGTAATCTTCTCAAGATATACTTGCTCCTGATGGGGATTTAACCCTTCAGATAAAGCAACCAAAGTCCATACTTTGTTGGTGTATAAGGATTCCATCTCAGATTGATAAGCATCCAGTCATTCTTACAGAGTCCCACTCCTGATGGCCAGCTCGAAACTAGTTGGGTCATCATCTCATGATGCAATCTTCGCTCCCACTGTCATAGAGAAACCGAAGTATCTCTCAGGTGGGTGAGGAACCCTACTAGATCGGCGGAGAGGCTGAGGTTCGTTGGTTACTAATGAATCCTTTGGTTCTACCAAATAATCTGTTGTAGTTTGTATAGCTGGAACTCCTTCCAGTTCTACCTCATGACCACTAATTTCTTCACAAGAAATTCCCTTTCACAAAGGTGGCATTGCTGAGAAACAAAACATCTTTTGTTCCTCGGTTAGGTAAAAGATATTCCCTTGTGTATGCTTGGGATATCCAACAAACTTCCACAGATTTGACTTTGCTTCGAGTTTGTCCGGATTTTTCTTTTTAGACATAGGCCGGACAACCCCATATCTTAACAAACTTAAGATATGAGCTCTTTCCTTTCCATATCACATATGAAGTTGGTAGGCAACTGATTTGATTTGAACCCTATTCAATAGGTATGCGGCTTCTCAAGTGCATAATTCCCAAAAGGAAATAGAAACTCAGTAGTACTCATCATAGAGCACACCATATCACATAGGGTGCTATTGCTCCGCCCCGATATACCATCATGCTATGGTGTATACGGAGGAGTAATGCTGAGAGAGAATCTCATTCTCTTTTAGAATAATCCAGGAATTCCGTGCTCAAGTATTCTCCTCCTTGATCTCATCAAAGGACATAATACTTACACCCGTATTTTGGTTCTCTACTTCTTACTTATATTCTGTGAATATCTCAAAAGGTTCAGACTTGTGTTTCAACAGGAATATATGTCCGAATCTTGAGAGATCATCAGAGAATGTAATGAAGTACAAAGAACTAGTCTTGGCATGTGTAGACAGGGGACCTTCATACATCAGCATGTTCAATCCCAGGAGTTCTCTAACTCTTTCTCTGTTTCCAATAAACAGAGCTGTGGTCATCTTATCTTTGTGACATGACCGGCAAGTTTCACAAGATGTAAATTCAAAAAAATTTAAATATGCATCTAAATGTAACTTTGCTAGTCGGGTCGCATTGATATGACCTAGTCTACAATGCCTCAAGAAGGATCCGTTCATTTCTGAACTCTTCTTCTTGTGTGTGTTCTGTATACTAAGAACTGTAGTTTGATTTAGAACGTCAATGCTTTTAGATAACGTACCTGAATCGATCAACTCTTGATATAGGAAATGTTCAAAACATTATCCAACAATACAAAATTATATCCTTTCTTTACTAATAAAAAGACTGATATGATGTTGCATATCAGGTTCGGTATCTAATAACATTTGTTCAGAATCAATGTATTCTGGTAATACAGGGTGATAGTGACCAACAGACTTGGTTGCAACACTTGCACCGTTTCTATCTCATGAAACTTATCACCCGTTCTCAGTTTTCTACCTATCTGTAACCCATGTAACAAATTACATATGTGGGATCCTGATCCGGTATCAAATACCCAGGACGTAAAGGATACTGAGAAACAGTTCTCTGTAATGAACACACCCGAAGAAGATGCATCAGCATGCACTTTATTCGTTTGGGCGGCACGGGAAATTTGGTATTCCCTAATTTCCTGCTCTGTCTTATAACAATTATAAGTTGGAGCAGGACCAACATTCCCCAGCTCAGTATAACAAGCGGGTTCGGTCAATATATCTGTATTATTATCTTGATTAAGGCATGATATGGTCTCCACCAGGAAAGAGAGAGAGAAGAAAACACTCAATGTATGCTCTTGCAAGATTAGATTGTTTATCTAATATATCTAATCAGGATGTCTCCCACTGTTTTAATCAAATCTTCCTTCAAACCCTAAAAGGAAAGACTAGCCGGGATTAATTACACGCTACAAGTTCGCCAATCTTTCAGCCAGGCCAGTGTCGGTACTTTGAAGGAGGTTTCCCGTGCTTTCGTACGGACCTAATTAAAGTAAACCTCGTTTTCCCAGAGGCGTAACCCCGTTAACAACTTTCTAGACACCTACTTGATCGGCTAATTGTAATGTGTAAAACTCTCCCAGGAGTAACTCTTACTCGCAGCGGGTATCAGGATCCAACTATCTCATAGAAGGTATGCAATCTCATTGCAAATTTCAACACTTGAAATTCCCAATAATATTTTACCCCTAGTGTTCTATGACCTTGATGAATGCCAAACAACCCATAGTCCACTAGTCAAGTTCAACCCGTACATTTCTTGATTGAATTAAACCCACCCGCACGACCCTTGACGAATGCCAAACAACGCCGTACGAATACCCTAATCCAATCTGCATCATATGCATAAGCAGATAAATACTAGTTAGCTACCGCACACTACGCCTTGACGAATGCCAAACTACCGCAGCACGAATACTAAGTAGTACTTATCTGAAATGACGGAGGGCTACGACAGGTTTTTAAGAAAACCCTTTGCGTAATGAACTTGATATCGTTGTAGAGTCGAGTGATTTTAAATGGAGTGTTTTTGAGGCTTTTCTAGTTTTGCTAAAGGGGTCACTCCCGGTGAAGGGATCGTCGGCCCTTTCCTCATCGAATGAGGTGCAGGATATTTCACAAATATCACTATGCAAAGCAAAAACTATAGAAGCAATCAAAAGACAAACCGAGTTTGTAGCATCTGCTAGTTTCACTAAAGAGATCACTCCCGGTGAAGGGATCTCGGCTCTTTCCTTATCGAATAAGGTGCTGGATGTTCTACAAGGAACACCGCTATGCAAAGCAAGAACTAGAGCTACCAGTTTTTAAACAAGTTTCTACAACATCTTTAGGTTTCTTTTAGTTTCATTAATCTCATTAATGAAGTCCATTTTATTATGCTTCATAAGTATCAGATTTGAAACGAAATCTGCAATATAACATATATCTCATATATATAATATAAACATTCGTCTCAGGCAGTAATATGATCTCATCACAGAACATTGCAGCAGAAGAACATATATGAAATATTGGATATACTAGGACGTCCGTGTTTTCAATACGAGCCTGTATAAAACACGGATTCCACGGTCGTGATGAATAGCCAAACCCACATCCCTAGACCCCTACGAGAGCGGCAAGCAACACTGCCAATTCTAGGGTTAGGAGACCCGGTCTCGATTCCTCGAGTTGGTCTCCCACTGGACCTTAGAACCCGGTTACTTGTGCTCCCCGACTTGGGTCTACCTAATGCAGAAAAGTAAATAATATACAATGGTAACATCATCCTTAGCCCGGAAGTGCCGCAATAAAAGAATATTACATACAAATGAATTTTACATGAATGTAAAAGAAAAACTCTCATCTCACATAAAACCCCCGGCTATTCAAAAAGCGACGATCCAATATAACATATCACAGTAACACATAATATCTCATATCATCAACGTAAGCAAGTATGCGTATCCCGATTGTCGTTGATGTATAGCAACGAAGCCGGCGATACACCACATACTACGCTTATGGTCACAGAAAAGAAAGTGTAAAACTACAACAGTTGGAATCCGCAACCTCCTTAGACATCGCATGCCTAACCAAATGAATTCCTTAGACATCGCATGCCTAACAATTATAAACCCCGCATTTTAGTCTCATTATTGAAAACTCTTTTCAATATCAAGTCGGGCAATTCAATAAGATTCCCGACATCCTGATCGAATGCTCGTGGCAAACTTCAGTAGACGGCCGCACCCCCGATGCCGTCGACGAAGTGCACTAAGGCGGAACACCGCTGCCGCGAGCACCCGAACAGATACTTTTGGCGACGGGGTTCTCCTACAGTCACTTGGTCGGGCTATAGGGCGTGGCTGTCTATTAAGTTTACCCGGCGAGTATCCGCGTACGCTACGTGATTGCGACGGACTTTTGATCACATCAAAATTCCGTGGCAACCGATCATCTGAGACTAAACTGCAAGATTTATAATATTCAAATTAGTTATCTCATAACTACCTGTGGATTCCAAATATTGTATCACATTCCAGATAAATCGACAATGTTAATGTCACGACCCGAAAGTACGGAACATGACCGGCACTTAAACTACGAAAGTCTCGAGGCGTACGTAATCTAAGTAAACCGAAAACCCAGAAATCCAAACCAAGAAAATAGTAGAGTGCAGGAAAAACCAACTTAAAGCAAGTAGTTTCAATAGCATAAGCCGAATTATGCGGTTTTTTAAAAACATCAAAAATTTACTGAAAATTTCGGCAGAGTCTCCTTTGTAAATACTGGCCCCCAAACGGGATACAACATGAATAGTATACGAAATCAAGAAAAAGGCATCCCCAAGCGGGAGCTAGCTCTTCGTCAAACGACGGCCACAACCACACAAGCAATATAATATACAACGCCAACGGCGAGGATCAAAACTCTAAAGGAACTCAAAACCACCAGAAATCCACAGAAATAAAACGCGCGACTCTAAGGTCGAAAGAAAACATCACGGGTCTCTATCTCAAAAATAAATACATGTTTGGTTGATCGAACTTCTAGATACAACAGAATAATGATATACAAGATATAATGATGGGTAAGATACAAATAACCCACCTACTAGCAAGTCACCCGGAAATGGAAAGAGTGCCAGCAAGCCGTAATGAAACCTGTACGGCGAAACCTGCAAGAACTGTGGCACAACGGGGGTGAGTTGCCAACTCGTGAGTAGAAAAACATCTACGCACAGAAATCGCATAAATAACGCAACCTAGGTCAATGATCATAATATAGCCTCAAAAATGCATATAACATGCAGCCTATAACAATGGCTAGGGTAAATATCTAATCCGAGTGTAAACTCATGTGCCCGTGTCAGTGCCTCAGGTAGCAATATATCATATGAATGAGGTATGAATGCATGAAAACAGAATACATGTAAATGAAGAAACTGTTTTCATAAATTAGTGAGATTTCCTTCGTATTTTTAAACTGAGGTATCATAAATGAAATCAGTATCCACAGTGTCCAGCATCGACACAAAACATAAATCTCACTGTCTCGAAATATCAATGTCTTAATCTCAATATCTAGGGCGCCGTCAGTCCAGACCGGCCCCTACCATCCATCTCAAGACCACGACGGTATCCTCCGGATATCCGACGCGTCGGGTAATATCACCGGTCGGTAGTGCTCCCCTGCCGGGCTCAACGTCAACACCACATTCCTCTTGCCCCGGGGTACCGCACCGGGCCCACCATGTACCCGTGACGGTTCCTCCACTCCTCGACACGGATCTCGGAAACCACAGCAAACTCATGGTGGATGACACTTTACATCACTAGAAAACCGCAACATTTTATATTTTAAAAGATCATAAGTCATAAATTTTGCGGCTTTCCCCGAAATCCAGAAATATCATAAATCTCAAGAAATCATCATAAGTGCATATGTCAATGATAATGAATGCATATGGTATCAATAACCAAGTTGCAATGTATGATTAATAAACTAGGCATGTAAGGCAGGTACACTAATATCATATCAAACTACTAACTAACAAGCTAAGTCAAGAAAATATATTCTCTAAAGTGTACGTGACATGGCAATTACCGATGAAGATGTGTGTGAGCCGGCAAGTAGGTGTACGTGGTACATACGCATCATCGGTGATGGTGCTGGTGTCCTAACAGCATGATATCAATAATGGAATATGCAGCAAAATAAGTATGCGAGGCAGAGCGAACAGCAATAATGTGCGGGAGCTGAATACTAGACACAACGATAACTAATCAGTATTAATCTAATATAAGTCCTACAAATGGTGCCTTTTGAAATAACACGAATCATGGGGTTTTGAAAATAGGGCTACGGTGTTTTTATGAAAAGATACATCTTTTGAAATATCCGTAAGATCCCTTGGGCTGTCTTTTAAAATACCCACGATTCGTTAGTTTTGAAATAGGTAAGAATCGAATCTAATCTAACAACTAAACTAAACTAAAGGGCTAAGCTAACAAGCTGGACTACAGGTAAGGAAACCGCCTAACATCTGAGTCGATACATATACCTACCTGTATATGTATAGTCGGTGATCCCGTCTCAATAATATCATAGCCGATACCATATCTATAATCAGGCATCCCAAGTCAAGAGTGCGGATCAATCATCAATATAGCTCGTACGTAAATCCGTCGTACGGCATCCTAAATCTGGGTACGGGTCAATATCACATTCATCATATTATTCACCTGGTTTCCTCTTTATCAATTATCATGATCGGGGTACTGATCTACGTCTAGTACCATACTGATACCGCCTAAGTATGCATGCCGGTGTAAGAATCACTATGCCAAAAGACCCGCTAAAACATCATGTCGTATATCAATACGAACCAAATCACATCACCGATCTCCTGGCCTCGAGCCCAATCTCATCGACTCATCTCAAATTCCAAATACTATTCTCAAATCCAGTATATGAACACATAGTCCCATACCTATGTGAACACATAAATATATATTCCCATATACGCACATATAAAAGAAAGAATGTATGCAAGTATGTGTGTGCATGCGGGTGTGAGTGCGACCACTACTCTAGGGTTTCGCAACTACACTAAACCAATCCAAAACATACCAAATATCCATCTTTATCATCGTTATTAATCCCAAATAACATATAATAATTGTTGGTGTGTATACGCATCCGTATACACCACCACGGACTGCGGGGGTGCTATACGCCATCCACCCGACTTCTCCCCGTAGATATAAATCTACTCACCTGGTCCTCGCTAGCCGGTGCCGACGTCGCCACGCGCTTGCTTGTCGTCTCGAAGTCCACATGGGGGTACCTACATATCATAACGCACCATATCGCATTAAAACTAAATTCGAAATCGAAACGGCAAACGAAAATCAAATCGGCACGCGTATCACGCATAGGTCCAAACCTATCGCCTCGCATGCAAGAATAGTCAAACCAACCCTCGATGTGGATGTACAAACGTCAAACCATCGAGAAAAATCCAACCACACTCATTTGCACATTCACGAACACTAATTTTAATATAAACTAGGTTAAAACTCACAAAAACCCCAATTTCACTTAAAAAGTCATTTTTCCGAAAATCTAGCAAGCACAATTCGCCGTTTTTGTACAAAACAGGATGTTTAAATGAATGTAGCGGCCAATATATTTATTAAATATCTTAAATAAGTCATATAAACAATTCCCGGAATTTAATCTCATTAAATTCCAAAACCCCTAATATTCTAGTTTACAAAATACCTAAAATTTAACAATTTCAAAGCAAAAATACACAAACTACAATCTAGCTTAGATTTGCATGATCTAAAGCATTAAACCATACTTAATAAAGTTAATGAAGTCATGAAAAACCTAAACACATTTTTAATCCCAAGTATTTAACCAATTTCAAAAACCTAGTAAGCAAATTAGCAAATTAACACAATTTTTAAACTAACCATTAGCACAAGCTACTAATCTTGTATTAACATGACAAAAAAAAACCTAAATATAACACACAACCATACACCAATTTTATAAAACCCTAACTTGCATTCAAATTCTTAACTTGAATTCCAAAACTTGCAACTTAAGCCTAATTAACACTTAAATAGTTTAGCTTTAAGAAATTAGTAACAAATTAAGCAAAAATGTTTTAGAATTATACCCAAAAATATTTGAAGATCCACAAGCATCCATGGCCTCCCAAAATGCTCTCTTTTCACAAAGATCCATGCTATACGGGCTAAGCTAAAATGGGTAGGAGTTAGATTTGAGTTTTGGTTTAATTTTTGATGGAAATTTGATGGATTTTGAAGACTTTTTGATGAGGAAAAGAGAGGGGGAAAATTGGGGCTGCCCAAAGGAGGGGGGCTCGGCTGAAAATGGAGGGGAGAGGAGAGAGAGGGAGGTGAGGAAAATAGTCCAAGTCAAGGCATAAAGTCAAAGGTCCAACTCATTTTACAATTTCCTTTCATTTCCTTTGTTTTTCTTTCTTTTCCTTTGTTTTTCTTTCTTTTCTTTTCTTTGAAATTCAAGTGGGGACAAGAGAGGGGGCTGCTGAATTCAGCCAAGGGAAGAAGTGAATGGGGGTGTGTGGGTGTGGGTACAGGTGTGGGGTGATGAAAAATGATAAATACAATACCCCAAACATCCATTTACGCTAAAAAAAGCCTTTTTTCTTCAATAATTTCTAAACCGTTTTGGCAAATGATTTCGTTCCAAAAATCACATGATAAAATTTTATTTAATGTTTTATGATGCACAAAATTTGTTTCAACTCATTCCAATTTTTAATTTTCCCTAATTAAATGTATTAGTGACGGCTTAAAATAATAATAAAATAATTTTTTTTTTCAGAAAATTTGAAATTTCACCCGCGGCTTAATAAACACCAAATAATAGCAATTTCATAGCTAGAATATGTATATTTAATTTTTAGAATAAGATATTTGTATTTTGACTTTTTACAGAAAACCTCCTTATTTTACCGTTTTTTCGAAATTTCACCGAAACGATTTTCAAAACGTTACAATCTTCCCCCCTTAAAGAAATTCGGTCCCCGAATTTAAATTAAAACTCTCCCCAAATACTAAAACATCTAAACCAAAACCATCAAGTCGTCGGGGCTCCGAAATTGTAAATACATAAAACAAATCGTAGCGCGGCGCATGCGCATGAAAAATGAGCATATAACTCAAATCACAACTCCGTCAAGCATCCCGCAATCATTGGTGTCATGGGGAAGACATCAATGCCAAATCCAAAGCAAAACCAATATGATATAATTCGAAACTATACATGTAAATATCGAATCTATATATGTAAGTATCTGAAGGAAATGCATGCCAAATCTCTTTAAGTCGCTGTGCACGCATATAACACTGCACAGTGGCGGACGTCTATCATAAGGAAATAACTATATACATATATACCTTTGTTTGAAATGTACGTTCCACCGTTTCGGAAACAATTTAGAAGGGTCTCCTTGTTTTAAACATTTCGTGCCATATCAGACACGTAGGTAAATACTGAGGCTATAGCTCGCTTTTTGGAAATCCCTTCAATAATTATCAATGCATGCAAAATATATTCAGGTACTGTCCTCTGACTAGTCCTGCTCAGTACGAAAACACATAGCAATATCATAAAAACGTATTGCTCTATACGAAATCAATCCCAAAATATGCACATGAATGCTACGTGCGTCTGGTGCGCACGGAAATCAAAATCCATGAATGTGCCATACATGCGCACAGAAACAACATCTAAGTGCATCGGGTGTGCACGAAACATCTGTCGTAGGCAACGTGTGTGCCTGACAGCAAAATCAGGTGCATCTGACATGCACGAAAAATCTCGAATTAGTGCATCTGGTGTGCACCAAATCGCATCTCGTAACAGGCGCCCAACAGGCGCTAAAAATCCAATCCGGTGCATAAAATGCACAAAACAAATGTCGAGCATCACCCTCGAAATCGAAATCCAGTGTATCCAAGTGCACAAAATACATGTCACTGCACTGCCAGCATATATAAACTATACAGAGTGCAGGAACCAAATCGCGTGCGTGCATACGCACAAAATCAACTCAACTGTTTAAAACCGTAAAATCACAAACATGTGAAACTAAAGCACGAAAACGATATCAAGTGCAACACTGTGCAAAGATCGTAAATCCTCAATCATCAAAATCAAATCATACGAATAAATCACCCCAAAACATCGAAATCAATAATGGCGGAACAGTACCGCTCAAGCGCATCCTCTAAGAATCTCGGCCAACTGTCACGGTCCCTAGTGGGACGTCTCGTCGATGATCATGAACTCTGTCCTGCTGATGTGCGTAACCATGACCACTCCTGGGTCAAGGTCTTCACTGTGAATTACCAATCTTTCGGTCCATCGGCTCATCGGCCCTGTCAGGTGTGCTAACGGGGACGATTCCATTCTGGCACTTCTCTGGTCATCTCTTGGTCAATCATCGCGACCACTCGTAAGACAGCATATTACTGGCGTCGGCCTCTGGCTCTCTGAATGTACGTGACACCTCTGATCCTGGGTGCAAGTATCATTGCAGCAGTGTCCTGGAAGGAATCCTGCTCACGGTCTCTTCCATGTCTCGTCTCTGCCAACTGTCCGGAAGTCATTGTCCTTTCCTATATCTGCATCTTGCTATGGAACGACTGCATACTCATCGCAACTCCTTCTGGAAGGTAAGTCCAAGTACCATGCCTCGGCATGCGCATCACGTCTCTGATGTCGGCGGAGTGGAACGTCATCTCAACTAGATCTGGTGCGAACCTCTTACTCCACTTTTCTCTAATGTCGTCTGCTTTGGACTCGTCTCGTCGCGGCTGCATGGACTGAGCTCCAACAGCTATCCTCGTATCGGGAGTCTCCCAAGAAATGCATCTCACCACCTAGCATCCGAATTAAGTCGAACCATCCAATCGATTGTCAAAACCTCATAATCCCCCAAGGGCTCAACATCTTGGGTACAGTTTAATAGTATCGAGTACATACCACAGCATCGGTGGTCCAGCCGTAGAAGGGCAAACCCAAGCCTCACTAATGGCGCCGTAGAACTGCCGCAAACCCGAAGGTTCAAAGGCTTTCACACGGTCATTAAGTCAAGTTAGGGTTTCATTCTTCTAGAGGGACCATAGAATTGCCTGCATGTCTTTCCGACTGCTTTAAACTTGGAATAATAGGTTTCCGACATTCGATCGTCTCTGTCGACCCTCACGTCTCTGCGTGAAGTCGTCTCTAGCTGGAATCAATCTATCTGATGACCTCGCATCGGGGTAAGCGAACGAACCACCTGTCCTAGTCATTCATCATCGGGTGACTAGCGACCTTCTATCATCTATTCGTACAACTCGCCCCGCAATAGCTCCAACATATGGGGCGATATCTCGTCGCTCGCAGCAACAACTGGCTCGCTCGTCTGCATGCTGAACAGTGCCTCAATCGTCAGGAGTAAGCAACACACCAACGGTCATCAAAATCTGGCTGGCCTCTATCATTGGCTCAATTCTCTAGTGTCGATCAGCGCCTCCGAGTAACCTCATAAAGGCGATCCGCCAAACACTCGTGGCGCGGAAACACAGTAAAAAGATACATCTCTGCAATCGTGTGTCGCCGGAATTTCGCCCTGGTCAGTCCTCGTTCGTGACGAGCTTGTGCTGACCGCAACTCTAGCCGTAGCTCTCCCTGCCGTAACCGTAGCAGCAAAACCAAACTGGTACCGATGAGGCTAGATCAGGAAGGAATATAATACTGAACAAGGAAATGTACATCCTAAGGCTTCATAAGTGGAGTGGCGTGTCGTAAATATGCCGCGGAACATACCAACGGTACGTCACTCTACTTTAGTCACCTATTCCATCAACCAAGGGTCATCCTACGCTCCGAAGGTTAAAACCTAACGCTCTGATACTAACTTTGTCACGACCCGAAAGTACGGAATATGACCGGCACTTAAACTACGAACGTCTCGAGGCGTACGTAATCTAAGTAAACCGAAAACCCAGAAATCCAAACCAAGAAAATAGTAGAGTGCAGGAAAAACCAACTTAAAGCAAGTAGTTTCAATAGCATAAGCCGAATTATGCGGTTTTTTAAAAACATCAAAAATTTACTGAAAATTTCGGCAGAGTCTCCTTTGTAAATACTGGCCCCCAAACGGGATACAACATGAATAGTATACGAAATCAAGAAAAAGGCATCCCCAAGCGGGAGCTAGCTCTTCGTCAAACGACGGCCACAACCACACAAGCAATATAATATACAACGCCAACAGCGAGGATCAAAATTCAAAAGGAACTCAAAACCACCAGAAATCCACAGAAATAAAACGCGCGACTCTAAGGTCGAAAGAAAACATCACGGGTCTCTATCTCAAAAATAAATACATGTTTGGTTGATGAAACTTCTAGATACAACAGAATAATGATATACAAGATATAATGATGGGTAAGATACAAATAACCCACCTACTAGCAAGTCACCCGGAAATGGAAAGAGTGCCAGCAAGCCGTAATGAAACCTGTACGGCGAAACCTGCAAGAACTGTGGCACAACGGGGGTGAGTTGCCAACTCGTGAGTAGAAAAACATCTACGCACAGAAATCACATAAATAACGCAACCTAGGTCAATGATCATAATATAGCCTCAAAAATGCATATAACATGCAGCCTATAACAATGGCTAGGGTAAATATCTAATCCGAGTGTAAACTCATGTGCCCGTGTCAGTGCCTCAGGTAGCAATATATCATATGAATGAGGTATGAATGCATGAAAACAGAATACATGTAAATGAAGAAACTGATTTCATAAATTAGTGAGATTTCCTTCGTATTTTTAAACTGAGGTATCATAAATGAAATCAGTATCCACAGTGTCTAGCATCGACACAAAACATAAATCTCACTGTCTCGAAATATCAATGTCTCAATCTCAATATCTAGGGCGCCGTCAGTTCAGACCGGCCCCTACCATCCATCTCAAGACCACGACGGTATCCTCCGGATATCCGACACGTCGGGTAATATCACCGGTCGGTAGTGCTCCCCTGCCGGGCTCAACGTCAACACCACATTCCTCTTGCCCCGGGGTACCGCACCGGGCCCACCATGTACCCGTGACGGTTCCTCCACTCCTCGACACGGATCTCGAAAACCACAGCAAACTCATGGTGGACGACACTTTACATCACTAGAAAACCGCAACATTTTATATTTTAAAAGATCATAAGTCGTAAATTTTACGGCTTTCCCCGAAATCCAGAAATATCATAAATCTCAAGAAATCATCACAAGTGCATATGTCAATGATAATGAATGCATATGGTATCAATAACCAAGTTGCAATGTATGATTAATAAACTAGGCATGTAAGGCAGGTACACTAATATCATATCAAACTACTAACTAACAAGCTAAGTCAAGCAAATATATTATCTAAAGTGTACGTGACATGGCAATTACCGATGAAGATGTGTGTGAGCCGGCAAGTAGGTGTACGTGGTACATACGCATCATCGGTGATGGTGCTGGTGTCCTAACAGCATGATATCAATAATGGAATATGCAGCAAAATAAGTATGCAAGGCAGAGCGAACAGCAATAATGTGCGGGAGCTGAATACTAGACACAACGATAACTAATCGGTATTAATCTAATATAAGTCCTACAAATGGTGCCTTTTGAAATAACACGAATCATGGGGTTTTGAAAATAGGGCTACGGTGTTTTTATGAAAAGATACGTCTTTTGAAATATCCGTAAGATCCCTTGGGCTGTCTTTTAAAATACCCACGATTCGTTAGTTTTGAAATAGGTAAGAATCGAATCTAATCTAACAACTAAACTAAACTAAAGGGCTAAGCTAACAAGCTGGACTACAGGTAAGGAAACCGCCTAACATCTGAGTCGATACATATACCTACCTGTATATGTATGTCGGTGATCCCGCCTCAATAATATCATAGCCGATACCATATCTATAATCAGGCATCCCAAGTCAAGAGTGCGGATCAATCATCAATATAGCTCGTACGTAAATCCGTCGTACGGCATCCCAAATCTGGGTACGGGTCAATATCACATTCATCATACTATTCACCTGGTATCCTCTTTATCAATTATCATGATCGGGGTACTGATCTACGTCTAGTACCATACTGATACCGCCTAAGTATGCATGCCGGTGTAAGAATCACTATGCCAAAAGACCCGCTAAAACATCATGTCGTATATCAATACGAACCAAATCACATCACCGATCTCCTGGCCTCGAGCCCAATCTCATCGACTCATCTCAAATTCCAAATACTATTCTCAAATCCAGTATATGAACACATAGTCCCATACCTATGTGAACACATAAATATATATTCCCATATACGTACATATAAAAGAAAGAATATATGCAGGTATATGTGTGCATGCGGGTGTGAGTGCGACCACTACTCTAGGGTTTTGCAACTACACTAAACCAATCCAAAACATACCAAATATCCATCTTTATCATCGTTATTAATCCCAAATAACATATAATAATTGTTGGTGTGTATACGCATCCGTATACACCACCACGGACTGCGGAGGTGCTATACGCCATCCACCCGACTTCTCCCCGTAGATATAAATCTACTCACCTGGTCCTCGCTAGCCGGTGCCGACGTCGCCACGCGCTTGCTTGTCGTCTCGAAGTCCACATGGGGGTACCTACATATCATAACGCACCATATCGCATTAAAACTAAATTCGAAATCGAAACGGCATACGAAAATCAAATCGGCACGCGTATCACGCATAGGTCCAAACCTATCGCCTACGCATGCAAGAATAGTCAAACCAACCCTCGATGTGGATGTACAAACGTCAAACCATCGAGAAAAATCCAATCACACTCATTTGCACATTCACGAACACTAATTTTAATATAAACTAGGTTAAAACTCACAAAAACCCCAATTTCACTTAAAAAGTCATTTTTCCGAAAATCTAGCAAGCACAATTCGCCGTTTTTGTACAAAACAGGATGTTTAAATGAATGTAGCGGCCAATATATTTATTAAATATCTTAAATAAGTCATATAAACAATTCCCGGAATTTAATCTCATTAAATTCCAAAACCCCTAATATTCTAGTTTACAAAATACCTAAAATTTAACAATTTCAAAGCAAAAATGCACAAACTACAATCTAGCTTAGATTTGCATGATCTAAAGCATTAAACCACACTTAATAAAGTTAATGAAGTCATGAAAAACCTAAACACATTTTTAATCCCAAGTATTTAACCAATTTCAAAAACCTAGTAAGCAAATTAGCAAATTAACACAATTTTTAAACTAACCATTAGCACAAGCAACTAATCTTGTATTAACATGACAAAAAAAAACCTAAATATAACACACAACCATACACCAATTTTATAAAAGCCTAACTTGCATTCAAATTCTTAACTTGAATTCCAAAACTTGCAACTTAAGCCTAATTAACACTTAAGTAGTTTAGCTTTAAGAAATTAGTAACAAATTAAGCAAAAATGTTTTAGAATTATACCCAAAAACATTTGAAGATCCACAAGCATCCTTGTCCTCCCAAAATGCTCTCTTTTCACAAAGATCCATGCTATACGGGCTAAGCTAAAATGGGTAGGAGTTAGATTTGAGTTTTGGTTTAATTTTTGATGGAAATTTGATGGATTTTGAAGACTTTTTGATGAGGAAAAGAGAGGGGGAAAATTGGGGCTGCCCAAAGGAGGGGGGCTCGGCTGAAAATGGAGGGGAGAGGAGAGAGAGGGAGGTGAGAAAAATAGTCCAAGTCAAGGCATAAAGTCAAAGGTCCAACTCATTTTACAATTTCCTTTCATTTCCTTTGTTTTTCTTTCTTTTCTTTTCTTTGAAATTCAAGTGGAGACAAGAGAGGGGGCTGCTGAATTCAGCCAAGGGAAGAAGTGAATGGGGGTGTGTGGGTGTGGGTACGGGTGTGGGGTGATGAAAAATGATAAATACAATACCCCAAACATCCATTTACGCTAAAAAAAGCCTTTTTTCTTCAATAATTTCTAAACCGTTTTGGCAAATGATTTCATTCCAAAAACCACATGATAAAATTTTATTTAATGTTTTATGATGCACAAAATTTGTTTCAACTCATTCCAATTTGTAATTTTCCCTAATTAAATGTATTAGTGACGGCTTAAAATAATAATAAAATAATATTTTTTTCAGAAAATTTGAAATTTCACCCGCGGCTCAATAAACACCAAATAATAGCAATTTCATAGCTAGAATATGTATATTTAGTTTTTATAATAAGATATTTGTATTTTGACTTTTTACAGAAAACCCCCTTATTTTACCGTTTTTTCGAAATTTCACCGAAACGATTTTCAAAACGTTACAGTTAAACTTTCCGATCGAATAATCAAACACCAAGATTTCCCCAATATATCTCAACACTTGAAATCAATTAAAAAACATCCATCACATGCCACAGTACCAATGGTCCAGCCGTAGAAGGGTCAAGCCAACGCCTCACATGTGGTACGCCGTACTGCCCCAAACCCTAAGGTTTAGAGGCAGTTCAAGACGGTCACATAATCGAGTTAAGGTTTGTTGTCTTCTAGAGGGTCCACCGCGTTACTTGCACGACTTAGAACGTTCTTAAACTCGAAAAAAATCCAACTTTTGAAAAATTTTCCGACAGGGGAAAAAGTGAGTTATTGATATCCGTTCGAACTTTTTAACAGTTTCTAAAAATTACCCGGACAAACTAAACAAAGTTAAATTATCCGATCGAATCAACGAGTCCCCAATACAACCCTAGAAAACTCAACACTTGAGTGGAATGAAAAAATTCCCAGAAAAAAATGACAAGAAAGGACCTAAGAATAAATATATGAAATATGAGGGACTAAGTCTAAATTTTGGCCGCGGAACCGCCGCCAAACCCTTGGTTTGGTCGCTGTTCCGCGGTCAAATAAGTGACTTTGTGGACCATACTTCATAGTAATTCTTAGTTTTTCCTGCTTGTTTTTCTGAGCAGTTTTAATTCATAAAAAATCACGTTTTTGAAAAATGTCCAGAGAGGGGTAAACATCGGGGTTTCCGGGTTCGATCGGACTTTAAACTTCGCTCAGACTTCGCCTAAAGCTCTAGCTTGGCTCTGATACCACTGTAGGGTTACTAGGCACTGCCACAAGGTTCTACGAGGCATCAACCATGCCCGATTAAAAAATTAGCCGTGCCGAACAACCCAAAGCCGGATCTTTAAACTAGGGTTTAGGCGAAAACAAGCATGTTAAACTCTTTAACACTAAGTGAGAGGGATTACAACCTTTGTAGATCTGGTCCTTCACTTCAATAGCTCCGTGTAGATGTCCCCTTCGCTGCGATCGTGAACTCCGGACTCTAGAGAAGCTCCACAAGAAGAACGAGCGTGCTTGCTTCGATGACTTCGAGGCCGAAGATGATCTACGTCGGGGAGACACTAACTCAAGCTATTCCTTCACTAGGTCATGAACTTTGTGAAGTGAACACACTCTACTACATGGCAAGTGGTAGAGGATGAAGAAGTAGAAGGTGGGCTCACTTTAGAATTGATTTTCTCACACTTTTTCTCATTCTCCATTGAAGCTACAAAGCTTTTGTTGAATGAAGAAGAAGAAGAAGTCTAATGAATAATTCATCCAAATGAAAACTTATCCAATGAATTATTGCACCATGGTTGAGTTAAGCCCTCATGCTTAACTCATGTAGAGAATTAACCATAGTATGAGGTTAAGGGTTAGGTTAACTAATATCCTAAGGAATGACAAAAGAGTTGACTTTGTCAATGTTGCATACAAGCTTCTACAAGCTTGATAACATTGACTAAAGTCTCCTCTTTTTTTTTATTCTTAAGGAAATAAGTAAACCCTAATTTAACCTAAACTTGATATAAGTCTCATACACCCATCTTGTATGTATCATCATACATGATACAAACATGTACACTTGCATATATCATATATAAACAATGTGCACAATCTAGTGAGAAAATAAATCATAAGTGAGCTAATACTAGTTAATGTAATGTAATATATCAAATATATAATTATACATTAAATTATTAAATCAACTCTTGATTTAATAACCCGGCTATAACCGACTAATATCATGTGTAACAACTTATCGAATCAACACTTGATCCGATAACCCGGCTATATCGCATACAACCGATCAATGTCACGAATCACGAGAATAGAATACGGTATCTCATATCATATTAATCTCGGTCCCGCACATATCACATATGTGCTCCTACTCCGTTTCGCTTGATCCAGGAAACCCCTGTGTAGGACTCTGAAGACTCGTCAATACGCCGGCAGTAAGTGATGATCATATCAAACACCCACAAGCCGCAAGCGGTCTGCTAAACGTAACGGCCACTCGGGTATTGAGCGATCAGAAGATCAACAAGCAAGCCTGTACATTCTCTTGTGAATCCAATCAGTAACACTCCCGTACAGTCCGGTCTCGTCTGATATGTCGCATATCTCGCCTAAGGGTGGTAAACGTCAGACCCCAGTAGCTTGATAAGTCGTGTCGATATGAGGTCTATAACAGTTCGAGAAACTACTGATAACACTTACCAGTAAATCTCAGCAACCCTAGCCAGGGATTTCCGGTTATAGCCAATCGAACACAGCACTACATCAACTCCATATACCGGGAGAGATGAATCCCCTCCTATCGTTCATTGCCTCCATGTGATTCGGGACTGTACCCAAAAGCCACCTTTTTGCACACCCTCTTGGACGTGGTATGATGGAAATCAAAGCACAGTGGGAATCACACAAGACTCTATGATGATCTCGGGTCAACAGACTACTCTGTACCAGTGCCACCGGAGAACTGCTATCTGTCGTGAGGTATAATATCATATGGGAGTTCTCGGCGAGTCCGTCCAGTGTACCCAGTCTCCACTGAGCACCCATACACCATCCTTGATGTCAAACACCGATGGATATGGGATCATCCATCGCCCATCATATGGGTTAAGATGCGTATACGCTAGTCTACTCTGGTGTATCGATGCCCTGTCTCGATACACCCTCGACTAGGAACAGTTATAGGATGTACTCGTCGACTACCGTGGCCCCACTAGTATGATCTCATCATAGTCCCAGTAGTCGAGTATATATCCTAAGGGCTTTATCAACATGTAACATAGAGACAATTGGAGTACATGTTAAGATAAAGAGCAACCAGATAGTGTACTATCATGTCGAGCAAGAAAGTCCTCCCTATATATGTCCAAGCATCCACTACAATATACATCGTATGTATAGTAATGGCCTCTAGGGCATACATATAACTAACAATAGGAGGTTTTGGTTCACATAGAATTTTTCCCTAATAAAATATTATTTTAATGTTTTATTTGTGCACTTTATTAGTGGTAATTACTTTTTTTGCGGGTAAATTACTACTAATGTGGTTTTATACTAAATTAATCACTAGAATTATGATTAGAACCTTCTCTCCAAAATATCTTGATTTTTGGTGGAATTAAATGATTTTTGTAAAAGAAAAGATAATGTAAACATAAAGCCTTTTGTTTTATTATCAAATTATTGCATTTTCCTTCTAGAAAATTCCACACAACTCCACACAAACCCTAGCTTTTCCTCATGGCAGGCCACTTCATCTTCTTGCTGTCCACTCTTTTTCTAAATTCATTTCTTCATTTTTAAAGCTACAAAAATCAGGAAAAATCCAAATTAATTCATAGAAATTCAAATATAATCTAAAACCTTCATTCTTCTTCACAAAATATGCTTGGATCTTCATTCTAGTGGGGATTTTGGAGGCTAAATTTTGGTTTTGTTCTTGTTTCAAGTTGTGTTCTTGGAAGGTATAAAACCTTAACCTTAATCTCTTTTTGTTGCTTAATACCTTTAATTAGCTTAATTAGATGTTTAATTTAAGCTTTTAAATTCATGTTTTAAAATTCAAGATATCATTTTTATAATCAAATTAGGGTTTTGATTAGTGGAATGGTTAAGTGATAAGTTAAGACAAATGAAAACTTAATCAAATTGCTAATTTGTTAAATGATATTTTCCTAATCGGCTAATTAAGCTAATTAACAAACTAAAATTTTGCTAATCCTAATTAGTGAAATCTAAAATTTTAGTAAAGGTTTAAATGGTTTAATCTTGCTATTTTGTGATGTTTGCAAACTCTAGTTTTTGGTAAAACTTGTAGTTTTGTGTTAAAATGTTATTTGCTGCTTACTAGATTTCCGGATATTTTAGGCGTGGGTTTCTTTTGACGTTGTGATATTAATTATATTGATTCCATGTTTATTAGTGTGTTGTGAATGTGTGATCGGTACGATCAGGGTCTAGGCTTGGTAGTTGTATCCCTTTGCGCTCCTAGCTAGGGTCGTGCCGATGTCGTTCGTGTCTTTGTGTAGCTTTTGGTCTTGAGTTCGTTTTGTAATGTCGCTACGCGCGTTAGCCACTAAAACGAACACTCGAGAGTATTTTTCATGATGTTTTCTGGATTAGGGGACCGTGGTAGTTTCATGAAATTATGCATTATTTGAAAAACCCGGTTTTCCTTGATATGATATTTCAGCATCCACCATGAGATTTATCGGTTCTGATATATATATACCCCACGCAAGGAAATGAAGGGTCCGTGTGCGGGTATATGGTGGGGCCCGAAGGTACCCCGGGGCTAGAATCTCAGTGAGGAGATGAGTCAGTGGGGGAACCATACTTACCGGTGACATTACCTATGACTCGGCGGTTATCATGGGGATACCGACGGGAGTCATGTGCGTATAGATATGTCGAGAGGCGAGGGTCATAGCTAGGCACTTGAGCTTTCGGTATAGCGTATGATACGTACCTATCAGGATGCCAGTCTTGGTGACAGCACCTGATAGATCACTATTTTGTGTCGATGCTTGACACTTGGTTTTCATGATATTTTACACATAAGTATATATAACAGAGGAATGAGACGCTGTTATATATGCATATACATATATATTAGTGGAATGGGACGCTAATATATATGTATACATATAAATTCATATACTTCATCTTAATTATTCATGTAAATATACTTAGGATATATGAGATTCACTTGATATTGGATTTGGGATATAGGAGATTCATTTGAGATTGGATACAGGATATATATGAGATTGCTGATTTTGTACATTCATGATATATGAGATTTACTTGATATTGTACATTCAGGGTTTGTGAGACTTACATGATATAAGAGCCAATTTGGGGGCTGATTTGAGGAATTGGGATTTGGATTGTCTTGATGGACTTTGGTCCTACCACGATGTCAGGATTCCGTGAAAATGACATGTTTCATTCCATACTCTACATTTATTATTTATGCACTGCTCCATGTATTAGTTGTACCTGATAGAGTAACTTCCATGATTGTTGCATTTGCATACTTTATTTTATATGCCTTGCTCCATGTATTAGCTGTACCTACTAGAGTACCTTTCATGACTGTTGCATATATACATTATCATATCATTGTTTCATGTATTAGTTGTACTGATGGGGTACATTACATGACTGTTGCATACATATTGTCATATTACTACTTCATGTATCAGTGATACCTGCTAGTGTACCTTTCATGACTATTGCACATATATGACTTTTATTGCTCTTGGTTGCATATGTTAGATTCATGCTGTACGTGCATACTTGCGATTACCTGCATATGTTATTAACTATTCACGAGTTGGCAACTCACCCCCGTTGTGCCACAGTGTTTGCTGGTTGTTCTCCAGAGTAGTCGAGGCAGGCTATTCATCTACCTTATCATCTTTTGCTGCGGATACCGCATCAGCTCACAGTGTGCAGTTTGCTTAGGTGGGTTTTGTGGTTATTCGTTGTTGTATTGTATATTCGTTGTATCCTTGTACTCTCCATCTACTATTTTCATGTTGACTTAGAAACTTGGTGAGGACGATATTGTATATTATTTTGTGACTGGGTTGTCTTTTATACAGTTTCTATTTTATCGTCTTTTATTTCTTCGCTACGGCGTCGTATATCTGTTGCGGTGGTTGTTTTCCGCCGTTGGGCGTGGATTTGCTCCTTTTGGGGATCTTTACTTATATTTATGTTGTACCCATTTTTGGGGTTAGTTTTTACAAAGGAGCTGCTGCCAAAATTTTCAAGAAAATAAAGTTGGACTTTAAAGAATTTGTGTTGAGATTTTAAAGGTTTTAAAATTTCTATTATTTCTTACTACTTTTGATGGTTTAGATTGCTGGGTTTTCGTCTTACTTAAACTTCGTTACGCCTGTAGACGTTGCGTAGTTTAAGGGCCGTCACGTGCCAATTTCGGGCCGTGACAAAGTTGGTATCAGAGCGCTAGGTTTTACCTTTCGGAGTGTAGGATGACCTTGGTATGATGGAGTAGGTAGCTTAAGCAGAGTAACGTAGTGTGTGTATGTCCGCGGCATACTCACGATGCGGTACTCCGCCTAAAGTGATCTAAGTACAAATTGCTTGAAATTCCTTCCTTGATATATATCTTTGAGATTCGATTTCCGTATTCATATCGAATCCTATCTCTATTTATAGCCTTTGCCGCCGACGACTATGGGGACTCAGAGTGATGCAGCGAGGGCCGAGGTCAGAGTTGACTCGGGTGGGTCAAGGACTGACCAGGATGGCGCGCTCGTTGCACAAGAGAAGACGGATCCGCCTTCGACAGATAGTATCGCTAGGCTTGTGGCAGAGATGCAGGACATGCACCAGACGATGAGTTCATTGGTTGAGGCCGTTCGAGCGCAGCGACAGGAGGTTGTCACCCCTGTTACCCAGTTGTTCCTTGCAATTAGCATGCAGCATTCCGTCACCTACATAGCACCAGTGGATGCAGCCCCAGTTGACGAGACACGTATTCCAGAGACTTTAAGAGTTTCGGAACCGTGGAGGAATCGTACCGGTGTACCAGCCCAGAGACAGAGACTTAGTCATCGAGACAGATTTCATGACCGTCGCAGGAGTAGCAGAGGCTTGGGACGAGGACAGTCGTTCAGCTCTCATCCCCAGGAGGGTCAGCAGTCATCGCGTGGATGTTTTCGATGAGGGAGCCTTCATCACTTCGTCAGACATTGTTCCATAGCACCGCGTCAGGCTTATGTGCAGAGAGGTCGTGGTCGCAGAGGATTCGCTCAGAGGGGACAGGTTGGCAGAGAAGGATTTCAGCCAGTTGTGGGTAGGGGGCAGACATGAGAGTTTGCTTCTACTCATCGGGACGCGCGGGCGTCCAATGCAGAGTTTTCAGGTATTCTAAATTTGTATGTTCTATTGATGTACTTGTTTGTTTTACACACTTATATTGTGGTTGGGACGAGAGTCAGTTAGCTAGATCAGCCGTTTGTTGTGTTAACTTCTGTCAGCAATTCTTTTGTTGCGCGACACGTAATTCAGTCGTGTGCCAATCGGATAGAAGATAGAGATTCGTCCGTCGTTTTGATCCTTCTAGAGATGTTGGATTTGACGTTCTCCTGGGCATGGACTGGTTACTTACGAGCTATGCGTCTGTGGACTGCCGTGAGAAAACAGACAGGGTTTGTTTTCTCGGCGAGTCAGTTCTTGTTGTGCATGGGAGGGCAGTGGTGCCGCCTCACACAGCTTGAATTCAGCCTTTTTCGCGAGTCGACTTTTGAGGAGAAGATGTCGAGGATTCTTGGCGTTCATTCATGATACCGGAGCCACAGTGGGTTTGTTGGACCGGCTTTCCTTCGTGCGAGAGTTTTCCGACGTTGTTCCAGATGTGCCGGGGAAGCTTAGGGAGCTTAAGGATCAGCTGCAGAGTTGTTTGTTGGGGGGCTTGTGCGTATGAGTGTTTCACATTGGGGAGCTCCTATTTCTATTCGTCAAGGAGAAGGACGGCAGTTGAGGTTGTGTCTTGATTGATCGTCAATTGAACCGGCTTACGGTGCGGATAGGTATCCTTTACCTCGCATTGACGATTTCTTCGATCAACTCCAGTGTGCGAGACATTTGTCTAAGTTTGTTCGGGATCAGGTCATCATTGTTGAGGGTTCGGAGTGATGAAATTCCGAAGACTGCCTTGTGCGTGCTACGGGCTTTGTGTGTTTTGGTGATGTCGTTGGACTCACCAATGCCCTAGCAGCATTCGTAGATATGATGAACCAGATTTCTTCAGGCCGTTCCTCGACCAGTTATTGTTGTGTTATTGACGACGTTCTGGTCTATTCAATGTGTCGTGAGGGACAGGAGTAGCACTTGAGGATTTGTTTTGCAGACATTGGGAGAGCCCCGGCGGTTTGCTAGATTCTCGGAGTGTTATTTTAGGCTTGTTTGTGTTGACTCTTAGGTCTTGTAGTTATGGGAGACGGTTTTTGTATGGTCCCGAGGAAGATCGAGGCCATACAGCTTTGGCCCAGACTTGTGTATGGACGGAGTTCCGCAGATTTTTAGGCTTAGCAGGTTGTTACCCGCCGTTTCATGCAGTATTACTAGTGTATCGCTGCACCGTTGAATGGACTGACCAGAAAGGAGGTTCTTTTTTCTTTGGACTAAGGCATGCGTGCAGAGTTTTCGGCAGTTGAAGACCCGGTTAACAACTGCATCAGTTCTTTCTTTGCTTCTAGTTCGGGCCACTTTGTTGTTTAACTGTGATGTTTCGCGAGTGGGGCTCGATTGTGTACTGAGGTGACACTATAGAGTTATCGCTTTTACTTCCCGACAGTTGGAGGAAGTACGAGCAGGATATCCAACTCATGATCTGGAGATGGCCGCGGTAGTTTTGCGTTGGAAATTTGGAAAACACTACTTGTTCGGAGAGTTGTGGCAGATTTTCACGGACCACCAGAGCTTAATGTACATCTTCCTGCAGCGGATTTTGATTGTTGAGATAGTCTTATGTAGATTTACAGTTATTGTTCGATCGTTGAGTACAGCTTAAGTTCGCCTCTACTGAGGGGACAGCTTGCTCATGTCCGCGCCCGACCACTTTTCCTTAATCGCTTCCGCGAGGCACTGCCCACCGATGCTCGTTCGTCAAAGATTCTTGAGCATACTTGGCTGGGTATTGATTCAGAGTCCTTGATTTGTGACAAAGGCGTGCTAAGTTTAGGGACGCGTTTGTGTACCTGATACTATTGGGTAGAGACGTGAAATCTTAGAGCAGACACATCTGTCAACTCTCTGTATTCATTCATGTTCCACCAACATTCGACGTGACTTGTGAGATAGTTACGGGTGGGCAAGGATGTAAAGAGAAGTTTCGGGTTTCGTTTCAAGATGTCTGTCTTGTTGTGTGCTTAGGTTGAGCATCTGAGACCGGCTGGAGAGTTGCAACCTTTAACCGATCCGAAGTGGGAATGGGAGCAGATCTCCACGAATTTCGTTATGGTGTCTATCCAGGTTTAGTCAGGGTGTGACTCCATTTGGATGTTTGTCGTCCGGTTATACTCGGTTTGCTCAGTTGTCCTTTGTTAAGTTGTGCATTGCACGGAGTTCCTTCACTCGTTGTATCCAATTGAGGCACCCTTTTTGCTTGCTGTCTTGGGCAGAAGCTTCAGAAAGCCTTGGGTACTGGTTGAGCTTTAGCTCCGCTTTTCCATCCACAGGACGAGGTTGTGAGAGCGGGCTATACAGACTCTGGAGGATATGCTTCTGTGTACGTACTAATTGTTGTCGGCAGTTGGGATCGTCACTTTCCATTGTTAGGGTTCTCCTTCGATAGCAGTTATCAGGAGACATTCCAATTGCCAACCTTTAGGATTTGTTGTTAGGTCGTGTCGCTCCCCATTCTATTTTTCTGACTCTGCGTAAGTAGAATTTTTGGACCCCAGCTAGTCTAGATACTTCGGAGATGATCCAGTTGGTTCAGGTCAGGATGAGGATAGCCCAGTGCAGACAGAGGTCTTATGCCGACCGTTGTGGTCGCAGACTTGAGTTCGTAGCGGGAGCTCATGTATTCGTACAGATTTTTCCGATGAATGACGTGTTGAGTTTTGGGAAGCTTATCCCAGGATTGTAGGTCCTTTTGAGATCCTCAAGCAAGTTAGTTCTGTTGCCTTTAATTTGGCACTTCCGTCCAGATTATTGAGTATTCACCCCGTATTTCTTGTGTCGATACATTGCAATTACCTTCATGACCTTTCTTACATGATTCAGCATTAGACCATTTAGCTTGGACGCGATCTTTCGTTCACCTGCAGCCGATGGTTATAGTGGATCGGCAGGTGGAGGAACTTCGGTAAAGGGTCTTGCCGTCTATGAGAGTTCTTTGGCGTAGCTGTATAGTGAGGTGATCACTTGGCAGGCTGCGAGCGAGATTTGGGAGTTTTGTACTCATCTCTTTGAAGGTACGCGTAGATGAATTTTAATTCGGGGACCGAATTTCCTTAAGGGGGGAAGATTGTAACGTTTCAGAATTCGTTTTGCGATTTTTTCCGTTTTAGGCCAAAATTGTCGGTATTTTCCGTTTTAACCCGATTTCGATCAAACGTCCGTAGAAACTTGCTGGCACCTAGTTTTGCTAAAATAAGCTAGTGCGCGAACTTTGGGGGTATATGAAAGGTTTTGGTTCACATAGAATTTTTCCCTAATAAAATATTATTTTAATATTTTATTTGTGCACTTTATTAGTGGTAATTACTTTTTTTGAGGGTAAATTACTACTAATGTGGTTTTATACTAAACTAATCACTAGAATTATATTTAGAACCTTCTCTCCAAAATATCTTGATTTTTGGTGGAATTAAATGATTTTTGTAAAAGAAAAGATAATGTAAACATAAAGCCTTTTGTTTTATTATCCAATTATTGCATTTTCCTTTTAGAAAATTCCACACAACTCCACACAAACCCTAGCCTTTCCTCATGATAGGCCACTTCATCTTCTTGCTGTCCTTTCTTTTTCTAAACTCATTTCTTCATTTTTAAAACTTCAAAAATCATGAAAAATCCAAATTAATTCATAGAAATTCAAATATAATCCAAAACCTTCATTCTTCTTCACAAAACATGCTTGGATCTTCATTCTAGTGGGGATTTTGGAGGCTAAAGTTTGGTTTTGTTCTTGTTTCAAGTTGTGTTCTTGGAAGGTATAAAACCTTAACCTTAATCTCTTTTTGTTCCTTAATACCTTTAATTAGCTTAATTAGATGTTTAATTTAAGCTTTTAAATTCATGTTTTAAAATTCAAGATATTATTTTTATAATCAAATTAGGGTTTTGATTAGTGGAATGGTTAAGTGATAAGTTAAGACAAATGAAAACTTAATCAAATTGCTAATTTGTTAAATGATATTTTCCTAATCGGCTAATTAAGCTAATTAACAAACTAAACTTTTGCTAATCCTAATTAGTGAAATCTAAAATTTTAGTAAAAGTTTAAATGGTTTAATCTTGCTATTTTGTGATGTTTGCAAACTCTAGTTTTTGGTAAAACTTGTAGTTTTGTGTTAAAATGTTATTTGCTGCTTACTAGATTTCCGGATATTTTAGGCGTGGGTTTCTTTTGACGTTGCGGCTTAATTATATTGATTCCACGTTTATTAGTGTGTTATGAATGCGTGATCGGTATGATCAGGGTCTAGGCTTGGTAGTTGTGTCGCTTTGCGCTCCTAGTTAGGGTCGTACCGATGCCGTTCGTGTCTTTGTGTAGCTTTTGCTCTTGAGTTTGTTTCGTAATGTCGCTACGCGCGTTAGCCACTAAAACGAACACTCGAGAGTATGTTTGGAATTGGGGCGTGGGTTAAACGTAGTTGTACGTATTTTTGGTCGATTGCTTATATATGCTTGCTTTATTGTTATATGTATTCAGGATCGCAGGCGGGGACTTCGGGCGCTGCGGGCAGGGGAAAGCGAGTGGTAGGCTTTACTTAGCCAGGTGCGTTGGTGAGTAGATTTAACATCTACAGGGGAATCTCCCGCATGGCGTTATGCGTCTGGGCTAGAGATAACTTGACTTGTCGCATATTCTATTTCATATATAGAGTTGCGCATACACTTTATTGCTTAGATATTGTTGTGCTTGGACTAGTATCCTTAGGACACTGCACTATTATTGGCGGCTCATGTTGCACGAGCACTGATTGTATGCCACACACACCGTCAATAATTGCCATGTTACGCACAACACACTTATAGATATGATATTGTTTGGTTAGGGACATTGAGACATTGATTCATATTTCTTTATGCATATGATATATAGCATACCTGTATACCTACATGCTTACACATATGCCTTGACATGCTTACATGCTAGATACCAGATACCTATAGGGTATTGTACCATTAGCGATAGGTACATACACACATAATGACATAGCTACATGTATACCTTGCTATACCTTTATGTTTACACATATATCTGGCTTTAGCTACATGTTTACCTTTACTTGATGTTATTTAGAATTGGAGAAATTAGGAACCGCATGATATTATATTAACTTGTTGCAGTTAAATTTCGGCTTTTCCTTTATATGCTCGCATTTCAGTTTTTAAGTTGCGTATATTATATTCATGGATTTTCGCATTGAGATATGGATTTTTCATGATGTTTTCTGGATTTGGGGACCGTGGTAGTTTCATGCAATTATGCATTATTTGAAAAACCCGGTTTTCCTTGATATGATATTTCAGCATTCACCATTAGATTTATCGGTTCTGATATATATATATACCCTACGCGAGGAAAGGAGGGGTCCGTGTGCGGGTATATGGTGAGGCCCGGAGGTACCCCGGGGCAAGAATCTCAGTGAGGAGATGAGTTAGTGGGGGAACCATACTTACCGGGGACATTACCTATGACTCGGCGGTTATCATGGGGATACCAACGGGAGTCATGTGCGTATAGATACGTCGAGAGACGAGGGTCAGAGCTAGGCACTCGAGCTTTCGGTATAGCGTATGATACGTATCTATCAGGGTGCCAGTCTTGGTGACAGCACCTGATAGATCACTATTTTGTGTCGATGCTTGACACTTGGTTTTCATGATATTTTACTCATAAACAAATATAACTGTAGGGTTCCTAGGCACTCTAAGGAGGTTCCATAAGGCATCAACCATGCCAAATTCAAAAATTTCCGGTGCCGAGAACCCCTAATGCGATCGTTGACTAGAGATTAGGCGAAACTACAAGCTAGTTAACAACTTAACTGCAAAGTGAAAGTGACTACAACCTTTGTAGATCCGGTCCTCCACTTCTCTAGCTCCGTGTTGACGTCCCTCCGCTGCGATCATCGGATCCCGGACTCTGGCGATGGTTTCGTCGGAGAAATGATCGGGCTAGGTCGTCGACTTCGATGCCGAAGATGATCTACGTCGAGGCGACTCAAGATCAAGCTCTAACTTCACCAAGTCATGAAACTTATGAAGAAAACACCCTATACTACATGGCAAGTGGTAGAGGATGAAGAAATAAGAAGTGGGTTCACTTTGGATTTGGATTTCACACTCTTTTTCTCAAGACACCATTAAAGGAAGCAAAGTTTCTTCTTCTTGAAGAAGAAGAAGAAGAAGAAGAATATATTATGAATGATAAAATCAATTGATTAATAATAATAAATCAAGTGATCTTATCATAATGCAACCATGGTGAGAGTAACAAGTGTAGAGAATAAACTATGATTAGGATGTAATGGTTGGGTTAAGGAAAAAAAAATGGTCAATACTTTCAAAGATGCTACGAAGTTTCATGAAGCAAAGAAAGAAACCATTTTGTTTTTGCCTAAAAAATAAATAAAATGAATAAGTAAATAATTTAAAACCCTAACCATTAAACCTAAACATGGTTTAAAGTATACACCCACCCAAGTTTGCATGTATCATCAAACATGATACAAACTAGTGCACAAACATATATCATATATATAATGTGCACAATCAAGTGAGAAAATAATCTTAAGTGAACCAATACTAGTTAATGTAAAGTAATATATCAAATATATATATAATTATACATTAAATCATTAAATCAACACTTGATTTAACGATCCGGTCATATCGCATATGACCGACTAATATCCAATGTATCGACTTATCGAATCAATCCTTGATTCGATAACTAGGTTATATTGCATACAACCAATCGATACATTCATCGCGAGAATATAATACGGTATCACATACACGCATTATTTTCTGTCCCGCACATATCTCATATGCGCTCCTATTTCATTTCGCTTGAGCCAGGAAACCTCTGTGTAGGACTCTAAAGACTCGTCAATACGCCGGCAGCAGGTGATGATCATATCAAACACCCACAAGCCGCAAGCGGTCTGCTAAACGTAACGGCCACCCGGGTATTGAGCGATCAGAAGATCGACGAGCAAGCCCGCTCATACTCCTGTGAATCCAACCAGTAACACTTACCGTACAGTCCGGTCTGTTCGTCTGATATGTCGCATATCTCGCCTAGGGATGGTAAACGTCAGACCCCAGTAGCTCGATAAGTCATGCCGATATAAGGTCTATAACATGTGTGAAACTACTGATAACACTTACCAGTAGATCACTGCAACCCTGGCCAGGGATTTCCAGTTATGGCCAGTTATGCATAGCGCAACATCAACCCCCAATACCGGGAGAGACGAATCCCCTCCTATCGCTCATTTCCTCCATGTGAATCGGGACTGTACCCAAAAACCACCTGTTTGCACGACTTAGTAGAGCCGTGGTAGGGTGGAAATCAAAGCACAGTGGGAGACACATAAGACTCTATGACGATCTCGGGTCAACAGACTAAGCTGTACCAGTGTCACCAGAGAACTGCCATCTGACGTGAGGTATAATACCATCTGGGAGTTCTCGGCGAGTCCGTTCAGTGTACCCAGTCTCCACTGAGCACCCGCATACCATCTCTGATGTCAAACACCAATGGATATGGGATTATCCATCGCCCATCACATTGGTCGAGAAGATATGCGCTAGTCTACTCTGGAATATCGATGCCCCGTCTCGATATTCCCACGACTAGGAACATTGAAGGATGTACTCATGGACTACCCAGGCCCCCCTAGTATGATCTGCATCATAGTCCTGGAAGTCGAGTACACATCCTAAGGGCTTTATCAACATGTAACAGAGAGACAGAAAGTATACATGTTAAGATAAAGAGCAACCAGATAGCATACTATCATGTCGAGCAAGAAAGTCCTACCTATATATGTCCCAGCATCCACTACAATATACATCCAATGTACAGTAATGGCCTCTAGGGCATACATATAACTAACAATCTTCCACTTGCACTAGGGCCATCTGTAGCAGTGGTTGTAGTAACTAATACTCAACCATCCCATATAAGTCTCTCTCTGGGAAAAAGCCTTTGTGAGTGGATTCGCCGTGTTGTCCTCTAAGTCTACTCTCCTAACCTCGATCACCCTGGAGATCAACTATCTCCATGATCAGGTGATGCTGCCTCAGAATATGTCTGGGTCACTGATGGGACCAGGGTTCCTGGGCCAAAGCCTCTCTTCCATTGTCACACAATGGTAGGAACCTAGTTCATCTCATGAACCACTATACACCCAAACTGCCTCTTTGGTAGCATCTTTGATAGTGATGTTACCAGCCTTTATCGTCTAGTTTGCCACGGTATCTAGCTTGGAACTCTTCCAACATACCGTCCCTTTACTGAGGGTAAAGGCAATGCCTGCGACTGACATTCAGTCGTCCTTATCACCCTGGAACTTTTCCAGTGATTCTCCCCAGGATCGATTGATACAATCTCACTAAACCTAGTGAGAAGCCTAACATCCATTTAGATCTATCTCATAGATCCAAATCCCAGGATTTAGGAGGTATCACCTTTATCCTATTGGAGAATCTTTGTGATAAGCGGAGATTGACCGAGCGTAGCATAGGAAACTTCTTTCCTATCAAGAGTATGTCATCCACGTACTCTACGAGGATCATCACCATACTCCATACTACCTTTTTGTACATACAAGGTTCATCTACCATTTTGATGAAGTCAAACTCTTTGACTACCACATCAAAACAGATGTTCCAACTCCGCGATGCCTGCTTTATCCTGTAAAGCAACTTGCACATGTTTCCGCTGCTCCCACTGTTTACGAAGCCCTCTGGCTGTGTACTTATAGACGTTCTCTTCTAAATCAGTGTTTAGAAAAATAGTCATGACACCCAACCACCAGATATCGTAGTCATGGTATGTAGCAATGGCAAGTAGGATCCGGATGGACTTAAGCATAGCCACTGGAAAAGGTTTCATCATTATCCACGCTTAGTCGATGACGAAAACCTTTAACAATCTAGCTTTGAAAGTCTCAACTTTTCCATCTACACCAAGTAATCTTCTCAAGATATACTTGCTCCTGATGGGGATTTAACCCTTCAGATATAGCAACCAAAGTCCATACTTTGTTGGTGTACATGGATTCCATCTCAGATCGCTAAGCATCCAGCCATTCTTACAGAGTCCCTACTCTCGATGGCCTGCTCGAAACTGTTGGAGATAGTGCCCTCAGAGTCAATTATTGGATCACAGGCACGTGATTGCAATGATTGAGGGAGGACCTGTCCCAGTAGGACAGTCTTACTCGAGATGATAGTATGCTATCTGGTTTATCTTTATCATCGTGTACTGCTTAGGTGACCTGACAGGTCGCTATTACACGTTGATAGAGCCCCTAGGATTCTTGCTTGACTGCCAGCAGTATGAGGGAGATCATATACGTGAGAGCTGGTAGTCTATAAGCACATCCTTAAAAGGTCCCTAGTCGTGCGAGTTTCGAGACAGGGCATCGATACTCCAGAGTAGACTAGTGTATACAGTCGAGACCCCGACGAGGGGCGGTGGCCGGTCTCACAAGCCATTAGTGTCAGTTGGATCACCTAAGATGTATACAGGTGCTCATTGGGTTATGAGTACACCGGACAGGACTCGCCGGGAACATGCTAGTTGGTCTTATACCAGACGTCAGATAGCAGTTCCCAGGTGACATATGTACAGGTTAGTTCATCGACCTGAGGATCGTCATTTGTCTCGTGTGAGTTCCCACTGTACTTTAATTACTACCCTACCATGCTCAAAGGAGACGTGCAAACAGGTTTTAGTTGGGTACAGTCCCGAGCCACATGGAGGCAGTGAGCGTATCTTCAGGGGTTCGTCTCTCCCGGTATTGGGGGTGAGGTCGCGCTGTGTCTAGGAGAGCCATTACACGAAGTCCTTAGCCAAGGCAGGAGATTTACTGGTAGGTATTCTAGTAGTATCTCACGGTGTTCTGGGTTACACTCCGACACGACTAGGTATTCTAGTAGTATCTCACGGTGTTCTGGGTTACACTCCGACACGACTTGTACCGCTTTTGGGGGTATGACTTTTACCAACCCCCTAGGCCCGCCATGCAATGCTCATAGACGAACGGACCGGATTGTATGGATATTGTCACTGACAGGCTCAGTGGGGTGTCAGGATGAGTTCGCTCATCGACGTCCCTTTTGGTCAATACCTGGTAGCCCGTTACGTATTGGCTTATACCTCTGACATGCTAGTGGTTAAATCCACAACCAAGATGTTGACGAGTCTTTAGAGTCCCCCACATTCAGTTACTCAAGCTTTTGGGCGAAAAGTTGTAGAGGCCGTATGGAGATATGGCAGGGTCCGATCAGATACGTGCGGTATTGCACGGATCAGGATCGGACAGTTAGTACTAGAGGCCGTATGCATATATGGCAGGGTTCGATCAGACACGTGTGGTATTGCACGGATCAGGATCGGACGGATATTACTAGCCGGCTTTGGTTTAAGCCGGATCCTAGTATAGTACAGTGTAGTTTTGTCTCATTGCATTTCTATTGCGGTCGGAATACAAATGCGGGTGTGTATACACAGTATCGGGGTTTTCCTGAAATTTATTACCGTACCAGTTTTCTGGAGTTGCCAGTTTGCTTTCCGTTTCGGCCATATTTCTTTGTATCCTTCATTGGCCGAAGATTGGTGGAGGAGGGCTTATTTGCATTTGTGCAAATAAGCAATTTGGAAGGGGGTCTTTGCATATAGTTACATCATGATGATTTTCATAATGGTGCACCATCCCTTGACTTGCTTGACTTCTATCTTCATGATGGCTTGACCTTTTTGAAGTCATCATGCTTGATGATGATGTTTGGTTATGATGGTTGTGGTTGAGTGTTGGATTTTCCTTGTGATGATTTCTTCTCATCATCTCTTTTCTCTCTCTTGGATTATGAGAGACTCTCATTCTTTTGATTCATACTCCTCCCTCATTTTCACTCTCTCCTCTCCCATTCCAAGCCATTGCCGGCCAAGAGAGGCATGGGCTGTCCAAAATTTGAGAGAAGAAAATGGTGTCTCATTCCTATTCCAAAAATCCCTTTGTTCATCCAAAGATATATATGGTTCATTTCCTCCACCAATGGCAATTCCTACAACCCCAAATGAGACTTGCTCACTACACATTCTACAGCAAACCTTGGGCACGTCGACTAGCCAGCTTCGTGCCCGAGTTGCCTCGGCATTGAGGTGGGAGCCCGTAGAAGATGTAGGCGATGTGGTGCACTTCCGGCGACGAGGTGGAGACAGGACATTCCGCGGGAGATCGGGACGATGACGAGAAGACCGGAGGACTCGGATCAGTCGGTATATCTCTATTCCCCATCTTGTAGTTAGCTAGGACTAGTTAATGGTTCGATCCGGGTGTTTAGTGAGCGGTGGTGCCAGTTTGCTAGTTTGCAAAATTAAAGTTTATCACCGCTTCCGCATTTGGCCTCGGGATGGAGGCCGGGGCGCCGCCGTGCACTTACAGTGGTATCAGAGCCTCACCATTAACTTAGTCTAGCTTTGTTTAATGTGTTTACATTTCCGATCGACCAAAATCCCAAAAACCGTATTTTCCTACATATCAGTTTTCTGTCGAAATTTTCTGGTCTCGAAAATTTTTTCAGGTTGTAGAAAAGTGATGTACTGGAAATTCTAAGAACACTGTAGAAATTCGATACAGTGACTCCACAATGGGAGTGCGGAACCGCGGCCAAACCCCACTTTAGGCCGCGGTTCCGCCGCACTATGTTGAGATCACTGCATCAAATTTCAGCAGTTGCTTTCTGGGTTAAAATTAGGATTTTTGGAATATTAATTTTGGGTCCAGAATTTCTTGATGTGCTACAGTAGTACTTGGGGCCCACTTGTTAAAATTTGATTGATCGGATATTTTAAACACATTATTTCACAGTATTTACATTATATCTGCGACCGTGAATGTCACTTGATCGGTAAATCCTGTCTAACTGCTATAGCCCGGTTAGACGGATTTGCGAACGTGACATTCACGTTGATTTTATGTGTATTGCTGTGATGTTGTGGATTGGTCATGGGGGATAGCCTGGATGCAATGCTAGTACAGTTTTGTTGTATTATGTACATTTGATATTGCGGGGCGAGCGTCCGACATGTGGACTGCCGTTACTGCCTGTTTGTATTATTATTTTGGGGCACGACCAGGTTGCGGTCGATGTACCCGTTGGATGTATATTTTATTTTCTGTACTAGGATTACCCCGCGGAGGGGTGCACGGATAGCCGGGTTCTAGAGGGCAACAAGCCCGCATCTCATAGTATTGAGACGGAGGGGGCTTTACTCTAGAATTGGCGGGCTATTCGCCGCACTCATAGGGGGTCCGGGTTGACCCAGGAGGGGTGCCCAAGTTACCGGATTCCGTGAAGTGCTGGGTGGTCCATTCACCGAGGTAAAGGGGGCTGCCTCGCTTCAGGTTTCAGCGGGTAACTTGCCGCGTCCGTAGGGGTCTAGGATTTCATTGCACAGGCTATCCACACGACCAGGGGAACGTCAGGTTTCAGTAGTGGCTCTGTGAAACCCGGGGATCCCAGATATCTGTATTGTTCTGTGATGCTGTACATTTCTGTGATGTTGCATTTTATCACGCCTTGAGCGAATATAATATATTGGTATATATATTTGTAGATGTTGTATATGTTTTGCATCCGCGCTAGTCCAGTCCCCGCTCTGTCGTTAGTTAGCTAACCTAACGGGTAATGACGGGACCCAGTGGCGAATGCGGATGGCGTATACGTACATCAGTATATTTTCGTTCTTTGTGGTGTGATCAATTGATGGGACTGCGTTGATTCGGATCAATACAAGTTAAAAACAAACCTAATCTGATGTTGTTGGAACACTTTTCAAAAAGCTGTTATTGCAAGGACGTTCACTTTTGTTTTGCATCGTGGTATTCAATTGGAATATCCTGCTCCTCAGTCGACGAGGCAAGGGCCGAGATCCCTTCACCGGGAGTGACCCCTTGGACAAAAAGTTTGCGTCAGGGCATTAACTTCACTATAGCCGATTACTTTTGTTTTGCACCATGGTATTCAGTTGGAATATCCTGCACCTCATTCTACGGGGAAAGAGCCGAGATCCCTTCACCGGGAGTGACCTCTTTAGCAAAGGTTTTCGTCACTATATTTTTTAAAAGCTATCCGTTCCTTCGACGATATCAAGTTCATTACGTTAAAGGTTTTCGCCAGAAACCATTCGTAGCCCTCCGTCGTTTCATATGGATGGTCAATAGTATTCAAGCTGTGTATGTTGGCCAAAGTCAAGGCACAGTGATTGGTAGCTATTGGGGTATTCATATGCAGCATAGATAGATGCGTTGGTTTGGGACAGTTGTACTGCCATTTTGGCCAAAGTCAAGGGTAGGTACGGGTGGATTCAAATTAACCTGGAGAATGACGGATAGAACTTGACATGTGACTTATGATATGTTGGCCAAAGTCAAGGTCATAAGAGCATGGGGCAAAAATCACATCGGGAGTTTCAAAAGAATTGAAACTTGCCAGATATGCGCATACCTTCTGGAGTGTGATGATGTGAGCGGATTCCGTCACGTTATCATGCGATGATAGTTGGATCCCGATTCCCACTGATGAGTTAGTCTACTCCTCGGGTGACCCCGACTAATTCTTCTTTCAGGTTTGGAGGAGAATTTGACGGTACAGTGGGAGGTTTTCAGATTAGATAAATTGGTAACCATTCTGATCTAGGTTAGAGTGCACGCTGAGTGTTTCTTTTCTCTCTCTCTTCGGCAGCGACCATTGACCCGACCCTAAGACTATGACTCAGAGACCAAGTTGACCGAACCTTCTTAAACACTGGCTTTTGGATTATCAGAGTTGCAAACCTCATTGCCACTCTTACTTTTACCCTTTTCTCCAGGACACCCCGTATTACTACGAACGTCCACTTCCATTGGACAAAACCATCGTATGGTTAGATACGAACTCGAAGGAATTTATTCGAGGATGGTTTCAGGTTCTGGAGAAAACGGATAGGACTATTCAGTTGTCTTTTTCTTTTACCTTCTCTCAGGTTGCGAGTACTCCTTGGTTTAGGAGATAGTACACCTATTACGCCAATTGGATAGTTTTCTTCCAAACCATAGGCAGGTGCCGACCGGTAGGGAATGAAGAAAACCAATTAGCCTAACAGTGGTGTACAGAAGGTATTAAGTAAAGACATATCAAGGGATTAGTAAGAGGGCAAAGTAAATTGTGACTGCTATTCACGACCAAACCAAGTATTTCTTCGCCAATCCTAAATCACCTTTGTATTTCTCCAGGACACTCCGTATCACTACGAAGATCCCAAGTTTATTGGATAATCCATCGTATGGTTATATACGAACTCGAAAGGAACTTGTTCCAGTTCGGGGATGGATCCTGGTTCAGGAGAAATAGGAATAAGGTTTATTCGGTTGTCTTTTATCCTCACCTTCTCTCGCATTGCGAGTGCTCCTAGGATTAGGACAGTACACCCATTATGCTTATTGGATAGTCTTCTTCCAAACCATAGGCTGGTGCCGAACGGTAGGGAAGGAAGAAAACCATTTGGCCTAAAGGGGTGTGCAGAAGGTAATGCCTAAAGACATATAAAGGGATTTGGAGAGGTGGCAGAGAATTATACGGTTACAGTCGTGAATCTGGAAGAGGCATTACTAGGAATACCGGGATACCCCATTGAAACATTTCAATGTTTCAGTTTCACTGTGTACTGTTAAAAGAAAACTGATTTCCCAATTAGTCTTTACTCCAGGGTATGTATTTACCAGGTATGATTCTCACATCTGTATGGTCTTACAGATGTTGAGTGGGAGTAAGTTATTGGGAATTAGGTGATCTTCCTCATTATATCGGGATTCGTTGTATTCAGTGATATTTGAGGAAATCACCTGGGCTGTTTGCCGGTCGGCAAATATTTGGTTTTGAATATCCGCTGTTGTGCACCAATTTCAAATTGATATATCTGTACGTCTATTTTCATAGAGTGAGATATACCTTTTTGAAATTATGTCTATGACATTTACCTATATCAGTGGATGGTTAGGTAAGGAGCATTAAACAGCGGTGTAATTCTTCTTAACCATAAGTACAGTTTTCAACCTACGACACACAGTGAATGAGTTATCAGACTCAAGGGACTTATACAGAGTATTGTATGTTGTCCAAGGTTCATCAGGACAGAGGGGTTGGTCCTCGTACTATATTCGGTTTACTTATAACTTCTCTAGTTTTTAGACAGGTGTTTCGTGGAAACACAGGGTCCGAATTTTGAGAAGTTTTAGGTATTTGAATAGAGTAGAGAACCAGGTGTAGCAAGTATCGGGATTCTTCAAAGTGATCGAAGATGTAGATACTTGTATATGGTATTCAGTTGATAGTAATGGTTAAGAGAACTTGCTTCTCTTTCAGGTTACTCATAATTGGAAGTATTCCTAAGTTGAGTAACGCTGATCGGCCTCCTTCCATTTAGTTGACATGCACTGGGGACAGCTGCATGATTTGAATCTGGTTCAAATAAATCAGTGCCTTTGGTTCTATATTGGATATAGAACAGTTCATATCTTAACGATGTTAAGGTACGGGGAGTTGTCCGGCTTATGATTAAAACCAGACACTGGACAACTCAAGGCACGTTTCTGTAATGGCTGTTTGTGGGTTCACCCAGGCTATGACGAGGGTTGACTTTCTACCATCTGGAAGATCAATAGCGATATTGTTCTAGACTCGCCACAGTTTTATTAAAAATGGATTTTTTCAGAAAACAGTAGTGGGAGTATGGTAGAACTGGAAGTGATTCCAGAACCACAAACGATTACTGAAGATTTGATAAAGAACCTAAAGATTCAATCTGGTTTGACATTCCATTGGCCACTCCGCAGATAAGGTGGGTAACTTTAGGCACCCGAGAGGTACTCCGGTAGCCTCAAGGACGGTGACAGGGAAGTTCTTGTTTACCCACACTTGCCTTTGCTGTTGTTCCAGGCTGCGAGACCCGGCAGGAGGATGAGTATAACATCGTTCTGAACTGGCTTTAGAAGTGTACGTGTATATGACTCTGCCAGAGAGTTGTCGTAGTCAGTGGGAGCAGCGGAAGCATTGGTGGACAGGCAGCTTATGTCTATTTATAGACTAAAGCAGATATAGTGGAGATAGATCATCAATTTCTGATGTGACAGTCATAGGTTTGACTTCATCAGAATAGGGGATGGATCAGTTGAGAAGGTAGTAGGGTGTGATGTCATGGTATTTGGATGACATACACAGAATAGGAAAAGAAACTCCTATACTACGATCGGTTATACTTTGGTCGTCACACAGTGGTTTCTCCACATGGGACTTGGATATTATATCAGACATACTGGTTACTAGATCTATGGTTTTAGATCTAGATTTGGGTGGTTTCCCAATCAGGGTACATAGACAGCATTCTATGAGTATTTAGAATGGACGACTCCTGGCATGGTAGTGTACCTGCAGGTGATGGAGTCACCCTCTCTAAAGGTGTCTTACAGACTAAAGAGGAGAGGGATGTGCATGATTGGCAGATCACTTGCTCAGGCAATTGAGTCAATCATGAGATGTCAAGTACCACACCAGATGTTGTTCTTGCACTAGATGCGATAAGTTGACATTGATCCTATCCTAGAGAAACAGTCGGAAGCAGTTTTAGAATATAAGTACATGTTCTAGGGATATGATAACGACAGCCTCTTTCGGGAGACAGTTATCATTCCAGGCTTCCAAGGTGACATGGACGACAAGGAGGTTGTCAGAGTTATATTTTTTCCCTCTGACGAGGGGCAGCATTTTGGACAGGTGGTCCAAGGCAATACTGAGGGAGGCATGGCGCTGGATACTGATTAAGTTCAGTTGTCGATACAGTCTAAGAAGTTTGGATTTGGAGTTCATTTATGAGCTAGGTCCCATCAGACATACAGACACATTCTAAGACAGGTATTGCTCATTTCGGGAGATGGGTTTCTCCGTGAACTTGAGATATAGAGAGACATAGAAAGAAACATCAAAGCGGATCCACTCACTAAGGCGATTCCTCGAACGCATTAGTTTCGCAAACGAGCTTTGTGAGACTGACTAGTAGAGGAGTTGGGTGTTCGGTATCACACGGGCTGTGAGTATGCGACATCGCAATAATTAGCCTTGAGTGCAAGTGGGAGATTGTTGGAGATAGTGCCCTCAGAGTCAATTATTGGATCATAGGCACGTGATTGCAATGATTGAGGGAGGATCTGTCCCAGTAGGACAGTCTTACTCAAGATGATAGTATGCTATCTGGTTTATCTTTATCATCGTGTACTGCTTAGGTGACCTGACAGGTCGCTATTACACGTTGATAGAGCCCCTAGGATTCTTGCTTGACTGCCAGCAGTATGAGGGCGATCATATACGTGAGAGCTGGTAGTCTATAAGCACATCCTTAAAAGGTCCCTAGTCGTGCGAGTTTCGAGACAGGGCATCGATACTCCAGAGTAGACTAGTGTATACAGTCGAGACCCCGACGAGGGGCGGTGGCCGGTCTCACAAGCCATTGGTGTCAGTTGGATCACCTAAGATGTATACAGGTGCTCATTGGGTTATGAGTACACCGGACAGGACTCGCCGGGAACATGCTAGTTGGTCTTATACCAGACGTCAGATAGCAGTTCCCAGGTGACATGTGTACAGGTTAGTTCATCGACCTGAGGATCGTCATTTGTCTCGTGTGAGTTCCCACTGTACTTTGATTACTACCCTACCACGTTCAAAGGAGACGTGCAAACAGGTTTTAGTTGGGTACAGTCCCGAGCCACATGGAGGCAGTGAGCATATCTTCAGGGGTTCGTCTCTCCCGGTATTGGGGGTGAGGTCGCGCTGTGTCTAGGAGAGCCATTACACGAAGTCCTTGGCCAAGGCAGGAGATTTACTGGTAGGTATTCCAGTAGTATCTCACGGTGTTCTGGGCTACACTCCGACACGACTTGTACCGCTTTTGGGGGTCTGACTTTTACCAACCCCCTAGGCCCGCCGTGCGATGCTCATAGACGAACGGACCGGACTGTACGGATATTGTCACTGACAGGCTCAGTGGGGTGTCAGGATGAGTTCGCTCATCGACGTCCCTTTTGGTCAATACCTGGTAGCCCGTTACGTATTGGCTTATACCTCTGACATGCTAGTTGTTAAATCTACAACCAAGGTGTTGACGAGTCTTTAGAGTCCCCCATATTCAGTTACTCAAGCTTTCGGGCGAAAAGCTGTAGAGGCCGTATGGAGATATGGCAGGGTCCGATCAGATACGTGCGGTATTGCACGGATCAGGATCGGACAGTTAGTACTAGAGGCCGTATGCATATATGGCAGGGTTCGATCAGACACGTGCGGTATTGCACGGATCAGGATCGGACAGATATTACTAGCCGGCTTTGGTTTAAGCCGGATCCTAGTATAGTACAGTGTAGTTTTGTCTCATTGAATTTGTATTGCGGTCGGAATACAAATACGGGTGTGTATACACAGTATCGGGGTTTTCCTGTAATTTATTACCGGACCAGTTTTTTGGAGTTTCCAGTTTGCTTTCCGTTTCGGCCATATTTCTTTGTATCCTTCATTGGCCGAAGATTGGTGGAGGAGGGCTTATTTGCATTTGTGCTAATAAGCAATTTGGAAGGGGGTCTTTGCATATAGTTACATCATGATGATTTTCATAATGGTGCACCATCCCTTGACTTGCTTGACTTCTATCTTCATGATGGCTTGACCTTTTTGAAGTCATCATGCTTGATGATGATGTTTGGTTATGATGGTTGTGGTTGAGTGTTGGATTTTCCTTGTGATGATTTCTTCTCATCATCTCTTTTCTCTCTCTTGGATTATGAAAGACTCTCATTCTTTTGATTCATACTCCTCCCTCATTTTCACTCTCTCCTCTCCCATTCCAAGCCATGGCCGGCCAAGAGAGGCATGGGCTGTCTAAAATTTGAGAGAAGAAAATGGTGTCTCATTCCCATGCCAAAAATCCCTTTGTTCATCCAAAGATATATATGGTTCATTTCCTCCACCAATGGCAATTCCTACAACCCCAAATGAGACTTGCTCACTACACATTCTACAGCAAACCTTGGGCACGTCGACTAGCCAGCTTCGTGCCCGAGTTGCCTCGGCATTGAGGTGGGAGCCCGTAAAAGATGTAGGCGATGTGGTGCACTTCCGGCGACGAGGTGGAGACAGGACATTCCGCGGGAGATCGGGATGATGACGAGAAGACCAGAGGACTCGGATCAGTCGGTATATCTCTATTCCCCATCTTGTAGTTAGCTAGGACTAGTTAATGGTTCGATCCGGGTGTTTAGTGCGCGGTGGTGCCAGTTTGCTAGTTTGCAAAATTAAAGTTTATCACCGCTTCCGCATTTGGCCTCGGGATGGAGGCCGGGGCGCCGCCGTGCACTTACAGAAACTAGTTGGGTCATCATCTCATGATGCAATCCTCGCTCCCACTGTCATCGAGAAACCGAAGTATCTCTCAGGCGGATGAGGAACCCTGCTAGATCGGCGGAGAGGCTGAGGTTCGTCGGAGACTATTGAATCCTCTGGTTCTGTCAAATCATTAGCTGTAGTTTGTATAGCTGGACTTTTCCAGTTCTACAGAACTGACCTTGCCTCGATCTTGTCCCGATTTTGCTTTTGACATAGGCCGGACAATCCCAAATCTTAACTTACTTAAGAGATAGGCTCTTCCCATACCATATCTCATATGGAATGGTAGGCACAGATTTGATTCGAACCCAATTCAATAGGCATGCAACTTCTTAAGTGCATAACCCCAAGAGGAAATAGGTAACTCAGTAGTACTCATCATAGAGCACACCATATCATATAGGGTACGATTGCTCCGCCCTGATACATCGTTGTGCTGTGGTGTATTCAGAGGAGTAATACTGAGAGAGAATCTCATTCTGCTTTAGAATAGTCCAAGAATTCCATGCAAAAGTATTCTCCTCCCTGATCTTATCATAGGACATAATACTTATACCCGGTTTTTGGTTCTCTATTTCTAACTTATATTCTGTGAATATCTCAAAAGGTTCGGATTTATGTTTCAACAGGAACATGTGGCCGAATCTTGAGAGACCATCAGAGAATATAATGAAATACAAAGAACCGGTCTTGGCTTGTGTAGACAGGGGATCTACATACATCAACATGTATCATCCCAAGAGTTCACTAACACTTTCTCTGTTTCCATTAAACAGAGCTATGGTCATCTTATCTTTGTAACATGACTGGAAAGTTTCACAAGATGTAAATTCAAACTAATTTAAATATGCATCTAAATGTAACTTCAGCTAGTCGGGTCGCATTGATATGACCTAGTCTACAATGTCTCAAGAATGATTCGTTCATTTCTGAACTCTTCCTCTTGTGTGTGTTTCGTATACTAGGAACTGTAGTTCGATTTAGAATGTCAAAGCTTTTAGATAACGTGCCTGAACCGTTCAACTTTTGAAATAAGAAATGTTTAAAACATTATCCAGCAATACAAAATTATATCCTTCTTTACTAATAAAGAGACTGATATGATTTTGTATATCAGGTTCGGTATCTAATAGCATTTGTTCAGGATCAATGTATTGGTAATACAAAGTGACAGTGACCAACAGACTTGGCTGCAACACTTGCCCCGTTTTCTGTCTCATGAAACTTATCACCCGTTCTCAGTTTTCTACCTTTCTGTAGCCCTATGTAACAGATTACATATCTGGGATCCTGATCCGGTATCAAATACCCAGGATGCAGAGGATACTGAGAAACGGTTCTTTGTAATGAACACACCCGAAGGAAAATGCATCATATGCACTTTCTTCATTTGGGCGGCATGGGAATCTTGGTATTCCCCAATTTCTTGCTCTGTCTTATAACAATTATAAGTTGGAGCGGGACCAACGTTCCCCAGCTCAGTATAACAAGCGAGTTCGGTCAAATATCCGTATTATTATCTTGATTAAGGCGTGATATGGTCGCTACCTGGAGAGAGAGAGAAGAAAACACTCAGCGTATGCTCTTGCAAGATCGGATTGGTTATTATTTTATCTAATCAGGATGGCTCCCACTGTTTTTTTTATCAAATCTTCCTTCAAACCCTAAAAGGAAAGACTAGCCGGGATTAATTACACTCTACAAGTTCGCCAATCTTTCAGCCAGGCCAGTGTCGGTACTTTGAGGGAGATTTCCCGTGCTTTCGCACGGACCTAATTACAGTAAACCTCGTTTTCCCAGAGGCGTAACCCCGTTGACACCTTTCTAGACACCTACTTGATCGGCTAATTGCAAAGTGCAAAACTCTCCCAAGAGTAACAATTACTCGCAGTGGGTATCGGGATCCAACCATCTCATAGAAGGTATGCAATCTTATTGCAAATTTCTACACTTGAAATTCCCGATAATTTTGCCCCTAGCGTCCTATGACCTAGACGCAGGCCAACAAACCATAGTGCGCTAGTCAAGTTCCACCCGTCATTTCCTGATTGAATTAAACCCACCCGCACGACCCTTGACACAGGCCAACAAAGTCGCACGACTACCCTAATCCAATCTGCATCATATGCATAAGCAGATAAATACTAGTTAGCTACCATACACTACGCCTTGACGCAGGCCAACAAAAGTAGCACGAATACTAACTACTACTTATCTGAAATGACGGAGGGCTACGACAGGTTTTTCTGAAAACCTATAGCGTAATGAATTTGATATTGTTGTAGAATCAAATGATTTTAAAATGGAGTGTTTTTGAGGCTTTTCTAGTTTTGCTAAAGGGGTCACTCCCGGTGAAGGGATCGTCGGCCCTTTCCTGGTCGAATGAGGTGCGGGATATATCATATATATCACTGTGCAAAGCAAAAACTATAGAAGCAATCAGAAGACAAACCGAGGGTTGTAGCATCTGCCAGTTATTGCTAAAGGGGTCACTCCCGGTGAAGGGATCGTCGGCCCTTTCCTCATCGAATAAGGTGCAGGATATATCATATATACTAATGTGCAAAGCAAGAACTGTAGCTAACTGTTTTATTTTTGAAATTCGATTCCACAACATCTTAGGTTTCTTTTCTTTCATTAATCATATTAATGAATTCCCATCATTTAAATCACCTAAACATCACAGATAAATACGACGTACACTTATGCCATCCGCATTCGCCTCGATGTCCCCTCGTGCACCGTTAGGTTAGGTAACTAACGGCAGAGCGGGGCAAGGCTAGCGCGGGTGTAAAACATAAGTAACGCCTATATAATATATCATATATACTATATACTGTATCTATCACAGAACATCACATGATCATATCACAGATAACGCAGCAGAAGAAACATATGAAATATTGGATATACTAGGATGTCCGTGTTTTCAATACGAGCCAGTATAAAACACGGATTCCACGGTCGCGATGAATATCCAAACCCACACCCCTAGACCCCTACGAGAGCGGCAAGCAACCCTACCAATTCTAGAGTTAGGAGACCCGGACTCGACTCTTCGAGTTGGTCTCCCACTGGACTCCCGAACCCGGTTACTTGTGCCCTCCTCCTTGGGTCTATCCTGGTGCGGAAAAGTAAATAATATACAAAAGGTGACATCTTCCGCAACCTGGAAGTGCCCCAATAAAAGAATATTACATACAAGTTTTTACATGAATGAAAATGAAAACACTCATCTCACATAAAACCCCCCGGCTATTCAAACGCGATGATCCAATATAACATATCCAGCAACACATAACATCACATGTCATCAACGTAAGTAAACATGCATATCCCAATTGTCGTTGACATATAGCAACAAAACCGGCGATATCACATATTACACTTACGGTCGCAGAAAAGAAAGTGTAAAACTACAACAGTCGGAATCCGCAAACTCTTTAGACATCGCATGCCTAACCAAATGAAATACTTAGACATCGCATGCCTAACAATTATAAATCCCGCATTTTAGTCTCATTATCGAAAACACTTTTCAATATCAAGTCGGGCAATTCAACAAGATTCCCGACATCCTGATCGAATGCTCGTCGCAAAATTTAGTAGGCGGCCGCACCCCCGACGCCGTCGACGAAGTGCACCAAGGCGGAACATCACTGCCGCGAGCACCCGAATGGATGCTTTCGGCGATGGGGTTCTCCTACAGTCACTTGGTCGGGGCTATGGGGTGAGGTTGTCTATTAAGTTTACCCGGCGAGTATCCGCGTACGCTACATGATTGCGACGGACTTTTGATCACATCAAAATTCCGTGGCAACCGATCAAGTGAGACTAAACCGCTAGATTTATAACATTCATTCAGTTATCTCATAACTACTTGTGAATTCCAAATATTGTATCACATTCCAGATAAATAGAAAATGTTAAACTTTCCGATCGAGCAATCAAACACCCAAGTTTTCCCAGAACAGCTCAACACATGAAACAAGTTTAAAAACATTCACTTCATGCCTCAGTACCAACGGTCCAGCCGTAGAAGGGTCAAGCCAACGCCTCACATGTAGCACGCCGTACTGCCCCAAACTCTAAGGTTCAAAGGGCAGTTCAAGACGGTCACATAATCGAGTTAAGGTTTGTTGTCTTCTAGAGGGACCATCGCGTTACTTGCACTACTTAGAACGTCATTAAACTACGGAAAAATCCAACAATTGGAAATTTCCCGGCAGGGGAAAAAGTGGGTATTTATATCCGGTCGAACTTTTTAACATGTTCTAAAAATACCCGGAAAAGCACATAGACCAAGTTTGATAATCCGATCAAATCTACGAACTCCCAATACAACCCAGAATACTCAACTCTTGAGTAGAATTTAAAAATTACCAGAAAATACAGCACCAAAAGATAGGAATTACTGTGCAAAATTTAATGTAAGAAGCGACCATACGGCCGCGGAACCGCCACGCGAGCAGGCTCCTGCCGCGGTTCCGCGGCGGTTTAGTTGAGTTAGGTTCTCGTTTTGCACAGTATTTCTTATAAAAGCCTGCTGATTTTTCTGCATATTTTTAATTTGGAAAAAACCCAGTTTTGAAAAAATGTACAGAGAAGGGTCTTGGATTAGGGTTTCGGGTTCGATCGGACTTCTAACATCGTCTACGCATCGCCTAAGGCTCTAGCTAGGCTCTGATACCACTGTAGGGTTACTAGGCACTCTAAGGAGGTTCCATAAGGCATCAACCATGCCAAATTCAAAAATTTCCGGTGCCGAGAAATCCTAATGCGATCGTTGACTAGAGATTAGGCGAAACTACAAGCTAGTTAACAACTTAACTGCAAAGTGAAAGTGACTACAACCTTTGTAGATCCGGTCCTCCACTTCTCTAGCTCCGTGTTAACGTCCCTCCACTGCGATCATCGGATCCCGGACTCTGTCGATGGTTTCGTCGGAGAAATGATCGGGCTAGGTCGTCGACTTCGATGCCGAAGATGATCTACGTCGAGGCGACTCAAGATCAAGCTCCAACTTCACCAAGTCATAAAACTTGTGAAGAAAATATCCTATACTACATGGCAAGTGGTAGAGGATGAAGAAATAAGAAGTGGGTTCACTTTGGATTTGGATTTCTCACTCTTTTTCTCAAGACACCATTAAAGGAAGCAAAGTTTCTTCTTCTTGAAAAAGAAGAAGAAGAAGAATATATTATGAATGATAAAATCAATTGATTAATAATAATAAATCAAGTGATCTTATCATAATGCAACCATGGTGAGAGTAACAAGTGTAGAGAATAAACTATGGTTAGGATGTAATGGTTGGGTTAAGGAAAAAACAAAATGGTCAATACTTTCAAAGATGCTAAGAAGTTTCATGAAGAAAAGAAAGAAACCATTTTGTTTTTGCCAAAAAAAATAAATAAAATGAATAAGTAAATAATTTAAAACCCTAACCATTAAACCTAAACATGGTTTAAAGTATACACCCACCCAAGTTTGCATGTATCATCAAACATGATACAAACTAGTGCACAAACATATATCATATATATAATGTGCACAATCAAGTGAGAAAATAATCTTAAGTGAACCAATACTAGTTAATGTAAAGTAATATATCAAATATATATATAATTATACATTAAATCATTTAATCAACACTTGATTTAACGATCCGGTCATATCGCATATGACCGACTAATATCCAATGTATCGACTTATCGAATCAATCCTTGATTCGATAACTAGGTTATATCGCATACAACCAATCGATACATTCATCGCGAGAATATAATACGGTATCACATACACGCATTATTCTCAGTCCCGCACATATCTCATATGCGCTCCTATTTCGTTTCGCTTAAGCCAGGAAACCTCTGTGTAGGACTCTAAAGACTCGTCAATACGCCGGCAGCAGGTGATGATCATATCAAACACCCACAAGCCGCAAGCGGTCTGCTAAACGTAACGGCCACCCGGGTATTGAGCGATCAGAAGATCGACGAGCAAGCCCGCTCATACTCCTGTGAATCCAACCAGTAACACTTACCGTACAGTCCGGTCTGTTTGTCTGATATGTCGCATATCTCGCTTAGGGGTGGTAAACGTCAGACCCCAGTAGCTTGATAAGTCATGCCGATATAAGGTCCATAACATGTGTCAAACTACTGATAACACTTAACAGTAGATCACTGCAACCCTGTCCAGGGATTTCCAGTTATGGCCAGTCGTGCATAGCGCAACATCAACCCCCAATACCGGGAGAGACGAATCCCCTCCTATCGCTCATTGCGTCCATGTGAATCGGGACTGTACCCAAAAACCACCTTTTTGCACGACTCAGTAGAGCCGTGGTAGGGTGGAAATCAAAGCACAGTGGGAGACACACAAGACTCTATGACGATCTCGGGTCAACAGACTAAGCTGTACCAGTGTCACCAGAGAATTGCCATCTGACGTGAGGTATAATACCATCTGGGAGTTCTCGGCGAGTCCGTTCAGTGTACCCAGTCTCCATTGAGCACCCGCATACCATCTCTGATGTCAAACACCAATGGATATGGGATCATCCATCGCCTATCACATGGGTCGAGAAGATATGCGCTAGTCTACTCTGGAATATCGATGCCCCGTCTCGATATTCCCACGACTAGGAACATTGAAGGATGTACTCATGGACTACCCAGGCCCCACTAGTATGATCTGCATCATAGTCTTGGAAGTCGAATACACATCCTAAGGGCTTTATCAACATGTAACAGAGAGACCGAAAGTATACATGTTAAGATAAAGAGCAACCAGATAGCATACTATCATGTCGAGCAAGAAATTCCTACCTATATATGTCCCAGCATCCACTACAATATACATCCAATGTACAGTAATGGCCTCTAGGGCATACATATAACTAACAATAACAGTGGAATGGGACACTGTTATATATGCATATACATATATATTAGTGGAATGGGACGCTAATATATATGTATATATATAAATTCATATACTTCATCTTAATTATTCATGCAAATATACTTAGGATATATGAGATTCACTTGATATTGGATTTGTGATATAGGAGATTCATTTGAGATTGGATACATGATATATATGAGATCGCTGATTTTGTACATTCAGGATATATGAGATTTACTTGATATTGTACATTCACGGTTTGTGATACTTACATGATATGAGAGCCAATTTGCGGGCTGATTTGAGGAATTGGGATTTGGATTGTCTTGATGGACTTTGGTCCTACCACGATGTCAGCATTCCGTGGAAATGACATGTTTCATTCCATACTCCACATTTATTATTTATGCACTGCTCCATATATTAGTTGTACCTGATAGAGTACTTTCCATGATTGTTGCATTTGCATACTTTATTTTATATGCATTGCTTCATGTATTAGCTGTATCTGCTAGAGTACCTTTCATGACTGTTGCATATATACATTGTCATGTCATTGTTTCATGTATTAGTTGTACCGATGGGGTACATTACATGACTGTTGCATACATATTGTCATATTACTGCTTCATGTATTAGTGATACCTGCTAGTGTACCTTTCATGACTATTGCACACATATGACTTTTATTGCTATTAGTTGCATATGTTAGATTCGCGCTGTACGTGCATACTTGCGATTACCTGCTTATGTTATTTACCATTCACGAGTTGGCAACTCACCCCCGTTGTGCCACAGAGTTTGCAGGTTGTTCTCCAGAGAAGTCGAGGCAGGCTATTCATCTACCTTATCATCTTTTGCTGTGGATACCGCATCAGCTCACAGTGTGCAGTTTGCTTAGGTAGGTTTTGTGGTTATTCGTTGTTGTATTGTATATTCGTTGTATCCTTGTACTCTCCATCTACCATTTTCACGTTGACTTTGAGACTTGGTGAGGATGATATTGTATATTATTTTATGACTGGGTTGTCTTTTATACAGTTTCCATTTTATCGTCTTTTATTTCTTCGCTACGGCGTCGTATATCTGTTGTGGTGGTTGTTTTCCGCCGTTGGGCGTGGATTTGCTCCCGTTGGGGATGCTTTACTTATATTTATGTTGTACCCATTTTTGGGGTTAGTTTTTACAAAGGAGGTGCTGCCAAAATTTTCAAGAAAATAAAGTTGGACTTTAAAAAATTGGGTTGAGATTTCAAAGGTTTTAAAATTTCTATTATTTCTTACTACTTTTGATGGTTTAGATTGCTGGGTTTTCGGCTTACTTAAACTTCGTTACGCCTGTAGACGTTGCGTAGTTTAAGGGCCGTCACGTGCCAATTTCGGGCCGTGACAAACACCAAAACCCAGTCTAGTAAAAATTTGAGGGTGATGCTCGGATTTGGGCCGAGATGGGGGGGGATTGTGGCCGGCAAAAAATTCTCAGAATTACCTCATATTTCTCCACTGTTCATATTATATTACATACAACATTCTGCAGTTGTTTAAAATTTTTTTAGAGCTCATATAAAAAACGACAGAAACATGGTTTTGATGCGTCAAGTTTCGGAGTTGTTTCGGTTTCGTAATCCTATACAATCCGTTTAATTCTCTAGCTAGGCTCTGATACCACTGTAGGGATCCTTTGAACGACAGCAAGGTTTCGGGAGGCATCGTCCATACCATTTTCAAAAAATTTCCGTTTTAAAGAACCCTAAACTAGAATCGTTAACTAGAGAATCATACGAAACGATATGTAAACTACTTTACATCTAAGTGATAACGGAATACAACCTTTGTAGACCGGTCCTTCACTTCAATAGCTCCTTTTAGTGGTCCCTTCGCTGCGATCATGGAACTCCCGGACTCTTGCATGGCTTCTCAAGGTGAAAGGAACGATCTTGCTTGAAGTCTTCGAGGCCGAAAATGATCTACGTCGAGGAGACACTAACTCAAGCTACTTCACTAATGAGAGATTAGTGAAGCTAACACCTTATACTAAAATGCTAATCTAGTAGAGGATGATGAAGTTGGAAGTGGGCTCACTTTAGTTTTTTTTCTCTCACAATATTTTCTCTCTTTGGAAAAACCTAGCAAGCTTTTTCTTAAGGATGAAGAAGATGATCAAGAGATGAGAATGAACTAATTGAGGTGAGAGAATCAACCATGGGTGAGTTTGTATCATATAGCTAACTCATATAGAGACATAGCCATGGCTAAATTATAATGGTTAGGTTAATAAATATCTTTACTAAAACAAAATTAGTAGACCAAGTCAATACATCTTAAAGCTTCTACAAGCTTCATGCATTTGACCATTTATCCACTAATTTGGATTTACTTTAAATATTTAAACCTTAAATTATAATTAGTATGGTGTAAGTCTCATACACCCATGTAGTGTGTGTCATCAACTATGACACAAAAAGAACACAATTAATATATATCACATATATGATAAGTGTGCACATGTGAGAAAAAATAAATGCTTAAGAGAGCTAATATTGGTTAATATAAACTAGTATATCAAATATATAATAATACACTAAATTATCAAATCAACACTTCATTTAATAATCCGGCTATATCATATATAACCAACTAATATTATATGTACCAACTTATCGAATCAACACTTGATTCGATAACCCAGCTATATAACATATAACCGACCCATACAAATAATCGCGAAATAAAATACGGTATCATATACTCGTATTAATCTCGGTCCTGCATATATCACATATGTGCTCCTACTTCATTTTTCCTGAGCCAGTAAAACCTCCATGTAGGACTCTAAAAACTCGTCAATATGCCGGCAGTAGGTGATGATCACATCAAGCACCCATAAGCCGTCAGCGGTACTAGCTGGACGTAACGGCTATCCGGGTATTGAACGATCAGAAGATCAGCAAGCAATCCCACTCTAACTCCTGCAAAAGCCTGACAGTAATACTACCGTACAGTCCGGTCTCCTCGTCTGATATGTCGCATATCAAGTCTAGGGGTGGTAAACGTCAGACCCCAATAACCGATAAGTCATGCCGATATGAGGCTCATAACGGGTCGAGAAACTACTAATAACACTTACCAGTAAATCTCTAAATCAGCCCTGGCCAGGGACTTCCCTGTTATGGCCAATCGAGCACAGTGCAATATCAACCCCCAATACCGGGAGAGACGAAACCCCTCATATCGCTCATTGCCTCCATGTGACTCGGGACTGTACCCAAAAACCACCGTTTTGCACGTCCTCTTGAACGTGGTAAGGTGGAAATCAAAGCACAGTGGGAATCACACAAGACTCTATGACGATCTCGGGTCTACAGACTAACCTGTACCAGTGTCACCTGAGAACTGCTATCTGACATGAGGTATAATACCATCTAGGAGTTCTTGGCGAGTCCGTCCAGTGTACCCAGTCTCCACTGAGCACCCATATACCATCTCTGATGTCAAACACCAATGGATATGGGATCATCCATCGCCCATCTCATGGGTCGAGAAGCGTATACGCTTGTCTACTCTGGTATATCGATGCCCTGTCTCGATACACCCACGACTAGGAACATTAAAGGATGAACTTATGGACTACCATGGCCCCACTAGTATGATCTGCATCACAATCCTGGTAGTCAAGTACACATCCTAAGGGCTTTACCAACATGTAACCATAAGACAGTATCAAGAGACAAGTATACATGTTAAGATAAAGAGCAATCAGATAGCATACTATCATGTCAAGCAAGAAAGTCCTTTCTATATATGTCCAAGCATCCACTATAATATACATCATATGTACAATAATGGCCTCTAGGGCATACATACAACTAACATCAATCGCGCCTTGTAGTGGTCCCTTCGCTGCGATCATGGAACTCCCAGACTCTTGCATGGCTTCTCAAGGCGAAAGGAACGAACTTGCTTGAAGTCTTCAAGGCCGAAGATGATCTACATCGAGGAGACACTAACTCAAGCAACTACTTCACTAATGAGAGATTAGTGAAGCTAACACCCTATACTAAAGTGCTAATCTAGTAAAGGATGATGAAGTAGGAAGTGGGCTCACTTTAGTTTTATTTTCTCACAATATTTTCTCTCTTTGGAAAAACCTAGCATGCTTTTTCTCAAGGATGAAGAAGATGATCAAGAGATGAGAATGAACTAATGAGGTGAGAGAATCAACCATGGGTTAGTTTGTATCATATAGCTAACTCATGTAGAGACATAACCATGGCTAAATTATAATGGTTAGGTTAATAAATATCTTTAGTAAAACAAAATGAGTGGACTAAGTCAATGCATCCACAAGCTTCTACAAGCTTCATGCATGTGAGCAATTATCCACTAATTTGGATTTACTTTAAATATTTAAACCCTACATTATAATTAGTATGGTGTAAGTCTCATACACTTATGTAGTGTGTATCAACAACCATGATACAAAATAAAACACAATTAATATATATCACATATATATTAAGTGTGCACATGTGAGAAAAATAAATGGTTAAGTGAGCTAATATTAGTTAGTGTAAACTAGTATATCAAATATACAATTATACACTAAATTATCAAATCAACAATTGATTTAATAATCCGGCTATATCACATATAATCGACTAATATTATATGTACCATCTTATCGAATCAACACTTGATTCGATAATCTGGCTATATCACATATAATCGACCGATACAAATATCGTGAGAATAGAATGCGGTATCACATACTGGCATTATTCTCGGTCCTGCACATATCACATATGTGCCCCTACTTCATTTTGCCTGAGCCATTAAAACCTTTATGTAGGACTGTAAAGACTCATCAATACGCCGGCAGTAGGTGATGATCACATCAAGCACCCATAAGCCGTCAGCGGTACTAGCTGGATGTAACGGCTCCCCGGGTATTGAACGATCAGAAGATCAGCAAGCAAGCCCGCCCCAACTCCTGGAAAAGCCTGTCAGTAACACTACCGTATAGTCCGGTCTCCTCGTCTGTTATGCCGCATATCCAGTCTAGGGGTGGTAAACGTCAGACCCCAATAACCGATAAGTCATGCCGATATGAGGCTCATAACGGGTCGAGAAACTACTAATAACACTTACCAGTAAATCTCTAAATCAGCCCTGGCTAGGAACTGTAAGTCCATATTGCGACCCCCGGTTCTTACGAGGAGGCGGAAACGGTATAAAATCAAAATTTTTATCGCAAGAGGCAACATGGACTAACTTATGGTCGGGATCGTTACCTAAACTAAAACTAGCAAACTAAGCTAAAGATGTTTAGCTACTCGGATGAAGATGGTTATACCTAAACTTGAACTCCTTCTCTTCAAGCTCCGGTGGTGGTCCGATGGCTCCTTCTCGTCGTCTCCGTACGCCGAAGATAGATCCACTTGAAAGCTCCAACCTTTAGCTCCTTCTTCGGTCTTTGAAGAAACTAGTTCACTTGGTTTGCTAAACCTAGTGAACTAGAATGAGTAGAGAGGAAAATAGAATGGGATTTTATCTATGGTTCTTGATTCTCAACTCATGAGACAAGAGAACCATAGATCAAGAGAGGGAGCAAGAGGTTGAGGGTGAGAGCAAGGGGAGAGCTCAAGAACAAGAGAGAGAATGAGCAAGAAAGAATGAGGCTCTCTTTTCTCTCTCACCCTCTCATAATCCAAAGTGATCATAACTCATCATATCAAAAAAGTCTTTTGGTGATGGTTAGAAGCAACCATAAGGTTATCATATCATGCACTCATTTTATTCAAAAAGCAAGCAAGAAAAAAGTCTTTGGCATGAAATGATAACCATGGTTATCATGATGGTCAACTAGTCAAGCCTAGTCAACCGGTCAACAAGTCAACAAAAGTCAACAAGTCACCAAAGTCAACAAGTCAACAAAAGTCAACAAGTCAACAACCATATCACCATAATACTTAATTAATATAATAGTTAATCACATATCATATTCTCATTAGGGTTGAGCAAAAAGTCAAAAGTCAACGGTCAACTGTCAACAACCCTAATGAGAATCCACTACCTCTGCCTCCCTGTCAACTGTGCATACACACCCGCATCCGCGTTCCGAGGAACACGAATGCAAACTGGATAAATCCAATCCCATAAGGTACACTAGGATCTGGCTTAAACCAAAGCCCGCTAGTGTAAACTGTCCGGACACTGTACGTGCACAAGTGCACGGATGTGACCGAACCCTGTCGCAAAACCATGCGACCTGTCGCAATACCATGCGACCTCTACTCTTTTGCCTAAAGGCGAAAAGCTTTCTGTGTGGGACTCTAAAGACTCGACACTACGCTGGCAGTGGGTTTAACCACAGACCGCAAGCGGCACTAGCTGTGCGTAACGGTCCCCAGGTAATGCCGACAAGAAGACCGACGAGGCGAAACCCATCTGAACTCCTACTGAGCCTGAGTGTGACATTCTCCGTACAGTCCGGTCTGTTCGTCTGATACATCGCATGGCGGGCCTAGGGGGCGGTAAACGTCAGTCCCCCAATAGCGGTACAAGTCGTGCCGGAGTGAAGCCCAATACACCCTGAGATAACACTGGAAACCTACCAGTATATCTCGTTTGCCCTGGCCAGGGACTACTCGTGTAATGGCTCTCCTAGACACAGCGCGATGTCAACCCCCAATACCGGGAGAGACGAATCCTGTCTAACCGTCACTGCCTCCAAGTGCTTCGGGACTGCACCCAACCACCACCTGTTTGCACGACTCCTTTGAGCCGTGGTAGGGTAGTGATCAAAGTACAGTGGGAACACACTCGAGGCGGAGTGACAGTGTCAAGTCAGCGGACTAAGCTGTACTCATGTCACCTGGGAACTGATAACTGACGATAGGTATAATACCAACTAGTCAGTTCCCGACGAGTCCTGTCCAGTGTACCCGTAACCTAACGAGCACCCGCATACTATCTCAAGTACGACGTACTGACGGCTGTGGGACAGACCGTCTCCCACACTGGGATGAGAAGCGCATGCGCTGGTCTACTCCGGAGTATCGATGCCCTGTCTCGATAGTCCTGCGACCAGGGACCTGAATAAGGATGTGCTTATAGATTACCCAGCCCCCACTAGTGTGACTGCCATCACAACGCTGGTAATCAAGCAAAGATCCTAAGGGCTCCACTAATGCGTATAAGTGATATACTGAAATAAACACAAGTACACATTGAAGTAGAAACAAACCAAGTAGCATACTACTATTTTGAGCAAGATTGTATATACAAGGTGAATATCCCAAGCATCCATTAAGTAATATACAAACTAGTATGATACAGTAATGGCCTCTAGGGCATATACACTAACAATCTCCCACTTGCACTAAGGCCACGTACTGGCGTATCGAAGACCTATCATCTCGATCAGCCGCTCGAACTGAGTCTGGGGCAGGGCCTTGGTGAATGGATCAGCAGTGTTATCTTCTGAAGCGACTCTCCGAACCTCGATCTCCTGGCGATCTACGATCTCCCTGATCAGGTGATACCGCCTTAAGATGTGCCTGGATTTCTGATGGGACCTGGGTTCCTTCGCTAAAGCTATAGCCCCGTTGTTGTCGCAATACAGAGGTATTGGATCAACAATGGACGGAACCACCTGAAGTTCTTTCAAGAACTTCCTCATCCAGACAGCTTCTTTTGCGGCATCAGATGCAGCGATGTATTCCGCTTCCATCGTCGAGTCTGCAACGGTTTCTTGTTTGGAACTCTTCCAACACACCGCCCCTCCATTGAGGGTAAAGACAAAACCCGACATGGACTTGGAATCATCCTTGTCACTCTGGAAGCTGGAGTCAGCAAAGGCCTCGATCTGGAGGTCTTTTCCGCCATACACCAAGAACATCTCCTTAGTCCTTCTCAGGTACTTGAGAATGTTCTTCACCGCTATCCAGTGTTTCTCCCCAGGGTTTGACTGATACCGGCTTACCACACTCAGTGCATAAGCTACATCCGGTCTGGTACACAGCATCGCATACATTATAGAGCCTACCGCAGAAGCGTAGGGTATAATAGACATGCGATCCCTCTCCAAATCAGTCTTGGGAGACATCTCTTTAGAGAGGGTGATCCCGTGACAAGCTGGTAGGTTACCACGCTTGGAATCTTCCATACTGAATCTTTTCAGTACGGTGTCGATGTACCTGGACTGAGAAAGTCCCAATATCCTCTTGGATCTATCACGATGGATCCGGATCCCCAGGATGTATGAGGCATCACCCAGGTCTTTCATGGAGAACCTTTGTGACAAGAACCCCTTGACAGATTGTAGCATAGGAATATCATTTCCTATTAAGAGAATGTCATCCACGTATAAAACGAGGAATACTACAGTTCTCGCTACAAATCTACTATAGATGCATGGTTCATCTGGATTTTTGATAAAGCCAAATTCTTTGACCGTCTCATCAAAGCAGATGTTCCAACTCCGCGATGCCTGCTTTAGTCCATAGATGGACTTAAGCAACTTGCACACCTTTCCGCTGCTCCCACTCTGAATGAAACCCTCTGGCTGGTCCATATAGACACACTCCTCTAAATTTCCATTTAGAAAAGCTGTCTTTACGTCCATTTGCCAGATCTCATAATCGTGGAAGGCAGCAATGGCAAGAAGGATCCGAATGGATTTCAGCATGGCTACTGGAGAAAAGGTTTCGTCGTAGTCCAAGCCAGGTCTTTGACGAAAACCCTTTGCTACCAGCCTAGCTTTATAGGTCTCAACCTGTCCATCTACACCAATCTTCCTTTTGAAGATCCACTTGCATCCTACGGGTTTTACCCCGTCTGGAGCAATGTCCAACGTCCATACCTTGTTGGTGTACATGGACTCCATTTCGGTCCGCATTGCATCCAGCCATTTCACTGAGTCAACGCTCTGAACGGCCTGCTGGAAGCTAGTAGGCTCATCATAATCTATGATGCAATCCTCTCTATCCCCGTCTATGAGAAAACCGTAGTATCTCTCAGGCGGATGAGACTGCCTACTACTTCTGCGGAGCGGCGTAGGAATGTCCTGTTCTTCCGAACCTTCTGGTTCCACTAAACTTTCAGTAACAGTCCGTGGTTCTGGAATTTCTTCCAGTTCTACTGTGCTCCCACTTATCTGGTTTTCCAAAAACTCAGTTTCCAAGAAGTAGGCATGACGAGAAACAAGAACTTTTTGTTCCTCTTCACAGTAGAAGAAATATCCTTTTGAGTTCTTTGGATACCCCACAAACTTGCACTGTACTGAGCGTGCCTCGAGCTTGTCCGCATGCTGCTTTTTGACAAAAGCCGGACATCCCCATGTCTTAATGTGCTTAAGATAGGGTCTCTTCCCACACCACATTTCATATGGTGTGGAAGGCACAGTCTTAGTCGGAACTCGGTTCAAAAGGTACGCTGCTGATTCTAGCGCATACCCCCAGAATGATCGCGGTAACTCAGCATTACCCATCATGGACCGCACCATATCCAATAGGGTGCGGTTCCGTCTCTCCGATACACCGTTATGTTGCGGGGTGTATGGAGGAGTAAGCTGAGAGAGAATTCCGTTCTCTTTTAAATAGTCCAGGAACTCGGCACTTAAGTATTCTCCACCTCGATCCGATCTTAGAATCTTAATACTTTTGCCGGTCTGTTTCTCTACTTCATTCTTATACTCCTGGAATTTTCCAAAGGCCTCGGACTTATGTTTCATCAAGAAGACATAACCGTACCTTGAGAAGTCATCCGTAAAAGTAATGAAGTAAGAATGTCCGCTTCGGGCATGTGTAGACATTGGACCGCACACGTCACTGTGTACGAGTCCCAAGAGCTCGCTCGCTCTTACTCCATGTCCAGTAAACGGAGTCTTTGTCATCTTTCCTTTGAGACAAGATTGACAAGTGACATACGATTGATATTCGAACGCATTCAAATATCCTTCTGTATGTAACTTAGTCAACCTTCTCTCATTGATGTGACCCAATCTACAATGCCATAAGAAAGTCTGATTTATTTCCGGAGACTTTCTTTTGTGTGTATTCTGGACGTTGAAAATTTGTGGTTGGTTTAACACGTATATACCATTACTCAATGTACCTGACCCAATCAAAACTTGATTAAGGTGAATGTTTACAACATTACTTACAAACGCAAATTCATAACCTTCTTTAGAAACTAAAGATACAGAAATGATATTACAAGTTGCGTTGGGTACAAAAAAGCAATTACGCAAAACCAAAACATGTCCATCTGACATTCCCAGGTGATAGTCCCCCACGGCTTTAGCATCCATGCTAGCTCCGTTCGCAACTTTGAGGGTCATGTCACCTGCCTTCAAAACCCTACGGTTTCTCAACGCCTGCAAAGAATTACAGATATGAGATCCTGATCCGGTATCCAATACCCAGGAAGTAGAGTTTATTGAAAGACAATTTTCAATAACATACACACCTGAAGCTGAAGCTGCAACCTGCTTCAATTCCTGTGTTCTGGCCTTCCAGGCCCTGCAATCATTCTTCCAGTGTCCTTTCTTATGACAATAGAAGCATTCTTCCTTATCCACAAGCTTCCCCGCTATCTTTGTTGCTTTGCCTTTTCCCTTCGTATCCACTTTACCAACACCGCCCCTTGGTTTGGCGGGGGCCTTCTTCTTCTTTCCCTTGGCTTTCGCCTTGGACCTAGAAGAAGATGATCCTCCTACAAACAAAGTGGATGTTTCCCTACCTTTCTGTAGGGTGCCCTCTGCGCTCCTCAGCATGTTGAGGAGCTCTGATAGTTCAACCTCTTTTTCTTGTAGGTTGAAGTTCAGTATAAACTGGGCGTAAGTGGAAGGAAGGGACTGGAGAACTATATCCGTATATAGCTCACTCTCCAATGTGATCCCTAGGTCAGCGAGCTCCTCAATGAAGCCGATCATCTTTAGCACATGCTCGGCTACTGATGATCCGACGGCCATTCTTGTCGAAAATAACTTTTTCGACGCTTCGTATCTTGCGATACGTGATTGCTCTCCATACAGTTCTTTTGTATGGAGCAATATGGACTCCATGTCCATATTCTCATGCCTCCTCTGATGTTCGTTGTCCATCGAGGCAAGCAGGAGGCACTTGGCCTTTGCGCTATCAATCTCCCAAGTCTTGCGGATTTCCTTATCCGCGACGCTGGAAGTTGGACCAGGGACAGGGGGAGCTTTGGTGGTAAGAAGATACCCCAGCTTGTCATAAGTGATTGCTATCGTGACATTCCTGAGCCAATCTTTGTAGTTTGGCCCTGTCAGTTTGTTTTTATCTAGGAGTAACTTAAGTCCAGTCATGTTGATTGGTCGCTGCAATTAGGAGAGAGAAGAAGAAACACTCAGCATGATGCTCTTGCAAGTTTAGAGTGGTTTTTAGTTTGTCTAAACAGGATGGCTCCCACTGTTTCTCGAATCCCTCCTCAAACCATAAAGGAAGAATTAGCCGGGATCAATCCCACCGTACAATACTTGCTTAACCGTTCAGCCAGGCCGGTGTCGGTACTTCGAGGGAGGTTTTCCAACGCTTTCGCGAAGTTCCTTAATTAGAGAACCTCTTTTCCCTGGGGGCGTAGCCCCGCTAACACCTTTCTAGGCACCTACTAGGTTTATAGCATTGATCGTTAAGTGAGAAATTTCCCGAGGAGTAGCATATACTCACAGTAGGATCGAGATCCAAATATCATCGCGTGACGAAACTGAAGGAATCCTACCAGAATCATCACACTCCAAATGGTATGCAAATCTAGCAAGTTTCAGTACTTATGAAACTCCCGATGTGGATTTTTGCCCCATGCTCTTATGACCTTGACTTTGGCCAACAAATCATAAGTCACATGTCAAGTTCTGCCCGTCGTTCTCCAGGTTAATTTGAATCCACCCGCACCTACCCTTGACTTTGGCCAACAAGGTAGTACGACTGTTCCAAACCAACGCATCTATCTATGCTGCACATGAATACCCAATAGCTACCAATCACTGTGCCTTGACTTTGGCCAACAAACACAGCTTGAATACTATTGACTATTCATGTGAAACGACGGAGGGCTACGGATGGTTTTGGCGAAACCGTGAACGTAGTGAACTTGATTTAATCGATGGAACGAGATAGCTTTTAGAAGGAGTGGCTCAAGCTCCGCATTTAAAAGTTATTTTGAAAAGAACCGAGTGGTTTTTCGAAAGTGTTCCAACGACTTTAACTTGGTTTATTATCTTGCATTAGTTCTTTTAATGCGTGATATTCTTGCATTAGTACTTTTAATGCGTCCCATCAATTAACCCTACCATTGCAGAAAACAACCAAAATATGACGTACGCTTATGCCATTCGCATTCGCCACTGGGCCCCGTCATTACCCGTTAGGTTACTTAACTAACGACAGAGCGGGGGCTGGGCTAGCGCGTCTGTAAAACATAAGCAACGCCTAAATAGTAAGCAATGATAAACATTTCAGATCACAGATAAATACATTGGATATACTAGTAATCTGTAATTTGTACGAGCCTGTAACAAAAACAGATAACACGGTCGCGGTGAATAGCCAAAACCCCACCCAAGACCCCTACGGGTACGGCAAACTACCCGCCAAGTACCCGAAGCGTAGCAACCTCCCTCATCTCCATGAGTAGGCCACTCGACACTTCGGCATACCCGGTAGTTTGTGCACCCCTCCACGGTCTATCCTAGGAGCAAAAACAGTAAAGGAAATTATACAATGACGGCTACAACCCCGACCCGGTTGTGCGGCCAAACAAATAATTATTACATCAATTTACAAATTTACATGAATTGCAAGAAAAGTAAACTCTCGTCTCACAACCCCGGCTATTCACCCGCGACAATCCAACATATTTATATACACATTCAGCACATTACAGATCATGTATAACCCCGACTAATCGACTTATAGCGATTAGCCGACGTTCAATACATGCAAACATCACAGATATAACCATCATAGTCAAAGTGCAATGAAGTTCGGAAAAAATACGGAATTATAGGACCCCAAAGGAAATTTCTTTTCTGTAAAATCTGGGGCACATATAATATATCTCAAAAATCCCAAAACCAACACAGACACACACTGCACGAAAAACGACGCACTAAAGACAACAAACCGCGGCGCTTCCGCGGCGGCCAAGAAGGGTCACGCGGCGGAAGCGCGGCGGTTTAGACGAATTGGTGAATCGTTTTTCATGGGTGTTCTAACAAAACCCTGAGACGAATTTAGGAGTATGAAGTTTTTCATTTTGACCAGAAAAAAATTCAACAGAAACTCAGTTTTTGTAGTTTTCCGGTTTTGTGATTTTTTCGGTTCCGAACTTCGTTACACTTTACTACCTAGCTAGTTTAAGTTTAGTTAGGCTCTGATACCACTGTAAGTCCATATTGCGACCCCCGGTTCTTACGGGAGGCGGAAACGGTATAAAATCAAATTTTTATCGCAAGAGGCAACATGGACTAACTTATGGTCGGGATCGTACCTAAACTAAAACTAGCAAACTAAGCTAAAGATGTTTAGCTACTCGGATGAAGATGGTTATACCTAAACTTGAACTCCTTCTCTTCAAGCTCCGGTGGTGGTCCGATGGCTCCTTCTCGTCGTTCGTCGTCTCCGTACGCCGAAGATAGATCCACTTGAAAGCTCCAACCTTTAGCTCCTTCTTCGGTCTTTGAAGAAACTAGTTCACTTGGTTTGCTAAACCTAGTGAACTAGAATGAGTAGAGAGGAAAATAGAATGGGATTTTATCTATGGTTCTTGATTCTCAACTCATGAGACAAGAGAACCATAGATCAAGAGAGGGAGCAAGAGGTTGAGGGTGAGAGCAAGGGGAGAGCTCAAGAACAAGAGAGAGAATGAGCAAGAAAGAATGAGGCTCTCTTTTCTCTCTCACCCTCTCATAATCCAAAGTGATCATAACTCATCATATCAAAAAAGTCTTTTGGTGATGGTTAGAAGCAACCATAAGGTTATCATATCATGCACTCATTTTATTCAAAAAGCAAGCAAGAAAAAAGTCTTTGGCATGAAATGATAACCATGGTTATCATGATGGTCAACTAGTCAAGCCTAGTCAACCGGTCAACAAGTCAACAAAAGTCAACAAGTCACCAAAGTCAACAAGTCAACAAAAGTCAACAAGTCAACAACCATATCACCATAATACTTAATTAATATAATAGTTAATCACATATCATATTCTCATTAGGGTTGAGCAAAAAGTCAAAAGTCAACGGTCAACTGTCAACAACCCTAATGAGAATCCACTACCTCTGCCTCCCTGTCAACTGTGCATACACACCCGCATCCGCGTTCCGAGGAACACGAATGCAAACTGGATAAATCCAATCCCATAAGGTACACTAGGATCTGGCTTAAACCAAAGCCCGCTAGTGTAAACTGTCCGGACACTGTACGTGCACAAGTGCACGGATGTGACCGAACCCTGTCGCAAAACCATGCGACCTGTCGCAATACCATGCGACCTCTACTCTTTTGCCTAAAGGCGAAAAGCTTTCTGTGTGGGACTCTAAAGACTCGACACTACGCTGGCAGTGGGTTTAACCACAGACCGCAAGCGGCACTAGCTGTGCGTAACGGTCCCCAGGTAATGCCGACAAGAAGACCGACGAGGCGAAACCCATCTGAACTCCTACTGAGCCTGAGTGTGACATTCTCCGTACAGTCCGGTCTGTTCGTCTGATACATCGCATGGCGGGCCTAGGGGGCGGTAAACGTCAGTCCCCCAATAGCGGTACAAGTCGTGCCGGAGTGAAGCCCAATACACCCTGAGATAACACTGGAAACCTACCAGTATATCTCGTTTGCCCTGGCCAGGGACTACTCGTGTAATGGCTCTCCTAGACACAGCGCGATGTCAACCCCCAATACCGGGAGAGACGAATCCTGTCTAACCGTCACTGCCTCCAAGTGCTTCGGGACTGCACCCAACCACCACCTGTTTGCACGACTCCTTTGAGCCGTGGTAGGGTAGTGATCAAAGTACAGTGGGAACACACTCGAGGCGGAGTGACAGTGTCAAGTCAGCGGACTAAGCTGTACTCATGTCACCTGGGAACTGATAACTGACGATAGGTATAATACCAACTAGTCAGTTCCCGACGAGTCCTGTCCAGTGTACCCGTAACCTAACGAGCACCCGCATACTATCTCAAGTACGACGTACTGACGGCTGTGGGACAGACCGTCTCCCACACTGGGATGAGAAGCGCATGCGCTGGTCTACTCCGGAGTATCGATGCCCTGTCTCGATAGTCCTGCGACCAGGGACCTGAATAAGGATGTGCTTATAGATTACCCAGCCCCCACTAGTGTGACTGCCATCACAACGCTGGTAATCAAGCAAAGATCCTAAGGGCTCCACTAATGCGTATAAGTGATATACTGAAATAAACACAAGTACACATTGAAGTAGAAACAAACCAAGTAGCATACTACTATTTTGAGCAAGATTGTATATACAAGGTGAATATCCCAAGCATCCATTAAGTAATATACAAACTAGTATGATACAGTAATGGCCTCTAGGGCATATACACTAACAGGAACTTCCCTGTTATGGCCAATCGAGCACAGCTCAATATCAACCCCCAATACCGGGAGAGACGAAACCCCTCGTATCGCTCATTGCCTCCATGTGACTCGGGACTGTACCCAAAAACCACCGTTTTGCACGTCCTCTTAAACGTGGTAAGGTGGAAATCAAAGCACAGTGGGAATCACACAAGACTCTATGACGATCTCGGGTCTACAGACTAACCTGTACCAGTGTCACCAGAGAACTGCTATCTGACGTAAGGTATAATACCATCTAGGAGTTCTTGGCGAGTCCGTCCAGTGTACCCAGTCTCCACTGAGCACCCGTATACCATCTCTGATATCAACATAGGATCATCCATCGCCCATCTCATGGGTCGAGAAGCGTATACGCTAGTCTACTCTGGTATATTGATGCCCTGTCTCGATACACCCACGACTAGGAACATTAAAGGATGAACTTATGGACTACCATGGTCCTACTAGTATGATCTGCATCACAATCCTGGTTGTCAAGTACACATCCTAAGGGCTTTACCAACATGTAACCATAAGACAGTATCAAGAGACAAGTATACATGTTAAGATAAAGAGCAACCAGATAGCATACTATCATGTCGAGCAAGAAAGTCCTCTCTATATATGTCCAAGCATCCACTATGCACAATAATGGCCTCTAGGGCATACATACAACTAACATGTTAGGGTTACAAATGCAACTAGGGTTTATGAGATTAAACCATGCTACGGTTTAAATTTGGGTTAACATTTTCTTTTTAGTTAATTCTAATTTGTATAGATATTGTTTAGATATTTATCCATGTTGACTTTGTCCACCCTCTTAGATATTTGCTAGATATTTGTTAACCTAATCTTTTAACCCCAGCCTATGGTTTATTCTCTACAAGGGTTAAGCATGCCATGCTTAACCTATGGTTGCTTTTCTAACCTAAACAATAATTCATTTCATCACTTTCTCATCTTCTTCTTCCTCCACCAAAAGAAAAGAGCTTGCTTGATTTTATTTTGTGATGAATGATTAAGAGAAAAAGAAAACTAAAGAGAGCAAAATTCCTACTTCATCATCCTCATCTATTCTAACCACTTAGATTAGGGTGTTTGCTTCACTAATATCTCATTAGTGAAGTGAGAGCTTGAGTTTGTAATTCCTCAAGGTAGATCATCTTGGATTGTGAAGTTTTCAAGTAAGGATGTCTCATTCACCTCATGGAGCCTCTATAGAGTCCGGGAGCTTGATGATCGCAGCGAAGGGACCTCAACTCGGAGCTTATGAAGCGAAGGAATGGACTACAAAGGTTGTAATCCCTAACTCTTAGATGTTAAGATGTTAACATGAATGTTTAGTTTGATTCTCTAGTTAAAGATTCATGGCTTGGGTTATCTAGAACGGCAAAAATTTGAAATTCACATGGAAGATGCCTCCTGAAACCTTGTTGCCGTTGTAGGTATCCCAACAGTGTTCATGTGGATAAGGTGTGTAATCACTCCAACAAGGTTCCGGATGGGTTATTTTTCAGATTTATAGCTTCTATTAAAACCTCAATAATATCCTTCATATCCACTTCACCTTGTGAACTAATCTTGATTTTACTTAATTCTGAACAAACCTGTTTGATCTTAAAGATGTTTATCAATTTTCAAAAAGTTTGAAGACATGTCAGACATTCATCTAATTCTCAAAAACACATGACACGTGTAAAGTGATATAAAAGACATATATTAGCTACGGTTAAACACAAAGGAGGGTTATCTTTCGGGTTTTCAATCTCTCGAAAAGGATTCAGTTGCTTCTATCTTATCAACCGAATTGTCGGATTTCAAGTCTAAGTTCCCCTGCTAGCTAACATGACGAAAAGGTTTTTATGTTTTATGAAGAAAATTTTAAATTTTTATGGGTTTTTTAATATGAATGCAATGAAGAATACACTCATGATGCAGCAAAATAAACGGAGTGCTCACCTCCAAACCTGAGTTTTACGATGTCCTCATCGTTGCCCCCATCGTTGCCCCCATCTTCGGTAGCTAGACTTAGACATCAGGGTGATAATTTATTCACAAAAAAGAAAAATCTAAGAACTAACTATAGTATTCAAAAGTTAAGAGATTGCGTTAGTCCAGAAATTAATACCAGCCATTTAAAATTTTTGTCGATATATGGCCAGGGCCGGTAAAAGAAAAAGTATATAACAAAGAAAAAGAAAAAGAAAAAGAAAATGTATATGTTATATTGTAACGTTTTAGAAATCGTTTAGGTGAATTCTCCGATAAAAGGTAAAATAGGCGGTGTTTTTCCGTAAAAACCCAGAGGTGATCATTTTTCAGTATAGACTTAACTGTACCTAGTTTAACTAGGAAATTGCTTGTTTACGGTTTTTAGTTGTCACTTGAAAATTTTAGTTCACTTTAATATTTTTTTTCCATAATTAAATATTATTATAAGCTTTTAATTATGCACTTAATTAGAGATAATTACAAATTTGATGGGGTTAATTATGCTAATGTAAATCCATGCTGACTTAATCACAAGATTACGCAACTTTGACTTCATTGCAAAATATCTAGATATTTTAGTTGAATTAAAGGAAATTTTAAAAGAATGATTAAGAGGTGGCATAAAGTAATGGTTATTAATTAAGTATTAATGTGTTTTAACCTAGATTTCTTCCACACAATTCCACAACATTACCCACTTCTCCTTCATTTGGCCGACCCCCCCTTGGCTGCCCCATCTTTTCCTTCACCCCATTTTCACTTCTTCAAGCTCAAATAAATCATTAAAAATCATCAAATAATCCCTCAAACTCAAATATAAATCCCTACCCATTATTCCTTAAGCCTAAAAAAGCTTGGATTTTCATGAAAGATAGCATTTTGAAGGTTATTTTGTTGATCTAGTTGCAAGTTTTTGGATCAAAGTGAGGTATAAAATCCTAACCCTAAGTTTTAGTTATTGTTTAAATACTTAAATCTTGTTATTAGATGTTTAATTAAAGCTTGAATTAGCATGTTTTGGAAATTCTAGAAAGGGTTATGACGATCAAGTTAGGGTTTGATTAGTTGAAATGGTTAATCGAGAAGTGTAGACTTGGAAAACTTAACCTAGTTGTGAGAATGCTATTTGTTATTTTTCCTAATTGTCTAATTAAGCTTAAATGCAATCTAGCATTTACTAAATCTTATTTGGATGAGATTAAAATTCTAGTAACGGTTTGTGTGGTTTAATCAAGCTATTATGTGAAGATTGTGATCACTAAAATGGTTTAACCTACTAGATATGAGCTAAAATGTTTAAAAGTGCTTACTAGGTTTTCGGTAAAAATTAGGCGTGAGTTTCTAATGACGTTGCGATGTTATATATATCAGATTCCACGATATATATTGTGTTGTGAATGCGCGATCGGTACGATCAGGGTCTAGGCTTGGTGGTTGTGTCGTTTTGCGTTCCTAGCTGAGGTTGTGCCGATATCGTACGCGTTTTGTGCACTAAGTGCACAATGTGCTTTTCTTAAGGACATTATCCTTGCGTTTCGTTGTCTTTGTGTCGGCGCAGGATATTTAGTCTTATGTGTTGTGTTTGTGAAATTTAGGATCGCGAGCAGAGACTTCGGACGCTGTGCAGAAAAGGGAAGCAGGTGGTCGGATTTTCTTAGCTCGGGGTCATCGGTGAGTAGATTTAACATCTACAGGGGAATCGCCCGCATGGCGTTATGCGTCTGGGCTGGATTATATGACATGATTATTAGTTACAAGTATTGCTATAATGTTTTAGAAATCGTTATGCGAATTTTCCGTTAATAGGTAAAATAAGCTGTGTTTTTCGTAAAAACCCAGAAGTGATCATTATTCGGTATAGACTTAACTGCACATAGTTTAACTGGGAAATTGCAAGTCTGCGGGTTTTAGTGGTCACTTGAAAATTTTAGTTTACATTAATATTTTTTCTTAATTAAAATATTATTATAATCTTTTAATTATGCACTTAATTAGTGGTAATTACTATTTGGTTTGGGTTAATTATGCTAAATTGAATCCATGCTAACTTAATCACAAGATTAAGCAACATTGACCTTTTGAAAATATCTTGATGAAATATCTAGATATTTGTTGGTTTTAAGGGAAATTTAATAAAAAGGAAAATGAGGTGGCTTAAAGTTTTATGTTTTAATTAAACTTTAATAATGTTTTCTTCTAGATTTTTCCACACAACTCCAAACTTTCCCACTTCTTCCCAAGTTGGCCGAGCCCCTCCCTTTGCTGCCCCTCTCTCATCTCACTTCATTTGCATTTCTTCAAGCTCAAATAAATCATCTAAAATCATCAAATAATCCCACAAACTCAAATACAAATCCCTACCCATTATTCTTCAACCCTAAACAAGCTTGGATCTTCATGAAAGTCATCATTTTGGAGGCTAATTTGGAGTTTGGTTGCTAATTTGTGAATCTAGTGGAGGTAAAATCCTAACCCTAAACTTTAATTGTTGTTTAAATCATTAAGCTAGCTTATTAGATGTTTAATATAGCTTTAATTTGCATATTTATAAATTCATGAAAGAGTTGTGAAGATCAAGTTAGGATTTGATTTGTTTAAAATGGTTAATGGAGAAGTGTAGACTTTGACAATTTAACATAGTTGTGAGAATGTTATTTGTTATTTTTTCTAATCTTCTAATTAGATTAAGTGCAAACTAAACTTTTACTAAATCTTATATGGGTGAGATTAAAATTGTAGTAAAGGTTTGTGAGGTTTAAGTAAGCTATTATGTGATGATTGTGATCGCTAGATTTGGTTAATCTACTAGATATGAGCTAAAATGTTTAAAAGTTGCTTACTAGGTTTTCGAATAGATTAGGCGTGGGTTTCTATTGACGATGCGATGTTAGATATATTAGATTCCACGATATATATTGTGTTGTGAATGCGCGATCGGTACGATCGGAGTCTAGACTAGGTGGTTGCGTAGTTTAGCGATCCTAGCTGAGGTTGTGCTGATATCGTACGCGTTTTGTGCACTGAGTGTACAGTGTGTATATCTTGTAGACGTTATCCTTGCGTTTAGTTATCTTTGTGTCGGCGCAGGATATTTAACCTTATGTGTTGTGTTTGTGAAATTTAGGATCGCGAGCAGGGACTTCGGACGCTGCGAAGAAAAGGAAGCAGGTGGTCGGATTTACTTAACTCGAGGTCATCGGTGAGTAGATTTAACATCTACAGGGGAATCGCCCGCATGGCGTTATGCGTCAGGGCTAGATATGATATGATATTAGCCGCATGTTTATATTGCACATATAGAGTTTGTGCATAAACTTCATTGCATATCATTACTTGTTGTGCATGGACTTGTACCCATCAGACACTGCACTATTATTGACGGTTCATGTTGCACGAGCATTGATTGTATGCCACACACACCGTCGATAATTGCCATGACACGCACAACACACATACATATGTGATACTGTATGGTTAGTGACATTGAGACATTGATTCGTATTCCATTATGCATATGACATATAGCATACCTGTATACCTACATGCTTACACATATGCCTTGCCATGCCTACATGCTAGCTACCCATATACCTATATGGTATTGTACCATTAGTGACCGGTATATACACATATGAGACATAGCTACATGTATATCTTGTATACATACTTACATGTGTACCCATACCTTGTTATTGCTACACATACACCCATATGGTATTACATCATTGTTGATAGGTGCATACCCATACCTTGTTATAGCTACACATACACCCGTATGGTTTTTCATCATTGTTGATAGGTACATACCCATACCTTGTTATAGCTACACATACACCCGTATGGTATTACATCATTGTTGATAGGTGCATACCCATACCTTGTTATAACTACACATATACCCGTATGGTATTACATCATTGTTGATAGGTACATACCTATACCTTGCTATAGTTACATGTTCACCTTTATATGATGTTGCGTTAGATTTTGGAGAAATTAGGAACCACATGATATATTTAAAAACTTGTTGCAGTTAAATAACGGTTTTTCCTTTATATGCTTATATTACTGTTTTATGTTGCATATATTATATTCATGGATTTTCGCATTGAGATATGGATTTCACATGATGTTTTCTGGATTTGAGGACCGTGGTAGTTCATTAAATTATGCATTGTTTGAAAGACCCGGTTTCTCTTGATATGATATTTTAGTGCGTCCACCATGAGATTTCTCGGTTCTGAGATTGTGTTATTACCCGATGCGAGGAGTAGAGTGGGCTGTGTGCAGGTACATGGTGGGGCCCGGAGGTACCCCGGAGAAAGAGAGTCGCAGATGATGGCGATGAGCTCGAGGCAGGGGAGTATTATCTTACCGGTGACATTACTTGGTTTCGGCGGATATCTGGGGGATACCGACCAAAGTTATGTACGGACATGTCTTGCGAATTTCGGATGTTGGACACTCAGGTTTCATAAGATGTACGGACTTGACATCAGGGCCAGTCCTGGGGACGGCGCCTGACATGTGAGTTTTTATGTGTCGATGCTGGACACTAGTTTTCATGATGTTTTCGGGCATCGATGTTGGACACTTAGGTTCCATGAGACTTACAGGATCTGAGGGCCGATCTGAGGGAATTTGGGATTTAGATTGTCTTAATGGACACTGGTCCTACCACGATGAGGATTCCGTGAGGTTGACATGTTTTATCCCATACTCCTCATTTATTTGATATGCATTGCTTCATGTATTAGTAGTACCTGATAGAGTACTTTTCATGACTGTTGCATATACATATTGCCATTTATTGCTCTCCGCTTGCATGTGATAGATTATTGCAGTACGTGCATACTTGAGATTACCTGCATATGTTATTTACTACTCACGAGTTGGCAACTCACCCCCGTTGTGCCACAATGTTTTGCAGGTAGTCCCTCTGGGCAGTCGCGGCCGGGCTTCTTCCTATCGTATCATCTTTTGCAGCGGATACTGCTACGACTGACTTTGTGCAGTTTTCCTATAGGTGGGTTTTGCGGTTATCCGATGATGCTCATTGTATATTCGTTGTATCCTGTACTCTCTATCTACTACTTCATGTGTTGACTTAGAGACGAGTTGTGAGGACGATATTGTATATTATTTTGTGACTTGGGTTGTCTTTTATGCTGTTGTCACTTTATATCGTCTTTTTCTTCGCTACAGCGTCGTATATCTGTTGTGGAGTTGTTTTCCGCCTTTGGACGTGGATTTGCTCCCGTTGGGGTTTCTTTACTTATATTATTTGTTGTACCCATTTTCGGGGCTAGTTTTTACAAAGGTGGTGCTGCCGAAATTTTTAAGAAAGTAAATTTGGACTTTAAAGAATTTTTACTTGAGATTCCCAAAAGCTTTAAACAATGTTCTTATCACATACTACTTTTGAAGGTTTAGATTGTTGGGTTTTCGGCTTACTTACATTGCGTTACGTCTGCAGACGTTACGTGGTTTAAAGGCCATCACGTGCCAAATTTCGGGTCGTGACAAAGTTGGTATCAGAGCGTTAGGTTTTACCTTTCGGAGTGTAGGATGACCTTAGTATGATGGAGTAGGTAGCTTAAGCAGAGTAACGTAGTGTGTATGTCTGTGGCATACTTACGACACGGTACTCCGCCTAAGTGACCTAAGTACTAATTGCTTGAAATTCCTTCCTTGATGATACATATCCTTGTGATTCGATTTCCGTATTCTTATCGAATCCTATTACCATTTATTAGCCTTTATGCCGCCGATGATTGCGAGGGAACAGATAGAGGCAGCGAGAGCCGAGGTCAAAGTTGACTCGTGTAGGACTGGACTGACCGGGACGGTACGCTCGTTGTTCAGGAGCAGTTTGATCCGCCTTCGATAGATCGTATTGCTAGACTTGAGGCAGATATGCAGGACTTGCGCCAGATGATGGGAACGTTAGTTGAGGCCAGTCGAATGCAGCGACAGGAGGTTGCCACCCCTGTTACCCAGTTTTTCCTTGCTATCAGCACACAGCATTGTGTCACGTATACAGTAGCAGTGGATGTAGCCCTATTAGCTGAGGAGCGTCTTCCCAAGACTTTGGGAGTTCCGGAATCGAGGAAGGCTCGTACAGGTGTATCAGCCCAGAGACAGAGGCTTAGTCGTCGCGACAGATTTCGTTTGCGTCGTGGGAGTAGCAGGGGCTTGGGACGAGGACAGTCGTTTAGCTCTTATCCCCAGGTGGGTCAGAAGCCATCGCATGGATGTTTCCGGTGCAGGAGTTTCCATCACCTCGTCAGAAATTGTAGCTTGGTACGCCAGAGGAGGGCAGCAGTACCATATGTTACTTTACCGCCTTCACCTCAGGGAGAGTCGTCTTTTGCGCCTGTTGTTGATCCGCGTCAGACTTATGTTCAGAGAGGCCGTGGTCATGGAGGATTTGTTCCGAGTGTACAGGATGGCAGAGGAGGAGGACTGCCTGTTGCAGGTAGAGGACAGGTATGAGCTTTTGTTTCGACTCATCGGGACGCGCGGGCTCCAATGCAGAGTTTTTAGGTATTCTTAATTCGTATGTTCTTTTGTTGCGCATGTTTGTTAATTCGGCATCTATGCACTTGTTTGTTCTACACACTTCGTACCGAGGTTGGGCCGAGAGTCGTGTATGCTAGATCAGTCGGTTGTTGTGTTTAATCCTGTTAGTGATTCTTTTGTTGCGCGACACGTGTTTCGGTCGTGTGCCAATCGGATAGGAGATAGAGATTCGTCTGTCGATTTGATCCTGCTAGAGATGTTGCACTTTGACGTTCTCCTAGGCACGGACTGGTTAGCTACGTGCTATGCGTTTGTGGACTGCCGTGAGAAAACAGTCATGTTTTGTTTTCCCGACGAGTCAGTTCTTGTTGTGCAGGGGGACAGTGGTGCTGCCCTCACAGCTTGATTTCAGCCTTTTACGCTAGTCGGCTTTTGAGGAGAAGATGTCGAGGATTCTTGGCTTTCATTGGTGATACCGGAGACACAGTGGATTTGTTGGACCGGGTTCTTATCGTGCGAGAGTTTTCTGACGTGTTCCAGATGAGCCGGCGGAGCTTAGGGAGCTTAAGGATCAGCTGCAGAGTTGTTAGATAGGGGGACTTGTAAGTCCAAGTGTTTCGCTTTGGGAAACTCCTATTCTGTTCGTCAAGAAGAAGGACGGCAGTTTGAGGTTGTGTATTGATTGATTTCGTCGATTGAATCGAGTTACGGTGCGTTTTGGGCATCCTTTACCTCGCATTGACGATTTGTTTGATCAGCTCCAGGGTGCGGGACATTTTTCTAAGTTTGTTTTGGGATCAAGTCATCATTAGTTGCGGGTTCGGAGTGATGACATTCCGAAGACTGCTTTTGTGCGTGCTACGGGCTTTATGAGTTTTGGTGGTGTCGTTGGACTCACCAATGCCCTAGCAGCATTCGTGGATGTGATGACCCAGATTTTTTAGGCCGTTCCTCGACCAGTTTATTGTTGTGTTATTGATGACATTCTAGTCTATTCCAAGAGTCGTGAGGAACGTGAACGACACTTGAGGATTTGCTTTGCAGAGATTGGGAGAGTGCCAGCTGTTTGCTAAATTCTCGGAGTGTTCCTTCAGGCTTGATTGTGTTGACTTCCTAGGTCATAGGGTTACGGGAGATGGTATTCGTATAGACCCGAGGGAGATCATGGCCGTACAGTAACAAAGGTCCGCAGCTTTTGGGCTTAGTCGGTTTTTACCGCCGTTTCGTGCAGGATTTCTTGAGTATTGCTGCACCGCTGACTGGACTGACCAGGAAGGGAGTTCCTTTTCTTTAGATCGAGGCATGCGTGCTGAGTTTTCAGTGGTTGAAGACTTGGTAGACGACTGCACCAGATCTATCTTTGCTTTCTGGATTGGGCGACTTTGTTGTTTATTGTGATGTTTCGTGGGGTTCGATTGTGTACTGATGTAGTACGATAGAGTTATCACTCATGCTTCCCGACAGTTGAAGGAGCACGAGCAGATTTATCCCACTCATGATCTGGAGATGGCCGCAGTGGTCGTGCGTTGAAGATTTGGAGACACTACTTGCATGGAGAGTCGTGTCAGATTTTCACGGACCACCAGAGCTTAGTGTACATCTTCCTGCAGTGGGATCTGAGTTTGAGACAGCGCCGTTGGATGGAGCTTGTGAAGGATTGTGTTTGTGAGATCCTTTTTACCTGTGGCGAGGCGATTGTGGTAGCTGTTGCTTTGAGTCGTAGGCCCGGGGGTAGCTTGTTCCAGTTGTGCGCAGTTCAGAGACAGTCTTATGCAGATTTACAGTTCTTGTGCGACAGATGAGTACAGTTTAAGTTCACCTCTGCTGGGTGACAGCTTGCTCATGTCCGCGCCCGTCCACTTTTACTTAATCATTTTTTTCGTGAGGCACAGCCCGCCGATGCTCATTTTTTTGAAATTCTTGAGCATGTTCGGCAGGGTAGAGATTCGGAGTTCTTAATTGATGACAAAGGTGTGCTACGTTGCAGGACTCGCTTGTGTGTACCAGATACTGATGGGTAGAGACGTGAGGTCCTAAAGCAGGCACACCAGTCAGCTTTCAGTGTTCACCCAAGTGCCACCAAGATGTAACGTGACTTGTGAGTTAGTTACGGGTGGGCAGGGATGAAGAGTGAAGTTTCGGATTTCGTTTTGAAGTGTTTGGCTTGTTAGCGAGCTAAGGTTGAGCATTTGAGACCGGCAGGAGAGTTGCGACTTATGACCGTTCCAGAGTGGGAATGGGAGCAGATCTCCATGAATTTTGTTGTTAGTCTACCCAGGTCTTGTCGAGGGTATGACTCCATTCGGGTGATTGTTGTCCGGTTATGCTCAGTTTGCTCAGTTGTTCTTTGTTAAGTTTATGTGTTTGCACGGAGTTCCTTCATGCGTTGTATCCAATAGAGGCACCCAGTTCGCTAGCCGTCTTTGGCAGAAGCTTCAGGAAGCCTTGGGTATTGGTTGAGCTTTAGCTCCGCTTTCCATCCGTAGGCCGATGGTCAGTCAGAGCGGACTATACAGACTCTGGAGGATATGCTCGTGCGTGCGTGCTTAATGTTGTTGGCTGTTGGGATCGTCACTTGCCATTGATGGAGTTCTCCTACGATAATGGTTATCAGGAGATGTTTCAGATGGCAACTTTTAGGCCTTGTGTGGTAGGTTGTGTCGATCGCCAGTCTGTTTTACTGACTCCGCGAGAGCAGGATTTTTGGACCCCAGCTAGTCCAGAGACTTCGGAGAAGATCCAGTTGATTCAGATCAGGATGAGAACAGCCCAGTGCAGACAGAAGTCTTATGTCGACCGTCGTTGTCGCAGACTTAAGTTCGCAGTGGGAGATCATGTATTCCTACGGATTTTTCCGATGAAATGGCATGTTGAGTTTTGGGAAGCTTAGTCCCAGATTGTAGGTCCTTTTGAGATCCTTTAGCGAGTTAGTTCCGTTGCTTATAAGTTGGCACTTCCGCCCATATTTTTGAGTATTCACCCCATATTCCTTGTGTCGATACTTCGCAAATACCTTCATGACCTTTCTCACATGATTCAACACCAGACCATTTAACTAGGACGCGATTGTTTCGTTCACCAGCGGCCGATAGTGATAGTGGATCGGCAGGTTGTAACACCTTAGGATGTGTTTAGTGACTATTTATATTTAAATAAAGCGTTTTTAATAAAAAGTTTACCAAATTGTGTTTCAAATATTTTTCGTAATCTAATCAATATTTTCTGGAATTTTCCTAGGCTTGCACACACATGTGCATGTAAACTAGGGTTTTTAAATGAGGTAATACCATGATTAGCAACCATGGTGGGTTTAATCATGGGGATTAAGTCTTTTGGGTTTTAATTAAGTTTAATTAGTTATATGATGGTTGCTTTAATTTGAATTTTTCTTTTGGGTGTTGACTTGGTGAGAATGAGAGAGAGAGAGAGAATGCATCATGGCAAAAGCCATGCTTGCATTTAATGAAGAGAGAGAGTTGAGGGGTTGACATTTGGGGTTATGATTCCCTCTCATTCTTTTGTTCTTTTCTCTCAACCTCACTCTCACACACATACACACACACTTACCTCCACAGCAGCAGCAGCAGCAAGCATCCACAGCAGTAGCAGCAGGCATCACAGCAGCAACAGCAAGCATCCCAACAGCAGCAACAGCACCAGTGAGCAGCAGTAGAAGCAGTTAGCAGTAGCAACAGCCATAACTCCAGCTGCAGCTCCTTCCTTCCACTCCTTCTTCTTCCTCCAGCTCCCTAGGGTCGAGTGTGGGGTATACTTCCTGAACTTACTCCCTAGTTTACTTATTTAGTGTAGTTTAGCTTCGACTAGTGGTTATTGGTGCGTTTTAGTGCGATATGTGGTGATTGGTGGGAACCTTGACCAAGTGATGTTTGAAACGGTTCTAGCAGGTTGATAGAGTGTTGTTAGGGCCTTTTTTAACCCAGCTTAGCCCCCAATTGCACTAAAATACCACCAGATCTCTATTTGATGCAAATTCATCGTTTTTAAGCAAATTTTGACTTTCTGTAAACTACTATCGACCCGGTGAGTTCAGATTAATTTTGAGATGACTGTAGTATAGTTGTTAGGTGCTGATCCCCCAGGTAGAACCCGACCCCTATACCTCTTGTTCAGGCCGCCGAAAAATTCGATCTGGCCACAAATTGCGGCCAGATGGGGAGGGTTTGGGTTGGGGTTTGGTCCTATAGGTGTCTGCTGCAACCCTTAGACTCCTGGCATGTGCAATTTTGTTTGATTCTTACTGTAGAAAAATCTGGGGCTAAATACCTGTTTTCCGTATTTCTAAACCTTCACGACACGCGTGATACGTGTGTGGGTTTGGGTTTCTGCGTATCGCGACGCGTCAGGGTAGTTTCAGGCGCATGATCACTCGTTTTAGCATATCGCGCACACGCGCGATTGGTTTGCGACACGGGTCTCTAGGTTGACCCTAATATCACGTTTTTATGGATTTGAGCTTATGTATGATATATTGTGTGATTCTAGGTTCGCAGGCGAGTGAGACAGACGTGGCGAAGAAGGGAAAGCAAGTCGTCGGCTACACTTAGCGCGAGACTTCGGTGAGTAGATTTAACATCTACGGGGATATCGCCCGCATGGCGTTATGCGTCAGGGCTGATAGGACCTTATTGTTATATGTTGCATTTACCTCATGGACTGTCATTGCATATTGCATTCCCTGCTGTATGTAAACTTATAATTGATAGAACACCGCACTATTACTAACGGTTCATGTTGCACGAGCACTAATCTGCATGTTACACACACACCGTTAGTAATTGCCATGACACACTCACTGTAGAATTGCCATGATTATATTGCTGTAGTTCATTTCATATACGATTCGTTATGATTTCATAGAAATTGGGAGCCGCAAGATGTCTTTGTGTTGGGTTAGCCTAGCATCTCATGAAGGGTTTGGAAGCATCACATGAACCAAAAGTGGAGTCTTTAGGGTGCTAAGCTAACAAGCATCGGATCGTTCCTAGAAAAATTAGGGTTTTATAAACTACACATCATCACATGAAAGAAATGCTAGGGATTTTGAGAGTACAACCTTTGTAGCTCCCTACGCTAGACTCCTTGGCCATTTGAGGGTTGGAGGAAGGTTCACTTGAAGTCTCCTAGTGTCCACGACGATCCACCCGAAGCTCCTAGTCCAAGCTTGCAACTTCACTTTTCAAAAGAACGAATGAACATAACACTCTAAACAAGTTGGCTAAACTTGTGTAGAATGATATTGTGGTTCTTATTCTCACTTCAAAATGAAATCTTGATGAGTATTTTTCTCACTAAAAAAACTAGAGAGCAAAATAAGAGAGGAAGAAGAAGATGATGGCAATTTGAGAAGAAGATAAGTTCAACCCTTATCAAGAAAATAGAAAAATATATCAATATATATTTTCCTCTTCTCATATCAAACCATGGTTAGGATATTATTGAATTTGAGTTAAAAACACAAAAGGAAAATTAATCCATGGTCAAATGGTGGGTGAGAATGGTTAGGTCAAGAAGGATGTAGAAACTAGTCATGAATTATCTTTTCCTTTTTCCATTTTGTTTTAACCAAAAGTCAAATAATAATCCAAATGAAAACCCATGGTGTGAGTCTTATATTGCCACCATTTTCTTTGTATAAGCAACCATGAAGGATGTATGTATGTATGTATGTGTATATGTACATCCATATGTGCATGAATCAAAAAGAAGGCATACATGCATGCATACATCCATCAAACTCAAGATAGGATTTCAAGTGAGAAACTAATGGTTAATTAATAAATCAACACTTGATTTATCAATCCGGTCATATCACATATGACCCCACCAAAAGCAAGCCGCTCGATCAATATATGGTATCCTATACGCGCATTTCAATCGGGTCCATGCGCATATCGCATACGCACACCACAACGTTTCGCCTGGACTAGAAAACTCCATTGTGGGACTCTAAGACTCGTCAATACGCCGGCAGTGGGTGTTGATCATACCAAGCACCCCCAAGCCGCAAGCGGTCAGCTAAACGTAACGGCCACCCGGGTATTGAGCGATCAGAAGAGAACAAGCGAACCTGCTACAACTCCCGTCAAGCCAATCGGCAACACTTCCCGTACAGTCCGGTCTCCTCGTCTGATATGTCGCATATCAAGTCTAGGGGTGGTAAACGTCAGACCCCAATAACTGATAGGTCGTGCCGATGTGAGGCTCATAACAGGTCGAGAAACTACTGGTAACACTTACCAGCAAATCTTTGAATAAGCCCTGGCCAGGGACTTCCCTGTTACGGCCAATCGAGCACAGCGCAACATCAACCCCCAATACCGGGAGAGACGAAACCCCTCCTATCGCTCATTGCCTCCATGTGACTCAGGACTGTACCCAAAAACCACCGTTTTGCATGCCCTCATGGACGTGGTAAGGTGGTAATCAAAGCACAGTGGGAATCACACAAGACTTTATGATGGTCTCGGGTCTACAGACTAACCTGCACAAGTGTCACCTGAGAACTGCCATCTTACGTGAGGTATAATACCATCTGGGAGTTCTCGGCGAGTCCGTCCAGTGTACCCAGTCTCCACTGAGCACCCGTATACCATCTCTGATGTCAAACACCAATGGATATGGGATCATCCATCGCCCATCTCATGGGTCGAGAAGCGTATACGCTAGTCTACATTGGTATATCGATGCCCCGTCTCGATACACCCACGACTAGGGACCTTGAAGGATGTACTTATGGACTACTATGTCCCCACTAGTATGATCCTCATCATAGTCCAGGTAGTCAAGTACACATCCTAAGGGCTTTACCAACATGTAACCATAAGACAGTATAAAGAGACATGTATATATGTTAAGATAAAGAGCAACCAGATAGCATACGATCATATCGAGCAAGAAAGTCATCTCTATATATGTCCAAGCATCCAATATAATATACATCATCTGTATAATACTGGCCTCTAGGGCATACATACAACTAACAATCTCCCACTTGCACTAGGGCCAGCTGCTGTAGTATCGCATACTGAGCATCCCGAAGAGTCTCTCAAACTGTATCTGGGGAATGGCCTTCGTGAGTGGATCCGCTGTGTTGTTCTTCGTGTCAACCCTCCTGACCTCGATCTCCCGGCGATCAACTATCTCCCGGATCAGGTGATACCGCCTCAGAATATGCCTGGATCGCTGATGGGACCTGGGTTCCTTGGCCAAAGCCACCGCTCCATTGTTATCGCAATTCAAAGGTATTGGATGCTCAATGGATGGAACCACTCTAAGTTCAGTAATGAACTTTTTGATCCAGACAGCCTCTTTGGCAGCATCGTTGGCAGCGATGTATTCAGCCTCCATCGTCGAGTCTGCCACGGTTTCCTTCTTCGAACTCTTCCAGCTAACCGCCCCTCCGTAAAGGGTAAAGACAAATCCCGACTGCGACTTAGAGTCGTCCTTATCACTCTGGAAGCTCGAATCGGTAAAGGACTCCACTTGGAGTTCTCCGTTACCATACACCAAGAGCATCTCTTTAGTCCTTCGCAAGTACTTGAGAATGCTCTTCACAGCAGTCCAGTGACTCTCTCCAGGATCAGCTTGATACCTGTTCACTACACTTAGTGAGTATGCTACATCGGGTCTGGCATATAGCATCGCGTACATGATAGAGCCTACAGCCGAAGCATAGGGTATCCCTTGCATGCGAGCTCTCTCCAAATCAGTCTTGAGAGACATCTCTTTGGAGAGAGTGACTCCAGAGATCGTGGGTAAGTTCCCACACTTGGATTCTTCCATACTAAACCTCTTTAGTATGGTGTCAATGTACCTGGATTGGGACAATCCCAATATCCGTTTGGATCTATCTCTATAGATCCTAATCCCCAATATGCAGGAGGCATCACCTAGATCTTTCATCGAGAATCTTTGTGATAAGAAGAGCTTGACCGATTGCAGCATAGGAATGTCATTTCCTATCAAGAGTATGTCGTCCACGTACAATACGAGGAAGACAACCTTACTCTCTGCCACCTTCTTGTAAATACAAGGTTCATCTACGTTTTTGACGAAATCAAACTCTTTGATAACGACGTCAAAGCAGATGTTCCAACTCCGCGATGCTTGCTTTAATCCATAAATGGATTTAAGCAGCTTGCACACCTTCCCGCTGCTCCCACTATCTACGAAGCCCTCTGGCTGAGTCATGTACACGCACTCTTCTAAATCACCGTTTAGAAAGGCGGTCTTAACATCCATTTGCCAGATTTCATAGTCATGATATGCAGCGATGGCAAGCATGATCCGGATGGATTTAAGCATAGCCACTGGAGAAAAGGTTTCGTCATAGTCCACACCTGGTCTTTGACGAAAACCTTTTGCAACAAGTCTAGCTTTGAAAGTCTCCACTTTCCCATCTACACCAAGTTTTTTCTTGAAGATCCACTTGCTCCCAATGGGTTTTACTCCTTCAGGAGCATCTTCCAAAGTCCATACTTTGTTGGTGTACATGGATTCCATCTCGGACCGCATAGCATCCAGCCATTTCACTGAGTCCCCACTCGTGATGGCCTGCTCGAAGCTAGTTGGGTCATCATCCTCCATGATGCAATCTTCGCTCCCACCATCCATGAGAAAACCGTAGTATCTCTCAGGTTGGCGAGAAACCCTACTAGATTGGCGGAGTGGCTGGGGTTCATTGGGAACTGCTGAATCATCTGGTTCCACTAAATCTTCTGTTGTGGTTTGTTCAGCTGGAACCTCTTCCAGTTCTACCTCAGGGCTACTAATCTCTTTTGCAAGAAATTCCTTTTCTAAAAAGGTGGCATGTTGAGCAATAAATACTCTTTGTTCCTCACTGTGGTAGAAGATATACCCTCGCGAATGCTTAGGATATCCAACAAATTTACACAAAACAGACCTTGCCTCGAGTTTGTCCGGTTTTTGTGTTTTGACATAGGCCGGGCAACCCTATATCTTTATAAAATTAAGATATGGTCTCTTCCCCTCCCATATCTCATATGGGGCGGTAGGCACAGATTTGGTAGGAACCCTATTCAGTAGATATGCTGCTGTTTCCAGTGCATATCCCCAGAAGGAAATAGGTAACTCAGCTACACTCATCATAGAGCGCACCGTATCTAATAGGGTGCGGTTCCTCCATTCTGATACACCGTTGTGCTGTGGTGTATATGGAGGAGTCAGCTGAGAGAGAATCCCATTCTCTTTTAGGTAGTCCAGGAATTCAATGCTCAAGTATTCACCTCCTCGATCAGATCGTAGGATTTTAATACTTTTTCCGGTTTGGTTCTCGACTTCTTGTTTATATTCTCTAAATTTCTCAAAAGCTTCTGATTTGTGTTTCATCAGGAACACATACCCGAACCTAGAGAGATCGTCAGTGAATGTAATGAAGTACGAAGAACCATCCCTGGCATGTGTAGACATGGGACCGCATACATCACTATGTATTAGTCTCAAGAGTTCAGTAACTCTTTCTCCGTGTCCCGTAAACGGAGTTTTGGTCATCTTGCCTTTGAGACATGACTGGCAAGTGTCATAAGATGAAAATTCAAACGGATTCAAATATCCATCCTTATGCAACTTAGCTAGTCGTGTCGCATTGATGTGACCCAGTCTACAATGCCACAAGAAGGATTCGTTCAGTTCTGAACTCTTCCACTTGTGTGTGTTTGTTATACTCAGAACTGTTGATTGATTTAGAACATAAGTGCCATTGCACAACGTGCCTGATCCAACCAACTTTTGGTTACGGAAAATGTTCATAACATTATCCTGTAATACAAAATTATATCCCTCTTTACTCAACAAAGAAACCGATATAATGTTGCATATCAGGTTCGGCATGTAATAGCATTCGTTCAGAATCAATGTATTACCAGTTGGTAATGCAATGTGATATTCTCCGACAGTCTTAGCTGCAACAATTGCACCATTTTCAACTCTTATGTCTTTATCACCTTCTCCAAGTTCTCTACCTTTCCTAAGCCCATGTAACTGATTACATATATGGGATCCTGACCCGGTATCTAATACCCAGGACGTAGGGCAAATGGAGAAACAGTTCTCTGTAACGAACACACCCGAAGAAAATGCATCAACATGTACTTTCTTCAGTCAGGTGGCATGGGAATCCTGATATTCTCCTATATCTTGTTCAGTCCTATAACTCTTATAAGAAAGAACGGAACCAACGTTCCCCAGCACAGTATAACTTGCGGGTTCGGTCAATACATCCATATTATTATCTTGATTAAGGCATGACATGGTCGCTACCTGGAGAGAGAGAGAAGAAAACACTTTAGCGTATGCTCTTGCAAGATCAGATTGGTTATTATCTTATCTAATCAGGATGGCTCCCACTGTTTTTATCAAATCTTCCTTCAAACCCTAAAAGGAAAGACTAGCCGGGATTAATTACACCCTACAACTTCGTCGATCTTTCAGCCAGGCCAGTGTCGGTACTTTGAGGGAGGTTCCCCGTGCTTTCGCACAAACCTAATTAAAGTAAACCTCATTTTCCCAGAGGCGTAACCCCGTTGACACCTTTCTAGACACCTACTTGATCGGCTAATTGTCCTGTGTAAAACTCTCCCAGGAGTAACAATTACTCGCAGTGGGTATCGGGATCCAACTATCTCATAGAAGGTATGCAATCTCATTGCAAATCTCAACACTTGAAATTCCCGATAATATTTTTCCCCAAGAATCCTATGACCTTGACGGAGGTCAACAAACCACAGGGTGCAAGTCAAGTTCAACCCGTCATTTCTTGATTGAATCAAACCCACCCGCACGACCCTTGACGGAGGTCAACAAGGTCGTACGACTATCCTAATCCAATCTGCATCACATGCATAAGCAGATAAATACTAGTTAGCTATCGCACACTACGCCTTGACGGAGGTCAACAAACGTAGCACGAATACTAAGTAGGATTTATCTGAAATGACGGAGGGCTACGACAGGTTTTTCTGAAAACCTATTGCGTAATGAACTTGATATCGTTGTAGAATCAAGTGAAGTTTTGAAATGGAGTGATTTTGAGGCTTTTATTAGTTTTGCTAAAGAGGTCACTCCCGGTGAAGCGATCTCGGCTCTTTCCTCATTGAATAAGGTGCGGGATATATCATATATATCACTGTGCAAAGAAAAACTCCAAAAGCAGTCAAAAGTCAAACCGAGTGTTGTAGCATCTGCCGGTTTTGCTAAATAGGTCACTCCTGGTGAAGGGATCTCGGCTCTTTCCCCATCGAATAAGGTGCAGGGTATATCATATATACCGCAATGCAAAGCAAAACTGTAGCTACCCTTTTATTTGAAAATTTGATTCTACAACATCTTTTAGGTTTCTTTTCTTTCATTAATCACATTAATGAAGTCCCATCATTTAAGTCACCTAAACATCACAGATAAATACTACGTACACTTATGCCATCCGCATTTTCCTCGATGTCCCCTCGTGCACCGTTAGGTTAGGTAACTAACGACAGAGCAGGGCAAGGCTAGTGCGGGTGCAAAATATAAGTAACGTCTATATAATATATCATACATACTATATAAAGTATCCATCACAGAACATATCTAATGATCACATCACAAATATCGCAGCAGAAACATAGATATAATGTGGGATATACTAGGACGTCCGTATTTAGTATTTAGCCAATAATAGAAAATACAGATTCCACAGTCGCGATGAATAGCCAAGCCCACACCCTGGACCCCTACGAGAGCGGCAAGCGACCCTACCAATTCTGGAGTTTAGGAGACCCGGTCTCGACTCCTCGAGATGGCCTCCCACTGAACCCCAGAACCCGGTCACCTGTGCTCCCCTCCTTGGGTCCATCCTAATGCGGAAAAGTAAATAATATACAACACAGGTGGCAACGACCTCGACCCGGAAGTGCCCCAAATAAAAGAATATTACATTACATTTGAATTTACATGAATGAAAATATAAAACTCTCATCTCACATAAAACCCCCCCGGCTATTCAATCGCGACAATCCTGCACATCATATCTCAGCAATACATAATATCTCATATCATCAACGTAAGTAAGTATGCATACACCGATTGTCGTCGACGTATAGCAACGACAATCGGCAATACCACTACATACTACACTTACGGTCACAGAAAAGAAAGTGTAAAACTGCAATATCTGGAATCCACATTCTCCTTAGACATCGTAAATGCGAAATATCACATACCTCGTATTTCATGTCTTATAATATGAATTCCACACATTGAATCCATTCCAGATAATTAGACAGTATTAAAGTTTTCGAACGAACGATCAAATACCCAAGATTCCCTAAAGCTCAACACTTGAGCGAAGTTCAAAAACTTGGAGTGTGACACAGTAGTAGCGGTCCAGCCGTAGGAGGGTCAAGCCAACGCCTCACATGTGGCACGCCGTACTGCCCCAAACCCTAAGGTTCAAAGGGCAGTTCAAGACGGTCACATAATCGAGTTAAGGTTTGTTGTCTTCTAGAGGGACCACCACAAAACTTGCACGTATCTCCAAAATATTTAAACCCCGTGAAAAGTGAGCAAATGATACTCGTTCAAACACTTCAATACTTTCTAATTTACCCGGAAAAGCAACGAAATGAAAATTCCGATCGAATCTACGAGTCCAAAACCATCTTCAAAAAATACAGTGCTATATTCAGATTAAACATACCTAAAACACTGTACAAGCAGTTCTAAGAATTACAGTGGAAAGTTTACGCAATGATGCCTCTTTACGGCCGTGGAATCGCGGCCTAAGCCAGGAATTGCCGCGGTTCCGCGACGGTTTATATTGTTCAGGTCATCGAATTTCACTGTGTTTCATAGTTTTTCCTACCGTGTTTTTAAGTATTTTTAATTCTGAAAAAAGTCAATTTTTAAAAAATGTCCAGAGAGCACTCAAAATCCGTATTTTCCGGTTCGATCGGAGTTTTAACTTCATTAAAGTGTCGCCAAATGTTCTAGGTCAGCTCTGATACCAATGTTGGGTTAGCCTAGCACCTCATGAAGGGTTTGGAAGCATCACATGAACCAAAAGTGGAGTCTTTAGGGTGCTAAGCTAACAAGCATCGGATCGTTCCTAGAAAAATTAAGGTTTTATAAACTACACATCATCACATGAAAGAAATGCTAGGGTTTTTGAGAGTACAACCTTTGTAGCTCCCTTCGCTAGACTGCTTGGCCACTTGAGGGTTGGAGGAAGGTTCACTTGAAGTCTCCTAGTGTCCACGACAATCCACCCGAAGCTCCTTGTCCAAGCTTGCAACTTCACTTTTCAAAAGAACGAATGAAGATAACACTCTAAACAAGTTGGCTAAACTTGTGTAGAATGATGGTGTGGTTCTTATTCTCACTTCAAAATCGAATCTTGATGAGTATTTTGCTCACTAAAAAAACTAGAGAGCAAAATGAGAGAGGAAGAAGAAGATGATGGCAATTTGAGAAGAAGATAAGTTTAACCCTTGTCAAGAAAATAGAAAAATATATCAATATATATTTTACTCTTCTCATATCAAACCATGGTTAGGATATTATTGAATTTGAGTTAAAAACACAAAAGGAAAAGTAATCCATGGTCAAATGGTGGGTGAGAATGGTTAGGTCAAGAAGGATGTAGAAACTAGTCATGAATTATCTTTTCCTTTTTCCATTTTGTTTTAACCAAAAATCAAATAATAATCCAAATGAAAACCCATGGTGTGAGTCTTATATTGCCACCATTTTCTTTGTATAAGCAACCATGAAGGATGTATGTATGTATGTATGTGTATATGTACATCCATATGTGCATGAATCAAAAAGAAGGCATACATGCAAGCATACATCCATCAAACTCAAGATAGGATTTCAAGTGAGAAACTAATGGTTAATTAATAAATCAACACTTGATTTATCAATCCGGTCATATCACATATGACCCCACCAAAAGCAAGCCACCCGATCAATATACGGTATCCTATACGCGCATTTCAATCGGGTCCATGCGCATATCGCATACGCGCACCACAACGTTTCGCCTGGACTAGAAAACTCCATTGTGGGACTCTAAGACTCATCAATACGCCGGCAGTGGGTGTTGATCATATCAAACACCCCAAGCCGCAAGCGGTCAGCTAAACGTAACGGCCACCTGTCATGACCCGCAGGGTATGGAATGTGACTGGCACTTAAGTTTACGAAACGTCTAAAGACGTCCGTAAAATAAGTAAGCCAAAGCCCAGAAAACAAAACCAATTAAGCAAAAGAGTGAAGAAAACCCAAACAGTTGAAAGCGAGTTTATCAAATAAGTCATGTAAAACCCCTTTTAAAAAAACAATACCAATTTTTCCGAAAATTTCGGCAGAGTCTCCTTTGTAAATACTGGCCCCCAAAATGGGTACAACAAAAATATACATGAATCCAACAAAATAGGGCATCCCCAAGCGGGAGCTAGCTTTTCGCCATAAGGCGGTCACAAATCCCACGCAATATAAATGACAACAAGCATGATAATCATAATAAAGCATAAGAAAACATCATGTCGACTCAAGTGAGCTCGACCCCAAAATACAGCATAAAAGTCCACAAACCTCACAGTCTCATCTCTAGGTCAATATACAATAAATCTGGTAGAAACAGTAGATGGAGTACACTAGATACAAGAATATACAAGGTGGTACAAAATAATAACATAACCCACCTATGAGCAAAATCTCGAGCCCAGGCAAAAGAGGCAAAAGAACAAGTGCGCCCGCCGCTACTGAACTGACGGAGCGGACCTGCAAAAGACTGTGGCACAACGGGGGCGAGTTGCCAACTCGTGAGTAATAAATAACATCTACAAAGGCTATCGTATGCATGCACACAAGCATCCTAGCATCTAAAATACAGGTATGAATGGATGCACTAGCAGGTGTGTATACAACATCAGTGTACTAATATGTATGCAACATGAATATCTGAGGTCTCAATGGGTATATATAAGAAACATTTATCTCTTTTTGTTTTTGAAACTCTTTTAGAATGCCAGCATAATACTCAAGGAATCGACGAGAACCGGTGTCCAGCAACGACACCCAAAAGCTGTCTCAAATCTCATAAATGTATATCTGGCCTCAGCCGTCCGGCTGACCCATCTCAAATATCAATATCTCATCATCTAGCGGCCACGGTCGGTATCCTCTGGATATCCGCCGTCCCAAACAGTCACCGGTAGGTAATCCGTCCCCTGCCAGGCTCAACGTCAACACCACATTCCTCTTGCCCCGGGGTACCTTACCGGGCCCACCATGTACCCATGCCGGTTCCTCCACTCCTCGACACGGATTTCCAAAACCACAGCAAACTCATGGTGGACGACACTTACATCACTAGAAAGCCGCAATTTACATATTTTTAAAAATATAATAAGTTTAGAAATTTTGCGGCTTTCCCCCGAAATCCAGCAATATCATAAAATCTCAAGAAATCCTCATAAGTGCATATATCAGTGATAATGAATGCATATGGTATCAATAATCAAGTTGCGATGTGTGACTAATGGATTAAGCATGAACAATTAATATGATGAAGTACATGCACATGAATAGCAATTCTACGGTTTCATTTTAAGGAATTAAAAGCAATAGCACAAGTTTAAGTATCACTTGGTAAAAGGTTTAAATTTAAAGGTTATCTAGTGTGGTGGCATGGCAATTACCAGGGTGTGTGTGTAAGCATGAATAGTGCTCGTGCTGCATATAAAAACCCTGGCAATGGTGCAGGTGTCCTATAAAATGGTTTCGTATAGGTATGTCAATATAATGCATGGATGCAGCAAATAGTCAATTAAGTATTTCACCCCTAATTACTAACATTACTAAGGATCTTGTAAGTTACTAAAACTATCGGGCGGCTTGCATTATCCAACGATAATCCCCCGTAGATGTTACATCTACTCACCGGAATCCCTGGCTAGCTGTGTCCAATCACCGCCTTTCCCTTTCACGCCGCGTCTGACGTCTCCGCGACCGAACCTGGAATTTACATCAATACCAAACATAAGGTTACATATCAAGAACGACGCAAAACCCCAACGAAACTACTAAAGTTCGCTAGCTAGGTACAACGTGCACAAAGTGCGCGGAACACACGCGAAAATCGCAAAAACTGCCAAAAAACGCCGATTTGGTCGCCCGGCAAAACTAAAACCCGACTACCCAAAAATCCGCACTCATGCATCCTAAAAGTCGTAGGACAAGCCATTACAATTATCAAGATATCAAAAATAAATCATCACATAATTTTATAACAAAACTACTAAGCATTTGCATTCCAAAATCGGTGCAAAAATCGCCGATTTGCGACAAAACGACTACAATCTAGCATAATCACCCAAGTCACACCATTAGATAACCACTACACAAAATTTCAACACATTAACCATGCTCCAAAACCTAAATTCCACAACCAACCCTTTCTTGATCTTTCTCAAGAGCAATTGCAAATCAAAATCCATACTAGAAAAACTTAACTAACACTAATTTCAAACCCAATTAGCAAGTTAACCTTCTAGATTAGGTTAGCAAAACAACTAGATAACAAATTAGGTTTAATCAACTAAATAATGGTTTCTAAAGCTTAATTCAACTCACTAATCATGCTTCACAACCCAATCCATACATAAACCCTCTCTTGAAAATCCTAAAACAACAATTTACAACCAAATCACACTTCTAAAATTAACTAAATTAGCATAATTTGAAGACTACATAAACAAAGTAACCATATAGATTAGTTAATTAACAACTAGATTAACTACAAAACAATTTAATTAACTATCATGGCTTCAAAAAACCCTAGTTAAATTTTTTCAACCATAACCTAAGAAAACTATATTAGAACTACACTAAATTAACACTACAACAATCTAACTTAAGAAACTTAATCAAAAGAATTTAATTAGCAAGGGATTATACCTCACTAGAGATCTAGCAAGAATAGATTTGCCTTCAAGGATGGCCCCCTTAGCCTCCAAGATCCAAGCAAGAATGTCTAAGGAGAAGCATGAAGAATGGGTTTGGAATTTGTGAGGTTTAATTGGATTTTTTGAAGCATTTGGGGATTTCTTTTTCCTTTTTTTTTTTTTGATGCAAGGAGGTGGAACAAGAGTGGAATGGAGTGGGGGGGGGGAAACCCTGCAGATTTCGGCAGCAAGGAATGGGGGGGGGGAGTGTGTGTGTACTTGTGTTATATCATTCCCTTTCTAAGTCAACACACATCTTAATTAATATAAAAAAAGCAATCCATAACATATACCACATGAAATGAAATGGAGAAGTGGAGGGGGGAAAACCTGCAGGTGGGCTCGGCCCAAAGGAGGAAGGGAAATTATGAGAGGTGGTAAAAAGGAAAACAAGCAAAAGAAGCCCCCCACAAATTCATATTTGCAAGCTTAGGTTTAATTAATTATATTTTTGTTTTCCATAATAGAAATTAGTAAAAACTTAAAATAAAATACTCAAAATTTATGTTACCACTAGATTTTAATTAACATAATTTTAAAGATTAAAATTAGCCCGGAAAAATTTGTATTTATCGCTAAATTAATGTATTTTCTTACCGGCTTAAAATAATATTAAAAATTGAAAAATAGGGAAATTTTTTTAAACGACCAGAATTTCATAATTAACTCATTAGCTACTGAAAACAAGCAATTACCTATCCATTTTAAGTATAATTAGCCCTAAACTGCAAAATAACGAGAAAGACGGTTTTCGGAAAAATACCGAATTTTCACCGAATTTCAGGAAAACACCAAAACGACTTTTCGAGACGCTACAATCTTCCCCCCTTAAAGAAATTCGGTCCCCGAATTTAAAAATATAGCTACGCGTACCTTCAAAGAGATGGGCTACGCCCTCGGTCTCCCAGGTAACCTCCTCGCTGCTCGGGCTACGCCAAAGGACCTTGACGGTTGGTATAATCTTCGACCTCAACTTCTTCACCTGCCGATCCAGGATGGCCACCGGCTGCTCTGCAAAAGAAAGGTCGCGCTCTAGCTGGACTGTCGGGTGCTGAATCGCATGCGAAGGGTCGTGAAGGTACTTGCGGAGCATCGAAACATGGAAGACGGGGTGAACATCGGGAAAGCTGGGAGGAAGAGCCAAACGATATGCAACAGCGCCAACCCGCTCGAGGATCTCGAAGGGACCTACGAATCTAGGGCTAAGCTTCCCCTTTCGCCCAAAACGCATCACGCCCTTCATCGGGGAGACTTTCAGAAAAACATGGTCGCCAACTGCGAACTCTAATCTGCGACGGCGCCTGTCTGCATAGGATTTTTGCCTGCTCTGAGCCGCTCTCATCCGGTCTCGGATCAACTGTATCTTCGCCGTCGTCTCCTCAACAAGCTGCGGCCCCAAAATGCTGCTCTCGCTGAGCTCTGTCCAACAAACGGGCGATCTGCATCTCCTCCCATACAATGCCTCGAAAGGTGCCATCTGAATAGTATCCTGGAAGCTGTTGTTGTAGGAGAACTCCACTAGAGGTAAATGATGATCCCAGCTACCACCAAAGTCTAAAACGCACGCTCTGAGCATGTCCTCGAGAGTCTGAATGGTCCGCTCTGACTGTCCGTCGGTCTGCGGATGAAACGCTGTGCTGAAGCTCAAACGAGTGCCCAAAGCCTCCTGAAGTCTCTGCCAAAGTTGGCTGGTGAACTGAGTACCTCGATCTGACACGATACAAGTCGGTACGCCATGTAGTCGTACGATCTCGTCAATATAGAGCTGAGCATACTGAGCGAAGCTGAAAGTCGTCTTCACTGGAAGGAAGTGAGCCGCTTTCGTCAATCTATCCACGATCACCCAGATGGAGTCGTACCCTCGACTGGTCCTGGGTAGACCCACAACGAAGTCCATCGAAATCTGTTCCCATTTCCACTCTGGAATGGGTAACGGCTGTAGCTCTCCTGCGGGTCTCTGGTGCTCGGCCTTGACTTGCTGACAAGTCAGGCATCTCGAAACGAACTCCGCAATGTCCCTCTTCATCCCGTCCCACCAGTAGGTCTCTCTCATATCATGGTACATCTTGGTGGAACCGGGGTGGACACTATACACTGATCGGTGTGCCTCCTCAAGAATGTCGCGCCGCAATCCATCAGCATCTGGTATGCACAGTCTAGATCCATATCGTAAAATCCCCTGATCGTCAACCACGAACTCGGAAAATCTGCTCTGTCCCATCTGTGCCATGATCTCTGAGCAACGGTCGTCACTGCGCTGTGCCTCATATATACGGTCAAGCAACTGTGGGCGTGCACGAACATGCGCGAGCTGTCCCCCTGTCTGAGTGAACTCGAACTCAACTCGACTGCCGCATATCATCTGCCAATCTGCTGACGACTGCCTCTGCACTGCGCGCAAAAAGGATAGACTACCCCCGGGCCTCCTACTCAACGCATCTGCCACCACATTCGCCTTGCCTGGGTGATATAAGATCTCGCAGTCGTAGTCTTTCACCAACTCCATCCAACGATGCTGTCTGAGGTTCAGGTCTCGCTGCTGAAATATGTACTTTAAGCTCTTGTGATCGGTGAATATCTGACACGACTCGCCGTATAGGTAATGTCGCCAAATCTTCAGTGCAAAGACCACTGCAGCCATCTCCAAATCATGAGTGGGGTAGTTCTGTTCATGCTTCTTCAACTGCCGAGAAGCGTAAGCGATCACCCGGCCATGCTGCATCAATACGCATCCTAATCCCACTCGCGAAGCATCACAGTAGACAACAAATCCGCCTGATCCCGAAGGTAAAGATAATACCGGCGCCGTAGTCAAACAAGTCCGTAGCTGCTGAAAACTGCGCTCGCACTCCTCTGTCCAGACGAAAGGAACTCCCTTCCGGGTCAAACCGGTCAACGGTGCAGCTATACGGGAGAAGTCCTGAACAAAACGCCTGTAGTAGCCCGCCAGGCCTAGAAAACTACGGATCTCAGTAACCGATGTAGGTCGGGGCCACTGCTGAACAGCCTCAATCTTCTTCGGGTCCACACAAATGCCGTCTCTCGTAACCACGTAACCCAAGAATCCGACGCTGTCCAGCCAGAAAGCACACTTGGAGAACTTCACGAACAGCTGGTGCTCCCTCAGAGTCTGTAACGTAATCCGCAAGTGCTGCTCGTGCTCCTCTCTGCTCCGGGAGTACACCAAGATATCGTCGATAAACACGATGATGAACAAGTCAAGATACGGCCTGAATGTACGGTTCATCAAATCCATGAATGCTGCTGGGGCGTTGGTGAGTCCGAACGACATCACCAAAAACTCGTAGTGGCCGTAGCGCGTGCGGAAAGCTGTCCTCGGTATATCCTCCTGTCGAACTCGCAGCTGATGGTATCCTGATCGCAAGTCGATCCTCGAAAAATACCCCGCACCCTGAAGCTGGTCGAACAAATCATCAATGCGCGGCAACGGATATCTGTTCCGAACGGTAACTTTGTTCAGCTGGCGGTAGTCGATTCATAAGCGCAAACTTCCATCCTTCTTCTTGACAAACAGGACCGGAGCACCCCACGGAGAAACACTAGGTCGAATAAGCCCCTTATCTAACAAATCCTGCAACTGGTCCTTCAGCTCTCGAAGCTCTGCCGGGGCCATCCGATAAGGAGGTATAGAAATAGGCCCCGAGCCGGTAATCAAATCAATGCAGAACTCAACATCGCGCTCAGGCGGTAGCCCAGGTAGCTCATCAGGGAAAACATCAGGGAACTCATAAACTACCGGGACCCGGTCTAAGGAACCTCTGCAGCTCGAGTATCACAAACAAACGCTAAGAATCCCTGGCATCCCTTCCGCAAGAGCTGACCAGCGCGAAGAGACGAAATTAAGCTGGGAAGGGTGACACTGCGGTCTCCCTGAATAACAAGGACTGGCTCTCCCGGAAAGCTAAATCTGACTGCCTTCTCACGGCAGTCCACCGAAGCATAACAAGTGGCTAGCCAATCCATGCCCAGAAGCACATCAAAGTCCAACATATCGAGGAGTATCAAATCAACTGATGAATCCCTCTCCCGATACGAACGGAACACAAACGAAAAACAAAACGAGCGACAAACGACTCGCCTACCGGAGTAACAACAACAAGCGGCTGATCTAACGACGACGACTCACGGCCCAACATCGGTGCAAAGTGTGTAGATACGTACGAATGTATGGAACCTGGGTCGAATAATACCCGTGCGTCAAAAGAACAAACTGGCAAGGTACCTGTCACAACGGAATTGGATGCCTGCGCATCCTGCGGTGTCAAAGCAAAAACTCGGGCCTGTCCTCCACCGATAGCGGGCTGACCTCGACCTCGGCCTCTGCCTCCTCGTCCTCTCTGAACAGGACCGCCGCGTCCACGGCCTCTCGGTGCACCTAACTGGCGTAGAGCATCGCCTGGGGTAGGAAGTAGGGCTCTCTGAGGACGGGGTGGTGATGGTGGTAGGGTTACATGCGGAACTGTCGCTGCTCCCTGTCGTCTCACCGGACAGTCTCTGACAAGATGGTGCAAACTCCCGCACCCAAAACATCCTGGCGACGGCTGCTGCCCCTGGGGATAAGAACCATATAACTGTCCCCGCCCAAATCCTCTGCCAGGCCTATCTCTCGGAAAGAATCTGGCGCGCTGCCTCTGAGACGGTACATCGGTGCGCATCCTCTTCGGCCCAGAAACGGTCGAAGTCCGTGATATGCGTGCCTCCATCCGCAATGCCGTATCCATAGCCGCTGAATAAGTGTCGTAGTGCTGGGCGCCAATGGCAAGATATAGCTCGGCATCAAGTCCCTGTACGAACCTCTTCACCATCTTCTCCTTGGTATCCACCAAATACTGAGCATATCGGGATAACTGTGTAAACTGGATGTCATACTCAGACACCGTCATCCCAGGTGTCTTGACTAAGGCCTCAAAGCTGCGAGCTCTGGCGTCACGAACGCTCTCTGGAAGGAAACGGGCTAGAAAGACCGCTGTAAACTCGACCCAAGTCATAGGCGGTAGACCTGCAGCTCGACCTCTCAAGACTGACTCCCACCATGTCTGCGCGAGACCCTCTAGTCGGAAACTCGCAAGCTCTACCCATCGATCATCCGAACATCTCAGCGAACGGCATATCCTGGCTAAACTATCAAGGAATGTCTGTGGGTCCTCCGCTGCCTCGGTGCCGGTGAATACTGGAGGTCTCAGCCTCATGAAATCCTGTAGTGAAACCGGAATGGCCACGGTGGTAGTAGTAGGAGCAGGTATCATGGTCGTCTGTGATGTAGTAGGTACGTCATCCGGCCGCGGTGTACGACTGGCTGCAACTAGGGATCCTACCATCTGACGTAGCTCCTGCATGCCTCCCATCATCTGTCGCAACTCCTCCATACCGGTCTCGAGCCTATCCATACGGCCTGGGGAAGGTGGATCGGTCTGTCCCTGTGGCGTAGGCATACCACCCTGCTCAGTCCTAGTCTCGGACGAGCCAGCTCGAATCTCGTCTCTGGCGGCAGCCCTCTGTGCCCTCGTAGCCTTCGGCGGCATAGTGGCTGTTACAGGAAACAGGACAGTAAGAACAGTGCAATAGGATCATAGGATACACGGAATTGAAGAAGGAATTTTTCAAGCAAGTATATCCTAAAGTCACTTAGGCGGAGTATCGTATCGTAAGTATGCCGCGGACATACGCACGCTACGTTACCCTGCTTAAGTCACTTACTCCATCTACCAAAGGTCATCCTACACTCACAAAGGTAAAACCTGGCTCTGATACCAACTTTGTCACGACCCGCAGGGTATGGAACGTGACTGGCACTTAAGTTTACGAAACGTCTAAAGACGTCCGTAAAATAAGCAAGCCAAAGCCCAGAAAACAAAACCAATTAAGCAAAAGAGTGAAGAAAACCCAAACAGTTGAAAGCGAGTTTATCAAATAAGTCATGTAAAACCCCTTTTAAAAAAACAATACCAATTTTTCCGAAAATTTCGGCAGAGTCTCCTTTGTAAATACTGGCCCCCAAAATGGGTACAACAAAAATATACATGAATCCAACAAAATAGGGCATCCCCAAGCGGGAGCTAGCTCTTCGCCATAAGGCGGTCACAAATCCCACGTAATATAAATGACAACAATCATGATAATCATAATAAAGCATAAGAAAACATCATGTCGACTCAAGTGAGCTCGACCCCAAAATACAGCATAAAAGTCCACAAACCTCACAGTCTCATCTCTAGGTCAATATACAATAAATCTGGTAGAAACAGTAGATGGAGTACACTAGATACAAGAATATACAAGGTGGTACAAAATAATAACATAACCCACCTATGAGCAAAATCTCGAGCCCAGGCAAAAGAGGCAAAAGAACAAGTGCGCCCGCCGCTACTGAACTGACGGAGCGGACCTGCAAAAGACTGTGGCACAACGGGGGCAAGTTGTCAACTCGTGAGTAATAAATAACATCTACAAAGGCTATCGTATGCATGCACACAAGCATCCTAGCATCTAAAATACAGGTATGAATGGATGCACTAGCAGGTGTGTATACAACATCAGTGTACTAATATGTATGCAACATGAATATCTGAGGTCTCAATGGGTATATATAAGAAACATTTATCTCTTTTCGTTTTTGAAACTCTTTTAGAATGCCAGCATAAAACTCAAGGAATCGACGAGAACCGGTGTCCAGCAACGACACCCAAAAGCTGTCTCAAATCTCATAAATGTATGTCTGGCCTCAGCCGTCCGGCTGACCCATCTCAAATATCAATATCTCATCATCTAGCGGCCACGGTCGGTATCCTCTGGATATCCGCCGTCCCAAACAGTCACCGGTAGGTAATCCGTCCCCTGCCAGGCTCAACGTCAACACCACATTCCTCTTGCCTCGGGGTACCTTACCGGGCCCACCATGTACCCGTGCCGGTTCCTCCACTCCTCGACACGGATTTCCAAAACCACAGCAAACTCATGGTGGACGACACTTACATCACTAGAAAACCGCAATTTACATATTTTTAAAAATATAATAAGTTTAGAAATTTTGCGGCTTTCCCCCGAAATCCAGCAATATCATAAAATCTCAAGAAATCCTCATAAGTGCATATATCAGTGATAATGAATGCATATGGTATCAATAATCAAGTTGCGATGTGTGACTAATGGATTAAGCATGAACAATTAATATGATGAAGTACATGCACATGAATAGCAATTCTACGGTTTCATTTTAAGGAATTAAAAGCAATAGCACAAGTTTAAGTATCACTTGGTAAAAGGTTTAAATTTAAAGGTTATCTAGTGTGGTGGCATGGCAATTACCAGGGTGTGTGTGTAAGCATGAATAGTGCTCGTGCTGCATATAAAAACCCTGGCAATGGTGCAGGTGTCCTATAAAATGGTTTCGTATAGGTATGTCAATATAATGCATGGATGCAGCAAATAGTCAATTAAGTATTTCACCCCTAATTACTAACATTACTAAGGATCTTGTAAGTTACTAAAACTATCGGGCGGCTTGCGCTATCCAACGATAGTCCCCCGTAGATGTTACATCTACTCACCGGAATCCCTGGCTAGCTGTGTCCAATCACCACCTTTCCCTTTCGCGCCGCGTCTGACGTCTCTGCGACCGAACCTGGAATTTACATCAATACCAAACTTAAGGTTACATATCAAGAACGACGCAAAACCCCAACGAAACTACTAAAGTTCGCTAGCTAGGTACAACGTGCACAAAGTGCGCGGAACACACGCGAAAATCGCAAAAACTGCCAAAAAACGCCGATTTGGTCGCCCGGCAAAACTAAAACCCGACTACCCAAAAATCCGCACTCACGCATCCTAAAAGTCGTAGGACAAGCCATTACAATTATCAAGATATCAAAAATAATTCATCAAATAATTTTATAACAAAACTAGTAAGCATTTGCATTCCAAAATCGGTGCAAAAATCGCCGATTTGCGACAAAACGACTACAATCTAGCATAATCACCCAAGTCACACCATTAGATAACCACTACACAAAATTTCAACACATTAACCATGCTCCAAAACCTAAATTCCACAACCAACCCTTTCTTGATCTTTCTCAAGAGCAATTGCAAATCAAAATCCATACTAGAAAAACTTAACTAACACTAATTTCAAACCCAATTAGCAAGTTAACCTTCTAGATTAGGTTAGCAAAACAACTAGATAACAAATTAGGTTTAATCAACTAAATAATGGTTTCTAAAGCTTAATTCAACTCACTAATCATGCTTCACAACCCAATCCATACATAAACCCTCTCTTGAAAATCCTAAAACAACAATTTACAACCAAATCACACTTCTAAAATTAACTAAATTAGCATAATTTGAAGACTACATAAACAAAGTAACCATATAGATTAGTTAATTAACAACTAGATTAACTACAAAACAATTTAATTAACTATCATGGCTTCAAAAAACCCTAGTTAAATTTTTTCAACCATAACCTAAGAAAACTAGATTAGAACTACACTAAATTAACACTACAACAATCTAACTTAAGAAACTTAATCAAAAGAATTTAATTAGCAAGGGATTATACCTCACTAGAGATCTAGCAAGAATAGATTTGCCTTCAAGGATGGCCCCCTTAGCCTCCAAGATCCAAGCAAGAATGTCTAAGGAGAAGCATGAAGAATGGGTTTGGAATTTGTGAGGTTTAATTGGATTTTTTGAAGCATTTGGGGATTTCTTTTTCCTTTTTTTTTTTGATGCAAGGAGGTGGAACAAGAGTGGAATGGAGTGGGGGGGAAAACCTGCAGATTTCGGTAGCAAGGAATGGGGGGGGGGAGTGTGTGTGTACTTGTGTTATATCATTCCCTTTCTAAGTCAACACACATCTTAATTAATATAAAAAAAGCAATCCATAACATATACCACATGAAATGAAATGGAGAAGTGGAGGGGGGGGGGAAACCTGCAGGTGGGCTCGGCCCAAAGGAGGAAGGGAAATTATGAGAGGTGGTAAAAAGGAAAACAAGCAAAAGAAGCCCCCCACAAATTCATATTTGCAAGCTTAGGTTTAATTAATTATATTTTTGTTTTCCATAATAGAAATTAGTAAAAACTTAAAATAAAATACTCAAAATTTATGTTACCACTAGATTTTAATTAACATAATTTTAAAGATTAAAATTAGCCCGGAAAAATTTGTATTTATCGCTAAATTAATGTATTTTCTTACCGGCTTAAAATAATATTAAAAATTGAAAAATAGGGAAAATTTTTTAAACGACCAGAATTTCATAATTAACTCATTAGCTACTGAAAACAAGCAATTACCTATCCATTTTAAGTATAATTAGCCCTAAACTGCAAAATAACGAGAAAGACGGTTTTCGGAAAAATACCGAATTTTCACTGAATTTCAGGAAAACACCAAAATGACTTTTCGAGACGCTACACCACCTGGGTATTGAGCGATCAGAAGAGAACAAGCGAACCTGTTACAACTCCCGTCGAGCCAATCGGCAACACTTCCCGTACAGTCCGGTCTCCTCGTCTGATATGTCGCATATCAAGTCTAGGGGTGGTAAACGTCAGACCCCAATAACTGATAGGTCGTGCCGATGTGAGGCTCATAACGGGTAGAGAAACTACTAGTAACACTTACCAGCAAATCTCTGAATCAGCCCTGGCCAGGGACTTCCCTGTTACGGCCAATCGAGCACAGCGCAACATCAACCCCCAATACCGGGAGAGACGAAACCCCTCCTATCGCTCATTGCCTCCATGTGACTCGGGACTGTACCCAAAAACCACCGTTTTGCACGCCCTCATGGACGTGGTAAGGTGGTAATCAAAGCACAGTGGGAATCACACAAGACTCTATGACGATCTCGGGTCTACAGACTAACCTGCAAAAGTGTCACCTGAGAACTGCCATCTGACGTGAGGTATAATACCATCTGGGAGTTCTCGGCGAGTCCGTCCAGTGTACCCAGTCTCCACTGAGCACCCGTATACCATCTCTGATGTCAAACACCAATGGATATGGGATCATCCATCGCCCATCTCGTGGGTCGAGAAGCGTATACGCTAGTCTACACTGGTATATCGATGCCCCGTCTCGATACACCCACGACTAGGGACCTTGAAGGATGTACTTATGGACTACCATGTCCCCACTAGTATGATCCTCATCATAGTCCAGGTAGTCAAGTACACATCCTAAGGGCTTTACCAACATAGCCTAAAACACATCTATGATCTCCATGTCACTCAATAAGCTATCATATATAGTATATATAGTATACTAGACATCGAAATGCGGGGGTGCTATACGCCATCCATCCGATTTCCCCCGTAGATATAATCTACTCACCTGGTCTTCGCTCGCCGAAATCGATGACGCCGCGCTTCTTCGCCTCGGAATCCTTGCGAGGGTACCTACAATAATAAACCGTCGTAATACGTATTAAAATCGAGGCAGAAAACCAATACAGCGCACAGTGTGCTCATAGGTTGGAACCTATGGTTTAAACGTGCAAATCAATCAAACAATCCCTGTTGTCGATGTACGAACACCCGACAACCAAATACAAATCCAAATATCAAGAAAGTGCATTTTAAAATACGGAAAACATAGCCTAAAACACACCAAAATGCTCCCAGATTTTCCTCAGGTGACAATTAGCCAAAACTGCATATAGGAGGGGTCTATTTTAGTGCAAAAGGAGCCATGAACCAAATCTGGGACCCAATTTCCCTGATCTGGCCGCAAATTATGGCCAGAATGAATATATCTGTGGCTTGGGGTTGGAGTTAGGGGCTTGGGTCTCTGTGGTTGCTTCCTAGGTGCCTGCACGACTCCCAGTAATCCCAAAATCAATTCTAGTGGCCCTGGGTTGCTCCAGATTCCAAAATACCCTCACAAATCACACATTTATCCGATGTCGGGGTTTCTAAATCCGTATTCCGGGTTTCAAGTCTCAGGTTTGGGTCTTAATTTAAGTACTAGGGTGTTGGGGTGGCCTCTACTGGTCTCAATTTCACAACACAACTCTCAATTCCCTCAAACCCTAACTAGGTCTTCCTTAAGTCCACAACATCACCCGATATCGATTTAATTTTAATATAGGGGTATAAGTAATGCAAAAAATAATCTAATGGTTCAGTAAATACCTCATTTGGCAACTCAAGAATTTTCTTGAGTTGCCCCTAGTGGCCAAAATCCTTACTTTCTTGGTCCGTTGTGTAGATCTTGAGCTTGTGCACACTTTTATCGAAATGGAGGTAGGGTTTTGGTGTAGTTTTAGAGATGATTTGGGGCTTTGAAGAGGGGGAGAATGAGGAGAAGGAGCAGTAGCAGCAATGAAGGAGAGGGAGAGAGGAAATGAGTTGGAGAAAATGAGAGGAAATGGCTAGGTCAACACCCTCACCTACCCTCTCTCCCACCATACCTATTTTCTTTTCTTTTTCTTATTTTCTTTTCTTTTCTTCACTAAAACCTTCTCATTCAAATAGTAAACCCAAAGTAATAACCATGGTAAGAAAATGTAACACAAGTGTAGGAAAAGATATGTGCATATTTTGCACAAAAAAGCCAAAATCCGATTAGCGGTTTTTAATCGCGATTAGCGCTAAATTGGCATATAAATGATCAAAAAAACATTAAAAAAGGCATAATTCCATAAAATGCCCTATTTTAGAATTTTCCATAATTTTTCCAAAATTTTTCCCATTTATTTGTATTTAATTATGCCGAAATATTAAAATATTCAATAAAATAATATTAAATTATAAAAATTCCCAAAAATAATATTTTATTATTTTGAAATGTTACATACACATACACCCGTATGGTATTACATCATTGTTGATAGGTGCATACCCATACCTTGTTATAGCTACACATATACCTGTGTGGTATTACATCATTGTTGATAGGTACATACCTATACCTTGCTATAGTTACATGTTCACCTTTATATGATGTTGTGTTGGATTTTGGAGAAATTAGGAACCGCATGATATATTTAATAACTTGTTGCAGTTAAATAGCGGTTTTTCCTTTATATGCTCACATTACTGTTTTATGTTGCATATATTATATTCATGGATTTTCGCATTGAGATATGGATTTCACACGATGTTTTCTGGATTTGAGGACCGTGGCAGTTCATTACATTATGCATTGTTTGAAAGACCCGGTTTCTCTTGATATAATATTTCAGTACGTCCACCATGAGATTTCTCGGTTCTGAGATTGTGTTATTACCCGATGCGAGGAGTGGAGTGGGCCGTGTGCGGGTACATGGTGGGGCCCGGAGGTACCCGGAGCAAGAGAGTCGCAGATGATGGCGATGAGCTCGAGGCAGGGGAGTACTACCTTACCGGTGAAATTACTTGGTTTCGGAGTATATCTGGGGGATACCGACCGAAGTTATGTACGGACATGCCTTGCGAATTTCGGGTGTTGGACACTCAGGTTTCATAAGATGTACGGACATGACATCAGGGCCAGTCCTGGGGACGGCGCCTGACAGGTGAGTTTTTATGTGTCGATACTGGACACTAGTTTTCATGATGTTTTCGGGTGTCGATGTTGGACACTCAGGTTCCATGAGACTTACAGGATCTGAGGGCCGATCTGAGGGCCGATTTGAGGGGATTTGGGATTTAGATTGTCTTGATGGACAGTGGTCCTGCCACAATGAGGATTCCGTGAGGATGGCATGTTTTATCCTATACTCCACGTTTATTTGATATGCATTGCTTCATGTATTAGTAGTACCTGATAGAGTACCTTTCATGACTGTTGCATATACATATTGCCATTTATTGCAATCATCTTGCATGTGATAGATTATCATAGTACGTGCATACTTGCGATTACCTGCATATGTTATTTACTACTCACGAGTTGGAAACTCACCCCCGTTGTGCCACAGTGTTTTGTGTAAGTCCATGTCACGCACCCTACGAGCTTGCGGGGAGGCGGAATATATGAAAAACAATTATCAAAGCTTCGTTACACGGACTTGAGCACACGCATCGTGTCTAAACCATTTCTAGCAAACTACGAAAGCATTAACTACTCGGATTCGAAGTTATACCTCACGTTACTTGTCCTTCGGGTCTTCATCGCCGTCCTCCACTCATCGTAGGCTCTATGGAACGTCGGCACCTCAATGGCTTCCTCGAGTCAAAGAAGATCCACCTGAGAGCTACTACTCCAAGATTGACCTCTAACTTGAGGCAACTAGGTTTCTCAAAGTGCTAATCTAAGAAACCTAGGGGATATAGAGTAGGATTATGGATTAATAAGCCTTGCTAACCCTTGATCTCAACACATGAGAGGTTAGGATTAGGGTTTGAAGAGAGAGAGCTTGAGGAGAGAGAAGGTGAGAATGAGAATCCATTTGGAATAATGATTCATATGTGACTATATGAAACATATCATATAATTAAATGAATAACAAATAATGATATATCATCATGTTTCATTAACTCACATAGTGATTCATCTCATGAGTCATTTAAACCATAAATGCAACATTAACTCCATGGATGAATCACACCATGACTCATTAAACCAATTAATGCAAATGCCACCTTAGCCTCCAACTCATCATACTTCTAGAAGCTTCTCGACAAATTACGACAACGCCCCTCCTATCCGTGAAAACACGGAAATACTTTAGACTGTATAAATCCAATAATCTGATACTAGAATCTGGCTTAAACCAAAGCCCGCTAGTAAAAACTGTCCGAACATCGTACGTGCGTAAAAACACGTATCCGTCCTAACCTTGTCGTAAAACCATACGACCTCTTTATCGTTTCGCCCGAAGCAGGGAAACTCTCTGTGTGGGACTCTAAATACTCGACACTATGCTGGCAGTGGGTTTAACCACAGACCGCAAGCGGCACTAGCTGTACGTAACGGTCCCCAGGTAGATGTCGATAAGAAGGACGATGAGGAACCCATCCGAACTCCTACTGAGCCTGATGTGACAATCTCCGTATAGTCCGGTCTGTTCGTCTAGGGTTATCGCATATCGGGCCTAGGGGGCGGTAAACGTCAGACCCCTAATAGCGGTATAAGTCGTGTCGGAGTGAAGCCCATTATGTAAGTCGATGTACTACACCCCACGACTTGCGGGGAGGCGGAAATATGAAAAACGATCTTGTTCTTTGCAATAACATCGACTAACCGCAAGAATCGTTGCTAAACGATAACTAACAAAAGCATAGGAGTTCTAAACTACTATGTGAAGTGATTATACCTAATGAATCGTGTCCTTCGTCTTTTCGTTCTCCACCTCCTCTACGGCCTTCTCTATGTACTAGATGATCCTCCCGAGAGCTATACTTCAAGCTTCACCTCTAACTTGAGGTAACTAGGTTTCTTAAAGTGCTAATCTAAGTAACCTAGGTGATATAGAGTTGGATTATGGATTGATTAGTTTATTCTAATCCTTGATCTCAACACAGGAGAGGGGAGGATTAGGGTTTGAAGAGAGAGAGCTTGAGGAGAGAGAAGGTGAGCATTAGAATGAGAATGAGATAATGATCTCTCATGATATATATGAAGCATTATATTTATCAAATAAATAAAATAAAGGATTTAACAACCATGCTTCATAAATACAAATGAGTGATTCATCTACATGAGTCATTAAGCATTTAAGATGCATTAATGACAAGGATGAATCACAGAAATGAGTCACTAATCTCATTTAATGCTTATGCCACCTAAACCCCAAGTCACCATCCTTCTAGAAGCTTCTCGCGAAATTACGAGAACGCCCCTCCTATCCGTGAAAACACGGAAAAACTTTAGACTGTATAAATCCAATATCCCGATACTAGAATCTGGCTTAAACCAAAGCCAGCTAGTAAAAACTGTCCGAAAGTCGTACGTGCGTAAACACACGTATGCGTCCGAACCATTGTAGTAAAACCATACGACTTCTATATCGTTTCGCCTGGAGCAGGGAAACTCTCTGTGTGGGACTCTAATAACTTGACTACTACGCTGGCAGTGGGTTTAACCACAGACCGCAAGCGGCACTAGCTGTACGTAACGGTCCCCATGTAGATGTCGATAAGAAGGCCGATGAGGAAACCCATACGAACTCCTACTAAGCCTGATGTGACAATCTCCGTACAGTCCGGTCTGTTCGTCTAAGACTATCGCATATCGGGCCTAGGGGCGGTAAGCGTCAGTCCCCTAATAGCGGTATAAGTCGTGTCGGAGTGAAGCCTATTACACCGTGAGAAACTACTGGAACCTACCGGCAAATCTCGCTTGCCTTGGCCAGGACTTTGCATAATGGCTCTCTGACACAACGCGATATCAACTCCCAATACCGGGAGAGACGAATCCTGTCTAACTGCCACTGCCTCCAAGTGCTCGGGACTGCACCCAACTGCTACCTGTTTGCACGACTCCTTTGAGCTGTGGTAGGGTAGCAATCTAAGAACAGTGGGTCACACTCGAGGCGAAGTAGCAGTGTCAAGTCTGCGGACTATGCTGTACTCATGTCACCTAGGAACTGTTAACTGACGACTGGTATAAAACCAACCTACAGTTCCCTGTGAGTCCTGTCCGGTGTACCCGTAACCCAACGAGCACCTGTATACTATCTCCAGTACGACGTACTGACGGCTGTGGGACAGACCATCTCCCCAACTGGGATGAGAAGCGTACACACTAGTCTACTCCGGAGTATCGATGCCCTGTCTCGATAATCCTATGACTAAGGATGTGCTTGTAGACTATCCAGCCCCTACTAGTGTGACTGCCATCACAATGCTGGTAGTCAAGCAAGATCCTAAGAGCTCTATCAATACGTATACTCACATATTAAGATAGAAAAACCAAGTAGCATACTACCATATTTAGCAAGACTGTTATATACATGTGAATATCCCAAGCTTCCATTAAGTAATATACAAACTAGTATGATACAATAATGGCCCCTAGGGCATATACACTAACAATCTCCCACTTGCACTAAGGCCATGTACTGGCATATCGAAGACTGATGATCTCGAGTAGCCTCTCGAACTGAATCTGAGGTAGGGCCTTCGTGAATAGATCAGCAATGTTCTCTTCAGTAGCAACTCTCATTACCTCGATCTCCCCGACGATCAATGATCTCCCTGATAAGGTGATCCGCCTTAAGATGTGTCTAGACTTCTGATGGGACCTTTGTTCCTTTGCTAAAGCTATAGCTCCGTTGTTGTCGCAATACAGAGGTATTGGATCAACAATGGTAGGAACCACCTGAAGTTCTGTTAGAAACTTCTTCATCCAGACCGCTTCTTTTGCGGCATCGCAAGCAGCAATATACTCCGCTTCCATCGTCGAGTCAGCAACGGTGTCCTGCTTGGAACTCTTCCAGCACACTGCCCCTCCATTGAGGGTAAAGACATAACCTGACATGGACTTGGAATCGTCTTTATCACTCTGGAAGCCGGAATCAGCAAAGGCCTCCATCTTGAGGTCTTTTCCGCCGTAACCAAGAACATCTCCTTAGTCCTCCTCAGGTACTTGAGAATGTTCTTTACTGCTATCCAGTGCTTCTCCCCTGGGTCTGACTGATACCGGCTTACCACGCTCAGTGCGTAAGCTACATCTGGTCTGGTGCACAACATTGCATACATTATAGAGCCTACTGCAGAAGCGTAGGGTATAATAGACATGCATTCCCTTTCCAAATTAGTCTTGGGAGATATCTTTTTGGATAGGGTGATTCCGTGACAACCCAGTAGATTACCGCGCTTAGAATCTTCCATACTGAATCTTTTCTGTACAGTGTCGATATACCTGGACTGCGAAAGTCCCAACATCCTCTTGGATCTATGACGATAGATCCGGATTCCCAGAATGTAAGAGGCATCACCCAGGTCTTTCATGGAGAACCTGTGTGACAAGAATCCTTTGACATATTGTAGCATAGGAATGTCATTTCCTATTAATAGAATGTCATCCACGTACAAGACGAGGAATACGACAGTTTTCGCTACAACTTTACTATATATACATGGTTCATCTGGATTTTTGATAAAGTCATATTCTTTGACTGTTTCATCAAAACAGATGTTCCAACTCCGCGATGCCTGCTTTAATCCATAAATGGATTTAAGCAACTTGCATACTTTCCCGCTGCTCCCACTCTGATTGAAACCCTCTGGCTAATCCATATAGACGCACTCTTCTAAATTACCATTCAGAAAAGCCGTCTTTACGTCCATCTGCCAGATTTCATAATCATGGAAGGCAGCAATAGCAAGAAGGACCCGAATGGATTTGAGCATAGCCACTGGAGAAAAAGTTTCGTCATAGTCCAAACAAGGTCTTTGACGAAAACCCTATGCAACAAGTCTAGCCTTATAGGTTTCTACCTGTCCATCTACACCAATCTTTTTCTTAAAGATCCATTTGCATCCAATGGGTTTTACCCCATCTGGAGCAAAGTCCAAAGTCCATACTTTGTTGGTGTACATGGACTCCATTTCGGTCCGCATTGCATCTAGCCATCATACCGAGTCGCCGCTCTGGATGGCCTGCTGGAAGCTAGTAGGTTCATCATCATCGATGATGCAATCCTCTCTATCCCCATCTATGAGAAAACCGTAGTATCTCTCAGGCGGATGAGACGGCCTACTACTCCTGCGGAGGGGTGCGGGAATGTCCTGTTCTTCTTGAACTACTGGTTCTACCAAACTTTCAGTAGTAGTTTGTGGTTCTGGAATTTCTTCCAGTTTTATTTCGCTCCCACTTATTTCCTTTTCTAAAAACTGCTGTTCTAGAAAATGGGCATTACGAGAAACAAAAACCTTTTGTTCCTCTGCGTAATAGAAATAATATCCCTTGGAGTTCTTTGGATATCCCACAAACTTACACTGTACTGATCGTGCCTCGAGCTTGTCCGCATGCTGCTTTTTAACAAAAGCTGGACATCCCCATATCTTCATATGCTGAAGATGGGGTTTCTTCCCACTCCACATCTGATATGGGGTGGTAGGCACAGTCTTGGTAGGAGCCCTGTTCAGAAGATATGCCGTTGAATCTAGCGCATAATCCCAGAAAGATCGCGGTAACTCAGCATTACTCATCATGGAACGTAACATATCCAATAGGGTTCGATTCCGTCTCTCCGATACACCGTTATGCTGTGGAGTGTATGGAGGAGTAAGCTGAGAGAGAATTCCTTTCTCTTTTAGGTAACCTAGGAACTCGGCATTCAAGTATTCACCACCTCGATCAGATCTTAGTGTCTTGATACTTTTGCCGGTTTGGTTTTCTACTTCATTCTTATACTCTTGGAATTTCTCAAAAGCCTCGGATTTATGTTTCATCAGATAAATGAATCTGTACCTTGAGTAATCATCCATAAAAGTAATGAAATAGGAAAAACCACCTCTTGCATGTGTAAACATTGGACCACACACATCGCTGTGTATGAGTCCTAAGAGCTCGCTCGCTCTTACTCCATGTCCAGTAAGTAGAGTCTTTGTCATCTTTCTTTTGAGACAAGATTGACAAGTAGCATAAGTTTGATATTCGAACGAGTCCAAATATCCTTCTCTATGTAACTTAGTCAACCTTCTCTCATTGATGTGACCCAGTCTACAATGCCATAAGAAAGCTTTATTTAAATCTGGAGACTTTCTTTTTAGTGTGTTCTGGACATTGAAAATTTGGAGTTGGTTTAAGACATATATACCGTTATCCAGTGTACCTGACCCAATCAAACTATGATTAAGGTGGATGTTAACAACATCACTTACAAACGTGAAATCCTAACCTTTATTTGATAACAAGGAAACATATATGATATTACACGTTAAGCTGGGTACACAAAAACAGTTATGTAAAACCAAAATGTGTCCACTCGTCAATCCCAGGTGGTAATCCCCTACGGACACAGCTCCCACGCTAGCTCCATTAGCAACCATCAGGGTCAAATCACCATCCTTCAGCACTATACGGTTTCTTAGTGCCTGCAATGAATTGCATATATGAGATCCTGATCCGGTATCCAATACCCAGGAAGTAGAGTTGATTGACAGACAATTCTCAATTACAAACACACCTGAAGTCGAAGCTACAGCTTGCTTCGGTTCCTGGTTCTTGGCGTTCCACGCCTTGCAATCTTTCTTCCAGTGCCCTTTCCTATAACAATGGAAACACTCATCTTGGGCCACTACTGGTACCGCAAACTTTTTCTTTCCCTTCACTCCTACCTTACTTACACCTCCTCTAGGTTTGGTGGCGGCCTTCTTCTTCCTTCCTTTGGCCCTAGCCTTGGACCCGGAAGAAGAAGCTCCGCTAACAAACATAGCGGGTGTTTTCCTTGCTTTCTGCAAGGTGCCCTCTGCACTCCTCAACATGTTAAGGAGTTCCGGAAGTTCAACTTCTTTTCTTTGAATGTTGAAGTTCAGAATAAACTGGGCGTAGGTGGAAGGAAGGGACTGGAGAATAAGGTCTGTATAGAGCTCATTATCCAAAGTCGTCCCAAGGTCTGCGAGCTCTTCTATATAGCCAATCATCTTTAGGACATGTTCTCCTACCGATGATCCGACGGCCAACTTCGCTCGAAACAAGTTCTTAGAGGTCTCGTATCTTGCTATACAAGATTGCTCTCCATAAAGTTCCTTTGTATGGAGATATATGGCATCAAGATCCATATCCTCGCGCCTCCTCTGATGTTCATTGTTCATCGAGGCAAGCACGATGCACTTGGCCTTCGCGCAATCATACTCCCAGGTTTTGCGGATTTCCTTATCCGCATTACTGGATTTGGGACCTGGGACTGCAGGTGTCTTAGCGGCGAGGACGTACCCCAATTTGTCATAGGTCAAAACCATTTTGACATTCCGCAGCCAATCTTTATAGTTTGGCCCTGTCAGTATATTTTTCTCTAAAAGTAACTTAAGTCCAGTCATTTTCAGGGTCGCTGCAAGTAGGAGAGAGAAGAAACACTTTAGCTTGATGCTCTTGAAAGTTTAGAGTGGTTTTTAATTTATCTAAACTGGATGGCTCCCACTGTTTCTCGAATCCTTCCTCAAACCATAAAAGAAGAATTAGTCAGGACTATTCTCACTGTACAATACTTGCTTAACCGTTCAGCCAGGCTGGTGTCGGTACTTCGAGGGAGGTTTTCCAACGCTTTCGCGAAGTTCCTTAATTAAATAACCTCTTTTCTCTGGGGGCGTAACCCCGCTGACACCTTTCTTGACACCTACTTGGTTTATAGTATTGATCGTTAAGTGACGAATCTCCTGATGAGTAGCATATACTCACAGTAGGATCGGGATCCAAATATCATCGTATGATTATGTTGAAGGAATCCTACCAACATTCATCAAACTCCAAATGGTATGCATCTCTTTGCAAATTTCAGTTTCTTTAGAAATTCCCGATATAAATTTTTACCCCATGCTCTTATGACCTTGGCTTTGGTCAAAATATCATAAGTCACATGTCAAGTTCTACCCGTCATTATCTTGTCAATTTGAACCCATCCGTACATACCCCTGACTTTGGTCAAATGATAATACGACTGTCCCAAACTAACTCATCTATCTATGCAACAAATGAATACCCAGCAGCTACTAAACACTATGCCTTGACTTTGGCCAAAATGCATAGCTTTAATACTACTGAATACCCAAATGAAATGACGGAGGGCTACGAATGGTTTTGGCGAAACCGTGAACGTAGTGAACTTGATATGACCGAAGGAACCTGATAGTTTTTAAAAGGAGTGGTTAAAGCTCCGCAATTAAAAATATCATCTGTTTTAAAACAACCGAGTGGTTTCTTTTAAATTGTTCCAACGATTCAACTTTTGGTTTATTTTACATTATTAATAATGCGTCCCATCATTAACCTATCATTGCAGAAAACAACGAAAATACAACGTCCTCTTATGCCATCCGCATTCGCCACTGGGTCCCGTCATCACCCGTTAAGTTACTTAACTAACGGCAGAGAGGGGGCTGGCGCGGGTGTAAAACATAAGTGACGTCTAAATAGCTATCATATATAGATATTGTACATTTGTCAGACGCAATAATAGGCATTCCAGATCTCATATGAACATAATTGTATTTGCAAGCAATCCACATTTGTTTAGAGCCTGCAACAAAAGACGGATTACACAGTTGTGATGAATAGCCATTACCCCACCCTAGGCCCCTACGGGTACGACAAACTACCCACCAAATACCCGAAGTGAAGCGGTCTCCCTCAACAACATGAGTAGGCCACTAAACACTTCAAAGTACCCGGTAGTTTGTGCACCCCACCTTGGGTTTATCCTAGGAGCAAAAACAGTAAAATGAAATAATACAACGGTGGCTACAACCGCAACTTGGATGTGCCCCGCAAAATAATATTACAACATATTACAATTTCTTTGAATGAATGAATATAACAACCCATCACAAACCCCGGCTAATCATCACAACAGTCCAATACAGTTCACAACCACAAACAGTAAAAACCATTACAGAAATGTGCAACCCCCTGCCAACCGACATACTAGCAGTTAGAGGAGGTTTACGAACACATTATACAATCACAAATATAATCAAATTAGCAAACATCGTATAATTTCGATCGAGCAAACATATCAGATTCTACTCCCAAAACTTCTCTGTGCACCAGAGACTTGAGCAGAAAATAAACATTCCAGAAAATACAAAAATATCACAGAAGAGTTACTGGAGCAAACTGGGTTGAATCGGCCCCAACTCGGCCGCGGATCCACGGCGGATCGGTGGGATCGGCCGCGGTTCCGCGGCTGTATGGCCGATTCAGGAACCCATTTTTCTCCAGTGATCTTATATTTCTCTGCTAGTTATACTTCAGCTCCCTGAAAAAATTTTAGAGCCTGTTTTAAATACGACAGAAACTTAGTGATATCGATGTTTTTTCCGGTTCGTTTTGCGTTCAAAATTCATATGACTTTGCTAATGAGTTAATTATTGTTTAGCGAGGCTCTGATACCACTGTAAGTCGATGTTCTACACCCCACGACTTGCGGGGAGGCAGAAATATGAAAAACAATCTTTTTCTTTGCAATAACATCGACTAACCGCAAGAATCACTGCTAAACGATAACTAACAAAAGCATAGGAGTTCTAAACTACTATGTGAAGTGATTATACCTAATGAACCCTGTCCTTCATCTTTTCGTTCTCCACCTCCTCTACGGCCTTCTCTATGTAGTAGATGATCCACCCGGGAGCTATACTTAAAGCTTCACCTCTAACTTGAGGTAACTAAGTTTCTTAAAGTGCTAATCTAAGTAACCTAGGTGATATAGAGTTGGATTATGGATTGATTAGTCTATTTTAATCCTTGATCTCAACAGGAGAGGGGAGGATTAGGGTTTGAAGAGAGAGAGCTTGAGGAGAGAGAAGGTGAGCATTAGAACGAGAATGAGATAATGATCTCTCATGATATATATGAAGCATTATATTTATCAAATAAATAAAATAAAGGATTTAACAACTATGCTTCATAAATACAAATGAGTGATTCATCTACATGAGTCATTAAGCATTTAGGATGCATTAATGACAAGCATGAATCACAGAAATGAGTCACTAATCTCATTTAATGCTTATGCCACCTAAACCCCAAGTCACCATCCTTCTAGAAGCTTCTCGCGAAATTACGAGAACGCCCCTCCTATCCGTGAAAACACGGAAAAACTTTAGACTGTATAAATCCAATATCCCGATACTAGAATCTGGCTTAAACCAAAGCCGGCTAGTAAAAACTGTCCGAAAGTCGTACGTGCGTAAACACACGTATGCGTCCGAACCCTTATCGTAAAACCATACGACTTTTATATCGTTTCGCCTGGAGCAGGGAAACTCTCTGTGTGGGACTCTAATGACTCGACTACTACGCTGGCAGTGGGTTTAACCACAGACCGCAAGCGGCACTAGCTGTACGTAACGGTCCCCAGGTAGATATCGATAAGAAGGCCGATGAGGAAACCCATCCGAACTCCTACTGAGCCTGATGTGACAATCTCCGTACAGTCCGGTCTGTTCGTCTAAGACTATCGCATATCGGGCCTAGGGGGGCGGCAAGCTGCAGTCCCCTAATAGCGGTATAAGTCGTGTCGGAGTGAAGTCCATTACACCTTGAGAAACTACTGGAACCTACCAGCAAATCTCGCTTGCCCTGGCGAGGGACTTTGCGTAATGGCTCTCTGACACCGCGCGATATCAACTCCCAATACCGGGAGAGACGAATCCTGTCTAACCGCCACTGCCTCCAAGTGCTCTGGACTGCACCCAACTGCTACCTGTTTGCACGACTCTTTTGAGCCGTGGTAGGGTAGCAATCTAAGAACAGTGGGACACACTCGAGGCAAAGTAGCAGTGTCAAGTTTGCGGACTATGCTGTACTCATGTCACCTGGGAACTGTTAACTGACGACTGGTATAAAACCAACCTACAGTTCCCTGCGAGTCTTGTCCGGTGTACCCGTAACCCAACGAGCACCTGTATACTATCTCCAGTACGACATACTGACGGCTGTGGGACAGAATATCTCCCTAACTGGGATGAGAAGCGTACACACTAGTCTACTCCGGAGTATCGATGCACTGTCTCGATAATCCTACGACTAGGGACCTGAATAAGGATGTGCTTGTAGACTACCCAGCCCCCACTAGTGTGACTGCCATCACAACACTGGTAGTCAAGCAAGATCCTAAGAGCTCTATCAATACGTATACTCACATATTAAGATAGAAAAACCAAGTAGCATACTACCATGTTTATCAAGACTGTTATATACATGTGAATATCCCAAGCTTCCATTAAGTAATATACAAAGTAGTATGATACAATAATGGCCCCTACGGCATATACACTAACACATTACACCTTGAGAAACTACTGGAACCTACCAGTAAATCTCGCTTGCCCTGGCCAGGGACATTGCGTAATGGCTCTCCATACACAGCGCGATATCAACCCCCAATACCGGGGGAGATGAATCATGTCTAACCGCCACTGCCTCTAAGTGCTTCGGGACTGCACCCAACTACTACCTGTTTGCACGACTCCTTTGAGCCGTGGTATGGTAGTAATCTAAGTACAGTGGGAACACACCCGAGGCGAAGTAGCAGTATCAAGTCGATGGACTAAGCTGTATTCATGTCACCTGGGAACTGCTATCTGACGATGGGTATAAATCCAACCTGCAGTTCCCAGCGAGTCCTATCCGGTGTACCCGTAACCTAACGAGCGCCTGCATACTATCTCCAGTACGACGTACCGATGGCCGTGGGACAGACCATCTCCCTATGCTGGGATGAGAAGCGTATACACCAGTGTACTCCAGAGTATCGATTGTAGGGTTCCTAGGCACACTTATGAGGTCTCACAAGGCATCAACCATGCCAAGTTCAAAATTTACGGTGCCGAGAAACCCTAGACTAGATCGTTGGCTAGAAATCTAGGCGAAAAAGAAACTAATAAACTACTTTACTAAGAGTAAACGGAAATACAACCTTTGTAGATCCGGTTCTCCACCTCCATGGCTCCGCGATGAAGTCTCCCCGCTGTCCAAATCAAATTCCGGGCTCTAGCGTCGGCTTCATCGGAGAAATGGGCGGGCAAGGTCGTCGGCTTCACGCCGAAGATGATTTACGTCTAGGCATCGCAAGATCAAGCTCCCACTTCACCAAGTCATGAAACTTATGAAGAAAACACCCTATACTTCTTGGCAAGAGGTAGAGGATGAAGAAATAGGAGGTGGGTTCACTTTAGAATTGGATTTCTCACTCAATTACTCAAGTTGCCATTGATGGAGGCAAGCTTCTTCTTGTGAAGAAGAAGAAGAAGAAGAAGATGAATATGTTATGATAAGAATAATTAAAATAGAAAAGAAAATCAATTCTTATCATAAGCCAACCATGGTCAAGTGTAGAGAATAGACTAGGGTTAAGTGGAATGGTTAGGGTTAAGCATGAGACAAATATGGTCACTTAGTCAAAGCTTCATGAAGCTTCAACTAGCATCCAAAGAAAGCCACCATTCATTTATTTTGCAAAATAAATAAACAAAATAAATAAATGATAAAGAAAAAGAAAACCCTAACCATTACACAACCATGGTTTAAACTTTACACAAACTCAAGTTAGCTTGTATCATCAATCATGACACAAACTTGTGTACAAAAGTATATCACATATACAATGTGCACAATCCAAGTGAGAAAATCCATTTAAAGTGAACCAATACAAGTTAATGCAAAGTAATATATCAAATATATAATTATACATTAAATCATTAAATCAACACTTGATTCAATGATCCGGTCATGTCGCACATAACCGACTAGTATCCAATGTATCGTCTTATCGAATCAATCTCCGATTCGATAACTAGGTTATATCGCATACAACCAATCGAAACATTCATCGCGAGAATAGAATATGGTATCACATACACGCATTATTCTCGGTCCCGCACATATCTCATATGCGCTCCTATTTCGTTTCGCTTGAGCCAGGAAACCTCTGTGTAGGACTCTAAAGACTCGTCAATACGCCGGCAGCAGGTGATGATCATATCAAACACCCACAAGCCGCAAGCGGTCTGCTAAACGTAACGGCCACCCGGGTATTGAGCGATCAGAAGATCGACGAGCAAGCCCGCTCACACTCCTGTGAATCCAACCAGTAACACTTACCGTACAGTCCGGTCTGATCGTCCGATATGTCGCATATCTCGCCTAGGGGTGGTAAACGTCAGACCCCAATAGCTTGATAAGTCGTGTCGATATGAGGTCTATAACAATTCGAGAAACTACTGGTAACACTTACCAGTAAATCTCAGCAACCCTGGCCAGGGATTTCCGGTTATAGCCAATCGAACAGAGCGCAACATCAACTCCCTATACCGGGAAAGACGAATCCCCTCCTATCGCTCATTGCCTCCATGTGATTCGGGACTGTACCCAAAAACCACCGTTTTGCATGCCCTCTTGGACGTGGTAAGATGGAAATCAAAGCACAGTGGGAAGCACACACGACTCTATGATGATCTCGGGTCAACAGACTACTCTGTACCAGTGTCACCAGAGAACTGCCATCTGACGTAAGGTATAAGACCATCTAGGATTTCTCGGCGAGTCCGTCCAGTGTATCCAGTTTCCACTGAGCACCCGTATATCATCTCTGATGTCAAACACCAATGGATATGGGATCATCCATCGCCCATCTGTATGGGTCGAGAAGGTATACGCTAGTCTACTCTGGTATATCGATGCCCCGTCTCGATACACCCACGACTAGGGACTTTGAAGGATGTACTTATAGACTACCATGTCCCCACTAGTATGATCTGCATCATAGTCCAGATAGTCAAGTACACATCCTAAGGGCTTTACCAACATGTAACAGAGAGACAATCAGTGTGCACGTTAAGGTAAAGAGTAACCAGATAGCATACTATCATGTCGAGCAAGAAAGTCCTCCCTATATATGTCCCAGCATCCACTACAATATACATCCAATGTACAATAATGGCCTCTAGGGCATACATATAACTAACAATCTCCCACTTGCACTAGGGCCATCTGATAGCAGTGGTTGTAGTATCTCATACTCAACCATCCCATAAAAATCTCTCTCTGGGAACATGCCTTTGTGAGTGGATCCGCTGTGTTTGTCTTCTGAGTCTACTCTCCTAACCTCGATCCCCTGGAGATCAACCATCTCCATGATCAGGTGATACTGCCTTAGAATATGTCTGGATCACTGATGGGACCGGCGTTCCTTGGCATAAGCCACAACTCCACTGTCACACAATGGGAGGAACGTAGTTCATCTCATGAACCAATATACACCCAAACAGCCTCTTCGGTATCATTTTAAGTAGCGATATATCCAGCCTTTATCGTCTAGTATGCCTCGGTATCTAGTTTGGAACTCTTCCAACATACCGTCCCTTTACTGAGGGTAAAGACAATGCCTGCGACTGACATTCAGTCGTCATTATCACCCTGGAACCCTTCCAGTGATTCTCCCCAGGATCGATTGATACCATCTCACTACAGTTAGTGAGTGTTCTAACATCCATTTAGATCTATCTCATAGATCCAAAACCCAGGATTTAGGAGGTATAACTTTGATCCTATATGGAGAATTATTGTGATAAGCGGAGATTGATCGAGCGTAGCATAGGAAACTCTTTCCCTATCAAGAGTATGTCATCCACGTACTCTACGAGGATCATCACCATACTCCCTACTACCTTTTTGTATATACAAGGTTCATCTACCATTTTGATGATGTCAAACTCTTTGACTACTTCATCAATACAGACGTTCCAACTCCGTGATGCCTGCTTTATCCTATAAAGCATCTTGTACACGTTTCCGCTGCTCCCACTGTTTACGAAGCCCTCTGGCTGTGTACTTATAGACGTTCTCTTCTAAAACATCATTTAGAAAAGCAGTCATGGCACCCAACTGCCAAATATCGTAGTCATGGTACGTAGCCGTGGCAAGTAGGATCTGGATGGACTTAAGCATAGCTACTTGAAAAGGTTTCATCATTATCCATGCCTGGTTGATGACGAAAACCTTCAACAAGTCTAGATTTGAAAGTCTCAACTTTTCCATCTACACCAAGTAATCTTCTCAAGATTTACTTGCTCCTGATGGGGATTTAACCCTTCAGATATAGCAACCAAAGTCCATACTTTGTTGGTGTACATGGATTCCATCTCAGATCACTAAGCATCCAGCCATTCTTACAGAGTCCCTACTCTCGATGGCCTGCTCGAAACTAGTTGGGTCATCATCTCATGATGCTATCCTCGCTCCCACTGTCATAGAGAAACCGAAGTATCTCTCAGGCGGGTGAGGAACCTTACTAGATCGGCGGAGAGGCTGAGATTCGTTGGAATCTACTGAATCCTTTTGGTTCTATCAAATCATCAGCTGCAGTTTGTATAGCTGGAACCTTTCCAGCTGTACATAACAGACCTTGTCTCGAGCCTGTCCGGATTATGCTTTTAGACATAGCCCGGACAACCCCAAATCTTAACTAACTTAAGATATGGGCTCTTCCCTTTCCATATCACATATGAAGTGGTAGGCAACTGATTTGATCTGAACCCTTTTCAATAGGTATGCAACTTCATAAGTGCATAACTCCCAAAAGGAAAAAGGTAACTCAGCAGTACTCATCATAGAGCACACCATATCAAATAGGGTGTATCTGCTCCGCCCTGATATACCATCGTGCTATAGTGTATACGGAGGAGTAATGCTGAGAGAGAATCTCATTCTCCTTTAGAATAGTCCAGGAATTCCGTGCTCAAGTATTCTCCTCCTTGATCTCATCATAGGACATAATACTTATACCCGTATTTTGGTTCTCTACTTCTAAATCATATTCTGTGAATATCTCAAAAGGTTCGGACTTGTGTTTCAACATGAACATATGTCTGAATCTAAAGAGATCATCAGAGAATGTAATGAAGTACAAAGAATCGGTCTTGGCAGGTGTAGACAGGGGACCTTACATACATCAACATGTATCATCCCAAGAGTTCACTAACTCTTTCTCTGTTTCTAGTAAACGGAGCTATGGTCATCTTATCTCTGTGACATGATTGGCAAGTTTCACAAGATGTAGATTCAAACTGATTTAAATATGCATTTTCATGTAACTTCAGCCAGTCGGATCGCATTGATATGACCTAGTCTACAATGCCTCAAGAAGGATTCGTTCATTTCTGAACTCTTCCTCTTGTGTGTGTTCCGTATACTAAGAACTGTAGTTTGATTTAGAACATCAATGTTTTTAGATAACGTGCCTGAACCGATCAACTTTTGATATAGGAAATGTTCAAAACATTATCCAACAATACAAAATTTTATCGTTTCTTTACTAACAAAGAGACAGATATGATTTTGTATATCAGGTTCGGTATCTAATAACATTCGTTCAGAATCAATGTATTTGGAATACAGGGTGACAATGACCAACAGACTTGGCTGCAACACTTGCCCCGTTTTCTGCCTCATGAAACTTATCACCCGTTCTCAGTTTTCTACCTTTCTGTAGCCCTATGTAACAGATTACATATCTGGGATCCTGATCTGGTATCACATACCCAGGACGTAAAGGATACTGAGAAACAGTTCTCTGTAATGAACACACCCGAAGATGATGCATCAGCATGCACTCTCTTCGTTTGGGCGGCATGGGAATTCTGGTAATCCCCAAATTCCTGCTCTGTCTTATAACAATTATAAGTTGGAGCGGGACCAACGTTCCCCAGCTCAGTATAACAAGCGGGTTCGGTCAATATCCGTATTATTATCTTGATTAAGGCGTGATATGGTCGCTACCTGGAGAGAGAGAGAAGAAAACACTCAGCGTATGCTCTTGCAAGATCAGATTGGTTATTATTTTATCTAATCAGGATGGCTCCCACTGCTTTTTATCAAATCTTCCTTCAAACCCTAAAAGGAAAGACTAGCCGGGATTAATAACACGCTACAGGTTCGCCAATCTTTCAGCCAGGCCAGTGTCGGTACTTTGAGGGAGGTCCCCCGTGCTTTCGCACGAACCTAATTACAGTAAACCTCGTTTTCCCAGAGGCGTAACCCCGTTGACACCTTTCTAGACACCTACTTGATCGGCTAATTGTAATGTGTAAAACTCTCCCAGGAGTAACTCTTACTCGCAGCGGGTATCGGGATCCAACTATCTCATAGAAGGTATGCAATCTCATTGCAAATTTCAACACTTGAAATTCCCGATAATATTTTGCCCCTAGCGTCCTATGACCTTGACAGAGGTCAACAAACCATAGGCTGCTAGTCAAGTTCAACCCGTCATTTCCTGATTGAAGTAAACCCACCCGCACTACCCTTGACAGAGGTCAACAAGGTCGCACGACTACCCTAAATCAATCACATCATATGCTTATACAGATAAGCACTAATCAGCTACCGCACACTACACCTTGACAGAGGTCAACAAACGCAGCACGAATACTAACCAGTACATATCTGAAATGACGGAGGGCTACGACAGGTTTTTCTGAAAATCTATTGCGTAATGAACTTGATATCGTTGTAGAATCAAATGATTTTAAAATGGAGTGTTTTTGAGGCTTTTCTAGTTTTGCTAAAGGAGTCACTCCCGGTGAAGGGATCGTCGGTCCTTTCCTCGTCGAATGAGGTGCGGGATATATTATATATATCACTGAGCAAAGCAAAACTCTTAAAAGCAATCAGAAGACAAACCGAGTGTGTAGCATCTGCCAGTTATTGCTAAAGGAGTAACTCCCGGTAAAGGGATCTCGGTCCTTTCCTCATCGAATAAGGTGCAGGATATATCATATATACCGCTGTGCAAAGCAAGAACTATAGCTACCTGTTTTATTTTTGAAATTCAATTCTACAACATCTTTAGGTTTCTTTTCTTTCATTAATCACATTAATGAAGTCCCATCATTTAAGTACCTAAACATCACAGATAAATACGACGTACACTTATGCCATCTGCATTCGCCTCGATGTCCCCTCGTGCACCGTTAGGTTAGGTAACTAACGACAGAGCAGGGCAGGGCTAGCACGGGTGTAAAACATAAGTAACGCCTATATAATATATCATATATACTATATACTGTATTTATCACAGAACGTCACATGATCACATCACAGATATCGCAGCAGAAGAATCATATGAAATATTGGATATACTAGGACGTCCGTGTTTTCAATACGAGCCAGTATAAAACACGGATTCCACGGTCACGATGAATAGACAAACCCACACCCCTAGACCCCTACGAGAGCGGCAAGCAACCCTACCAATTCTAGAGTTAGGAGACCCGGACTCGACTCCTCGAGTTGGTCTCCCACTGGACTCCAGAACCCGGTTACTTGTGTTCCCCTCTTTGGGTCTATCCTAGTGCAGAAAAGTAAATAATATACAAAAGGTGACATCTTCCGCAACCTGGAAGTGCCCCAATAAAAGAATATTACATACATGCTTTTACATGAAAGAAAATGAAAAACACTCATCTCACATAAAAAACCCCGGCTATTCAAACACGACGATCCAATATAACATATCCAGCAACACATAACATCACATGTCATCAACGTAAGTAAATATGCACATCCCAATTGTCGTTGACATATAGCAACGAAAACGGCGATATCATATATTACACTTACGGTCACAGAAAAGAAAGTGTAAAACTACAACAGTTGGAATCCGCAATCTCTTTAGACATCGCATGCCTAATCAAATGAATTCCTTAGACATCGCATGCCTAACAATTATAAGCCCCGCATTTTAGTCTCAAAATCGAAAACACTTTCCAATACCAAGTCGGGTAATTCAACAAGATTCCCGACATCCTGATCGAATGCTCGTCGCAAACTTCAGTAGACGGCTGCACCCCCGATACCGTCGACGAAGTGCACCAAGGCGGAACACCGCTACCGCAAGCACCCGAATGGATGCTTTCAGCGACGGGGTTCTCCTACAGTCACTTGGTCGGGGCTATGGAGCGAGGCTGTCTATTAAGTTTACCCGGCGAGTATCCGCGTACGCTACGTGATTGCGACGGACTTTTGATCACATCAAAATTCCGTGGCAACCGATCAAGTGAGACTAAAGTGCTATGTTTATAACATTCATTCAGTTATCTCATAACTACTTGTGGATTCCAAGTATTGTATCACATTCCGAATAAGATAGAAAATGTTAAACTTTCCGATCGAACAATCGAACACCCAAGTTTTCCCGAAACAGCTCAACTCATGAAATAAGTCTAACAACATTCAGTTCGTGCCTCAGTACCAACGGTCCAGCCGTAGAAGGGTCAAGCCAACGCCTCACATGTGGCACGCCGTACTGCCCCAAACCCGAAGGTTCAAAGGGCAGTTCAAGTCGGTCACATAATCGAGTTAAGGTTTGTTGTCTTCTAGAGGGTCCATCGAGTTACTTGCACTACTTAGAATGTCTTTAAACCACGGAAAAATCCAACACTTGGAAATTTCCCGACAGGGGAAAAATTGGGTATTTATATCCGGTCGAACTTTTTAACATATTCAAAAATTATCCGGAAACCACATAGACAAAATCTGATAATCCGATCGAATCTACGAACCCCCAATACACCCCAGAAAATTCAACTCATGAATAAATTTTAAAAATTCCCATAAAATACAGCACATCCAGAAACTAATTACTGTGCGAACCAAGTGAATTGATTCAGCACTTTGGCCGCGGAACCGCCGCACAAGGCAGGGTGGGGCCGCGGTTCCACGGCTCTTCTGTCGAATCAATGTCACGTGCTTCACAGTACTTCATAATATTCCCTGCTGAATTTTTTAGCAATTTTTAATTCACAAAAATCCAAATTTTCAGAAAATTTCCAGAGAGCATTTTAGATTAGGGTTTCGATGTTCGTTCGGATTTCAAACGTCGTCTACACTTCGCCTAAGGCTCTAGCTAGGCTCTGATACCACTGTAGGGTTCCTAGGCATACTTATGAGGTCTCACAAGGCATCAACCATTCCAATTTCAAAATTTACGGTGCCGAGAAACCCTAAACTAGATCGTTGGCTAGAAATCTAGGCGAAAAAGAAACTAGTAAACTACTTTACTAAGAGTAAACGGAAATACAACCTTTGTAGATCCGGTTCTCCACCTCCATGGCTCCGCGATGAAGTCTCCTCGCTGTCCAAATCAAATTCCGGGCTCTAGCGTCGGCTTCATCGGAGAAATGGGCGGGCAAGGTCGTCGGCTTCGCGCCGAAGATGATCTACGTCGAGGCATCGCAAGATCAAGCTCCCACTTCACCAAGTCATGAAACTTGTGAAGAAAACACCCTATACTTCTTGGCAAGAGGTAGATGATGAATAAATAGGAGGTGGGTTCACTTTAGAATTGGATTTCTCACTCAATTACTCAAGTTGCCATTGATGGAGGCAAGCTTCTTCTTGTGAAGAAGAAGAAGAAGAAGATGAATATGTTATGATAAGAATAATTAAAATAGAAAAGAAAATCAATTCTTATCATAAGCCAACCATGGTCAAGTGTAGAGAATAGACTAGGGTTAAGTGGAATGGTTAGGGTTAAGCATGAGACAAATATGGTCACTTAGTCAAAGCTTCATGAAGCTTCAACTAGCATCCAAAGAAAGCCACCATTCATTTATTTTGCAAAATAAATAAACAAAATAAATAAATGATAAAGAAAAAGAAAACCCTAACCATTACACAACCATGGTTTAAACTTTACACAAACTCAAGTTAGCTTGTATCATCAAACATGACACAAACTTGTGTACAAAAGTATATCACATATACAATGTGCACAATCCAAGTGAGAAAATCCATTTAAAGTGAACCAATACTAGTTAATGCAAAGTAATATATCAAATATATAATTATACATTAAATCATTAAATCAACACTTGATTCAATGATCCGGTTATGTCGCACATAACCGACTAGTATCCAATGTATCGTCTTATCGAATCAATCTCCGATTCGATAACTAGGTTATATCGCATACAACCAATCGAAACATTCATCGCGAGAATAGAATACGGTATCACATACACGCATTATTCTCGGTCCCGCACATATCTCATATGCGCTCCTATTTCGTTTCTCTTGAGCCAGGAAACCTCTGTGTAGGACTCTAAAGACTCGTCAATACGCCGGCAGCAGGTGATGATCATATCAAACACCCACAAGCCGCAAGCGGTCTGCTAAACGTAACGGCCACCCGGGTATTGAGCGATCAGAAGATCGACGAGCAAGCCCGCTCACACTCCTGTGAATCCAACCAGTAACACTTACCGTACAGTCCGGTCTGATCGTCCGATATGTCGCATATCTCGCCTAGGGGTGGTAAACGTCAGACCCCAATAGCTTGAAAAGTCGTGTCGATATGAGGTCTATAACAATTCGAGAAACTACTGGTAACACTTACCAGTAAATCTCAGCAATACTGGCCAGGGATTTCCGGTTATAGCCAATCGAACACAGCGCAACATCAACTCCCTATACCGGGAGAGACGAATCCCCTCCTATCGCTCATTGCCTCCATGTGATTCGGGACAGTACCTTAAAACCACCGTTTTGCACGCCCTCTTGGACGTGGTAAGATGGAAATCAAAGCACAGTGGGAACCACACAAGACTCTATGACGATCTCGGGTCAACAGACTACTCTGTACCAGTGTCACCAGAGAACTGCCATCTGACGTAAGGTATAATACCATCTGGGAGTTCTCGGCGAGTCCGTCCAGTATACCCAGTCACTACTGAGTACCCGTATATCATCTCTGATGTCAAACACCAATGGATATGGGATCATCCATCGCCCATCTGTATGGGTCGAGAAGGTATACGCTAGTCTACTCTGGTATATCGATGCCCCGTCTCGATACACCCACGACTAGGGACTTTGAAGGATGTACTTATAGACTACCATGTCCCCACTAGTATGATCTGCATCATAGTCCAGATAGTTAAGTACACATCCTAAGGGCTTTACCAACATGTAACAGAGAGACAATCAGTGTGCACGTTAAGGTAAAGAGTAACCAGATAGCATACTATCATGTCGAGCAAGAAAGTCCTCCCTATATATGTCCCAGCATCCACTACAATATACATCCAATGTACAGTAATGGCCTCTAGGGCATACATATAACTAACATCGATGCCCTATCTCGATAATCCTACGACCAGGGACCTGTATAGGATGTTGCTTATAGACTACCCAGCCCCCACTAGTGTGACTGTCATCACAACGCTGGTAATCAAGCAAAGATCTTACGGGCTCTACTAATATGTATAAGCGATACGTTACAAGAAACATATGCACATATTAAAGTAGACACAAACCAAGTAGCATACTACTATTTTTAGCAAGACTGTCAATACAACTGTGAATATCCTAAGCTTCCATTAAGTAATATACAAACTAGTATGATACAGTAATGGCATCTAGGGCATAAACACTAACAATCTCCTACTTGCACTAGGGCCATGTACTGGCATATCGCAGACCTATCATCTCGAATAGCCTCTCGAACTGTGTCTGAGGAATAGCCTCTGTGAATGGATCAACAGTGTTATTCTCCGTATCTACTCCCTTTACCTCGATCTCCCGGCGATCTACGATCTCCCTGATCAGGTGATACCGCCTTAAGATGTGTCTGGACTTCTGATGGGACCTGGGTTCCTTCGCTAAAGCTATAGCGCCGTTGTTGTCGCAATACAGAGGTATTGGATTAACACTGGTAGGAACCACCTGAAGTTTTGTGAGGAACTTCTTCATCCAGACAGCTTCTTTTGGGCCATCGCAAGCAGCCATGTACTCCGCTTCCATCGTTGAGTCAGCAACGGTCTCCTGCTTGGAACTCTTCCAACAGACTGCCCCTTCATTGAGGGTAAAGACATAACCCGATATGGACTTGGAGTCATCCTTGTCACTCTGGAAGCTGGAGTCGGCAAAGGCCTCGATCCGGAGGACTTTTCCGCCATACACCAAGAACATCTCCTTAGTCCTCCTCAGGTACTTGAGAATGTTCTTTACTGCTATCCAGTGCTTCTCCCCTGAGTTTTCCTAATACCGGCTTACAACGCTTAATGCGTATGCTACATCTGGTCTGGTACATAACATCGCATACATTATAGAGCCTACCGCAGAAGCGTAGGGTATAATCGACATGCGATCCCTTTCCAAATCAGTCTTGGGAGACATCTCTTTGGAGAGGGTGATTCCGTGACAAGCCGGTAGGTTACCACGCTTAGAATCTTCCATACTGAATCTGTTCAATATGGTGTCTATGTACCTAGACTGCGAAAGTCCCAACATCCTCTTTGATCTATCACGATAGATCTGGATCCCCAGAATGTAGATGGCATCACCCAGGTCCTTCATGGAGAACTTCTGTGACAAGAATCTTTTGACAGACTGTAGCATAGGAATATCACTTCCTATTAGGAGAATGTCATCCATGTACAAGACGAGGAATACAACAACACTCCCTACAATCTTACTGTATATGCATGGTTCATCTGGATTTTTGATAAAGTCGAATTCGTTGACAGTATCATCAAAACAGATGTTTCAACTCCGCGATGCCTGCTTTAGTCCATAAATGGACTTAAGCAACTTGCACACTTTACCGCTGCTCCCACTCTGAATGAATCCCTCTGGCTGATCCATATAGACGCACTCTTCCAAATTTCCATTTAGAAAGGCCGTCTTTACGTCCATCTGCCAGATCTCATAATCGTGGAAGGCGGCAATGGAAAGAAGGACCCGAATGGATTTGAGCATAGCCACTGGAGAAAAGGTTTCGTCATAGTCCAAGCCAGGTCTTTGACGAAAACCCTTTGCAACAAGTCTAGCCTTATAGGTTTCTACCTGTCCATCTACACCAATCTTCTTTCTGAAGATCCACCTGCATCCTACGGGTTTTACCCCATCTGGAGCAATGTCCAAAGTCCATACTTTGTTCGTGTACATGGACTCCATTTCGGTCCGCATTGCATCCAGCCATTTTACCGAGCCGCCGCTCTGAATGGCTTGCTGGAAGCTAGTAGGGTCATCATTATCAATGATGCAATCTTCTCGATCCCCGTCTATGAGAAAACCGTAGTATCTCTCGGGTGGATAAGACTGCCTACTACTTCTGCGGATAGGCACTGGTATGTCCCTTTCTTCTGAAACTTCTTGTTCTACCAAACTTTCAGTAACAGCTTGTGGTTCTGGATTTTCTTCCAGTTCTATTGCGCTCCCACTCTTCTGATTTTCTAAAAATTCAGCTTCTAAGAAGTGGGCATGATGAGAAACAAAAACCTTTTGTTCCTCTGCGTAATAGAAATAATATCCCTTGGAGTTCTTTGGATATCCCACAAACTTACACTGTACTGAGCGTGCCTCGAGCTTGTCCGGATGCTACTTTTTTACAAAAGCTAGACATCCCCATGTCCTAAAGTGTTTAAGACAGGGTTTCTTCCCACTCCACATCTAATATGGTGTGGTAGGCACAGTCTTGGTTGGAACCTGGTTCAAAAGATATGCAGCTGATTCTAGTGCATAACCCCAGAAAGATCGCGGTAACTCAGCCTTACTCATCATGGAACGAACCATATCCAATACGGTTCGATTCCTCCTTTCCGATACACCATCGTGTTGTGGTGTGTATGGAGGAGTAAGCTGAGAGAGAATTCCATTCTCTTTTAAGTATCTTAGGAACTCGGCACTTAAGTATTCACCACCTCGATCAGATCTCAGTGTCTTGATACTTTTGCCTGTCTGTTTTTACACTTCATTCTTGTATTCTCGGAATTTCTCAAAGGCTTCGGATTTATGCTTCATTAAGAAGATATAGCCATACCTAGAGAAATCATCCGTAAAAGCAATGAAGTAGGAATAACCACCTCGCGCATGTGTAGACATTGGACCGCACACGTCACTGTGTATGAGTCCCAAGAGCTCGGTCGCTCTTACTCCGTGTTCAGTAAACGGAGTCTTTGTCATCTTTCCCATGAGACAAGATTCACAAGTAGCATAAGATTGATATTCGAACGGATTCAAATATCATTCTCTATGTAACTTAGTTAATCGTGTTTCATTGATGTGACCTAGTCTACAATGCCATAAGAAAGCCTGATTTATTTCCGGAGACTTTCTTTTAAGTGTATTCTGGACATTGAAAACTTGAGCTTGACTCAATACGTATATACCGTCATCTAATGTACCGGACACAATCAGAACTTGATTTAGGTGGATGTGAACTACATCGCTTATGAATGTAAAATCATATCCCTCTCTGGAAAGTGAGGACACTGATATGATATTACAAGTCAAACTAGGTACATACAAATAGTTATGTAGAATCAATATCTGCCCACTTGTCAAACCTAGGCGATATTCTCCCACGGATTCAGCGTCCACGCTCATTCCGTTTGCAACTCTGAGAGACAAATCACCTACCCTTATAACTTTACGGTTTCTCAAATCATGTAATGAATTACAGATATGAGATCCTGCTCCGGTATCTAGTACCCAGGAAGTAGAGTTAATTGATAGACAGTTCTCAATTACAAACACACTTGAGGCCGAAGCCACAACATGCTTCGTATCCTGTCTTCTGGCTTCCAAAGCCCTGCAATCCTTCTGCCAATGCCCAATCCCATAGCAATAGGAACATCCCTTTTTAGCTACACCAAGTCCCGAAACTTTTGCTCTTCCCTTTCCTCCTACTTTACTGACACCGTATATCGGCTTTGTAGAGGTCTTCTTCTTTTCACCCTTTGCTTTCGCCCTGGATGTAGAAGAAGAAGGTCCCCCATTAAGCAGAGCATGTGTCTCCCTGGTTTCTTTCAGGGTATAAGTAGAGGGTAGGGACTGTGGAAACAAGTCAGCATATGACCCGTTTCCCAACTTAGTGTCCAGGTTCGTGAGCTCATTAACATAGCTAGTCATCGTAAGGACGTCGTCCTTTACAGATGACCCGACAGCCAACCTCGCTTGAAGCAATTCGTTCGAGGTCTCATATCTCGCGATATGAGATTGCTCTCCATATAAATCATTGTTATGGAGAAAGATGGAAACTGAGTCCATCTTCTCGTGCTGCTTCTGGTATATACTATCAACTGAAGCCAACACGCTTGGCATTCGCATTATCCTTTTCCTTTGTCTGACGGATATCTATATCCACGACGGTGGAAACTGGACCTGGGACGGCGGGATCTTGAGTAGTAATAAGGTGGTCCAGCTTGTCATAGGCAATAGACATCTGGACAGACCTTTGCCAGTCATATAAGTCAGATTCAGTTAACTTTTTATCTAGATGTAACCTAGTCATGGTCACAAGGTCGCTGCAATGAGAGAGAGAGAAGAAAACACTTTAGCATGATGCTCTTGCAAGTTTAGATTGGTTTTTAATTTATCTAAACTGGATGGCTCCCACTGTTTCTCGAATCCTTTCTCAAACCATAAAAGAAGAATTAGCCAGGAATGATCTCACCGTACAGTACATGCTTAACCGTTTAGCCAGGCCGGTGTCGGTACTTCGAGGGAGGTTTTCCAACGCTTTCGCGAAGTTCCTTAATTAAATAACCTCTTTTCTCTTGGGGCGTAGCCCCGCTGACACCTTTCTTGACACCTACTTGGTTTATAGCATTGATCGTTAAGTGACAAATCTCCTGATAAGTAGCATATACTCGTAGTAGGATCGGGATCCAAATATCATCGTGTGATAATGTTGAAGGAATCCTACCAACATTCATCAAACTCCAAATGGTATGCTACACTAGCAAGTTTCAGTTTCTTTAGAAACTCCCGATATGGATTTTTGCCCCATGTTCTTACGACCTTGACTAAGGGCCAACAAATCATAAGTCACATGTCAAGTTCTACCCATCATTATCTTGTTAATTTGAACCCAACCCGTATATACTATTGACTAAGGGCCAAACAAAGTAATACGACTGTCCCAAACCAATTCATCTATCTATGCATCAAATGAATACCCCAGCAGCTATCAATCACTATGTCTTGACTAAGGGCCAAACAAACATAGCTTGAATACTACTGACCATCCATAAGAAATGACGGAGGGCTACGACTGGTTTTGGCGAAACCGTGAACGTAGTGAACTTGATATAATCGAAGGAACCTGATAGCTTTTTAAAAGGAGTGGTTAAAGCTCCGCAATTAAAAAATTCTGCTATTTTAAAATAACCGAGTGGTTTGTTTTAAATTTGTTCCAACGATTCAACTTTGGTTTTTTTCTTTGCATTAATATAATGCGTCCCATCAATTAACCTATCATTGCAGAAAACAACGAAAATACAACGTCCTCTTATGCCATCCGCATTCGCCACTGGGTCCCGTCATCACCCGTTAGGTTACTTAACTAACGACAGAGCGGGGGCTGGGCTAGCGCGGGTGTAAAACATAAGTGACGTATAAATAGCTATCATATATAGATATTGTACATTCGTCTGACGCAATAATAGGCATTCCAGATCACAGATGAACATATTGGATTTTCTACGAATCCGCATTCTTTTGAGCCTGCAAAGAAAGACGGATTACACAGTAGTGATGAACAACTATTACCCCATCCTAGACCCCTACGGGTACGGCAAACTACCCGCTAAGTACCCGAAGTGAAGCGGTCTCCCTCAACAACGTGAGTAGGCCACTAAACACTTCAAAGTACCCGGTAGTTTGTGCACCCCACCTTGGGTCTATCCTAGGAGCAAAAAATAGTAAATGAAATAATACAACGGTAGCTACAACCGCAACCTGGATGTGCCCCGCAAAAGAATATTACATCATATTACAATTTACATCGAATGAATGAATATAATAACCCATCTCAAACACCGACTAATCATCACAACGATCCAATCAAGTTCATATACACAAACAGTAAAAACCATTAAAGAAATGTGCAACTCCCTGCCAACCGACATACTAGCAGTTAGGGGAGGTTTACGAACACATTAAACATTACAGATAAAAACCCGATTAGCAAATAACTGGGAATATCGACAACCTTTTTCCGTGTCTACCCCAAATGCAAGCCAGCACAGAAGTAACCTGGACAGAAACAAAATATACAGGAAAACAAAACACCACAAAATAAGAATTACTGAGAAAATCCGAGTCAACTCGGAGTTGACTCGGCGGCTGATCCGCGGCCGAATGCACTCATCAGCCGCGGTTCCGCGGCCGTAACAGCGAGTAACCTCATCGTATTTTCCCAGTATTCTTAGAATCCCTTGAGGTGAATTTTCAGACCTATCAAATAATTTTTTAGACACGTTTAAAATTGACAGAAACTGAGGGGGTCCGGGGTTAAGTTTTCGTGTTTTTCCGACGATCGAAGTTCTAATTAGTTGCTAACAAGCTAGTAAAGGTTTAGTTGGCTCTAATACCACTGTAAGTCCATGTCATGCACCCCACGAGCTTGTGGGGAGGCGGAATATATGAAAAACAATTATCAAAGCTTCGTAACACGGACTTGAGCACACAGATCGTGTCTAAACCATTACTAGCAAACTACGATAGGTTTAACTACTCGGATTCGAAGTTATACCTCACGTTACTTGTCCTTCAGGTCTTCATCGCTGTCCTCCACTCCTCGTAGGCTCTGTGGAACGTCGGTACCTCAACGGCCTCCTCGAGTCAAAGACGATCTACCCGAGAGCTACTACTCCAAGCTTGACCTCTAACTTGAGGCAACTAGGTTTCTCAAAGTGCTAATCTAAGCAACCTAGGGGATATAGCGTAGGATTATGGATTAATAAGTCTTGCTAACCCTTGATCTCAACACATGAGAGGTTAGGGTTAGGGTTTGAAGAGAGAGAGAGCTTGAGGAGAGAGAAGGTGAGAATGAGAATCCATTTGGAATAATGATTCATATGTGAATATATGAAACATATCATATAATTAAATGAATAACAAATAATGATATATCATCATGTTTCATTAACTCACATAGTGATTCATCTCATGAGTCATTTAAACCATGAATGCAACATTAACTCCATGGATGAATCACACCATGACTCATTAAACCAATTAATGGAAATGCCACCTTAGCCTCCAACTCATCATACTTCTAGAAGCTTCTCGACAAATTACGAGAACGCCCCTTCTATCCGTGAAAACACGGAAATACTTTAGACTGTATAAATCCAATAATCTGATACTAGAATCTGGCTTAAACCAAAGCCCGCTAGTAAAAACTGTCCGAACATCGTACGTGCGTAAAAACACGTATACGTCCGAACCCTGTCGTAAAACCATACGACCTCTATATCGTTTCGCCCGAAGCAGGGAAGCTCTCTGTGTGGGACTCTAAAGACTCGACACTACGCTGGAAGTGGGTTTAACCACAGTCCGCAAGCGTCACTAGCTGTACGTAACGGTCCCCAGGTAGATGTCGATAAGAAGGACGATGAGGAACCCATCCGGACTCCTACTGAGCCTGATGTGACAATCTCCGTACAGTCCGGTCTGTTCTTCTAGGATTATCGCATATCGGGCCTAGGGGGCGGTAAACGTCAGACCCCTAATAGCGGTATAAGTTGTGTCGGAGTGAAGCCCATTACACCTTGAGAAACTACTGGAACCTACCAGTAAATCTCGCTTGCCCTAGCCAGGGACTTTGCATAATGGCTCTCCATACACAGCGCGATATCAACCCCCAATACCGGGAGAGATGAATCCTGTCTAACCGCCACTGCCTCCAAGTGCTTCGGGACTGCACCCAACTACTACCTGTTTGCACGACTCCTTTGAGCCGTGGTAGGGTAGTAATCTAAGTATAGTGGGAACACACCCGAGGCGAAGTAGCAGTATCAAGTCGATGGACTAAGCTGTACTCATGTCACCTGGGAACTGCTATCTGACGATGGGTATAAATCCAACCTGCAGTTCCCAGCGAGTCTTGTTCGGTGTACCCGTAACCTAACGAGCACCTGCATACTATCTCCAGTACGACGTACTGATGGCTGTAGGACAGACCATCTCCCTATGCTGGGATGAGAAGCGTATACACCAGTCTACTCCGAAGTATCGATGCCCTATCTGGATAATCCTACGACCAGGGACCTGTATAGGATGTTGCTTATAGACTACCCAGCCCCCACTAGTGTGACTGCCATCACAACGCTGGTAATCAAGCAAAGATCCTATGGGCTCTACTAATATGTACAAGCGATACGTTACAAGAAACATATGCACATATTAAAGTAGACACAAACCAAGTAACATACTACCATTTTTAGCAAGACTGTCAATACAACTGTGAATATCCCAAGCTTCCATTAAGTAATTTACAAACTAGTATGATACAGTAATGGCCTCTACGGCATAAACACTAGCATTTTGCAGGTAGTCCCTCTGGGCAGTTGCAGCAGGGCTTCTTCCTATCGTATCATCTTTTGCAGTTGATACCGCTACGGCTGACTGTGTGCAGTTTTTCTATAGGTGGGTTTTGCGGTTATCCGATGATGCTCATTGTATATTCGTTGTATCCGGTACTCTCCATATACTACTTCATGTGTTGACTTAGAGATGAGTTGTGAGGACGATATTGTATATTATTTTGTGACTTGGGTTGTCTTTTATGCTGTTGTCACTTCATATCGTCTTTTTCTTCTCTACGGCGTCATATATCTGTTGTGGTGTTGTTTTCCTCCTTTGGGCGTGGATTTGCTCCCGTTGGGGATGCTTTACTTATATTATTTGTTGTATCCGTTTTCGGGGCTAGTTTTTACAAAGGTGGTGCTGCCGAAATTTTTAATAAAGTAAATTTGGACTTTAAAGAATTTTTACTTGAGATTCCCAAAAGCTTTAAACAATATTCTTATCACTTACTAATTTTGATGGTTTAGATTGCTGGGTTTTCGGCTTACTGACATTGCGTTATGCCTGTAGACGTTACGTGGTTTAAGGGCCGTCACGTGCCAAATTTCGGGTTGTGACAATTGCACATATAGAGTTTGTGCATAAACTTCATTTCATATTATTACTTGTTGTGCTGAGACTTGTACCCATTGGACACTGCACAATTATTGACGGTTCATATTTCACGAGCACTAATTGTACGCCACACACTCCGTAGATAATTGCCATGACAAGCACAACCCATATACATACGTGATATTGTATTGGTTAGGAACAATTGAGACATTGATTCTTATTCCATTGCACATATGAAAGGTAGCATACCTGTATGTAAGTCCATGCTACCCTTCCCCGGTACTTACGGGGTTGCGGAATTGGTGTAAAACGATTTTTGCTAGGGTGGTAACATGGACTACAAATACGAATTTTTGTTAAACAACTAGCTAACAACCTAACTAGGAGTTGTTTAACTACTCGGTTAGGGGGTTATACTTTTCTTGAACTCCTTCGTCTTCAACTCTTGTGGTGTACGGACCGGCCTCCCCTCGTCGTCTTCTCGCGCCGAAGACGGATCCACCCGAAAGCTTTTACCTTTGGCTTCTTCTTCGAACTTTGAAGAAACTAGAACACTTGGCTTCCTAGGCCTTGTGAACTAGGATGAGTAGAGGATTGTTTTGGTGATTTTATCTCTAAGGCAATGAATCTCAACACATGAGAAGGGTTTGCCTTGAGCTAGAGAGAGCAAGAGGAAGAGGGAGAGCTTGAGCAAGTGATGGCAAGAGAGAGAAATGAAATGAGACAATGAGTGGACCTTTTGCCGTCCTTGCTCTCATAATCCAAAATCATCATAACAAGTAATGATAATTGAGTATATTGTAATGGTTATTATCATGACAAATGACACTATCATTTCTTGCATTAAATGCAAATGGTGAACAAAACAAGCAAGCATAAGTCAATGCAACCAAATGATGGCCATTGTCATGATGGTGGTCAACAAGTCCAACCTAATCAACCGGTCAACGAAAGTCAACAAGTCAATAAGGTCAACCTTTCAACCCTAACCATGTCACTATAATACTCAATTAATATTATTGTTAATCATATTTCGAATTCTCATTAGGGTTAAGCAAAAGTCAACAGTCAACAACCCTAATGAGAATCCTCTGCCTCTGTCTCTGTCAACTGTGCATACACACCCGTATCCACGTTCCGGGGAACACGAATACAAACGAGATAAAACTAATCCCAAAACGTATACTAGGATCTGGCTTAAACCAAAGCCCGCTAGTAATAACTGCCCGATCAGTAAACGTGCACAAGTTCGCGGATGTGACCGAACCCTGTCGCAAAACCATGCGACCTGTCGCAAAACCATGCGACCTCTACTCTTTTGCCTAAAGGAGAATAGCTCTCTGTGTGGGACTCTGAAGACTCGACACTACGCTGGCAGTGGGTTTAACCACAGACCACAAACGGCACTAGCTGTACGTAATGGCCCCCAGGTAGATGCCGATAAGAAGACGGACGAGGTGAAACCCATCTGAACTCCTACTTAGCCTGAATGTGACAATCTCCTTACAGTCCGGTCTGTTCGTCTGATACATTGCATGGTGGGCCTAGGGGGGCGGTAAATGTCTGTCCCCTAATAGCTGTACAATTCATGTCGGAGTGTAGCCCAGAACACCCTGAGATAACCCTGGTAACCTACCAGTATATCTCGCTTGCCCTGGCCAGGGACTACTTGTGTAATGGCTCTCTTAGACACAGCGCGATGTCAACCCCCAATACCGGGAGAGACGAATCCTGTCTAACCGTCACTGCCTCCAAGTGCTTCAGGACTGCACCCAACTACTACCTGTTTGCATGACTCCTTTGAGCCGTGGTAGGGTAGTAATTAAAGTACAGTGGGAACACACTCGAGGCGAAGTGACAGTGTCAAGTCAGCGGACTAAGCTATACTCATGTCACCTGGGAACTGATAACTGACGATAGGTATAGTACCAACCAATCAGTTCCCGACGAGTCCTGTCCAGTGTACTCGTAACCTAACGAGCACCCACATACTAACTCAAGTACGACGTACTGACGGTTGTGGGACAGACCGTCTCCCCTGCTGGGATGAGAAGCGCATACGCTAGTCTACTCCGGAGTATCGATGCCCTGTCTCGATAGTCCTACGACTAGGGACCTGTATAAGGATGTGCTTGTGGATTACCCAGCCCCCATGAGTGTGACTGCCATCACAACGCTGGTAATCAAGCAAAGATCCTAAGGGCTCTACTAATATGGATAAGCAATATGCTAAAAGAAACACATGCACATATTAAAGTAGAAACAAACCAAGTAGCATACTACCATTTTGAGCAAGATTGTCAATACAAGGTGAATATCCCAAGCTTCCATTAAGTAATATACAAACTAATATGATACAGTAATGGCCTCTAGGGCATATACACTAACAATCTCCCACTTGGACTAAGGCCATGTATTGGCGTATCGAAGACCTATCATCTCGATCAGCCGCTCGAACTGAGTTTGGGGCAAGGCCTTGGTGAATGGATCTGCAGTGTTATCTTCTGAAGCAACCCTCCGAACCTCGATGTACTGGCGATCCACGATCTCCCTGATCAGGTGATACCGCCTCAAGATGTGTCTGGATTTCTGATGGGACCTGGGTTCCTTCGCTAAAGCTATAGCCCCGTTGTTGTTGCAATACAAAGGTATTGGATCAACAATGGACGGAACTGTAGGGTTCCTAGGCACGCTAGTGAGGTCTCACAAGCCATCAACCATGGCAATTTCAAAAATTATGGTGCCTACAAACCCTAAACTACGGATCGATAACTAGATGTCTAGGCGAAACAAGCAAACTAGTTAACACTTAACTACAAGATACGGAAATACAACCTTTGTAGATCCGGTGCTCCACCTCCATAGCTCCGCAACGAGGTCCTCTCCGCTGTCCAAATCAAATCCGGGCTCTAGCGTCGGCTTCGTCGGAGAATGGGCAAGCTAGGTCGTCGATGTCCATGCCGAAGATGATCTACGTCGAGGCATCGCTAGATCATGCTCCACCTTCACCAAACCATGATGACTTGTGAAGGAAACACACTCTACTACTTGGCAAGAGGTAGAGGATGAAGAAATAGGAAGTGGGTAGACTTTAGAATTGGATTTCTCACTCATTTGCTCAATTCACCATTGATGAAGAAAGCTTTTTCTTCCTTGCTCATGAAGAAGAAGAAGAAAGAAATATATGATAAGTTTTTAGAAAAAGAAAAGAAAATCAATTCTTATCATAATTTTAACTAGATTTAAGTGTAGAGAATGAATCATGGTTAGTGGGAATGGTTAGGGTTAAGGATGAGATAAGAATGGTTGACTTGATCAAAGATTCATGAAGCTTCAACTAAACTCCAAAATTTGCCACCATTCTTTTCTCTTTTCTTTCATTCATTTATCAAAAATAAAAGGATAATTAAATAAGATAAATGAATAATAAATAATAAACCCTAACCATTTCATTAACCAAGGTTTAATCTTTACACTTGAACCCTAGCATGACATGTATCATCAAACATGATACAATCAAGTGCACAAAAGTATATCGCCTATACAATGCGCACATCCGAGTGAGAAAATCCATCTTAAAGTGAACCAATACTAGTTAACGCAAAGTAATATATCAAATATATAATTATACATTAAATCATTAAATCAACACTTGATTCAATGATTCGGTCATGTCGCACACAACCGACTAGTATACAATGTATCGGCTTATCGAATCAACGCTTGAATCGATAACTAGGTTATATCGCATACAACCATTCGATACATTCATCGCGAGAATGGAATACGGTATCACATACTCGCATTATTCTCGGTCCCGCACATATCTCATATGCGCTCCTATTTCGTTTCGCTTGAGCCAGGAAACCTCTGTGTAGGACTCTAAAGACTCGTCAATACGCCGGCAGCGGATGATGATCATATCAAACACCCACAAGCCGCAAGCGGTCTGCTAAACGTAACGGCCACCCGGGTATTGAGCGATCTGAAGATCGACGAGCAAGCCCGCTCACACTCCAGTGAATCCGACCAGTAACACTACCGTACAGTCCGGTCTGATCGTCTGATATGTCGCATATCTTGCCTAGGGGTGGTAAACGTCAGACCCCAATAGCTCAATAAGTCGTGTCGATATGAGGTCTATAACTGTTCGAGAAACTACAGGTAACACTTACCAGTAAATCTCAGCAACCCTGGCCAGGGATTTCCTGTTATAGCCAATCGAACACAGCGCAACATCAACTCCCTATACCGGGAGAGACGAATCCCCTCCTATCGCTCATTGCCTCCATGTGACTCGGGACTGTACCCAAAAACCACCGTTTTGCACGCCCTCTTGGACGTGGTAAGATGGAAATCAAAGCACAGTGGGAACCACACAAGACTCTATGACGATCTCGGGTCAACAGACTACTCTGTACCAGTGTCACCAGAGAACTACCATCTGACGTGAGGTATAATACCATCTGGGAGTTCTCGGCGAGTCCGTCCAGTGTACCCAGTCTCTACTGAGCACCCGTATATCATCTCTGATGTCAAACACCGATGGATATGGGATCATCCATCGCCCATCTGTATGGGTCGAGAAGGTACACGCTAGTCTACTCTGGTATATCGATGCCCCGTCTCGATACACCCACGACTAGGGACTTTGAAGGATGTACTTATGGACTACCATGTCCCCACTAGTATGATCCGCATCATAGTCCAGGTAGTCAAGTACAGATCCTAAGGGCTTTACCAACATGTAACAGAGAGACAAACAGTATACACGTTAAGGTAAAGTGTAACCAGATAGCATACTATCATGTCGAGCAAGAAAGTCCTCCCTATATATGTCCCAGCATCCACTACAATATACATCCTATGTACAGTATTGGCCTCTAGGGCATACATATAACTAACAATCTCCCACTTGCACTAGGGCCATCTGTAGCAGTGGTTTGAAGTATCTCATACTCAACCATCCCATGAAAGTATCTCTCTGGGAACAGGCCTTTGTGAGTGGATCCGCTGTGTTGTCCTCTGAATCTACTCTCCTAACCTCGATCACCCTGGGGATCAACCATCTCCATGATCAGGTGATACTGCCTTAGAATAAGTCTGGATCACTGATGGGACCGGCGTTCCTTGGCATAAGCCACAACTCCATTGTCTCACAATGGTAGGAACATAGTTCATCTCATGAACCAATATACACCCAAACAGCTTCTAGGGTAGCATCTTAAGTAGCGATGTATCCTGCCTTTATCGTCTAGTATGTCACGGTATCTAGCTTGGAACTCTTCCAACATACCGTCCCTTTACCGAGGGTAAAGACAATGCCTGCGACTGACATTCAGTCGTCCTTATCACCCTGGAACCCTTCCAGTGATTCTCCCCAGGATCGATTGATACCATCTCACTACAACTAGTGAGAATCCTAACATCCATTTAAATCTATCTTATAGATCCAAAATCCAGGATTTAGTAGGTATCTCATTGTTCCTATATGGAGAATCCTAGTGATAACCGGAGATTGATCGAGCGTAGCATAGGAAACTCCTTCCCCATCAAGAGTATGTCATCCACGTACTCTACGAGGATCGTCACCATACTCCCTACTACCTTTTTGTTTATACAAGGTTCATCTACCATTTTGATGATGTCAAACTCTTTGACTAATTCATCAAAAACAGATGTTCCAACTCCGCGATGCCTGCTTTATCATATAAAACATCTTGCACACGTTTCCGCTGCTCCCACTATCTACGAAGCCCTCTGGCTGTGTATTTATAGACGCACTCTTCTAAAACTTCATTTAGAAAAGCAGTCATGACACCCATCCACCAGATATCGTAGTCATGGTATGTAGCCGTGGTAAGTAGGATCTGGATGGACTTAAGCTTAGATCCTTAGAAAAAGTTTCATCATGATCCACACCTGGTCAATGATGCAAACCTTTAACAAGTCTAGCTTTGAAAGTCTTAACCTTTCCATGTACACCAAGTAATCTTCTCAAGATATACTTGCTCCTGATGGGGATTTAACCCTTCAGATATAGCAACCAAAGTCCATACTTTGTTGGCGTATAAGGATTCCATCTCAGATCGCTAAGCATCCAGCCATTCTTACAGAGTCCCACTCCTGATGGCCAGCTCGAAACTAGTTGGGTCATCATCTCATGATGCAATCCTCGCTCCCACTGTCATAGAGAAACTGAAGTATCTCTCAGGTGGGTGAGGAACCCTACTAGATCGGCGGAGAGGCTGAGGTTCGTTGGTATCTACTGAATACTTTGGTTCTATCAAATCATCAGCTGTAGTTTGTATAGCTGGAACCTTTCCAGTTCTACATTACAGTCCTTGCCTCGAGCCTGTCCGGATTTTGTTTTTAGACATAGGCCGGGCAACCCCAAATCTTAACTAACTTAAGATATGGGCTCTTCCCTTTCCATATCACATATGAAGTGGTAGGCAACTGATTTGATTCGAACCCTATTCAATAGGTATGCAGCTTCTCAAGCGCATATTTCCCAAAAAGGAAATAGGTAACTCAGTAGTACTCATCATAGAGCACACCTTATCACATAGGGTGTGATTGCTCCGCCCCGATATACCATCGTGCTATGGTGTATTCAGAGGAGTAATACTGAGAGAGAATCTCATTCTCCTTTAGAATAGTCCAGGATTTCCGTGCTCAAGTATTCTCCTCCTTGATCTCATCAAAGGACATAATACTTATACCCGTTTTGGTTCTCTACTTCTAACTTATATTCTGTGAATATCTAAAAAGGTTCGGACTCATGTTTCAACAGGAACATAGGTCTGAATCTTGAAAGATTATCAGAGAATATAATGAAGTATAAAGAACCGTTCTTGGCATGTGTAGACAGGAGACCTTACATACATCAACATGTATCATCCCAAGAGTTCACTAACTCTTTCTCTGTTTCCAGTAAACGGAGCTATGGTCATCTTATCTTTGTGACATGACTGGCGAGTTTCACAAGATGTAAATTCAAACTGATTTAAATATGCATCTTTATGTAACTCTAGCTAGTCGGGTCATATTGATCTGACCTAGTCTACAATGCCTCAAGAAGAATTCGTTCATTTCTGAACTCTTCCTCTTGTGTGTGTTTCGTATACTAAGAACTGTAGTTTGATTTAGAACATCAATGCTTTTAGATAACGTGCCTGAACCGATCAACTTTTGATATAGGAAATGTTCAAAACATTATCCATCAATACAAAATTATATCCTTTCTTTTCTAACAAAGAGAGTGATATGATTTGGTATATCAGGTTCGGTATCTAACAACATTCGTTCAGAATCAATGTATTTGTAATACAGGGTGACAGTGACCAACAGACTTGGCTGCAACTCTTGCCCCGTTTTCTGCCTCATGAAACTTATCACCCGTTCTCAGTTCTTTACCTTTCTGTAGCCCTATGTAACAGATTACACATCTGGGATCCTGATCTGGTATCATATACCTAGGACTTAAAGGATACTGAGAAACAGTTCTCTGTAATGAACATACCCGAAGATGATGCATCAGCATGCACTCTCTTCGTTTGGGCGGCACGGGAAATCTGGTATTCCCCAATTTCCTGCTCTGTCTTATAACAATTATAAGTTGGAGCGGGACCAACGTTCCCCAGCTCAGTATAACAAGCGGGTTCGGTCAATACATCCGTATTATTATCTTGATTAAGGCATGATATGGTCGCTACCAGGAGAGAGAGAGAAGAAAACACTCTGCGTGTGCTCTTGCAAGATCAGATTGGTTATTTATTTTATCTAATCAGGATGGCTCCCACTGCTTTTTATCAAATCTTCCTTCAAACCCTAAAAGGAAAGACTAGCCGGGATTAATTACACACTACAAGTTCGCCAATCTTTCAGCCAGGCCAGTGTCGGTACTTTGAGGGAGGTCCCCCGTGCTTTCGCACGAACCTAATTAATGTAAACCTCATTTTCCCAGAGGCGTAACCCCGTTGACACCTTTCTAGACACCTACTTGATCGGCTAATTGTAATGTATAAAACTCTCCCAGGAGTAACTCTTACTCGCAGCGGGTATCGGGATCCAACTATCTCATAGAAGGTATGCAATCTCATTGCAAATTTCAACACTTGAAATTCCCGATAATATTTTGCCCCTAGCAGCTATATGACCTTAACATAGTCAACAAATCATAAGTGCTAGTCAAGTTCAACCCGTCATTTCCCGATTGAATTAAACCCACCCGCACGACCCTTAACATAGTCAACAAAGTCGCACGACTACCCTAATCCAATCGCATCATATGCTTATGCAGATAAGCACTAATTAGCTACCGCACACTACGCCTTAACATAGTCAACAAACGTAGCACGAATACTAACTAGTACTTATCTGAAATGACGGAGGGCTACGACAGGTTTTTCTGAAAACCTATTGCGTAATGAACTTGATATCATTGTAGAATCAAATGATTTTTGAAATGGAGTGTTTTTGAGGCTTTTCTAGTTTTGCTAAAGGAGTCACTCCCGGTGAAGGGATCGTCGGTCCTTTCCTCGTCGAATGAGGTGCGGGATATATCGTATATATCACTGTGCAAAGCAAAAACTCTTAAAAGCAATCAAAAGACAAACCGAATTTGTAGCATCTGCCAGTTATTGCTAAAGGAGTCACTCCCGATGAAGGGATCTCGGTCCTTTCCTCATCGAATAAGGTGCAGGATATATCACATATACCGCTGTGCAAAGCATGAACTGTAGCTACCTGTTTTATTTTGAAATTCGATTCTACAACATCTTAGGTTTCTTTTATTTCATTAATCACATTAATGAAGTCCCATCATTTAAATACCTAAACATCACAGATAAATACGACGTACACTTATGCCATCCGCATTCGCCTCGATGTCCCTTCATGCACCGTTAGGTTAGGTAACTAACGGCAGAGCGGGGCAGGGCTAGCACGGGTGTAAAACATAAGTAACGTCTATATAATATATCATATATACTATATACTGTATTTATCACAGAACATCACATGATCACATCACAGATATCGCAGCAGAAGAATATCATATGAAATATTGGATATACTAGGACGTCCGTGTTTTCAATACGAGCCAGTATAAAACACGGATTCCACGGTCGCGATGAATAGCCAAACCCACACCCCTAGACCCCTACGAGAGCGGCAAGCAACCCTACCAATTCTAGAGTTAGGAGACCCGGACTCGACTCCTCGAGTTGGTCTCCCACTGGACCCCAGAACCCGGTTACTTGTGCTCCCCTCCTTGGGTCTATCCTAGTGCAGAAAAGTAAATAATATACAACGGGTGACGACTTCCGCAACCTGGAAGTGCCCCAATAAAAGAATATTACATACAAGTTTTTACATGAATGAAAATGAAAAACACTCATCTCACATAAAAACCCCCCCGGCTATTCAAACACGACGATCCAATATAACATATCCAGCAACACATAACATCACATGTCATCAACGTAAGTAAATATGCGCATCCCAATTGTCGTTGACATATAGCAACGAAACCGGCGACATCACATATTACACTTACGGTCACAGAAAAGAAAATGTAAAACTACAACAGTTGGAATCCGCAACCTCCTCAGACATCGCATGCCTGACCAAATGAAATACTTAGACATCGCATGCCTAACAATTGTAAACCCCGCATTTTAGTCTCATTATCGAAAACTCTTTTCAATATCAAGTCGGGCAATTCAACAGGATTCCCGACATTCTGATCGAATGCTCGTCGCAAACTTCAGTAGGCGGCCGCACCCCCGATACCGTCGACAAAGTGCACCAAGGCGGAACACCGCTGCCGCGAGCACCCGAACGGATGCTTTCGGCGACGGGGTTCTCCTACAGTCACTTGGTCGGGGCTATGGAGTGAGGCTGTCTATTAAGTTTACCCGGCAAGTATCCGCGTACGCTACGTGATTGCGACGGACTTTTGATCACATCAAAACTCCGTGGCAACCGATCAAGTGAGACTAAACTGCTACGTTTACAATATCCATTCCGTTATCTCATAACAATTTGTGAATTCCAATTATTGTATCACATTCCGGATAAATAGAAAATGCTAAACTTTTCGATCGAACAATCGAACACCCAAGTTTTCCCGATACAGATCAACACATGAAACAAGTCTAAAAACATTCAGTTCGTGCCTCAGTACCAACGGTCCAGCCGTAGAAGGGTCAAGCCAACGCCTCACATGTGGCACGCCGTACTGCCCCAAACCCGAAGGTTCAAAGGGTAGTTCAAGACGGTCACATAATCGAGTTAAGGTTTGTTGTCTTCCAGAGGGACCATCGTGTTACTTGCACTACTTAGAACGTGATTAAACTACGGAAATATCCAACACTTGGAAATTTCCCGACAGGGGAAAAATTGGGTATTTATATCCGGTCGAACTTTTTAACATATTCAAAAAATTATCCGGAATGACACATAGACAAAGTTTGACAATCCGATCGAATGTATGAACTCCCAATACAACCCAAAATACTCAAATCTTGATTTCAGATTAAAAATTCCCAGGAAAACCAGCACTGAAAAATAGGAGTTACTGTGCAAAATTCAATGGCAGATAAGACAAAAGTGCGGCGGAAGGGCCGCATTAGCACGCTAATGCCGCGGTTCCGCCGCACTTTAGAAAGATCATTAGGTAATTTTTGCATCGTAATTCTTATATTTTCCTGCTTGTTTTTCTGCATATTTTTAATTTTCAAAAAACCACATTTTACAAAACTGTCCAGAGAGCATTTTAAAGTCGGGGTTTCGGGTCGATCGGACTTCTAACTCCGTCTACGCATCGCCTAAGGCTCTAGCTAGGCTCTGATACCACTGTAGGGTTCCTGGGCACGCTAGTGAGGTCTCACAAGCCATCAACCATGGCAATTTCAAAAATTATGGTGCCTACAAACCCTAAACTACGGATCGATAACTAGATGTCTAGGCGAAACAAGCAAACTAGTTAACACTTAACTACAAGATACGGAAATACAACCTTTGTAGATCCGGTGCTCCACCTCCATAGCTCCGCAACGAGGTCCTCTCCGCTGTCCAAATCAAATCCGGGCTCTAGCGTCGGCTTCGTCGGAGAATGGGCAAGCTAGGTCGTCGATGTCCATGCCGAAGATGATCTACGTCGAGGCATCGCTAGATCAAGCTCCACCTTCACCAAACCATGATGAATTGTGAAGGAAACACACTCTACTACTTGGCAAGAGGTAGAGGATGAAGAAATAGGAAGTGGGTAGACTTTAGAATTGGATTTCTCACTCATTTGCTCAATTCACCATTGATGAAGAAAGCTTTTTCTTCCTTGCTCATGAAGAAGAAGAAGAAAGAAATATATGATAAGTTTTTAGAAAAAGAAAAGAAAATCAATTCTTATCATAATTTTAACTAGAGTTAAGTGTAGAGAATGAATCATGGTTAGTGGGAATGGTTAGGGTTAAGGATGAGATAAGAATGGTTGACTTGATCAAAGATTCATGAAGCTTCAACTAAACTCCAAAATTTGCCACCATTCTTTTCTCTTTTCTTTCATTCATTTATCAAAAATAAAAGGATAATTAAATAAGATAAATGAATAATAAATAATAAACCCTAACCATTTCATTAACCAAGGTTTAATCTTTACACTTGAACCCTAGCATGACATGTATCATCAAACATGATACAATCAAGTGCACAAAAGTATATCGCCTATACAATGCGCACATCCGAGTGAGAAAATCCATCTTAAAGTGAACCAATACTAGTTAACGCAAAGTAATATATCAAATATATAATTATACATTAAATCATTAAATCAACACTTGATTCAATGATTCGGTCATGTCGCACACAACCGACTAGTATACAATGTATCGGCTTATCGAATCAACGCTTGAATCGATAACTAGGTTATATCGCATACAACCATTCGATACATTCATCGCGAGAATGGAATACGGTATCATATACTCGCATTATTCTCGGTCCCGCACATATCTCATATGCGCTCCTATTTCGTTTCGCTTGAGCCAGGAAACCTCTGTGTAGGACTCTAAAGACTCGTCAATACGCCGGCAGCGGATGATGATCATATCAAACACCCACAAGCCGCAAGCGGTCTGCTAAACGTAACGGCCACCCGGGTATTGAGCGATCTGAAGATCGACGAGCAAGCCCGCTCACACTCCAGTGAATCCGACCAGTAACACTACCGTACAGTCCGGTCTGATCGTCTGATATGTCGCATATCTTGCCTAGGGGTGGTAAACGTCAGACCCCAATAGCTCAATAAGTCGTGTCGATATGAGGTCTATAACTGTTCGAGAAACTACAGGTAACACTTACCAGTAAATCTCAGCAACCCTGGCCAGGGATTTCCTGTTATAGCCAATCGAACACAGCGCAACATCAACTCCCTATACCGGGAGAGACGAATCCCCTCCTATCGCTCATTGCCTCCATGTGACTCGGAACTGTACCCAAAAACCACCGTTTTGCACGCCCTCTTGGACGTGGTAAGATGGAAATCAAAGCACAGTGGAAACCACACAAGACTCTATGACGATCTCGGGTCAACAGACTACTCTGTACCAGTGTCACCAGAGAACTGCCATCTGACGTGAGGTATAATACCATCTGGGAGTTCTCGGCGAGTCCGTCCAGTGTACCCAGTCTCTACTGAGCACCCGTATATCATCTCTGATGTCAAACACCGATGGATATGGGATCATCCATCGCCCATCTGTATGGGTCGAGAAGGTACACGCTAGTCTACTCTGGTCTATCGATGCCCCGTCTCGATACACCCACGACTAGGGACTTTGAAGGATGTACTTATGGACTACCATGTCCCCACTAGTATGATCCGCATCATAGTCCAGGTAGTCAAGTACAGATCCTAAGGGCTTTACCAACATGTAACAGAGAGACAAACAGTATACACGTTAAGGTAAAGTGTAACCAGATAGCATACTATCATGTCGAGCAAGAAAGTCCTCTTTATATATGTCCCAGCATCCACTACAATATACATCCTATGTACAGTAATGGCCTCTAGGGCATACATATAACTAACAGGAACCACCTCAAGTTCTTTCAAGAACTTCCTCATCCAGACGGCTTCTTTTGCGGCATCAGCAGCAACGATATATTCCGCTTCCATCGTCGAGTCAGCAACGGTTTCCTGTTTGGAACTCTTCCAACATACCGCCCCTCCATTGAGGGTAAAGACAAAACCCGACATGGACTTGGAATCATCCTTGTCACTCTGGAAGCTGGAGTCAGCAAAGGCCTCGATCTGGAGGTCCTTTCCGCCATACACCAAGAACATCTTCTTTGTCCTTCTCAGGTACTTGAGAATGTTCTTTACCGCTATCCAGTGCTTCTCCCCTGGGTCCGACTGATACCGGCTTACAACGCTCAATGCGTATGCTCCATCTGGTCTGGTACACAACATCGCATATATAATAGAGCCTACCGCAGATGCGTAGGGTACTGATGACATGCGAGCCCTTTCCAAATCAGTCTTAGGAGACATCTCTTTGGAAAAGGTGATTCCGTGACAAGCCGGCAGATTACCGCGCTTGGAATCTTCCATACTGAATCTTTTCAGTATGGTGTCGATGTACCTGGACTTCGAAAGTCCCAACATCCTCTTGGATCTATCACGATGGATCCGGATCCCCAGAATGTAATTGGCATCACCCAGGTCTTTCATGGAGAACCTGTGTGACAAGAACCCCTTGACAGATTGTAGCATAGGAATGTCATTTCCTATCAAAAGAATGTCATCCACGTATAATATGAGGAACACGACAGTTCTTAAATCTACTATAGATGCATGGTTCATCTGGATTTTTGATAAAGCCAAATTCTTTGACCGTCTCATCAAAATAGATGTTCCAACTCCGCGATGCCTGCTTTAGTCCATAGATGGACTTAAGCAACTTGCACACCTTTCCGCTGCTCCCACTCTGAATGGAACCCTCTGGCTGGTCCATATAGACACACTCCTCTAAATTTCCATTTAGAAAAGCGGTCTTTACGTCCATCTGCCAAATCTCATAATCGTGGAAGGCAGCAATGGCAAGAAGGATCCGAATGGATTTCAGCATAGCCACTGGAGAAAAGGTCTCGTCATTGTCCAAACCAGGTCTTTGATGAAAACCCTTTGCAACAAGTCTAGCCTTATAGGTCTCAACCTGTCCATCTACACCAATCTTCCTTTTGAAGATCCACTTGCATCCTACGGGTTTTACCCCATCTGGAGCAATGTCCAACGTCCATACTTTATTGGTGTACATGGACTCCATTTCGGTCCGCATTGCATCCAGCCATTTTACCGAGTTAACGCTCTGAACGGCCTGCTGGAAGCTAGTAGGCTCATCATAATCAATGATGCAGTCCTCTCTATCCCCGTCTATGAGAAAACCGTAGTATCACTAGGGCGGATGAGACTGCCTACTACTCCTGCGGAGCGGCGTAGGAATGTCCTGTTCTTTTGAACCCTCTGGTTCTACTAAGCTCTCACTAATAGCTCGTGGTTCTGGAATTTCTTCCAGTTCTACTGCGCTCCCACTTATCTGGTTTTCCAAAAACTCAGTTTCCAAGAAGCAGGCATGAGGAGAAACAAAAACCTTTTGTTCCTCTTCGCAATAGAAGAAATATCCCTTGGAGTTCTTTGGATATCCCACGAACTTGCACTGTACTGAGCGTGCCTCGAGTTTGTCCTCATGCTGCTTTGTGACAAAAGCCGGACATCCCCATGTCTTAATGTGCTTATGATAGGGTTTCTTCCCACTCCACATCTGATATGATGTGGTAGGCACAGTCTTAGTTGGAACTCGGTTCAAAAGACATGCGGCCGATTCTAGCGCATATCCCCAGAATGATCGCGGTAACTCAACGTTACTCATCATGGAACATACCATATCCAATAGGGTCCTGTTCCGTCTCTCCGATACACCGTTGTGTTGCGGAGTGTATGGAGGAGTAAGCTGAGAGAGAATACCATTCTCTTTTAGGTAATCCAGGAACTCGGCACTCAAGTATTCTCCACCTCGATCAGATCTTAGTGTCTTGATACTTTTGCCGGTTTGTTTTTCTACTTCATTCTTAAATTCCTGGAATTTTACAAAGGCTTCGGATTTATGTTTCATTAAGAAGACATATCCGTAAAAGTATTGAAGTAAGAAAAACCGCTTCATGCATGTGTAGACATTGGACCGCACACGTCGCTGTGTACGAGTCCCAAGAGCTCGCTCGCTCTTACTCCGTGTCAAGTGAACGGAGTCTTTGTCATCTTTCCTTTGAGACAGGATTGACAAGTTGCATATGATTGATATTGGAATGGATCCAAATATCCTGCTGTATGTAACTTAGTCAATCTTCTCTCATTGATGTGACCCAGTCTACAATACCATAAGAAAGCCTGATTTATTTCCGGAGACTTTCTTTTGTGTGTATTCTGGACATTGAAAATCTGTGGTTGGTTTAATACGTATATACCATTGCTTAATGTACCTGACCCAATCAAAACTTGATTAAGGTGAATGTTCACAACATTACTTACAAATGCAAATTCATAACCTTCTTTAGATAATAAAGATACAGAAATGATATTACAAGTTGCATTGGGTACAAAATAGCAATTACGCAAAACCAAAACGTGTCCATCTGACAAGTCCAGGTGATAGTCCCCCACGGACTCAGCATCCATGCCAGTTCCGTTTGCAATTCTGAGGGTCATATCACCTGCCTTCAAAACCCTATGCTTTCTCAGTGCCTGCAAAGAATTACAGATATGAGATCCTGATCCGGTATCCAATACCCAGGAAGTAGAGTTTATTGAAAGACAGTTTTCAATAACATACACACCAGAAGCTGAAACCGCAACTTGCTTCAGATCCTGTGTTCTGGCCTTCCAAGCCCTGCAATCTTTCTTCCAGTGTCCCTTCTTATGACAATAGAAGCATTCTTCCTTTCCCACAAGCTGCCCCGCTATCTTTGTTGCCTTTGCTTTTCCTTTCGTATCCACTTTACTAACACCGCCCCTTGGTTTGGTGGGGGCTTTCTTCTTCTTTCCCTTGGCTTTCGCCTTGGACTTAGAAGAGGAAGATCCTCCTACAAACAAAGTGGATGTATCCCTACTTTTCTGTAGGGTGCCCTCTGCACTCCTCAGCATGTTGAGGAGCTCCGGAAGTTCAACTTCTTTTCCTTGCAAGTTGAAGTTCAGGATAAACTGGGCGTAAGTGGAAGGAAGGGACTGGAGAATCAAGTCCGTATAGAGCTCGTTCTCTAACATGGTCCCAAGGTCTGCGAGCTCCTCAATGAAGCCAATCATCTTAAGCACGTGTTCCGCGACCGATGATCCGATGGCCAACCTTGCCGAAAATAGCTTCTTCGACACTTCGTATCTTGCGATACGAGATTGCTCTCCATACAGTTCTTTTGTATGGAGAAATATGGATTCGAGGTCCATATTCTCGTGCCTCCTCTGATGTTCATTGTCCATAGAGGCAAGCACGAGGCACTTGGCCTTCGCGCAATCGATCTCCCAGGTCTTACGGATCTCTCTATCCGCGACGCTGGAGGTGGGACCTGGGACAGGGGGAGCTTTGGTGGTAAGAAGATACCCCAGCTTGTCGTAAGTGATTGCCATTTTGACATTCCTGAGCTAATCTTTGTAGTTTGGCCCTGTCAGTATGTTTTTATCTAGAAGTAACTTAAGTCCAGTCATGTCGATTGGTCGCTGCAATTAGGAGAGAGAGAACAAACACTCAGCATGATGCTCTTGCAAGTTTAGAGTGGTTTTTAGTTTGTCTAAACGGGATGGCTCCCACTGTATCTCGAATTCCTCCTCAAACTAAACAGCAAGAATTAGTCGGAATCAATCTCACCGTACAATACTTGCTTAACCGTTCAGCCAGGCCAGTGTTGGTACTTCGAGGGAGGTTTTCCAACGCTTTCGTGAAGTTCCTTAATTAAATAACCTCTTTTCCCTGGGGGCGTAGCCCCGCTAATGTTAGTGTATATGCCCTAGAGGCCATTACTGTATCATACTAGCTTGTATATTACTTAATGGAAGCTTGGGATATTCACAGTTGTATATACAATCTTGCTCGAAATGGTAGTATGCTACTTGGTTTGTCTCTGCTTTAATATGTGCATGTGTTTCTTTTAGCATATTGCTGGTATACATATTAGTAGAGCCCTTAGGATCTTTGCTTGATTACCAGCGTTGTGATGGCGCTCGCACTCGTGGGAGCTGGGTAATCTATAAGCACATCCTTGTACAGGTCCCTGGTCGTTGGACTATCGAGACAGGGCATCGATACTCCGGAGTAGACTAGCGTATGCGCTTCTCATCCCAGTGTGGGAGACGGTCTGTCCCACAGCCGTTAGTACGTCGTACTTGGGATAGTATGCGGGTGCTCGTTAGGTTACGAGTACACTGGACAGGACTCGTCGGGAACTGTTGGTTGGTAATATACCTATCGTCAGTTATCAGTTCCCAGGTGACATGAGTACAGCTTAGTCCGCTGACTTGACACTGTCACTTCGCCTCGAGTGTGTTCCCACTGCACTTTGATTACTACCCTACCACGGCTCAAAGGAGCTGTGCAAACAGGTAGTTTTTGGGTGCAGTCCCGAAGCACTTGGAGGCAGTGACGGTTAGACAGGATTCGTCTCTCCCGGTATTGGGGGTTGACATCGCGCTGTGTCTAGGAGAGCCATTACACGAGTAGTCCCTGGCCAGGGCAAGCGAGATATACTGGTAGGTTTCCAGTGTTATCTCAGGGTGTTCTGGGCTACACTCCGACATGACTTGTACCGCTATTAGGGGACTGACGTTCACCGCCCCCCTAGGCCCGCCATGCGATGTATCAGACGAACAGACCGGACTGTACGGAGACTGTCACATACAGGCTCAGTAGGAGTGCAGATGGGGTTCACCTCGTCAGTCTTCTTATCGACATCTACCTGGGGACCGTTACGTACAGCTAGTGCCGCTTGCGGTCTGTGGTTAAACCCACTGCCAGCGTAGTGTCGAGTCTTTAGAGTCCCACACAGAGAGCTATTCGCCTTTAGGCAAAACGAGTAGAGGTCGCATGGTTTTGCGACAGGGTTCGTTCGCATCCGCGCACTTGTGCACGTTTGCTGTCCGGACAGTTTATACTAGCGGGCTTTGGTTTAAGCCGGATCCTAGTATATGATTTGAGATTGGTTTTTCTCATTGTGTTCGTGTTCCTCGGATCACGAATGCGGGTGCGTATGCACAGTTGCTTGAGATTGGGGGAGAGGACCTTGTTTAGGGTTAATGGCTTTTGTCATTTTATTAACCCTATTGATTTTGTGTGGATTATTGTTAATTGATAATTAGCTTAATTATTGTGCATGGTTGTTGTTGACAATTTGACTTCATTGACTTGTTGACCATGTTGACAACTTGACCATAATCATTTCATTTGGAAGATGCTCTTTGATCTTTGCAAAAATGAAATGATAATGGTCAATTCATGATTTATCATGACAATTTTCAAGCTAATTATCTAATTAAAATTATCCTCACATATTAGTGAGAATGGCTCACTATTTTCTCATTCTCTCATTCTATTTCTCTCTCTTGCTCATCCTCTCCCTCAAGCTCTCTCCCTCTCATGTGTTGAGAAACAAAAAGCTTGAGAAAAACCCTCTCTTGATCTTCTCTTCTCACTTCTAGGGTTCAAGTCTTAGCATTTCTTGCACTCTAGTTACTCCTAGCTTGGAGTTGAAGCTAAAGGTGGTGGCTTTCAAGTGGATCCTTCTTTGACGGGAGAAGACAAGCAAGGTGAACTCTTTCTACCATACCTAGGAGCAAGGAGAGAAGGACTAAAGACCAAAGGTATAACCTTTCTTCACTTAGCTACTTTGTAGTTAGGGTTAGCTAGTTTATGTTTAGCAAAGATCCTCACAAGCATAGTCCATGTTGCCTAAGTCATTAAAAATCCGATCTTTATTATGTTTTCCGCCTCCCCGTAAGCACCGGGGTGGGCAACACGGACTTACAGTGGTATCAGAGCCTAACTAAACCTAAACTAGTTAAGTAGTTAAGTGTAACGAAGTTCGGAACCGGAAAAATCACAAAACCAAACTTTTACAAAATCCAAGTTTCTGTTAAAATTTTTCCTGCTCTAAATGAAAAAATTTATACATGTAAAATTGTCTCAGGGTTTTGTGAATACACCCAAGAAAAACGATACCCTAATTCCCTCAAGTCGCCGCCCTTCCGCCGCATTAAGTAGGTATATGCGGCGGAACCGCCGCGGATTGTCGTGATCGGCGCATCGTTTTTCGTGCAGAGTGTGTTGTTGTTGGTTTTGGGATTTTTAGGATATATTATATGTACCCAGATTTTCCAGAAAAGAAATTTCCTTTTGGGGTCCTATAATTCCGTATTTTTCCGAACTTCACTGCACTTTAACTATATCGGTTATATCTGTAATGCTTGCATGTATTGAACGTCGGCTAATCGCTATAAGACGATTAGTCGGGGTTATACATGATCTGTGATTGTTATTGGTTTGTGGATATGAATGGATTGGATTGTCGCGGGTGAATGGCCGGGGTGGATGTGAGATGAGCGTTGTTTTTTCTTTCATTCATTTGTAACATGTAAATTGATGTAATAATATTCTTTGTATGGCCGCACAACCGGGTCGGGGTTGTAGCCGTCATTGTATAATTCTTTTTACTGTTTTTGCTCCTAGGATAGACCCATGGAGGGGGTGCACAAACTACCGGGTATCTCGAAGTGCCGAGTGGCCTACTCACGGTGGTGAGGGAGGTTGCTTCGCTTCGGGTGCTTGGCGGGTAGTTTGCCGCACCCGTAGGGGTCTTGGGTGGGGTTTTGGCTATTCACCGCGACCGTGTAATCCGCTTTGCGTTGCAGGCTCGAACGCATTGCGGATTCCTAGTATATCCAATGTATTCATCTGTGATCTGTAATGTCTATCATTGCTATATATTTATATATAATAACTATTTAGGCGTTGCTTATGTTTTACAGCCGCGCTAGCCCAGCCCCCGCTCTGTCGTTAGTTAAGTAACCTAACGGGTGATGACGGGGCCCCGTGGCGAATGCGAATGGCATAAGCGTACGTCATATTTTGGTTGTTTTCTGCAATGGTAGGTTTAAATGATGGGACGCATTAAAAGAACTAATGCAAGAAATAAACCAAGTAAAAGTCGATTGGAACACTTTGAAAACCACTCGGTTCTTTTCAAAAACTAAACTTTTAAACGCGGAGCTTGAACCACTCCTTTTAAAAGCTATCTCGTTCCATCGATTATATCAAGTTCACTACGTTCACGGTTTCGCCAAAACCATCCGTAGCCCTCCGTCGTTTCATATGAATATTCAACGGTATTCAAGCTGTGTTTGTTGGCCTTAGTCAAGGCACAGTGTTTGGTAGCTGGTGGGTATTCATATGTTGCATAGATAGAATGCGTTGGTTTGAGACAGTCGTATTGCCTTGTTGGCCATAGTCAAGGGTGGATACGGGTGGGTTCAAATTAACCTGGATAACGACGGGTAGAACTTGACATGTGACTTATGATTTGTTGGCCTTAGTCAAGGTCATAAGAGCATGGGGCAAAAATCCACATCGGGAGTTTCATAAGTACTGAAACTTGCTAGATTTGCATACCATTTGGAGTGTGATGATTCTGGTAGGATTCCTTCGGTTTTATCACGCGATGATATTTGGATCCCGATCCTACTGTGAGTATATGCTACTCCTCGGGAAAACTCTCACTTAACGATCAATGCTATAAACCTAGTAGGTGCCTAGAAAGGTGTTAGCGGGGCTACGCCCACAGGGAAAAGAGGTTACTTAATTAAGGAACTTCGCGAAAGCGTTGGAAAACCTCCCTCGAAGTACCGACACTGGCCTGGCTGAACGGTTAAGCAAGTATTGTACGGTGAGAATGATCCCGGCTAATCCTTTTCTTTACGGTTTGAGAAGGGATTCGAGAAACAGTGGGAGCCATCCAGTTTAGACAAACTAAAAACCACTCTAAACTTGCAAGAGCATCATGCTAAAGTGTTTCTTTTCTCTCTCCTAATTGCAGCGACCATTCAACATGACCGGACTTAAGTTACTGTTAGATAAAAATATATTGACAGGGCCAAACTACAAAGATTGGCTCAGGAATGTCAAGATGGCTATCACTTATGACAAGCTGGGGTATATACTTACCACCAAACCTCCCCCCGTCCCAGGTCCCACCTCCAGCGTCGCGGATGTAGAAATCCGTAAGACATGGGAGATAGATTGCGCGAGGGCCAAATGCCTCGTACTAGCCTCGATGGACAACGACCATCAGAGGAGGCACGAGAATATGGACCTAGAGTCCATATTTCTCCATACAAAAGAACTGTATGGAGAGCAGTCTCGTATCGCAAGATACGAAGTGTCGAAGAAGCTCTTTTCGGCAAGGTTGGCCGTCGGATCATCGGTAGCGGACCACGTGCTTAAGATGATCGGCTACATAGAGGAGCTCGCAGACCTTGGGACCACGTTGGAGAATGAACTCTATACCGATTTGATTCTCCAGTCCCTTCCTTCCACTTACGCCCAGTTCATTCTTAACTTCAACATGCAAGGAAAGGAGGTTGAACTTGCCGAGCTTCTGAACATGTTGAGGACTGCTGAGGGCACCCTACAGAAGGGGAGGGAGACATCCACTTTGTTTGTAGGAGGATCTTCCTCTTCTAGGTCCAGGGCGAAAGCCAAGGGCAAGAAGAAGAAAGCCCCCGCCAAACCAAGAGGCGGTGTCGGTAAAGTGGATACGAAGGGAAAGGGTAAAGCAACAAAGGTAGCGGGGAAGCTGGTGGGGAAGGAAGAATGCTTCTATTGTCACAAAAGTGGCCACTGGAAACAAGATTGCAAGGCTTGGAAAGCCAGAACACAGGATTTGAAGCGAGTTGCAGCTTCAGCTTCAGGTGTGTGTGTTATTGAAAACTGTCTATCAATAAACTCTACATCCTGGGTATTGGATACCGGATCAGGATCTCATATCTGTAATTCTTTGCAGGCGTTGAGAAAGCGTAGAGTTTTGAAGGCAGGTGACATGACCCTCAGAGTTGCGAACGGTGCTAGCATGGATGCAGAGGCCGTGGGGGACTATCACCTGGGATTATCAGATGGACACTTTTTGGTTTTGCGTAGTTGTTATTATGTACCAAATGCAACCTGTAATATCATTTCTGTATCTTTATTATCTAAAGAAGGTTATGAATTTGCATTTGTAAGTAATGTAGTGAACATTCACCTTAATCAAGTTTTGATTGGGTCAGGTACATTAAACAACGGTATTTACGTTTTAAACCAACCACAGGTTTTCAATATCCAGAATACACATAAAAGAAAGTCTCCAGATATTAATCAGGCTTTCTTGTGGCATTGTAGACTAGGTCACATCAATGAGACACGGTTGACTAAGTTACATAAAAAAGGATACTTGGATCCGTTCGAGTATCAGTCTTATGCCACTTGTGAATCTTGTCTCATGGGAAAGATGACAAAGGCTCCGTTCACTGGACACGGAGAAAGAGCGAGCGAGCTCTTGGGACTCGTACACAGTGACGTGTGCGGTCCAATGTCTACACATGCGCGAAGCGGTTACTCTTACTTCATTACTTTTACGGATGATTTTTCAAGGTACGGTTATGTCTTCTTAATGAAACATAAGTCCGAGGCCTTTGAAAAGTTCCAGGAATATAAGAGTGAAGTGGAGAAACAAACCGGCAAAAGTATCAAGATCCTAAGATCGGATCGAGGAGGAGAATACTTAAGTGCCGAATTCCTGAATTACTTAAAAGAGAATGGAATTCTCTCTCAGCTTACTCCTCCATACACTCCGCAACACAACGGTGTATCGGAGAGACGGAACCGAACCCTATTGGATATGGTACGGTCCATGATGAGTAAGGCTGAGTTACCGCGATCTTTCTGGGGTTATGCACTGGAAACAGCTGCACATCTCTTGAACCAAGTTCCTACTAAAACAGTGCCTACCACACCATATCAGATGTGGAGTGGGAAGAGACCCTGTCTTAAATCCTTTAAGACATGGGGATGTCCAGCTTTTGTAAAAAAGCAGCATGCGGACAAGCTCGAGGCACGCTCAGTACAGTGCAAGTTTGTGGGATACCCAAAGAACTCCAAGGGGTATCTCTTCTATTACGCAGAGGAGCAAAAAGTCCTTGTTTCTCGTCATGCCCGCTTCTTGGAAACTGAGTTTTTAGAAAATCAGATAAGCGGGAACGCAGTAGAACTGGAAGAAATTCCAGAACCACAAACCATCACTGAAAGCTTAGAGGAACCAGAAGGTTTGAAAGAACAAGACATTCCCATGCCACTCCGCAGGAGTAGTAGGCAGTCTCATCCGCCCGAGAGGTACTACGGTTTCCTCATTAACGGGGATAGAGAGGACTGCATCCTAGATTGTGATGAGCCTACTAGCTTCCAGCAAGCCATTCAGAGCGTCGACTCGGTAAAATGGCTGGATGCAATGCGGACCGAGATGGAGTCCATGTACACCAACAAAGTATGGACGTTGGACATTGCTCCAGACGGGGTAAAACCCGTAGGATGCAAGTGGATCTTCAAAAGGAAGATTGGTGTAGATGGACAGGTTGAGACCTATAAAGCTAGACTGGTAGCAAAGGGTTTTCGTCAGCGACCTGGTTTGGACTATGACGAAACCTTTTCTCCAGTAGCTATGCTGAAATCCATTCGGATCCTTCTTGCCATCGCTGCTTTCCACGATTATGAGATTTGGCAGATGGACGTAAAGACAGCTTTTCTAAATGGTCATTTAGAGGAGTGTGTCTATATGGACCAGCCAGAGGGTTTCATTCAGGGTGGGAGCAGCGGAAAGGTGTGCAAGTTGCTCAAGTCCATTTATGGACTCAAGCAGGCATCGCGGAGTTGGAACATCTGTTTTGATGAGACGGTCAAAGAATTTGGCTTTATCAAAAATCCAGATGAACCATGCATCTATTATAGATTTGTAGCGAGAACTGTAGTATTCCTCGTTTTATACGTGGATGACATTCTCTTAATAGGAAATGACATTCCTATGCTACAATCTGTCAAGGGGTTCTTGTCACACAGGTTCTCCATGAAAGACCTGGGTGATGCCTCATACATTCTGGGTATCCGGATCTACCGTGACAGATCCAAGAGGATATTAGGACTCTCGCAGTCCAGGTACATCGACACCATACTGAAGAGATTCAGTATGGAAGATTCCAAGCGCGGTAATCTACCGGCTTGTCACGGGATCACCCTCTCCAAAGAGATGTCTCCCAAGACTGATTTGGAGAGGGATCGCATGTCTATTATACCCTACGCTTCTGCGGTAGGCTCTATAATGTATGCGATGTTGTGTACCAGACCGGATGTGGCTTATGCACTGAGTGTGGTAAGCAGGTATCAGTCAAACCCTGGGGAGAAACATTGGATAGCAGTAAAGAACATTCTCAAGTACCTGAGAAGGACTAAGGAGATGTTCTTGGTGTATGGCGGAAAAGACCTGCAGATTGAGGCCTTTGCTGACTCCAGCTTCCAGAGTGACAAGGATGATTCCAAGTCCATGTCGGGTTTTGTCTTTACCCTCAATGGAGGGGCGGTGTGTTGGAAGAGCTCCAAACAGGAAACCGTTGCTGACTCGACTATGGAAGCGGAATACATCGCTGCATCTGATGCCGCAAAAGAAGCTGTCTGGATGAGGAAGTTCTTGAAAGAACTTCAGGTGGTTCCGTCCATTGTTGACCCAATACCTCTGTATTGCGACAACAACGGGGCTATAGCTTTAGCGAAGGAACCCAGGTCCCATCAGAAATCCAGACACATCTTAAGGCGGTATCACCTGATCAGGGAGATCGTGGATCGCCAGGAGATCGAGGTCCGGAGAGTTGCATCAGAGGATAACACAGCAGATCCATTCACCAAGGCCTTGCCCCAGACTCAGTTCGAGCGGCTGATCGAGATGATAGGTCTTCGATACGCCAGTACATGGCCTTAGTGCAAGTGGGAGATTGTTAGTGTATATGCCCTAGAGGCCATTACTGTATCATACTAGCTTGTATATTACTTAATGGAAGCTTGGGATATTCACAGTTGTATATACAATCTTGCTCGAAATGGTAGTATGCTACTTGGTTTGTCTCTGCTTTAATATGTGCATGTGTTTCTTTTAGCATATTGCTGGTATACATATTAGTAGAGCCCTTAGGATCTTTGCTTGATTACCAGCGTTGTGATGGCGCTCGCACTCGTGGGAGCTGGGTAATCTATAAGCACATCCTTGTACAGGTCCCTGGTCGTTGGACTATCGAGACAGGGCATCGATACTCCGGAGTAGACTAGCGTATGCGCTTCTCATCCCAGTGTGGGAGACGGTCTGTCCCACAGCCGTTAGTACGTCGTACTTGGGATAGTATGCGGGTGCTCGTTAGGTTACGAGTACACTGGACAGGACTCGTCGGGAACTGTTGGTTGGTAATATACCTATCGTCAGTTATCAGTTCCCAGGTGACATGAGTACAGCTTAGTCCGCTGACTTGACACTGTCACTTCGCCTCGAGTGTGTTCCCACTGCACTTTGATTACTACCCTACCACGGCTCAAAGGAGCTGTGCAAACAGGTAGTTTTTGGGTGCAGTCCCGAAGCACTTGGAGGCAGTGACGGTTAGACAGGATTCGTCTCTCCCGGTATTGGGGGTTGACATCGCGCTGTGTCTAGGAGAGCCATTACACGAGTAGTCCCTGGCCAGGGCAAGCGAGATATACTGGTAGGTTTCCAGTGTTATCTCAGGGTGTTCTGGGCTACACTCCGACACGACTTGTACCGCTATTAGGGGACTGACGTTCACCGCCCCCCTAGGCCCGCCATGCGATGTATCAGACGAACAGACCGGACTGTACGGAGACTGTCACATACAGGCTCAGTAGGAGTGCAGATGGGGTTCACCTCGTCAGTCTTCTTATCGACATCTACCTGGGGACCGTTACGTACAGCTAGTGCCGCTTGCGGTCTGTGGTTAAACCCACTGCCAGCGTAGTGTCGAGTCTTTAGAGTCCCACACAGAGAGCTATTCGCCTTTAGGCAAAACGAGTAGAGGTCGCATGGTTTTGCGACAGGGTTCGTTCGCATCCGCGCACTTGTGCACGTTTGCTGTCCGGACAGTTTATACTAGCGGGCTTTGGTTTAAGCCGGATCCTAGTATATGATTTGAGATTGGTTTTTCTCATTGTGTTCGTGTTCCTCGGATCACGAATGCGGGTGCGTATGCACAGTTGCTTGAGATTGGGGGAGAGGACCTTGTTTAGGGTTAATGGCTTTTGTCATTTTATTAACCCTATTGATTTTGTGTGGATTATTGTTAATTGATAATTAGCTTAATTATTGTGCATGGTTGTTGTTGACAATTTGACTTCATTGACTTGTTGACCATGTTGACAACTTGACCATAATCATTTCATTTGGAAGATGCTCTTTGATCTTTGCAAAAATGAAATGATAATGGTCAATTCATGATTTATCATGACAATTTTCAAGCTAATTATCTAATTAAAATTATCCTCACATATTAGTGAGAATGGCTCACTATTTTCTCATTCTCTCATTCTATTTCTCTCTCTTGCTCATCCTCTCCCTCAAGCTCTCTCCCTCTCATGTGTTGAGAAACAAAAAGCTTGAGAAAAACCCTCTCTTGATCTTCTCTTCTCACTTCTAGGGTTCAAGTCTTAGCATTTCTTGCACTCTAGTTACTCCTAGCTTGGAGTTGAAGCTAAAGGTGGTGGCTTTCAAGTGGATCCTTCTTTGACGGGAGAAGACAAGCAAGGTGAACTCTTTCTACCATACCTAGGAGCAAGGAGAGAAGGACTAAAGACCAAAGGTATAACCTTTCTTCACTTAGCTACTTTGTAGTTAGGGTTAGCTAGTTTATGTTTAGCAAAGATCCTCACAAGCATAGTCCATGTTGCCTAAGTCATTAAAAATCCGATCTTTATTATGTTTTCCGCCTCCCCGTAAGCACCGGGGTGGGCAACACGGAATACTCACGACATAGCGTGTGTATGTCCGCGGAATACTCACGACACGGTACTCCGCTTAAAGTGACCTAAGTACTTATTGCTTGAAATTCCTTTAATGATTATATATATCCTTGTGATTCGATTTCCGTGTTCGTATCGGATCCTGTTTCCATTTCTAGCCATTATGCCGCCGAAGACTACGAGGGCACAGAGAGAGACAGTGAGAGCCGAGGTCAGAGTTGACTCGTTTGGAATGAGGATTGACCAGGACGGTACGCTCGTTGTTCAGGAGCAGTTTGATCCGCCTTCGATAGATTGTATCGCTAGGCTTGAGGCAGATATGCAGGACTTACGCCAGATGATGGGATCGTTGGTTGAGGCCAGTCGAGCGCAGCGACAAGAGGTTGCCAACCCTATTACCCAGTTATTCCTTGCTGTCAGCACATAGTGTTGTGTCATGTATACAGCAGCAGTGGACGCAACCCTACTAGATGAGGAGCGTCTTCTCGAGACTTTGGAAGTTCCGGAACCGAGGTGGGCTTGTACAGGTGTATCAGCCCAGAGACAGATGCTTAGTCGCCACGACAGTTTTCGTGCACGTCGCGGGAGTAGCAGAGGCTTGGGACGAGGACAGTCGTTTAGCTCTTATCCCCAAGAGGAACAGTAGCCATCGTATGGATGTTTCCGGTGCGGGAGTTTCCATCACCTCGTCAGAAATTGTACCTTGGTACTCCAGAGGAGGGCAGCAGTACTATATGTTACCTTATCACCTTCACCTCAGGGATAGTCGTCTTTTGCACCTGTTGTGGATCCGCGTCAAACTTTTGTTCAAAGAGGTCGTGGTCACGGAGGGTTTGTTCCGAGAGTACAGGAAGGCAGAGGAGGAGGACATCCAGTTGCAGGTAGAGGGCAGGCACGGGCATTTGCTTCTACTCATCAGGACGTGCGGGCGTCCAATGCAGAGTTTTCAGGTAATCTTTTCGCATGATCTTCTGATGCGCATGTTTTGTTTAATTCGGGATTTATGCACTCGTTTGTTCTACACACTTCGTGCCGTGGTTGGGCCGAGATTCGTGTATGCTGGATCAGCCGTTTTTGTGTTTACTCCTGTTAGCGATTCTTTTGTTGCGCGATACGTGTTTCGGTCATGTGCCAATCGGATGGGAGATAGAGATTCATCCATCGATGTGATCCTTCTAGAGATGTTGGATTTTACGTTCTCCTGGGCAAGGACTGGTTAGCTACGTGCTATGCGTCTGTGGACTACCGCGAGAAAACAATCAGGTTTTATTTTCCCGGCGAGTCAGTTCTTGTTGTGCAGGGGGACTGTGGTGCCGCCCCTCACCGCTTGTTTTCAGCCTTTTATGCTAGTCGGCTTTTGAGGAGAAGATGTCGAGGATTCTTGGATTCCATTCGTGATACCGGAGCCACAGTGGATTCGTTGGACTGGGTTCCTATTGTGCGAGTGTTTTCCGACGTTGTTCCAGATGAACCGGCGGAGCTTAGGGAGCTTAATGATCAGCTGCAGAGTTGCTAGATAGGGGGACTTGTACGTCCAAGTGTTTCGCTTGGGGAGCTCCTATTCTATTCGTCAAGAAGAAGGACGGCAGTTTGAGATTTGTGTTTGGATTTTCGTCAATTGAACCGAGTCACGGTGCGGATTAGGCATCCTTTACCTCGCATTGACGATTTGTTTGATCAGCTCCAGGGTGCGGGGCATTTTTCTAAGTTTTATTTAGGATCAGGTTATTATTAGTTGCGGGTTTGGAGTGATGACATTCCGAAGACTGCTTTTTGTGCGCGCTACGGGCTTTATGAGTTTTTTGGTGGTGTCATTGGACTCACCAATGCCCTAGCAGCATTCGTGGATGTGATGAACCGGATTTTTTAGGTCGTTCCTCGAACAATTTATTGTTGTGTTGTTGATGAAATTCTGGTCTATTCCAAGAGTCGTGAGGAACATGTACAACACTTGAGGACTTGCTTTGCAGACATTGGGAGAGCACCAGTTGTTTTGCTAAATTCTTGAAGTGTTCCATCAGGCTTAATAGTGTTGACTTCCTAGGTCATGTGGTTACGGGAGACGGTATTCTTATGGACCCGAGGGAGATCGAGGCCGTACAGCTTTGGCCCAGACCTGTATCAGTGACAGAGGTCCGCAGCTTTTGGGCTTAGCCGGTTCTTACCGCCGTTTCGTGCAGGAATTCTTGAGTATCGCTGCACCGTTGACCGGACTGACCAGATAGGAAGGGAGTTCCTTTTCTTGGACTGAGGCATGCGAGTTGAGTTTTCAGCAGTTGGAGACTTGTTTGACGACTGCACCAGATCTATCTTTGCTTTCTGGATCGGGCGACTTTGTCGTTTAGTGTGATGTTTCATGAGCGGGGCTCGATTTTGTACTTATGTAGCATGATAGAGTTATCGCTTATACTTCCTGACAGTTGGAGGAAGTACGAGCAGGATTATCCCACTCATGATCTGGAGATGGCCACGGTGGTCTTGCGCTGGAGATTTGAGGACACTACTTGTACGAAGAGTCGTGTCAGATTTTCACAGACCACCAGAGCGTAATGTACATCTTCCTGCAGCGGGATCTGAGTTTGAGACAACGCCGTTGGATGGAGCTTGTGAAGGATTGTGATTGTGGGATCCTTTATTACCCGTGACAAGGCGATTGTGGTAGCTGATGCTTTGAGTTGTAGGCCCGGGGGTAGCTTGTTCCAGTTGTGTACAGTTCAGAGACAGTCTTCTACAGATTTACAGTTCTTGTGCGACAGCTGAGTACAGTTTAGGTTCGCCTCTACTGGGGGAACGACTTGCTCAAGTCCGCGCCCGTCCACTTCTAATTAATCATTTTCATGAGGCACAGCCCGCCGATGCCCATGTGTCTGAGATTCTTGAGCATGTTCGGCAGGGTAGAGATTCAAAGTTATTGATTAATGACCAGGGTGTGCTACGTTAAGGACTCGTCTGTTGGTACCTAATACTGATGGGTAAAGACGCGAGGTCCTAGAGCAGGCACATCCGTCAGCTCTTAGTGTTCATCCAAGTTCCACGAAGATGTAACGTGACTTGAGAGATAGTTACGGGTGGGAAGGGATGAAGAGTGAAGTTTCGGATTCGTTTTGAAGCGCTTGTCTTGTTAGCGAGCTAAGGTTGAGCATTTGAGACCGGCAGGAGAGTTGCGAATTATGACCGTTCCAGAGTGGGAATGGGAGCAGATCTCCATGAATTTCATTGTGGGTATACGCAGATCTAGTCGGGGGTATGACTCCATTTGGGTGATTGTTTTTCGGTTATGCTTAGAATGCTCAGTTTGCTCAGTTGTTCTTCGATAAGTTGTGCGTTTGCACGGAGTTCCTTCATGCGTTGTATCGAATAGAGGCATCCAGTTCACTAGCCATCGTTGGCAGAAGCTTCAGGAAGCCTTGGGTACTGGTTGAGTTTTAGCTTCGCTTTCCATCCGTAGGCCGATGGTTAGACAGAGTGGACTATACAGACTCTGGAGGATATGCTTGTGCATGCGTACTAATTGTTTGTTAGCTGTGGGATCGTCACTTGCCATTGATGGGGTTCTCCTACGATAACGGTTATCAGGAGACGACTCAGATGACACCTTTCTAGACTTGTATGTTAGATTGTGTCGATCGCCAGTCTGTTTTACCGACTCCGCGAGTGCAGGATTTTTGGACCCCAGCTAGTCATGCGACTACGGAGAAGATCCAGTGGTTCAGGTCAGGATGAGAGCAGCCCAGTGCAGACAGAAGTCTTATGCCGACCGTAGTTGTCGTAGACTTGAGTTCGCAGTGGGAGATCATGTATTCCTACGGATTTTTCCGATGATGGCGTGTTGAGTTTTGGGAAGCTTAGTCCCAGATCGTAGGTCCTTTTGAGATCCTTGAGTGAGTTTGTACCGTTGCCTTTCGTTGGCACTTCCGCCTAGATTTATGAGTATTCACCCCGTATTCCTTGTGTCGATACTTCGCAAATACTTTCATGATCTTTCTCACATGATTCAGCACCAGACCATTTAACTAGGATGCGATCTTTTCGTTCACCATCGGCCGATAGTGATAGTGGATCGGCAGGTGGAGAAACTTCAGTCGAGGGCCTTGCCATCTGTGGAGGTTCTTTAGCGTAGCCCGTCTAGTGAGGAGATCACTTTGGAGGCTGCGAGCGAGATGTGGATGATTTGCGCTCATCTCTTTGAAGGTATGCATAGTAAGAATTTTAAATTCGGTGTCGAATTTCTTTAAGAGGGAAGATTGTAACGTTTTAGAAATCGTTTAGGTGAATTCTCTGATAAAAGGTAAAATATGCGATGTTTTTCCGTAAAAACCCAGAGGTGATCATTTTTCAGTATAGACTTAACTGCATCTAGTTTAACTCGGAAATTGCTAGTTTGCGGTTTTTAGTTGTCACTTGAAAATTTTAGTTCACTTTAATATTTTTTTCCTTAATTAAATATTATTATAAGCTTTTAATTATGCACTTAATTAGTGGTAATTAAAAATCTGATTGGGTTAATCATGCTAATGTGAATCCATGCTAACTTAATCACAAGATTAAGTAACTTTGACTTCATTGCAATATATCTAGATATTTTGGTTGAATTAAAGGAAATTTTAAACGAATGATTAAGAGGTAGCATAAAGTAATGGTTATTAATTAAGCATTAATATGTTTTAACTTAGATTTCTACCACACAATTCCATAACATTCCCCACTTCTCCTTCATTTGGCCGACCCCCCCTTGGCTGCCCCATCATTTCCTTCACCCCATTTTCACTTCTTAAAGCTCAAATAAATCATCAAAAGTCATCAAATAATCCCACAAACTCAAATATAAATCCCTACCCATTATTCCTTAAGCCTAAACAAGCTTCGATCTTCATGAAAGATAGCATTTTGGAGGTTATTTTGTTGATCTAGTTGCAAGTTTTTGGGTCAATGTGAGGTATAAAATCCTAACCCTAAGTTTTAGTTATTGTTTAATTACTTAAATCTTGTTATTATATGTTTAATTAAAGCTTGAATTAGCACGTTTTGGAAATTCTAGAAAGGGTTATGAAGATCAAGTTAGGGTTTTGATTAGTTGAAATGGTTAATCGAGAAGTGTAGACTTGGAAAACTTAACTTAGTTGTGAGAATGCTATTTGTTATTTTTCCTAATTGTCTAATTAAGCTTAAATGCAATCTAGCTTTTACTAAATCTTATTTGGGTGAGATTAAAATTCCAGTAAGGGTTTATGTGGTTTAATCAAGCTATTATGTGAAGATTGTGATCGCTAGAATGGTTTAAATTACTAAATATGAGCTAAAATGTTTAAAAGTGCTTACTAGGTTTTCGGTAAAAATTAGGCATGTGTTTCTAATGACGTTACGATGTTATATATATTATATTCCACGATATATATTGTGTTGTGAATGCGCGATCAGTACAATCAGGGTCTAGACTTGGTGGTTGTGTCGTTTTGCGTTCCTAGCTGAGGTTGTGCCGATATCGTAGGCGTTTTGTGCACTAAGTGCACAGTGTGTTTTTCTTGAGGACGTTATCCTTGCGTTTCATTGTTTTTGTGTCGGCGCAGGATATTTAGTCTTATGTGTTGTGTTTGTGAAATTTAGGATCGCGAGCAGGGACTTCGGACGCTGTGCAGAAAAGGGAAGCAGGTGGTCGGATTTTCTTAGCTCGAGGTCATCGGTGAGTAGATTTAACATCTACAGGGGAATCGCCCGCATGGCGTTATGCGTCTGGTCTGGATTATATGACATGATTATTAGTTACAAGTATTTCACATATAGAGATTGTGCATAAACTTTATTTCATATTATTACTTGTTGTGCTGGTACTTGTACCCATTGGACACTGCACTATTATTGACGGTTTATGTTGCACGAGCACTAATTGTATGCCACACACTCCGTCGATAATTGCCATGACACGCACAACCCATATACATACGCGATATTGTATTTGTTAGGAACATTTGAGACATTGATTCTTATTCCATTGCGCATATGAAAGGTAGCATACCTGTATGCCTACATGTTGTAGCTACACATATACTTGGAGGGTATTGCATCATTATTGACATGTATATACACATACCTAGCTACATGCTACACATATACCTGGAGGGTATTGCATCATTATTAACATGTATATACACATACCTAGCTACATGCTACACATATACTTGGAGGGTATTGCATCATTATTGACATGTATATACACATAACTAGCTACATGCTACACATATACCTGGAGTGTTGGATGTATATGCCCTAGAGGCCAGTATTTTATATGTATACATATGGATACTAGGGATATGTATGGACAAAACAATCTTGCTCAGTTTTATAGTATATTATTCGACTTGTCTTTGTCAATATATGTGTATTTATTTGTATTGTTGATATATCTGGTTTGCACATATTGATAAAGACTCGATACGGTAGTATACTATTGTGGTTTGTCTTTATCTTAACATGGCATATGTCATACTCGTTATTACATATTACGGTTACATGTTGATAAAGCTCCTAGGATCTTGTTTGACTACCTGCGTTGTGATGGTGATCATACTTATGGGAGCAGGGTAGTCCATAAGCACATCCTTAAATGGTCCCTAATCGCGTGAGTATCGAGACTGGGTACTGATACTCCAGAGTAGACTGGTGTGTACGTTTCTAACCCCGTCGGGGGATGGTTGGTCCCGCAGCCATTGGTCTGATACACCTAAGATCGTATACAGGTGCTCACTGGGTGTGAGTACACTGGACGGACTCGCTGAGAACTTCCATATGGTACTATACTTATCGTCAGATGGAAGTTATCAGGTGACATGTGTACAGGTTAGTCTTTGGACCCGAGATCGGCATTTGTCTCGTGTGAGTTCCCACTGAACTTTGATCACTACCCTACCACGGCTCTACTGAATCGTGCAAACAGGTTTTGGTTGGGTTCAGTCCCGAGCCACATGGAGGCAGTGAGCGATTGTCGAGGATTCGTTTCTCCCGATATAGAGAGTCGATATGGCACTGTGATTCGATTGGTCAGGACCATAAGATCTTGGCCAAGGCATTTGGGATTTACTGATAGGTTGATCGGTAGTTTCCCGGATTGGTCCTGAGCCACATCAGCACGACTTATCAGGTTGTTAGAGTCTGATGTTCACCATCCCCTAGACCCGGTATGCGATACTCTTTGACGAAGAGACCGGACTGTACGGATATTGTCATAGATAGGCTCAGTAGGAGATCCGGATGAGTTTGCTCATCGGCCTTCTTTTCAACAGGTACCTGGGTAGCCGTTACGTACAGCTAGTGCCGCTGACGAGCTTGTAGTTAAACCCACTGCCAGAGTACTGTCGAGTCCTACACAGAGGGTTTCCCTGATTCAGGCGAAATGATGTAGTAGCCATATTGGATACGTGCAGGGTTCGATCGATTGATGTACTTGGTACTCGGATTTTCGATCAGACAGATTGTAATACTAGCCGGCTCGGGTTTGAGCCGGATTATTAAATCAGGTATTGATTTAATAATTTACGTATATGTATTTCGATATATATATTCTAGTATTACGTTCTTCGTGTTATTCTATCTCTTTTGGGCGTTCGGATTTTTATCTGATTGCCGGTATATTTGTACAGTAGACTGAAATCCGTATTTACTACAGATTTCCTTCTAGTGGGTGGCCACCTCATTATGTATTTTCCATTTATTTCATATATGGAAATGAGGTGTAAAGTTAGAGTATGGGAGGAAAAGAGGTGACCATGCTTCAATAGTAGTCAAATGAATTTATAATTCATTTTGGGTTTACTATTGAAGCATGGTTGCTAATTGTTTAATGAAAGAATTGATATACAAAACCATTGTGTGTATTTTCTCTTTCATGCTTGATTCATTTTTCTCTCTTGAGCTCTCATCTCCTCCCTCCTCTAGCTTTCTCCTCCACCTTCATCTTCTTCCACTTCACTACATCTCTCATGTGTTGAGATACAAGTGAAGAGGCTAGAAAGAGATAGAACACTTAGACATCAAAACTACATCCTAGATTACTTGGACTAGTATCCCAAGTTCTCTAGTTGCTCTTTTGACATATTGTAAAGAGCTAGATCCATGAATCATACTCCCCGGGCGGATCATCTACGACAAAAGGAGACCGGAGAACAAGCTTGATCCCGATGGACCGATGGAGCCGGATTTGGAGTTCAAGCATGTTCAAGGCGCTTGCTAGGAGCTAAGAATGAAGAAAGAAGACCGAAGGACTTCGTTCATTTGGTGAGCTTTCTATCATAGTAGATAGCTCTCTTAGTATAGCTAGTAAGTTTTATGGAAAGATCCGGTTTTAGTGTTTAGTCTAGCGCCAAGTTTTATTCGTAAGAAATTTTTGTTCCGCATTTGGCCATGTGAGATGGCCGGGGCGCTAGGGTAACCCTTCATGGAGGGTATTGCCTCATTATTGACATGTATATACACATACCTAGCTACATGTTACACATATACCTGGAGGGTATTGCATCATTGTTGACATGTATATATACATACCTTGCTATATGTACATCATGCATGCGTACTTACATGTACACCCTGATACCTTGCTATAGCTACATGTTCACTTTTATATAATGTTGCTTTGGATTTTGGAGAATTGGGAACCGCATGATATATTTAATAACTTGATGCATTTAAATATCGGTTTTCCCTTAATATGCTCATATTGCTGTTTTATTTTGCATATATCAAATTTCATAGATTTATGCATTGAGATATGGATTTCATGTGATTTACGGATTTGAGAACCGCGAGGATATTTCAAGAAATGTGTATTGTTTTGAAAAACCCGGTTTCTCTTGATATGATATTTTAGTGCGTCCACCATGAGTTTTCTTGGTTCTGAGACTTGTGTTAGAAACCCGATGCGAGGAGTGGATGAGGCCGTGTTGCGGGTTCATGGTGGACCCGGTATGGTACCCCGGGGCAAGAAAGGTGTAACATTTCAGAAAATATAAAATATTATTTTTGGAATTTAATATTAAAATAATATATTTCCCGAAAACTGCCGATTTACGAAATTGGGGTTTTCGAAAAATGGTATAAATATATACCAATAATTGTGAAATAATTGAAGATTAAAATGATTTATTCATTTAAAAATATATTTATCAGATTTGGCATTTTTAAAATTTATTATATGCAGTTTAAATAAAAACCCGATTAGTGCACTGCTAATCGCGATTAGGCCAAATCCGTGTTTCTACAGTTTTCCGTGGCTAGTGCACCATGGAATGTTGCATTTTGGTTACATGTTGTTTTATTGTGTTGTTTTGGGGTATTATATGGTTTGGTTTTAAAAGAAAAGAGAAAAGGTTAAAGAAGGAATGATTGGAGAGAGATAGTGTGTGTGTGAGATATGAGTGTGAAGGTAAGAATAAGAGAAGGAGAGAGAGAGGGCAGCCCCATTTTCCTCATTCCATTTGTTTTCTCATCTTCTTCCTCCTCATCTCCCTCTACATAAATCCCCAAATATGATCTCCAGATATTCATCCAAACCCTAAACCCCTTTCATTAAAAATGATCCCCTCTTCATCCTCTACAAAATGGACCAAGCAAAGTTGGATTTTGATGACATTGGGAAGCTAGGGTTTTTCTTGAGTTGCACCCATGAGGTATATTCCCTTCATTTAGTTTAATTTGGGTTTTCCTAACATTCTAGTTTAGTTTAGAATTTATTTACGAATGGGTTTGTGAACTTAGAAATTCAAGAGAAAGGTTTGAGTGTTTGTTTGGAATTGGTGATGTGTAGTGGCTGCCTACAGACATTGGTGTGGATTTGTATGGCCTAGAACAGAGAACACGAACTTAGAACTTTCCGACATCGGTAAATTTGACAGTTTGTGAGTGTAATTAGGAATCTGGGATGACCTGAGAGACCCATAAATTAAGTCCCCTTGACAGTGAGACGTGCTGGCAACCATGAAGCAACCCTAGAAACCTGAGCCCCTAATGAGCATTCCAGGACGCAGATTTATTGGATTTGGCCACAAATTGCGGCCAAGTCAGGGTGGTTTTGTGTGATTTTTGGACCATAGCCTCATTATCAGATATCTAGAGCAACCCAATGTGCAAAATGTTCTAGTTTGTCCTAGGGTGAAATCAGGGAGTAGTTTTCCTATGTTGCTGTTTTCGTGTTTTCCGTATTTTGAATGCTTGGTTTTGGTAATTGGTATTGCATTTGGTTGTTGGGCATTTGTACGTAAACGACGAGGGTCATTTGGTTCTATTTGCATGCGTAGGCTATAGGTTTTAACCTATGAGCACACCGTGTGCCGTATTGGTTTTCCGGATTCGATTTTAATAGCGATTGCGATTGTGTATTATTGTAGGTACCTTCGCGTGGATCCCGAGACGACGGAGCATGGCGTCATCGACTTCGGCAAGTAAGGATCAAGGTGAGTAGATCTAAATCTATGGGGGATGTAACGTTTTAGAAATCGTTTTGCGAATTTTCCGTTTTTAGGGTAAAATAATCGGTGTTTTCCGTAAAAACCTAGAAGCGATCTTTTTGCAGTATAGAATGCACTGCACCTAGTTTAGCTAGGAAATTGCTAGTTTGCGGGTTTTTGTAAGCCACTGGTAATTTTTGTGCATTTTAATATTTTTCCCTAATTAAAATATTATTTTAATGCTTTATTTGTGCACTTTATTAGTGGTAATTACATTTTTGTTTGGGTTAATTACTACTAATGTGGATCTATGCTAAGTTAATCACTAGATTATGTTTTTTAAGCTTCTCACCTAAATATCTAGATATTTGTGGTTTAAAAAGGAATTTTTAGAGAAAAGAAATTAAGAAGAAATAAAGCTTTTTGTTTTATTATGCAATTATTGTTATTTTCTTCTAGAATTTTCTACAAAATTCCACAAAACCCTAGCTTCCTTAGCCTTCGCCGACCACTTCATTGCTTGCTGCCCCATCTCCTTCATCACCTCATTTCTTCACTTTAAAGCTTGATAAATTCATCAAAAATCCTAAATAATTCATACAAACTCAAAAACAAATCATTATCCTTTAATCTTTTGTTTTATTCTTGCTTGGATCTTCAAGAAAGATAACATTTTGGAGGCTATTTGGATGATCTTGTTGCAAGTTTCAAAATCTAATATGAGGTATAAAATTCTAACCCTAATCCTTAATAGTTGTTTTAAATCTTTAAACTAGCTTAATTAGATGTTAATTTAAAGCTTTAATATGCATGTTTTGAAATTCAAGATAGGTTTTTTGTAATCAAATTAGGGTTTTGATTAGTGAAATGGTTAGTTAATAATTTTAGACAAATGAAAACTAAACCTAGTTTCTAGTTTGTTAAATGATATTTTCCTAATTGTAAAATTAGCTATTTAGCAAACTAAGCTTTTACTAAATCCTAGTTAAGTGAGATTAAAATTATAGTATTGTTATGAGTGGTTTAATCTTGCTAATTGGTGATGGTTGTAATTTCTAGTTTTGGTAAAAACTTGTAGTTTTGTGCTAAAATGATATATGTTGCTTACTAGATTTTAGGAAAATTTTGGCGTGAGTTTCTTTCGACGTTGCGGCGTTATTTATATTGATTCCACACTATATCTTGAGTTGTGATTGCGCGATCCGTATGATCAGGGTCTAGGCTTGGTAGTTGTGTCACTTTGCATTCCTAGTTAGGGTAGTGCCGATGTCGTTTGTGTCTTTGTGTAGGTTTTGCTCTTGAGTTGGTTTCGTAGTGTCGTTATGCGCATTAGGCACTTGATAAACACTTGAGAGTACGCTTGGAGTTGGTGCGTCGGTCAAACGTAGTTTGTACGTGTTATTGGTCGATTGCTAATATATACTGTTATATTGTTATATGATTTCAGGATCGCAGGCGGGGACTTCGGGCGCTGCGAAGAAGGAAAAGCGAGTGGTTAGATTTACATAGCCAGGATTGTAGTGAGTAGATTTAACATCTACAGGGAAATCGCCAGCATGGCGTTATACGTCTGGGCTAGATTAAATGATATGACTATTAGTTAGATGTATACAGATATTGATTGTGCATGTGTACCTTTGTTGCATATCTCATTTCCTATTGTGCATGGACTTAGTATTAATGAGACACGACACCATTATTGACGGTTCATGTTTCACGAGCACTAATTGTATGCTACACTCACCGTCGATAATTGCTATGACACGCACAACACCTATACATATGTGATATTGTATTGTTTAGGGACATGAGACATGATCCTTATTTTCCTTGTGCATATGACATATAACATACCTGTATACATACATACTTACACAAATGCCTTGACATGCTTACATGCTAGTTATCTATATACCTATATGGTATTGTACCATTAGTGATAGCTATATACACATATGAGACATAGCTGCATGTACATCTTGCATACAAACTTACACTTATACCTGGAGCGTATTACATCATTACTAATAGGTAGGTACATATACCTTGCTATACCTACATGTTTATACATATATCTGGCTATAGCTACATGTTCACCTTTATTTGATGTTATATGGATTTGGAGAACTTAGAAACCGCATGATATATATATTAATTTGTTGCAGTTAAACAGCAGCTTTTTTCCTTTATATGCTCACATTACAGTTTTCTGTTGCATATATTATATTAATGGACTTTCGCATTGAGTTATGGATTTTTCATGATATTTTCTGGATTTGAGGACCGTGGTAGTTTCAGGAAATTATGTATTATTTGAAAAACCTGGTTTCTCTTGATATGATATTTCAGCAGCCAGCATGAGATTTATTGGTTCTGATATATATATACCCCATTCGAGGAACGAAGGGGGCCGTGTGCGGGTAAATGGTGGGGCCCGGAGGTACCCCGGGGCAAGAATTTCGTGGAGTAGACGATGAGTTAGTGGGGAAACCATACCTACCGGTGACAGTACCTATGACTCGGCGGTTATCATGGGGATAACGACCGGAGTCATGTACGTATGGATACGTCGAATTTCGAGTGTCAGAGCTAGGCACTCATGTTTTCAGGATAGCGTATGATACGTACCTATCAGGAGGGCCAGTCGTGGTGACAGCGCCTGATAGATCAGTATTTATGTGTCGATATTAGACACTTGTTTTCATGATATTTTTACTTCTAAGTATATATAACAGTGGAATGGGATGCTGTTATATATGCATATATATATATATATATATATATATATTAGTGGAATGGGAGGCTAATATATATGTATACATATCTAATTTATATATATCATCATAATTATCTTGCAATATACTCACTCAGGATATATGAGATTTACTTGATATTGGATACTGGATATATGAGATTTACTTGATATTGGACACTCAGGATATATGAGACTTACTGGATATGAGGGCCAATTTGGGGGCTTATTGAGGAAATTTGGGATTTAGATTGTCTTGATGGACTTTGGTCCTACCACGAGGTCAGGATTCCGTGAGGATGACATGTTTTTTCCCATACTCCGCATTTATTGTTCATGTATTAGTAGTACCTGATAGAGTATCTTACATGACTGTTGCATACATATTTCTATTTATTGTTCATGTATTAGTAGTACCTGATAGAGTACCTTACATGACTGTTGCATACATATTGCCATTTATTGCTATCAGCTTGCATGCATTAGATTCGCGCTGTACGTGCATACTTGCGATTACCTACATATGTTATTTACTATTCACGAGTTGGCAACTCACCCCCGTTGTGCCACAGTGTTTTGCAGGTAGTCCCTCAGGGCAGTTGCGGCAGGCTTTTCATCTTTCGTATCATCTTCTGCAGCGGATACCGCTTCGGCTGACTGTGCGCAGTTTTGCTATAGGTGGGTTTTGCGACTATCCGATATTGTTTATTGTTATCTTTGTACCATGTACTCTCCATCTACCACTTTCATTTATGACTTAGAGACTTTATGTGAGGACGATATTGTATGTTATTTTGTGACTTGAAGGTCTTTTATACAGTTTTTATTTATATCGTCTTTTATTTCTTCGCTACGACGTCGTATATCTGTTGTGATGGTTGTTTCCGCCTTTGGGCGTGGATTTTGCTCCCGTTGGGGATGCTTTACTTATATTTATGTTGTACCCATTTTTGGGGTTAGTTTTTACAAAGGAGGTGCTGCCAAAAATTTTAAGAAACAAAATTGGACTTTAAAGAATTTGTACTCGAGTTTTTCAAAAGTTTTAACAATGTTCTTATCACTGACTACTTTTGATGGTTTAGATTACTGGGTTTTTGGCTTACTTAAATTGCGTTACGCCTGTAGACGTTGCGTAGTTTAAGGGCCGTCACGTGCCAATTTCGGATCGTGACAAGTTGGGATCAGAGCGCTAAGTTTTACCTTTCGGTGTGTAGGATGACCTTGGTATGATGGAGTAGGTAGCTTAAGCAGAGTGACGTAGCATGTGTATGTCCGCGGCATACTCACGATCACGGAACTCCGTCTAAAGTGACCTAACTACTAATTGCTTGAAATTCCTTCCATGATGATACATATCCTTGTGATTCGATTTCCGTGTTCATATCAAATCCTTTTTCCATTTATAGCCTTTGCCACCGATGACTATGAGGACTCAGAGTGTTGCAGCGAGAGCCGAGGTCAGAGTTGACTCGTATGGGACGAGGACTGACCAGGATGGCACGCTCGTTGCACAGGAGCAGATGGATCCGCCATCGATAGATCGTATCGCTAGGCTTGAGGCAGAGATGCAGGACTTGCACCAGACGATGAGGTCTTTGGTTAAGGCCAGTCGAGCGCAGCGAAAGGAGGTTGCCACCCCTGTTACCCAGTTGTTCCTTGCGATCAGCACACAGCATTATGTTACTTACACAGCAGTAGTGGACGCAGCCCTATTTGACAAGGAGCGTCTTTCCGAGACTTTGGGAGTTCGAGGACAAAGGAGGGCTCGTGCAGGTGTACCAGCCCAGAGACAGAAGTTCAGTCACCGTGACAGGTTTCATGCACGTCGCGGGAGTAGCAGAGGCTTGGGACGAGAGACGTGTTAACTAGATCTGTCGTTGTTGTGTTAACTTCTGTATTTCAGTCGTGTGCCAATCAGATAGGAAATAGAGATTCGTCCATCGTTTTGATCCTTCTAGAGATGTTGGATTTGACGTTCTCCTGGGCACGGACTGGTTAGCTACGTGCTAGGCGTCTGTGTACTGCCGTGAGGAAACAGTTAGGATTTGTTTCCCGGTGAGTCAGTTCTTGTTGTGCGGGGGGGGGACAGTGGTGCCGCCCATCACAGCTTGAATTCAGCCTTTTTCGCTAGTCGGTTTTAGAGGAGAGGATGTTGAGGATTCTTGGCTTTCATTTATGATACCGGAGTCACATTGGGTTTGTTGGATCGGGTTCCTATCCTGCGAGGGTTTTCCGACGTTATTCCAGATGAGCCGGCGAAGTTTAGGGTGGTTAAAGATCTGCTGTAGAGTTGCTAGATAGGGGGACTTGTACATCCAAGTGTTTCGCTTTGGGGAGCTCCTATTCTGTTCGTCAGGGAGAAAGATGGCAGTTTGACCTTGTGTGTTGATTGATCGTCAATTGAACCGAGTTACGGTGCGGATAGGTATCCTTTACCTCGCATTGTCGATTTCTTTGATCAGCTCCAGGGTGCGAGACGTTTTCTAAGTTTGTTTGGGATCGGGTCATCATTGGTTGCGGGTTCGGAGTGATGACATTCCAAAGACTGCTTTTGTGCGCGCTACGGGCTTTATGAGTTTTTGGTGGTGTCGTTGGACTCACCAATGCCCTAGCAGCATTCGTGGATGTGATGAAACAGATTTCTTCAGGCCGTTCCTCGACCAATTTATTGTTGTGTTATTGATGACATTCTGGTCTTTTCCAAGAGTAGTGAGGAAAATGAGCAACACTTGAGGATTTTCTTTGCAGACATTGGGAAAGCACCAGCTGTTTGCTAAATTCTCGGAGTGTTCCTTCAGGCTTGATTGTGTTGACTCCTAGGTCTTGTAGTTACGGGAGACGGTATTCGTATGGACCGGAGGAAGATCGAGGCCGTACAGCTTGGCCCAGACTTGCATCAGGGACAGAGGTCCTCAGCTTTTTGGGCTTAGCCGGTTTTTACCGCCGTTTCGTGCAGGATTTCTTGTGTATCGCTGCACCGTTGACCGGACTGGCAAGGAAGGAGGTTCTTTTCTTGGATTGAGGCATGCGAGTTGAGTTTTCAGCAGTTGAAGACTCGGTTGACGACTGCACCAGTTCTTTCTTTGCTTTCTGGATCGGGCGACTTTGTTGTTTAACTGTGATGTTTCACGAGTAGGGCTCGATTTTGCATTGATGAGACATTTTAGAGTTATCGCTTTTGCTTCCCGATAGTTGGAGGGAGTACGAGCAGGATATCCCACTCATGATTTGGAGATGGCCGCGGTGGTCGTGTGTTGAAGATTTGGGACACTACTTGTGTGGAGAGTCGTGTCAGATTTTCACGGACCACCAGAGCTTAATGTACATCTTCCTGCAGCGGTTTTTGATTTTTGAAACAGCGTCGTTGGATGGAGCTTGTAAAGGATTGTGATTGTGAGATCCTTTATTACCCGTGGCAGGGCGATTGTGGTAGCTGATGCTTGAGTCGTAGGCCCGGGGTTAGCTTGTCCCAGTTATGCGCAGTTCTGAGATAGTCTTTGTCACGACCCGAAAGTACGGAACGTGACCGGCACTTAGATTAAGAAACGTCTAAAGGCGCAACGTAACCTAAGTAAGCCGAAGCCCAGAAATCCAAACCATAAAAAAGAAGAAGAAGAAAAGAAAACATGATGAAAAACAAGTTTAAAAGTATCAGCAAATTTCCCAAAAATTTCGGCAGAGTCTCCTCTGTAAAAACTGGCCCCCAAACGGATACAACAAGTATAATATACATAAACAATAAAAAGCATCCCCAAACGGGAGCTAGCTCAACGCCAACAGGCGGAAACAACCATAACAATACACAATAGTATACAACGCCAAAAGGCGAGGCTCAAAACTCAAAAGAAAACAAAACCACCAGATCAGAATAATACATGTGCGACTCTAAGGTCGAAATAAATAACTGGTCCAATAAACTTATCAAGTAATACAAGTATGGTTGATAGAGCTTACTAGATACAAATGAAATAATAAAAGTACAATGGTGGTTCAGATACAAGTGAACCAACCTACCGTGCAAGTCACCCTGAATGAAATGATGTGCCAGCAAGCTGCCAGAGAAACCTGTACATTGAACCTGTATAAAATTTGGCACAACGGGGGTGAGTTGCCAACTCGTGAGTAGAAGACATCTACGAAAAGAAATCGAATGCACGATGCTATCCTAGGTCATAATAATACACTATTATATCCAAATCATCTAGTAATAGCAGGGTAAAACTACGTGTAAATGCAGATACTCCGTGCTCGTGTCAGTGCCTCATATAGTACTATGTCATATGAATGGATATGTATGCACCATGAATATAAAATAATCAATCCTGAAATCCAGATATATCTGTATAAGAAATCTTTAGCTGTTATCATAGTAAAACGTGTATAGAAATCTGAAATATCAACAATGAAATCCATGGAAATCCGTGTCAAGCATCGACACAAACATGTAAATCTCAAGTCTCATAGTCTCAATACCTTGGGCTCCGTCAGTCCGGATCGGCCCATAGCATCAAATCTCACGACAACGGTCGGTATCCTCCGGATATCCGCCGCGCCAGACATCACCGGTAGGTAGCCTTCCCCTGCCAGGCTCATCGTCTACAACTCGATCTTCTTGCCCCGGGGTACCATACCGGGCCTACCATGTACCCGAGACGGTTCATCCACTCCTCGAATCGGGTCTCAAAATCCAACAGAAAACATGAAATCTCATGGTGGACGACACGTACATCACGAGAAAACCGCATCTTATTTTAAAAAGAGAAGAGGAGAGAGAGAGAAGTTTCATATATTCTTGCGGTTTTCCCCAAAAATCCAGAAATCTCATAGAAACCCAAATCCTAAAATCATGAGTAAGTATATGATAAGTGTCGGCATATGCCCATGATACTGCATGATAACATGAAAATATGAATGCATGAATGTCTAAGTGATAAATATCATGTCTAAATTAACATCAGAAAGTAATCACAATATTATATCGGTCTAGATGTTAACTGATTCTATCAATTAAAGATAATATGATCTAAAGTGTACGTGGCATAGCAATTACCGATGATAATGTGTGTGAGCCGGCAAATGAGTGTGCGTGGAATATGCGCATCATCGGTAATGGTGCTGGTGTCCTAACAGGTAAGGTTTATATTGATTATAGCAGCATATGGAAAAACATGCATCATTATGATTCCAGTGTGAAAGTAAGACGGATGTATGTTATCCACTCATTTGATATACCATTACCACTACCACTATATGACTCGAACCTAATCTAGTGTCCATCTAACCTTATAAGGAACAAAACCTAAGAAAACTAGTCAATAAGAAACAAGAGTCTACCTAAGGTCTGAATCAATATCTCTAATAGTCGGCGATCCGGCCTCAATAGCGTCACGTACGTAGTACGGTTTCCTCGAATCAAGAGTGCGGATCAATCATCATATTTATGCCTCGTACGGTAAAATCCATCGTACGGCGTCCCAATATCAGGGTACGGGTCAAGTATCTCCTAGGTGTCTCATCATTAGTATAATGTCATCATCAACACATCTCATGATCAAGGTGCTAAACTGTGATCGCATACATCAATCATATATTATTGCCATCATAATAAGCATCATTAGTTTATCCTCAGAAATATCATGTCATATGTATCATATCGTCCTCAAGTCACACCTCTATGATATCGACATCAGGTCACATCTATATGATGTCGTAATCAAGTCATTCATATCCCATATCGTGATTAATCACAAGTTACAGTCCGGGTACTATTTTAGAGTCCCATGTACCTCAATATCATCACCACCCATTATAATTTAAGTATACATGATCATTATCTCATTCTGTAATGATCCGCTAACACTTAATACGACTGTATAGCCAAGAATCACGGCATCAAGCCCAGTTACACTGTTTCATCATACCTCGGATATCATATCACATCAATGTATCCCATATACGTGTTGTATATATATATATACCTATACCTCGTCCTATATATATATATATATACACAAGCACGTATACACCATGTCGTTTTTCAGTGTGTGCGTGTGTGCGTTTCTACCTGAAACCTACGAGCCTCTTCCAAGGTATTCATCTTCTGATATGTCTTCCTAAATCAGTCTAGTCCAGCCTAGGGTCATTACTACGGCCCTACTCATTAAGAATCTAGGGTCACATCTGGTTTCCTAATGTCAAAAAGTACTATTCCTATTCTATGTTGCGGGGGTGCTAAACGCCATCCACCTGACTTCCCCCAGTAGATATGCATCTACTCACCTGGTCCATGTCTGCCGAAGACGGTGTCGCCATCCTCCTCTTCATCGCCCGTAGTCCACGTGAGGGGTACCTAAACGTAAACATATAAATAGTATCGTAAACTGAATCACATACAAAAGTCAAAACGACGCAATGAACCGGCACAGGTTAAAACCTATGTCCCGTCCACGCAAAAGAACCAAATATCGCTCGATATCAGCGTACAAACTCTGATGGATCGAGATAAACATCAAAAAATAACTCGTAGTTTTAAAACACATTACTTATATTATAAAACATGATTAAATCCATCGAAACCCTAAAATCCATCAAACCGTCCAATTTCGTAAAACCCGAAAATGCCAATTTACCGTTTTTCATCAAAACTTGACATTTAAATGAAACCAATGGTTATAAAACTCATTAAATAGCATAACTAGACTATACAAACCATTACTATATTTTTATTACACAAATTTGTATTAATTTGAAATTTCTAGTTTGCAACCTTTAACAATTTTCAACATTTTTCAAGCAAAATACCACAATTCCATCACAAAACATGATTTTTCATGAATTAATGTATTAAACCACAACTCATGATGATAATGATTTAATGAAACCATAAGTTATATTTTTAATCTCATTTATTTAGGAATTTCTAAAATCTAGTTTACAAAATAGCAATTTTTATCACAATTTATCAATTATCAATAGAAACTAGCAATCAATTTAAGTTTCCATTCCACCAACATGTTAATACCCTTATTAAGATCACAATCTAGTGTTACAAATATTAATTGAAATTTTATTTCACCAAAAATTATGTTTTATAGAAACCTAGTTAGCAAAATTCCTAATTTAAAGAATTTTAAATGAAAAATTTACAATTCAACAACCATGCAAGATTTTCCAATTATAAAAGTGTTAAACTAACTATTATAACCCTAATTATTTAATAAAAATAATAACTTGAATTTACAAACCCTAACTTGAATTTAAAAATTTGAACATAGAATTAATTCATTAAATCTAAACATGCTTAAAAGAAACATCTAATAACAAATAAACAAAAGAAGGAAAATTATACCTCCAAAATTTGAAATCCAAACAAGAAAATGAGCCTCCAAAATGCATGCTTCCCATCTCCAAATTCCATATAAAAATGAGCAAGGAATAAAGGGTAGGAAATAAATAGGATTTTGTGGATTTTTAATTGAATTTTTAAAGGATTTTTGATGAATTTTGGGGCAAAATAAAATGAGGAAAATGGGGGCTACCATGGGGGTTGAGGCCGGCCATTTTTGGAGGTGAGGGAGAGAAGGAAGAGAGTGACAAAAGTTGTGTAGAAGTCTCCACCAAAATATCACTTCATTAAGTCTTTTCATGCATTTCTTTATTTTATTTTATTTCTTTACTATAGCAACTCAAGAAAGCTCTAGAAAAATGGAAAATTTGCAAATAAATTTTTCATGATACACACTAAATTCTAATATTCCATGGTTCATTTTTACAAATTAAAATCATTAAAATTTGTAATTTACACTAATTTAGTGTAAAAATAAAGCTTATGTTAATATTTAAAAATAATTAATTTAGGAAAAATATTTAATTAAACTAAAAATTTATAAGTGGCTAAATAAACACCATTTACTAGTAATTACATAATTAAAATAGGTATTTTAGAAATTATAATGAAAAACAATTACGGTTTAATTTTACGAAAAATACATTTTACTTTACCGAAATTCATAAAATTCACTTAAACAATTTTATTCATTTAATTATTTATTTAATTATTTTTAAAACGTTACAATCTTCCCTCCTTTAAGAAATTCGGTCCCCGAATTTAAATTAAAACTCCCCCTCCAAATACTAAAACATTTAGCAAAACACTCAAATTGTCGGGGCTCCGAAATCATCAATACATAACAAAAATCAACTCCATCAAACATAACGCAATCATCGGAGTTATGGTGAAGATAAAATATCAAAACCCAATATGAAAACCATCATAATATACATCAATCTATAACTTATATATAGTGCGCATCATAGTAAAATCGCCTAAACATCATAATAAAGAAGCATACAAAAACCCCTCTTGAAAATCGCTGTGCAATGCACGTGTCACGGCATAAGTAGCGGACGTTTATTTTTTATTTTAAAAAAAATAGCTATATATATATATATATATATCTTTTATTTAACATACGCGTCCCGCCTGGTTACTAAATCAAATAGTAATGATTATGAAACATACTGCTCAAACTGAAATCAATCCCAATCACATCAATAAATTATCATGTGCGTCCGGTGCGCACTGAAATCGAAACCAAATACAGATACCTTGAATACACACACAAAAACAAAATAAGTGCAACAGGTGTGCACCAAAACATCTTTCAAGTGCAATGGGCGTACACGACTCACTATCAGGTGCATCTAATCTGCACAAAACCCCGATTTAGTGCATCTGGTGTGCACAAAATCGCATCGTGCGCCAAGTATGCGCAAGAATCCTAATCAGGTGCACATGTGCACGAAAACATACATCGAATACCAAAATTGAAATCACAGCACAAAAATGCATAAAACTAGGTCGAAACATATGTCAAAATCATGTGTAACCCCTATGCACGAAATCAAATCAAAAATCTCAAAATATATAAAACCAAATCAAGTGTACTGGGTGTGTACTAAACAACATCAATACAACTGATATATGAAACACAAATAGAATGAAATGAAGGTACACACATGAAATACCAATCGTAGAACAAAGTCCTCAAAATACCAAAATCCAATCAACGAAAATATGAAATTCGAATCACTAAATCACAATCGTAAACACTATCGTCAATGTCCGCCTCTTTCCTCTGATGTCGATTGCTTCGAACTCGTCTCTTCGTAGCTGTGCTGACTGTGCTACCCATGGCAATACTCATATCTAGAGTCTCCCACGTAGTCGATCCCTTCACTTGATATCCGGCCTACATTAAACTTTTCGATCGATTCATCAAAATCCCATAATTCCCCCAGAGCTCAACACTCAAGTACAGTTTAAAAATATCCGGTACATACCCCAGCATCGATGATCCAGCCGTAGAAGGGCAAACCCAAGCCTCACTAACGGCACCGTGGAACTGCCGTAAACCCTAAGGTTCAAGGGCGTTCTCGTGGTCATTATGTCGAGTTAGGGTTTCATTCTTCTAGAGGGTCCATCGAAATACCTGCATGTTCTTCCGAATACTTTAAACTTGGGAAAATGGTTTTCTGATAATCGTTCGAACCCTTTAACTCCATCCGGACGGCATGTGAATACCCTTCGTCCGCACGCTAAGCAATGCTTCAATCCTCAACAATAACCAATACTCTAATGGTTATCGCATTCGAGCCGCAGCTCCCTCTGCCAGTGTGTCCATGGTAACAGAAACCACCCTCCAACATTGACGAAGATAGATCAAAAGAACGAATAGAATACGGTGCAAACAATTGTACATCCTAAGGCTCCTTAAGCAGAGTAGCGTATCGTAAGTATGCCGTGGACCATACCCACGGTACGTTACTCTACCTAAATCGCCTACTCCATCAACCAAGGGTCACCTAGACTTATACAAGGTTAAACCTAGCGCTCTGATACCAACTTTGTCACGACCCGAAAGTACGGAACGTGACCGGCACTTAGATTACGAAACGTCTAGAGGCGCAACGTAACCTAAGTAAGCCGAAGCCCAGAAATCTAAACCATAAAAAAGAAGAAGAAGAAAAGAAAACATGAAGAAAAACAAGTTTAAAAGTATCAGCAAATTTCCTAAAAATTTTGGCAGAGTCTCCTCTGTAAAAACTGGCCCCCAAACGGGTACAACAAGTATAATATACATAAACAATAAAAAGCATCCCCAAACGGGAGCTAGCTCAACGCCAACAGACGGAAACAACCACAACAATACACAATAGTATACAACGCCAAAAGGCGAGGCTCAAAACTCAAAAGAAAACAAAACCACCAGATCAGAATAATACATGCCCGACTCTAAGGTCGAAATAAATAACTGGTCCAATAAACTTATCAAGTAATACAACTATAGTTGATGGAGCTTACTAGATACAAATGAAAGAATAAAAGTACAATGGTGGTTCAGATACAAGTGAACCAACCTACCGTGCAAGTCACCCTGAATGAAATGATGTGCCAGCAAGCTGCCAGGGAAACCTGTACATCGAACCTGTATAAAATTTGGCACAACGGGGGTGAGTTGCCAACTCGTGAGTAGAAGACATCTACGAAAAGAAATCGAATGCACGACACTATCCTAGGTCATAATAATACACTATTATATCCAAATCATCTAGTAATAGCAGGGTAAAACTACGTGTAAATGCCGATACTCCGTGCTCGTGTCAGTGCCTCATATAGTACTATGTCATATGAATGGATATGTATGCACCATGAATATAAAATAATCAATCCTGAAATCCAGATATATCTGTATAAGAAATCTTTAGCTGTTATCATAGTAAAACGTGTATAGAAATCTGAAATATCAACAATGAAATCCATGGAAATCCGTGTCAAGCATCGACATAAACATGTAAATCTCAAGTCTCATAGTCTCAATACCTCGGGCTCCGTCAGTCCGGATCGGCCTATAGCATCAAATCTCACGACAACGGTCGGTATCCTCCGGATATCCACCGCGCCAGACATCACCGGTAGGTAGCCTTCCCCTGCCAGGCTCATCGTCTACAACTCGATCTTCTTGCCCCGGGGTACCATACCGGGCCCACCATGTACCCGAGACGGTTCATCCACTCCTCGAATCGGGTCTCAAAATCCAACAGAAAACATGAAATCTCATGGTGGACGACACGTACATCACGAGAAAACCGCATCTTATTTTAAAAAGAGAAGAGGAGAGAGAGAGAAGTTTCATATATTCTTGCGTTTTCCCCCAAAAATCCAGAAATCTCATAGAAACCCAAATCTTAAAATCATGAGTAAGTATATGATAAGTGTCGGCATATGCCCATGATACTGCATGATAACATGAAAATATGAATGCATGAATGTCTAACTGATAAATATCATGTCTAAATTAACGTCAGAAAGTAATCACAATATTATATCGGTCTAGATGTTAACTGATTCTATCAATTAAAGATAATATGATCTAAAGTGTACGTGACATAGCAATTACCGATGATGATGTGTGTGAGCTGGCAAATGAGTGTGCGTGGAATATGCGCATCATCGGTAATGGTGCTGGTGTCCTAACAGGTAAGGTTTATATTGATTATAGCAGCATATGTAAGAACATGCATCATTATGATTCCACTGTGAAGGTAAGACGGATGTATGTTATCCACTCATTTGATATACCATTACCACTACCACTATATGACTCGAACCTAATCTAGTGTCCATCTAACCTCCTAAGGAACAAAACCTAAGAAACTAGTCAATAAGAAACAAGAGTCTACCTAAGGTCTGAATCAATATCTCTAATAGTCGGCGATCCGGCCTCAATAGCGTCACGTAGGTAGTACGGTTTCCTCGAATCAAGAGTGTGGATCAATCATTATATTTATGCCTCGTACGGTAAAATCCATCGTACGGCGTCCCAATATCAGGGTACGGGTCAAGTAACTCCTAGGTGTCTCATCATTAGTATAATGTCATCATCAACACATCTCATGATCAAGGTGCTAAACTGTGATCGCATACATCAATCATATATTATTGCCATCATAATAAGCATCATTAGTTTATCCTCAGAAATATCATGTCATATGTATCATATCGTCCTCAAGTCACACCTCTATGATATCGACATCAGGTCACACCTATATGATGTCGTAATCAAGTCATACATATCCCATATCGTGATCAATCACAAGTTACAGTCCGGGTACTATTTTAGAGTCCCATGTACCTCAATATCATCACCACCCATTATAATTTAAGTATACATGATCATTATTTCATTCTGTAATGATCCGCTAACACTTAATACGACTGTATAGCCAAGAATCACGGCATCAAGCCCAGTTACACTGTTTCATCATACCTCGGATATCATATCACATCAATGTATCCCATATACGTGTTGTATATATATATATACCTATACCTCGTCCTATATATATATATACACATGCACGTATACACCATGTCGTTTTTCAGTGTGTGCGTGTATGCGTTTCTACCTGAAACCTATGAGCCTCTTCCAAGGTATTCATCTTCTGATATGTCTTCCTAAATCAGTCTAGTCCAGCCTAGGGTCAATACTACGGCCCTACTCATTATGAATCTAGGGTCACATCTGGTTTCCTAATGTCAAAAAGTACTATTCCTATTCTATGTTGCGGGGGTGCTAAACGCCATCCACCCGACTTCCCCCCGTAGATATGCATCTACTCACCTGGTCCATGTCTGCCGAAGACGGTGTCGCCATCCTCCTTTTCATCGCCCGCAGTCCACGTGAGGGGTACCTAAACGCAAACATATAAATAGTATCTTAAACTGAATCACTTACAAAAGTCAAAACGACGCAATGAACCGGCATAGGTTAAAACCTATGTCCCGTCCACGCAAAAGAACCAAATATCGCTCGATATCAGCGTACAAACTCCGATGGATCGAGATAAATATCAACAAATAACTCTTAGTTTTAAAACACATTACTTATATTATAAAACATGATTAAATCTATCGAAACCCTAAAATCCATCAAACCGTCCAATTTCGTAAAACCCGAAAATGCCAATTTACCGTTTTTCATCAAAACTTGACATTTAAATGAAACCAATGGTTATAAAACTCATTAAATAGCATAACTAGACTATACAAACCATTACTATATTTTTATTACACAAATTTGTATTAATTTGAAATTTCTAGTTTGCAACCTTTAACAATTTTCAACATTTTTCAAGCAAAATACCACAATTCCACCACAAAACATGATTTTGCATGAATTAATGTATTAAACCATAATTCATGATGATAATGATTTAATGAAACCATAAGTTATATTTTTAATCTCATTTATTTAGGAATTTCTAAAATCTAGTTTACAAAATAGCAATTTTTATCACAATTTATCAATTATCAATAGAAACTATAAATCAATTTAAGTTTCCATTCCACCAACAAGTTAATACCCTTATTAAGATCACAATCTAGTGTTACAAATATTAATTGAAATTTTATTTCACCAAAAATTATGTTTTATAGAAACCTAGTTAGCAAAATTCCTAATTTAAAGAATTTTAAATGAAAAATTTACAATTCAACAACCATGCAAGATTTTCCAATTCTAAAATTGTTAAACTAACTACTATAACCCTAATTATTTAATAAAAATCATAACTTGAATTGACAAACCCTAACTTGAATTTAAAAATTTGAACATAGAATTAATTAATTAAATCTAAACATGCTTAAAAGAAACATCTAATAACAAATAAACAAAAGAAGGAAAATTATACCTCCAAAATATGAAATCCAAACAAGAAAATGAGCCTCCAAAATGCATGCTTCCCATCTCCAAATTCCATATAAAAATGAGCAAGGAATAAAGGGTTGGAAATAAATAGGATTTTGTGGATTTTTAATTGAATTTTTAAAGGATTTTTGATGAATTTTGGAGCAAAATAAAATGAGGAAAATGGGGGCTACCATGGGGGGTGAGGCCGGCCATTTTTGGAGGTGAGGGAGAGAAGGAAGAGAGTGACAAAAGTTGTGTAGAAGTCTCCACCAAAATATCACTTCATTATGTCTTTTCATGCATTTCTTTATTTTATTTTATTTCTTTACTATAGCAACTCAAGAAAGCTCTAGAAAAATGGAAAAATTTGCAAATAAATTTTTCATGATACACACTAAATTCTAATATTCCATGGTTCATTTTTACAAATTAAAATCATTCAAATTTGTAATTTACACTAATTTAGTGTAAAAATAAAGCTTATGTTAATATTTAAAAATAATTAATTTAGGAAAAATATTTAATTAAACTAAAAATTTATAAGTGGCTAAATAAACACCATTTACTAGTAATTACATAATTAAAATAGGTATTTTTGAAATTATAATGAAAAACAATCACGGTTTAATTTTACGAAAAATACATTTTACTTTACCGAAATTCATAAAATTCACTTAAACAATTTTATTCATTTAATTATTTATTTAATTATTTTTAAAACGTTACAGTCTTCTGTAGATTTACAGTTCTTATGCGATCGTTGAGTACAACTTAAGTTTGCCTCTACTGAGGGGACCACTTGTTCATGTCCGCGCCCGTCCACTTTTACTTAATCGTTTTCGTGTGGCACAGCCCGCCGATGCTCGTTTGTCTGAGATTCTGAGCATGTTCGGCAGGGTAAAGATTCGAAGTTCTTGATTTATGACCAGGGTGTGCTACGTTCCGGACTCGTTGGTGTGTACCTAATACTGATAGGTAGATACGCGAGGTCCCAGAGCAGGCACAGCCATCAGCTTTCAGTGTTCATCCAAGTGCCACCAAAATGTAATGTGACTTGAGAGTTAGTTACGGGTGGGCAGGGATGAAGAGTGATGTTTCGGATTTTGTTTCGAGGTGTCTGACTTGTTGGTGAGCTAAGGTTGAGAATTTGGAGACCGGCTGTAGAGTTGCAACCATAAACTGTTCCAGAGTGGGAATGGGAGCAGATTTCCATGATTTTCGTTGTGGTGTCTATCCAGGTCTAGACAGGGTGTGACTCCATTTGGGTGTTTGTTGTCCGGTTATGCTCAATTTGCTCAGTTGTTCTTTGTTAAGTTTTTACGTTTGCATGGAGTTCCTTCATGCGTTGTATCCAATAGAGGCACCCCGTTCACTAGCCGTCGTAGGCAGAAGCTTCAGGAAGCCTTGGGTACTGGTTGAGCTTTAGCTCCGCTTTTCTATCTGTAGGCCGATGGTTTGTGAGAGCAGACTATACAGACTTTGGAGCATAGGCTTGTGCATACGTACTAGGTGTTTGTTGGCAGTTGGGATCGTCACTTTCCATTATTAGGGTTCTCCTTCGATAGATGTTATCAGGAGACATTCCAATTGGCAACCTTTAGGTTTTGTTTGTTAAGTCGTGTCGATCGCCAGTCTATTTTGCTGACTCTGCGAGAGTAGGATTTTTGGACCCCAGCTAGTCATGAGACTGCGGAGAAGATCCAATTGATTCAGGTCAGGATGAGAGCAGCCCAGTGCAGACAGAAGTCTTACGTCGACCGTCATTGTCGCAGACTTGAGTTCGCAGTGGGAGGTCATATATTCCTACGGATTTTTCCGATAGATGGCGTGTTGAGTTTTGGGAAGCTTAGTTCCAGAATTGTAGGTCCTTTTGAGATCCTTGAAGCGAGTTAGCACCGTTGCCTAATATGGCACTTCCGCCCAGATTTTTGAGTATTTACCCCGTAGTCCTTGTGTCGATACTTCGCAATTACCTTCATGACTTTTCTCATATGATTCAGCATCAAACCATTTAGCTTGGACGCGATCTTTCGTTCACCAGCAGCCAACAGTTTTAGTGGATCGGCAGGTGGAGGGATATCGGTCAAGGGTCTTGCTATCTGTAAGGGTTCTTTGGCGTAGCTGTCTAGTGAGGTGATCACTTGAGTGGCTGCGAGCGAGACGTGAATGACTTTCCCTCATCTCTTTGAAGGTATGCGTAGATGAATTTTAAATTTGGGGACCGAATTTCTTTAAGGGGGGATGATTGTAACGTTTTAGAAATCGTTTTGCGAATTTTCCGTTTTTTGGGTAAAATAGTCGGTGTTTTCCGTAAAAACCTAGAAGCGATCTTTTTGCAGTATAGAATCCACTGCACCTAATTTAGCTAGGAAATTGCTAGTTTGTGGGTTTTTGTAAGCCACTGGAAATTTTTGTGCATTTTATTATTTTTCCCTAATTAAAATATTATTTTAATGCTTTATTTGTGCACTTTATTAGTGGTAATTACATTTTTTTGGGGTTAATTACTACTAATGTGGATCTATGCTAAGTTAATCACTAGATTATGTTTTTAACCTTCTCACCTAAATATCTAGATATTTGTGGTTTAAAAAAGAATTTTTAAAGAAAAGAAATTAAGAAGACATAAAGCTTTTTGTTTTATTATGTAATTATTGTTATTTTCTTCTAGAATTTTCTACCAAATTCCACAAAACCCTAGCTTCCTTAGCCTTGGCCGGCCACTTCATTGCTTGTCGCCCCATCTCCTTCATCACCTCATTCTTCACTTTAAAGCTTGATAAATTCATCAAAAATCCTAAATAATTCATACAAACCCAAAAATAAATCCTTACCCATTATTCTTGCTTGGATCTTCAAGAAAGATAACATTTTGGAGGCTATTTGGATGATCTTGTTGCAAGTTTCAAAATCTAATTTGAGGTATAAAATTCTAACGCTAATCCTTAATAGTTGTTTTAAATCTTTAAACTAGGTTAATTAGATGTTAATTTAAAACTTTAATATGCATGTTTTGAAATTCAATATAGGTTTTTTGTAATCAAATTAGGGTTTTGATTAGTGAAATGGTTAGTTAATAATTTTAGACAAATGGAAACTAAACTTAGTTGCTAGTTTGTTAAATGATATTTCCTAATTGTAAAATTAGCTAATTAGAAAACTAAGTTTTTACTAAATCCTAATTAAGTGAGATTAAAATTATAGTATTGTTATGAGTGGTATAATCTTGCTAATTGGTGATGGTTGTAATTTCTAGTTTTGGTAAAAACTTGTAGTTTTGTGCTAAAATGATATATGTTGCTTACTAGATTTTAGGATAATTTTGGCGTGAGTTTCTTTCGACGTTGCGGCGTTATTTATATTGATTCTACGCTATATCTTGTGTTGTGATTGCGCGATCGGTACAATCAGAGTCTAGGCTTGGTAGGTGTGTCGCTTTGCGTTCCTAGCTAGGATCGTGTCGATGTTGTTTGTGTCTTTGTGTAGGTTTTGCTCTTGAGTTGGTTTCGTAGTGTCGCTACGCGCATTAGCCACTTGACGAACACTTGAGATTATGCTTGGAGTTAGTGCGTCGGTCAAACGTAGTTTGTACGTGTTATTGGTCGATTGCTAATATATACTGTTATATTGTTATATGCTTTCAGGATCGTAGGCGGGGACTTCGGGCGCTGAGAAGAAGGAAAAGCGAGTGGTTGGTTTTACTTAGCCAGGATTGTAGTGAGTAGATTTAAAATCTATAGGGGAATCTCCCGTATGACGTTATGCGTCTGGGCTTGATTAAATGATATGACTATTAGTTAGATGTATACAGATATTGATTGTGCATGTGTACCTTTATTGCATATCTCATTTCCTATTGTGCATGGACTTAGTATTAATGAGACACAACACCATTATTGTCGGTTCATGTTTCACGAGCACTAATTGTATGCTACACACACACCGTCAATAATTGCTATGACACGCACAACACCTATACATATGTGATATTGTATTGTTTAGGGACATTGAGACATGATCCTTATTTTCCTTGTGCATATGACATATAGCATGCCTGTATACCTACATGCTTACACATATGCCTTGACATGCTTATATGATAGTTACCTATATGGTATTGTACCATTAGTGATAGGTATATACACATATGAGACATAACTGCATGTACATCTTGCATACATACTTACACTTATACCAGGAGGGTATTACAACATTACTGATAGGTAGATACATATACCTTGCTATACCTACATGTTTACACATATATCTGGCTATAGCTACATGTTCACCTTTATTTGATGTTATATGGATTTGGAGAACTTAGGAACCGCATGATATATATATTAACTTGTTGCAGTTAAATAGCGGCATTTCCTTTATATGCTCACATTACAGTTTTCTGTTGCATATATTATATTCACAGACTTTCGCATTGAGTTATGGATTTTTCATGATGTTTTCTCGATTTGAGGACCGTGGTAGTATCATGAAATTATGCATTATTTGAAAAACCCGATTTCTCTTGATATGATATTTCAGCAGCCACCATGAGATTTATCGGTTCTAATATATATACCCCATGCGAGGAACGGAGGGGGCCGTGTGTGGGTACATGGTGGGGCCCGAAGGTACCCCGGGATAAGAATTTCGTGGAGTAGACGATGAGTTAGTGGGGTAACCATACCTACCGGTGACAGTACCTATGACTCGGCGGTTATCGTGGGGATACCGACCGGAGTCATGTACGTATGGATACGTCGAATTTCGAGTGTCAGAGCTAGGCACTCGAGTTTTCGGGATAGCGTTTGATACGTACCTATCAGGAGGGCCAGTCGTGGTGACAGCGCCTGATCAGTATTTATGTGTCGATGTTAGACACTTGTTTTCATGATATTTTTATTCCTAACTATATATAACAGTGGAATGGGACGCTGTTATATATGCATATATATATATATATATATATTAGTGGAATGGGACGCTAATTTATATGTATACATATCTAATTTATATACATCATCATAATGATCTTGCAATATACTCACTCAGGATATATGAGATTTACTTGATATTGGATACTGGATATATGAGATTTACTTGATATTGGACACCCAGGATATATGAGACTTACTGGATATGAGGGCCAATTTGGGGGCTGATTGAGGAAATTTGGGATTTAGATTGTCTTGATTGACTTTGGTCCTACCACGAGGTCAGGATTCCGTGAGTATGACATATTTTATACCATACTCCGCATTTATTGTTCATGTATTAGTAGTACCTGATAGAGTACCTAACATGTCCGTTGCATACATATTGCCATTTATTGTTCATGTATTAGTAGTACCTGATAGAGTACCTTATATGACTGTTGCATACTCTAAGTCCATGCTACCTCTCCCAGTACTTTCGGGCATGCGGAATTTGGTGAAAAACAATTTTCTAGAGGTGGTAACATGGACTCATAACCGGATCTTTGTTAAACATCTAACTAACAACCGAACTAGGAGTTGTTAACTACTCGGTTAGGGGGTTATACCTTTCTTTCTTGAGCTCCTTCGTCTTCAAGCCTCGATGGTTGTCCGGATCGGTTTCACCCCGTCGTCTCCTTGCGCCGAAAATCGATCCACCTAAAAGCTTCTACCTTTGGCTTCTTCTTCGGTCTTTGAAGAAAACTAGTTCACTTGGTTTGCTAAACCTTATGAACTAGAGTGAGTAGAGAAGAGTGTGTTGGGATTTTCTCTATGGTTCTTGGTTCTCAACACATGAGACAAGTGAACCATAGACTAAAGAGAGGGAGAGCAAGAGGAAGAAGATGAGAGCTCAAGAACACAAGAGAGAGAATGAAAATGATAGAATGAGCAAGACTTTTCTCACTTGGTTCTCATAATCCAAAACCATCATCACAAAAAAATAGTAATCAAGTATTGTGTAAATGGTTTAAGTCAAAATGGCTATATCATTTCATGCACTCATATTGCACAAGAGAACAAGCAAGTAAAAAGTCTTTGCCATGAAATGATAGCCATTGTCATCATGATGGTCAACTAGTCCAACCTAGTCAACCGGTCAACAAAGTCAACACGTCAACAAAGTCAACCCCTCAACAACCATGTCACCACAATACTTAATTAATATTATTGTTAATTACATATCATATTCTCATTAGGGTTGAGCAAAAAGTCAATAGTCAACAGTCAACGGTCGACAACCCTAATGAGAATCCTCTGCCTCTGTCTTTCCGTCAACTGTGCATACACACCCGCATTCGCGTTTCGAGGAACACGAATACATACTGGATAAAACCAATCCCAAAATGTACACTAGAATCTGGCTTAAACCAAAGCCCGCTAGTGTTAACTGTCCGGACACTGTACGTGCACAAGTACACGGATGTGACCGGACCCTGTCGCAAAACCATGCGACCTGTCGCAAAACCATGCGACCTCTACTCTTTTGCCTAAAGGCGAATAGCTTTCTGTGTGGGACTCTAAAGACTCGACACTACGCTGGCAGTGGGTTTAACCACAGACCGCAAGCGGCACTAGCTGTGCGTAACGGTCCCCAGGTAGATGCCGACAAGAAGACTGACGAGGTGAAACCCATCTGAACTCCTACTGAGCCTGAATGTGACAGTCTCCGTACAGTCCAGTCTGTTCGTCTGATACATCGCATGGCGGGCCTAGGGGGGCGATAAACGTCAGTCCCCTAATAGCTGTACAAGTCGTGTCGGAGTGAAGCCCAATACACCCTGAGATAACACTGGAAGCCTACCAGTATATCTCGCTTGCCCTGGCCAGGGACTACTCGTGTAATGGCTCTCCTAGACACAGCGCGATGACAACCCCCAATACCGGGAGAGACGAATCCTATCTAACCGTCACTGCCTCCAAGTGCTTCGGGACTGCATCCAACTACTACCTGTTTGCACGACTCCTTTGAGCCGTGGTAGGGTAGTAATCAAAGTACAGTGGGAACACACTCGAGGCGAAGTTGTCACGACCCGAAAGTACGGAACGTAACTGGCACTTAGATTACGAGACGTCTAAAGGCGTACCGTAACCTAAGTCAGCCAAAGCCCAGAAAATCTAAACCAAAAGCAAAAGAGAGTGAAGGAAAACGTTTAATGAAAACGGTTTTTAAATCGATTAAGTTGCATAGAATACCTTTTTAAAAACATCAAAAATTCCCAAAAATTTCGGCAGAGTCTCCCCTGTATTTTCTATCCCCCAAAATGGGTACAACAAGATATATATAACCTGTAAACATAAATGGCATCCCCAAGCGGGAGCTAGCTCTTCGCCCAAGGCGTATCACAACCACATGCAATATATAAGTAATATCAAGAAAAGAGCATAAAAGAAACGCAAAATATCAGAAAACACAACGCCGGCTCAAGTGAGCTCGACCCAAAAGAAACCACAAATATACAAATCTCTCAGTCTCATCACTAGGTCGCATATACAATATAAAGTGGTAGATGGAGAATACTAGATACAATGATAAAGCAAAAAGAAATAAAGTGTGCTCGCAACCCACCTACGGGCGATGTCGCGAGTCTGAGCAAAAGGAGCTGATGATAAGATAGCCCGCCGCTACAAGGGTGACGGGTCCGACCTGCAAGACACTGTGGCACAATGGGGGTGAGTTTCCAGCTCGTGAGAAGAATATAACATCTAGTAAGGCAATCGTAAGAATGCTCGCAATGCGGCACAACAAGTATGTCCATATGTGATATAATATCTCTAGTATGCATGCACAGGTATGCAACGTCATTACTAAATCTTTAAGTGTTTTAAATGCTAAGGGTATTGAATTCTTAACTTAAAAAAATGAAAATCTGTATAATAGCTAAGAACCATCAAGAAATCATCTGAAAACCCATGTCAAGCATCGACACCAAATATGAAATCATATCTGTCTCAATATCTCACTTTATCAATATCTCAAATATCGGGCCCCGTCAGTCCAGATCGGCCCATATCATCAAATCTCACGACAACGGTCGGTATCCTCCGGATATCCGCCGCGCCAGACATCACCGGTAGGTAGTCTTCCCCTGCCAGGCTCATCGTCTACAACTCGATCTTCTTGCCCCGGGGTACCATACCGGGCCCACCATGTACCCGAGACGGTTCATCCACTCCTCGAATCGGGTCTCGAAATCCAACGGAAAACATGAAAACTCATGGTGGACGACACATACATCACGAGAAAAACGCAACTTTGTTTTAAAAATGATAAATACAAGCTTTTGTTAAATTCTTGCGGTTTTCCCCAAAAATCCAGAAATCACAGAAAAACTGAAATCCTCAAGAAAATCATAGGGTCCACATGTTAAATATGATAAATGTCTATGATATCAATGTATATGATGTGAATTTTGGATAGAATCTATGTAAATATGATGATAATGCGAGGTATAAGCAAGCTATGCAATTTCATATATCATGTATGAATGCAAGTGGCGATACTAAGTTAAACAGGTTCTATAGTGCACGTGGTATGGCAATTACCAAAGGCGTGTGTGTCACATGGATAGTGCGCGTGCAACAGATGCCAATGGTAATGGTGTTCGTGTCCTACGAAGTGATATCGCATAAGTATAGATGAATGTCCATGCAATCTAATATACGGTTAGCTATAAGGGTATGCAATGTACATAAATGGATAAGCTAGCTAACAATATAAATCTTGCATAAAGTAGGGTAATCCTAAATAGGGGGGCGCATCGCGCCATCCTGACGATTCCCCCATAGATGAATACATCTACTCACCAGAAATCCCCGCTAATTCGATCCGGCCACCGCCTTGCCTTTACGCGCCGTGTCCGATGTTTCCCCGACCGATCCTATATTTGCACAACACCAAGCATAAGATTACATAACCTAAAACGATGCAAGTCACATTATACAAATATCGACGCTCTCGAATTAAACATAACATGCACTCGGTGCGCGGGAAAACGCACGAAAATCGCTAATCTTTAACTAGATTCGTCATTTCGGGGAAATCGACAAAACTAAAACCCGACTAGACAAAACCCCACGTTCGCGCACTCTAATAGTCCTATACGAAGCTAATTATATCGCTAATATAACGCAATTTGATCGCATTCTAATTTTTATAAAAATCTAGTAAGCAAATTTCAAACCGATTCGATGCAAACGTCGCAATTTATCGATTTAGCGAGCGTAACCTGATTGTTAGCGATTCTGCGTGTTCAAGTTTTAGTTAATTACCGCAATCAAGACGGTTTCGCTTGCAGCTAGCCGGTTGAGTACGGGTCATCCGCAGGGAGATGGGAGTCTTTTTCAATGTGTTTTAACGAGTTAAGTCCGAGAGTTCAGATTTGTTTGTGATTATCTAAGTGTTAAGTTGATATTTAAAGAGAGCTTGTTAGGGTTAGGATTAGGTTAGTTTGAGTTAGGAGTCTCCACATCTTTCGTTGCCCCTCTTAATATCGGTGTTACGGTAATCGGCAACAACGGAGATTAGCACGACTAGGAAGGAACTTGCGAGTATAAGCTAGGCTTTCCAACGCATAAGTTCTTCCTTTTGGTGCTTGTCCGTCCGTTCTTGGCTCTTAGCCATAACCTCCGGTTAATTCAACCACAACCGGTCTCACTACGGAATCACCGCTATCATGTAGGATAGGGTGCCGTAAGGAGCGGATTGTGGTTCAATTAACGGGAGTCGAATTAAGCTGTTGGGCAAGGAAAGAGTGAGAGAGATTTCCTTCTCTCAAACTTCCCTTATCCTACCCTAACAAGTATGAACTACTCACACATCATGATACAGAAAAATAAAACAAAACAAAAGAGGAAGATAGAAAGAAAGAGATTAGAAGATAACGACTAGCTATTTGCGACCTCACCTTGGCGAGGATCGAGCGTAAGCATCATGGTCGTATTAAGGATAAAGAAAAAAAAGAGAAGAAAGAAGCAACAAGAAATAACAACAACTAGTTAACAAATTAAAATTACAACAATTATAGAAAAAGTAAGACAAGCATGATAATAAAATGATCTTCTTTATTCACCATTCTTCACTCACCAAGCTCATTACAAGTTTTAATGGAGAAGAGATGAGAAGAGAAAGAAGAAACACAACTAAACCTTACAAAAGAGAATACAAGATTATGGCCCCTTTCCTTCACAAAGTTCTGGGCTATTTATAGGCTGAAAAATGAAAAGCTAGGGCAACAAGAAGAACTAACATGGAATGACCAAGATACCCCCAAAGTTTGACAACCTGCCGCCACCATTCGGCCGCGGATCCGCGGCCTAAGCATGCTTAGGCCGCGTTTCCGCGGCCATATAGATGAGTTGGAGGCTCTGTCTTTTTGTGCTTCCCTGGTCTTCATTGTACTTAATTCTGGTATATGTATTTTCTCAATTTGTCTTCACGATTTTTCCAGAATTTCTGTTGAGGGAAAGGTGGACTTTTTGTCATGATTTCCTCGAGCCCCGCGTAGATTTCTTGGATCTTGTGCTGCCATTGAGCCTTATGCATGAAAACGACATTGATTTGACATTTTGTCTTCTTAAACTGGTATCTGGCAACATACGGATGAAGAGCGGATACCGTGTTTTCTCAGTGGTTGGCAGGAACCCGGATTTTGTCGTGTTTTCAATGAATTTCACCGTTTTAGAACCGAGAACCTGTATCCTGCAATTGACTAGCAAACACGGCTCAAGAGTATCTATCGATAAGCAATGTGATAAAAATTGGGCGGTATGAAAATGCAAAAATCTGATATGAACAAATACCCCCAAACTTATCATTTGCTCGTCCCGAGCAAAGCCAATTTATTCACAAAAAATTTCCTAACCTCACTTTCGCAGGGAACGCGATTGCACTGAGCATGTGCAACAAGCCGTTAAACCTCTAGGTGTCCCTAGTAGGAGGAGTGTTGTCTCCTGAGGGTTTTCAGCGGATACTACCCATAAAATCCGGTCAAACTGGTTTTGTAAAATAACTAAGATTCAAACCCTAAAGTTTTGTTTCAGAAAATAACAATTCTATAATCTTAAGCCTAGACTATCGAACCTTTATTTTTCACACCTCGCTTCTTATTTAACTACAGATTTTATATGTCTTTACGTGCAGTGCATATAGTGTCGTTAAGTTCTCGAAAGGTCGAATAAAGTCATCATGTCGCACAATAAAGCCTAGATAACAATTTTAAAAGGATCACATAAGTTTTATAAAGAGTTAAGCATTTTTCAAGTTTCGTTTTCCAGTAAGGTTTCAACTTCAGAATTTCTATCCTCCTTAACAGGAAACTAAGTCGTATTTTTCACTCCACATTTTTCTTGTTTTCATTTCATACACACCTCTGTGAACGTGCAATAGTCTTTATCATAGAATAAAACTTTCATATCTCCGTTAAAATTTTTTATAAAAGCCTGTCTTTTATCAAGATTATTCTCACACAAAGAACCGTTAGGAATTTTAACTCGGAGAGAACACTTGCTTGACTTTGTTTTAATCTGTACTTTCTAGGCTTCTTAGCGAGCTTTGGGCCAATGCACCCAAACCAGTTGGTTTTAGGGCATTAGGTGTAGAAACACCCCAGTGGACTTAATTACTCAAGTTACCTAGGTCCAAAAACAAAAGACAGTTTGGCGTGAAAATCAGATGATTTAATATGAACGGAGACATAACCGGCAGTTCAATTATTTTTTTGGATAAAAGACGTGTTTAGTGGGTTCGGTGTGTAATCATTCCAATCAAGTTTCAGATGGGTTATTTTTCAGACTTAGTTCCAATTACGGCATCAATAACATTCCTTCATATTCGCTTTACTTCATAAACTATTCTTGACATTACTTATTTCAGAACAAACCTATTTGATCCTCAGAAAATCATCTATCTGTTGAAAAGTTTTTAAACATAACAGACTTGTCATCTAATTCCCAAAAACTCACAACACGTGTAGTGGTATGTAAAGACGTATATCAGCTATAGTTAACTTCAAAGGAGAGTTATCTTTCAGGTTTTCAAAATCTAAACATAAGATTTAGTTATTCCTATTTTTTCAAACAAAACCGTCGAAATGTTGAATCAGAGTTCTTCCACTGGCTAACTTGACAAAAAAGTTTTTATATTTTTAAGAAAATTTGCAGATTTTTATGGATTTTATGGATTTTAATATGCAGATGCAAAATATACACATGAATGCGAAGGTAAGAAATGCGTACCGAGCGTACCCCCAAACTTAAACTGGACAGTGTCCTCACTGTCGTTGCATGAAGAGATCATTTGAGGGGTCAAAATTGTCGGTTAGCGATACACAAATTTTTGTTTTTGTTTTTAAAGAAAAAGAAAAAGAATATACATAAATATATACAAAATGGTTTGTACATACCCCCAAACTTATTTGGAACAGTGTCCACTGTTCTTGGCTGGATAACCGAAGTTTGGAGGTAGGCAGAGGAAGATCATTCAGGGTAAACCGGCTCCTGTAAGAACAAGAGCTCCTCTGTTGGTTCGGCGCTAAGGTACGGTTTGCATCGGTGTCCGTTCACTTTGAAAAGTGAACCGTCCTTTGGATTTTCCAAATCCACAGCGCCCTGCGGATACACATTCCGCACAAAATACGGCCCTTTCCAGCGAGATCTGAGCTTTCCTGGATGGAAGTGAAGTCGGGTGTCGTAAAGCAGTACCTGCTGCCAGGTACGAAGGTTTTGCACAAAAGGTGTTTATCGTGAAACACCTTCGTTCGGTTCTTAACGACAACCGCGTTATCGTAAGCCTCATCCCTAAGCTCGCTCAGTTCGTTCAACTGCAGCTTCCGATGGCTGCCCGCATCCTCGAGAGACAGATTCAGCTCCTTTATCGCCCAAAATGCGCGATGCTCTATTTCGACAGGTAGGTGGCAGGCTTTTCCGTACACAAGCCGATAGGGAGACATGCCAAGATCGGTCTTATAAGCGGTTCGAAATGCCCAAAGGGCATCAGTGAGTTTCTGCGACCAATCCTTACGGTTCTTGGAAACCGTCTTCTCCAGTATCTGCTTGATTTGCCGATTTGAAACTTCGGCCTGTCCGCAGGTTTGGGGGTGGTAGGGCATAGAGAGCTTATGATTAATGGAGTATTTCCGCATCAAGGCCTCGAAAGTTTTATTGCAGAAATGACTTCCATTGTCGCTAATGATCGCTCGGGGGTGCCCAAACCGGGAGAAAATGTTTTCTTTAAGGAACCTAACAACAACCTTGTTGTCGTTAGTCCGGCTCGGCACAGCCTCGACCCATTTAGAGACGTAATCAACAGCTAGAAGGATGTACAAGTTCCCAAAAGAGCTGGGAAACGGCCCCATGAAATCTATCCCCCAAACATCGAAAATCTCCACAACCAAGATCGGTTGGAGCGGCATCTCGTTCCTCCGGGATATCCGGCCCATGTGTTGGCACCGGGAGCAAGTCCTGCAATAGTCATGAGCATCTTTGAAGAGTTGTGGCCAGTAGAAACCACATTGCAAGATCTTCTCAGCTGTCTTTCTGGGCCCAAAATGCCCGCTACATGCTTGATCGTGGCAAAACGACAGCACACACTTGAATTCCTCGTCAGGGACACACTGACGAATAATCTGGTCGGGACAGTACTTGAACAAGTAGGGTTCGTCCCAGTAGAAGTGTTTTACTTGGGATAAGAAGCGAAGTCTGTCCTGACTCGACCATTCGGTCGGTAGTAATCCCGTGGCCAAATAGTTCACAATATCTGCGAACCAGGGTTCGCACGATACTGTCAAGAGCTGTTCATCCGGGAAAACGTCGTTGATCGGAATTGGAAGCGAAGGCGAAGAAGGAAGTCGTGAGAGATGGTCGGCAACCACGTTTTCACATCCTCGTTTGTCCTTAATGACAAGGTCAAACTCTTGAAGCAAGAGGATCCAACGGATTAACCAAGATTTTGCATCTTTCTTCGCAAAAAGATGGCGCAGAGCAGAATGGTCTGCGTAGACAATGACTGGAGAGCCGATGAGGTAGAGCCTGAACTTTTCTAAAGCAAATACAACAGCTAAGAATTCCTTCTCAGTTGTTGTATAATTGAGTTGTGCGTCGTTCAGGGTTCGGCTCGCATAATAGATTACGTGCGGCATCTTGTTGATGTGTTGTCCAAGGACAGCACCGATGGCAAAGTCGGATGCATCGCACATAATCTCAAATGGGTGTGTCCAGTCAGGTGAGGAAAGAACGGGAGCGGAAGTGAGTGAGCGTTTCAATGACTCGAAGGCAGTCACACAGCTCGAGTTGAAGTCGAATGGCGTGTCCTTGGCCAGCAAAAGAGTCAAGGGCCTAGCAATCTTGCTAAAGTCCTTGATAAACCGTCTATAAAAACCGGCATGGCCAAGGAAGGCTCGGATATCTCTGACGCATCGGGGAGGAGGCAAATTGGAAATGACCTCAATCTTTGCTTTGTCAACCTCTATGCCATTTTGCGAGATGATATGTCCTAAGACAATACCTTCGCGCACCATGAAGTGGCATTTCTCCCAGTTCAAAGTGAGATTCTTGTCCTTACATCGGGTAAGGACAGCGTCAAGATGCAGCAAACACTCGTTGAAGGAATCGCCGAAGATGGAGAAGTCATCCATGAAAATCTCCAGAAATTTTTCCACCATGTCTGAGAAGATACCCATCATACACCGCTGGAAGGTAGCGGGCGCATTGCATAACCCAAAGGGCATGCGACGATATGCAAACGTGCCGAAAGGACAAGTGAATGTGGTCTTGTCCTGGTCTTTTTCGGCGATGGGAATTTGATTATAGCCGGAGTAGCCATCAAGAAAGAAGTAGTACTCGTGTCCGGCCAATCGTTCAAGCATCTGGTCAATGAAAGGTAGCGGAAAGTGGTCTTTCCGCGTTGTGGCGTTGAGTTTTCTGTAATCAATGCACACTCGCCACCCAGTTTGGGTGCGAGTAGGGATTAACTCGTTTTCCTCGTTGGTTATGACCGTGATGCCCGACTTCTTGGGGACAACATGAATGGGGCTAACCCACTGGCTATCAGAGATAGGGTAAATGATACCACTATCAAGACATTTTACGATCTCCTTCTTCACAGCCTCTTTCATGACTGGATTGAGACGTCTTTATGGATCCCGGGCTGGTTTGGCATCATCCATCAGATGAATGTGATGCTCAACGATCAGGGGACTAATCCCCTTGATGTCCGCCATGGACCAGCCAAAAGCTTGCCTGTTGCTGTGCAAGACCGCGAGAAGGGCTTTCTCTTGCTCGGGAGCTAGAGAAGCCGAGATGATGACAGGGAGGGTCTCGTTCTCACCTAAGTAAGCGTACTTAAGGTGAGACGGCAAAGGCTTGAGTTCGAGCGCTGGAGGTGAAACGATGGAAGGCAAGATTGGTGCAAAGGTCTCGAACTCAAAGGACTCCAGCAAAGGTTCAAAACGAGTGTAGGCAACCGAGTTGGATGGTTCAGGTAACTCATCCGGAAGGTCGAAGGATTCAAACTCGGGTTGTGCGCGGCTAAGATCGTTCGAGAACGTGAAACACTCGTAGTCGTTGTCGGGTGCAGAAACAGCAGCAGGTTCGAAGAGAAACGCACTAGTGGCGTCAAGATTATCGTGATCAAACAGAAACTCCTCGAATTCACATTCTTCTGGGGTGATCTCCTGGATCGAGCAGACATCCAGTATATGAGCATTAGGTTCGGCGGGCTGATTCCCCAACCTAAAAATGTTGAGTTCAATCGTCATGTTTCCAAAAGAGAGGTTCATCGAACCATTACGACAATTCATCACAGCATTTGAGGTTGCAAGGAATGGGCGACCGAGTATCACCGGAATCTGATTCCGGGGGTTAGCTACAGGCTGTGTGTCTAATACAATGAAGTCAACGGGGAATATGAAGTCCTCGACTTTGATTAACACATCCTCTAGCTCACCCCTAGGATGGGTGATCGATCGGTCGGCCATTTGGAGAGTGCAGTGCGTGGGTTTCAACTCTCCGACGCCTAATTGCTCGTATACTGAATACGAAAGCAAGTTAACACTGGCACCAAGATCTAAGAGTGCGCGGTTGATGTTCTTATCCCCAATGGTAATTGAAATCGTAGGACAGCCAGGGTCCTTCCGTTTTTGTGGTAAAGATTGGGTAAGAGCATCACTCACAGCACTTGCCAAGAAAACTTTCTTTGGTACCTGAGACTTCCTCTTTTTCGTGCACAAGTCCTTTAAGATTTTCGCGTAAGACGGGACTTGTTGGACAGCATCTAAAAGAGGAATGTTAATGTTAACTTGCTTAAATAACTCCAGAATCTTCTCCATTTGTGGATTTTGTTTGTTAGACCTCAACCGGTTTGGAAATGGAACATTTTGAAAATTGGTTGAGTCTAATGCTGGAGGAGGAGATTGTGGAGTCGGAATGGATCCCAGAACAGGTGTTTTCGTGGAGTGAGAAGTGGGTCCATTCGGAGCAGAAGAAGAGGAAGGTGAGCCTTGTGAAGAACGGAGAATAGGCTCAGAAGACGAAGAAGAAGAAGAAGAAGAAGAAGCGGCCGGGGTGTCATCGTTGATCCGTTTGCCAATGTTGTTTTGCAGCATCCTTCCCGATCTCAGTGTGGTCACGACACTCACATTATGGTTCTGTTGTTCAAGAGCAACATGTGCATTATGTGGGTGACCGGGATTTGGGAGTGGTTGGGACGGGAGCTTCCCCTTTTCTCGCTCGCTCAAAGCCGCGTTCAGCTGTGCAATCTGGGCCTCGATGGTCTTGATGCTTTGCCCGTGTGCGGCAGTGTGTTGCACTAAGGATTGAATGGAAGACTGAATGTTGGCGGTGGATTGAGTCGATTGTTTAACGAACGCCTCCAGACTTCGTTCGAGCGAGGAAACCTTATCGTTGTTTGACGGAACAAAGTTGTTTGGTGGAAAAGAATTGTTGGGTGCAAAGTTGTTCGTCTGATTTTGGAAAGGTTGGGGTTGGAAGGGCTGCTGATATTGATGTTGAGTTTGTTGTTGCGCTTGTTGTTGCAGCGGAGGGGCCCTTTGGAAATTGTTGCCTTGGAATTGATTATGATTATGATTCCAGGCGAAATTGGGGTGGTTCCTCCAACCGGGATTGTAGGTGGAAGAGTATGGATCATTCCTCGGTCTTTACTGGAAGGCAGCATTAACCTGATCCTGTCCTTGCGAGAGTGGATTGTAAGGATACTCTTCGGTCAAGTGAGAAGGATCGGAACAACAAGCGCAGATGGTATGAAGGGGGAGAACAGGGGCAGGAGCAGGAGCAGAAAATTTGCTCTCTATCGCTTCAAGCTTTCTTGTTATTGCAGCCATTTCAGCTTTCATCGCAATAGAGACATCAAGTTGGTGGATTCCTACCCTAGACTGACCGGTAGAAGTGGAGGTAGAAGAAGAAGAAGTCGGTCTAGTGCTCTCCTACTGTAGCGTTTGCTCCGCAAGGTCGTCAAAGAACTGCCACGCTTCCTCGTCAGATTTTGATAGGAAGTGGCCCTGACAGATGGTTTCCAACAACTGCTTCGTTGCTGGGTTCAGGCCCTCGTATAAGGTTTGGCAGAGTTGCCATTTCTCTATACCGTGGTGGGGACACTGAACAAGAAGGTCTTTGTACCGGTCAAAGCACTTCCAGAAGGGTTCAGAAGGAAGCTGGGAGAATTGGTTGATTTCATTTCGAATCCTTGCGGTCTTATGATTCGGATAGAATTTTTTTAGGAACGCTTTAACAAACTCGTCCCAGCTGGTGATTCAGTGGGAAGCGGTGCTATACAGCCATTTTTCAGCAAGATCGCATAGAGTGAACGGAATGACCCGTAGACGTATAGCATCGTCCGACAGCTGGGTGGTTTTCATCATGGCACAGACGTTTTGAAATTTATTGATGAAGATATAGGCATCTTCAGATTCAAGCCCATGAAAACGTGGAAGCATGTTGATGAAGTGGGGCTTAATTTCAAAGTTGTCCCCATTGGCCGGAGGAAGAGAAAGGCAGGTGGGAAGTGCAGAACGGGTGGGATAGAAACGATCCTGGAGCGCAGTGCGTGGGTTAGAAACGATCCTGGAGCACGATTCACTGCGGCGCTACAACAGGCGGTGGTGGTGGGATATTGGTCTCCGTAGGAGGTGGAGGCAATCCAGGGGTGGTCAAAGAGATGTTCGGATTAAATCCTGACATCGCGGAAGAAGAGGTTGGTGAAGGTGAAGGTGAAGATGTATGAACATAATTCCGGTCAACGTCGGAGTTGGCCGGCAAAGGAAGGGGTGAAAGAGGAGTGGACGGAGTATCGACTTCGGAGTCGATCGCGTAGTCGGTAGCGACTAACGTAACGCGGACTAGACGGGCGCTAGTGTCCCGAGTCAAAGCGGACATACACTAAACGAGTTTAGTATAGTAAAAGCGGAGAAGGTGAGGGTAAGAAAACGTCAATGGAGAAAGGTGATGGGTGGTGGGTGAAAAATGGATTGTGCGACAAAGGGCAAGTTTTTATAAAAGTTTTTGATTTTTTTTCTTTTTTTTTGTTTTGTTTTTAGAAAGAGATTTACAGAAATATGTACGGAAATACGGCTTAAGTAATCACAACAAGATATGCACAATCACACCTAGATCTAGGGTCACCTAGGTCTACTAGACCTGCTCCTGAACTTGATTGTCGAAGTTATACAGTGTCGAGAAACGGGCTTAAAAATACACTGATCACGAGGCCAGGTAAGTGCAGAGATAGGGGGAGGTTGTCCAACGTTTTCGCGAAGTTCCTTAATTAAATAACCCTTTCTCTTTCGGCGGTTGCGCCTTTAACACTTTCCTAGACACCCCGTAAACAATATACCGTTAAGCGAGGTTCTAAACACGGTTTATCTTCTCCTAATGAGCACGAAGTCCTTAGGGCTGAAGTCTAGTATTTTTTTAATTTACAATGGATAATGCATATGCTTTTGTGATTTTTGGGGTCCTGGGAAGGGTGATGAAATCCCCACCCAATCTGGATTGGTTTCAAGCCCCTTAAGTCCGTATTAAGAAATGCAAAGCAGTAACAAATCAACTGCAAACAATTTTTTATTTGCGGCGCAAAGAATCCTGCACAAGAACAGTTTATTGGAAGGGGAGAAGAGTTTGCGCAAAGAAATCTGCAGAAAACACAATTTATTGGAGTCCAGAGGAGTGGGAGAGAGAAAAGGAGGACTTCCAGAGAATTGTGCACACTAACTCCACCAAGTGGCCACGGATCCGCGGCCTAAGCTTGCTTATGCCGCGGTTCCGCGGCGGAATTGGGCAGTTGGGGCTCTGAAATTTTGGTGTGGGCTGTTTTGGGTGTCCTCTGCTGTTTTTAAGACCCTGAATCTGGATTTGCTCACTGGAACTGCTCCAGAATCTTAAAGTAGACCGTTTGCTTCGTTTTGTCCGTCGCGGTGTAGCCGCGAAATGTGGGTCTATCTTCCCACGTCTTTGGCACTGATCTTGAACTCCATATTATCCGACGTCTTTGGCGCCGATCTTGAACTTCGTATTTTCCTGCACACTTGCACAAAAGCTAATCAAAAACAACAAGATGGTTTTTTTACAATGCATATTTTTTTTGTTTGGTTTTTCGGTTATATTCACAAGTTAACCCGAAATTACACAAGGAAATAAACTACCGTCTCCCCGGCAACGGCGCCATTTGATTGTTAGCGATTCTGCGTGTTCAAGTGTTAGTTAATTACCGCAATCAAGACGGTTTTGCTTGTAGCTAGCCGGTTGAGTACGGGTCGTCCGCAGGGAGATGGGAGTCTTTTTCAATGTGTTTTAACGAGTTAAGTCCGAGAGTTCAGATTTGTTTGTGATTATCTAAGTGTTAAGTTGATATTTAAAGATAGCTTGTTAGGGTTAGGATTAGGTTAGTTTGAGTTAGGAGTCTCCACATCTTTCGTTGCCCCTCTTAATATCGGTGTTACGGTAATCGGCAACAACGGAGATTAGCACGACCAGGAAGGAACTTGCGAGTATAAGCTAGGCTTTCCAACGCATAAGTTCTTCCTTTTGGTGCTTGTCCGTCCGTTCTTGGCTCTTAGCCATAACCTCCGGTTAATTCAACCACAACCGGTCTCACTACGGAATCACCGCTATCATGTAGGATAGGGTGCCGTAAGGAGCGGATTGTGGTTCAATTAACGGGAGTCGAATTAAGCTGTTGGGCAATGAAAGAGTGAGAGAGATTTCCTTCTCTCAAACTTCCCTTATCCTACCCTAACAAGTATGAACTACTCACACATCATGATACGGAAAAATAAAACAAAACAAAAGAGGAAGATAGAAAGAAAGAGATTAGAAGATAACGACTAGCTATTTGCGACCTCACCTTGGCGAGGATCGAGCGTAAGCATCATGGTCGTATTAAGGATAAAGAAAAAAAAGAGAAGAAAGAAGCAACAAGAAATAACAACAACTAGTTAACAAATTAAAATTACAACAATTATAGAAAAAGTAAGACAAGCATGATAATAAAATGATCTTCTTTATTCACCATTCTTCACTCACCAAGCTCATTACAAGTTTTAATGGAGAAGAGATGAGAAGAGAAAGAAGAAACACAACTAAACCTTACAAAAGAGAATACAAGATTATGGCCCCTTTCCTTCACAAAGTTCTGGGCTATTTATAGGCTGAAAAATGAAAAGCTAGGGCAACAAGCAGAACTAACATAGAATGACCAAGATACCCCCAAAGTTTGACAACCTGCCGCCACCATTCGGCCGCGGATCCGCGGCCTAAGCATGCTTAGGCCGCGTTTCCGCGGCCATATAGATGAGTTGGAGGCTCTGTCTTTTTGTGCTTCCCTGGTCTTCATTGTACTTAATTCTGGTATATGTATTTTCTCAATTTGTCTTCACGATTTTTCCAGAATTTCTGTTGAGGGAAAGGTGGACTTTTTGTCATGATTTCCTCGAGTCCTGCGTAGATTTCTTGGATCTTGTGCTGCCATTGAGCCTTGTTCATGAAAACGACATTGATTTGACATTTTGTCTTCTTAAACTGGTATCTGGCAACATACGGTTGAAGAGCGGATACCGTGTTTTCTCAGTGGTTGGCAGGAACCCGGATTTTGTCGTGTTTTCCATGAATTTCACCGTTTTAGAACCGAGAACCTGTATCCTGCAATTGACTAGCAAACACGGCTCAAGAGTATCTACCGATAAGCAATGTGATAAAAATTGGGCGGTATGAAAATGCAAAAATCGGATATGAACGTAACCTTACGTAATTAACCACTCTAACCAAATAGGTAACCAAAGCCCTAACTTAACTCTAACAACCATGCTTCAAAACCTAGTTCAACATCAAATCCCATTCTTGATTTTCATGAACAAGAATTTACAACTAAATTAATACTTCAAAATTAAATTTTAGCACAAATAAACTACAAGTTAACAAACTAGTTTAGAATTTCACCTCACAAGTGGAACCCTAGCATGATCAAGCCACCAAAGAAGCCTCCTTTCTCCTAGTTTTGAACTAAATTTGGTTGAGAAGAGAGTGGATTAGGGTTTAGCTTTGAATGGGTTAATGAAATTGTGGATTTTTTATGAATTTTGGAATGAAATTTGAAGCAAAAATGAAGTGAGAAGAGAGGGATTTGCTGCAGAATGGGGTCGGCCAGCAGGTAAGGGAGGGTGTTGTGGGATTTTTGGAGAAGTTTCTAGGTCTAAAAACACCCCATGTTCTCATTTAATGCTTTCACATCAACCTTTTACAAAAAAAACCTCATTTTGCATCATTTTTTCATTAAATTTCCAACCCTAAAACCAAAAATTTGCAAGTCATGATACAATTTTATTAACACCATATTTTAGCTTATAAAGATTCCTAATTATGAAATTTACCTAATTAAATTTGTATTTATCACTAATTTAATGTATTTTAAAAAGCCTAAAATAATAAAAAAAATAATTAATTACGAATTTTTTTTTATTTAACTAGAAAATTATAAGTGACATTTTAGTGACAAAATTATAGTAATATCTTATCTAAATTTTGTATAATTAGATCTACAATGAAAAATACCTATTTTGACTTTTTACGGAAAAAGCCGAAAAATTAGCCGATTACCGAAAAACTGCCTAAACGATTTTCGAAGGGTTACAATCTTCCCCCCTTAAAGAAATTCGGCCCCCGAATTTAGAATTTAACTACGCGTACCTTCAAAAAGATGGGGATATCTCTTCCTCATCTCGACCTCGGTCTCCCAGGTGACCTCCTCGCTGTTCGGGCCACGCCAAAGGACCTTGACGGACGGTATAACCTTCGACCTCAATTTCTTCACTTGCCGATCCAAAATGACCACCGGCTGCTCGGTGAAAGAAAGATCACACTCCAGCTGGATCGTCTGGTGCTAAATCTCCTGGGAAGGATCATGAAGGTACTTGCGGAGCATCGAGACATGGAATACGGGGTGAACATCGGGGAAGCTGGGCGGAAGAGCTAACCGATAAGCGACCGGACCAACACGCTCTAGGATCTCGAAAGGACCAACATATCTAGGACTCAGTTTCCCTTTCCGCCCAAATCTCATCACACCTTTCATCGGAGAGATCTTTAGGAAAACATGATCGCCAACAGCGAACTCGAGTCGGCGACGACGCTTGTCAGCATATGATTTCTGCCTGCTCTGTGCCGCTCTCATCCTGTCTCGAATCAGCTGTATCTTCTCGGTCGTCTCCTGTACGATCTGTGGCCCTAAAGCACTGCTCTCCCTAAGCTCTATCCAACATACAGGCGATCGACATCTCCTCCCATATAAAGCCTCGAAAGGTGCCATCTGAATCGTCTCCTGGAAGCAATTATTGTAGGAAAACTCGATCAAAGGCAAATGACGATCCCAGCTACCACCGAAATCTAAAACACAAGCTCTGAGCATGTCCTCAGGAGTCTGAATAGTACGCTCCGACTGACCGTCAGTCTGCGGATGAAAGGCTGTGCTAAAACTTAATCGGGTGCCCAAAGCTTCCTGGAGTTTCTGCCACAATCGGTTGGTAAACTGGGTGCCACGGTCGGACACGATGCAAGTCGGAACGCCATGCAGTCGCACTATCTCATCAATATAAACTTGGGCGTACTGAGAAAATCCAAAAGTGGTCTTCACTGGCAGAAAGTGAGCCGCTTTCGTCAGTCGATCCACAATCACCCAAATAGAGTCATACCCTCGACTGGTCCTGGGTAGACCCACAATGAAGTCCATGGAGACCTGCTCCCACTTCCACTCAGGGATGGGCAAAGGCTGTAACTCGCCGGCTGGCCTCTGGTGCTCGGCCTTGACTTGCTGACAAGTCAGGCATCTCGACACAAAGTCTGTAATATCCTTCTTCATCCCGTCCCACCAGTAAACCTCTCTCAAATCACGGTACATCTTGGTGGAACCTGGATGCACACTGTATACTGATCTATGTGCCTCCTCGAGAATATCACGCCTCAGTCCCTCTGAATCTGGCACGCATAGTCGAGTCCCAAATCGAAGTATCCCCTGATCATCAATCACGAACTCGGAAACTCTGCCCTGCCGAATCTGCTCAATAATCTCTAATATACGGGCATCACCGGACTGTGCCTTACGGATACGGTCAAATAACTGTGGGCGTGCTCTGAAATGGGCCAGCTGTCCCCCTGTAGGAGTAAACTCGAACTGCACTCTGCTATCACATAAAACCTGCCAATCCGCCGTCGACTGCATCTGTACTGCGCTCAAACAAGATAAGCTACCTCCGGGCCTCCTACTCAAAGCATCTGCCACCACATTCGCCCTGCCCGGATGGTATAAAATCTCGCAGTCATAATCCTTCACCAACTCCATCCATCGGCGCTGTCTCAGGTTCAGATCTCGCTGCTGAAAAATATACTTCAAACTCTTGTGGTCCGTGAATATCTGGCACGACTCACCGTATAGGTAATGTCTCCAGATCTTAAGTGCAAATACCACTGCAGCCATCTCTAAATCATGGGTGGGGTAGTTCTGTTCGTGTTTCCTCAGCCGCCGAGAAGCATACGTGATAACTCTGTCGTGCTGCATCAATACACATCCCAGCCCCACTCGAGAAGCATCACAATATACCACGAACCCGCCTGATCCTGAAGGCAATGCTAACACTGGTGCAGTAGTCAGACGATTCTTCAACTGCTGGAAACTATCCTCACATGCCTGGGTCCAATCAAAAGGAACCTCCTTCCGGGTCAACCCGGTCAACGGTGCAGCAATGCGGGAGAAATCCTGGACAAAACGTCGATAATAGCCGGCCAGACCTAGAAAGCTACGAACCTCTGTAACTGATACTGGTCTAGGCCAACGCTGAACTGCCTCGATCTTCTTCGGGTCCGCACAAATACCGTCTCTCGTCACCACATGACCCAAGAAGTCGACACTGTCTAGCCAGAATGCGCACTTGGAGAATTTGGCGAACAGCTGATGCTCCCTCAAAGTCTGCAATGTGATACGTAAGTGCTGCTCATGCTCCTCCCGGCTCCGAGAATAAACCAAGATGTCGTCAATGAACACAATAATGAACTGATCGAGATACGGCCTGAATACACGGTTCATCAAATCCATAAATGCTGCCGGGGCATTGGTGAGCCCGAACGACATCACCAAGAACTCATAATGACCATATCGAGTACGGAAGGCGGTCTTCGGAATATCCTCCTTCCGAACTCGCAACTGGTAATGACCTGACCGTAAATCAACCTTCGAGAAGAACCCTGCACCCTGGAGCTGATCGAATAAGTCATCAATGCGGGGTAGGGGATACCTAATCCGCACAGTAACCCGGTTCAGCTGATGATAATCAATGCATAAACGCATACTTCCGTCCTTCTTCTTAACAAACAAGACGGGAGCACCCCAAGGTGACACACTCGGTCCGATAAGCCCTTTGTCCAGCAAGTCCTGTAACTGATCCTTTAGCTCTCCCAGCTCTGCCGGGGCTATCCGATAAGGCGGTATAGAGATAGGCCCCGTGCCGGGGATCAAGTCAATACAGAACTCAATCTCGTGCTCTGGTGGCAGACCAGGCAGCTCGTCAAGGAATACATCAGGAAACTCTCTCACAACAGGGACCTGGTCCAACGGAACCTCTGTGGAGCTAGTATCACAAACATAGGCTAAGAATCCCTGACACCCTTTTCTTAAGAGTTGACCAGCGCGAAGAGAAGAAATCAAGCTGGGAAGGGTAGCGCTACGATCTCCCAGAATAACAAGAACCGGCTCACCAGGAAAACTCAATCTGACTGCTTTTTCACGGCCGTCCACGGATGCATAACAGGTGGCTAGCCAGTCCATACCAAGAAGAACGTCAAAATCTAGCATATCGAGGAGAATCAAATCAACTGAAGAATCTCTCTCCCCGATACGAACGGAACACGATCGGTACACAAAACGGGCAACAAAAGACTCGCCTACCGGGGTAATAACGAAAAGCGGCTGATCTAACGAAGAAGACTCTCGGCCCAACCTCGGTGCAAAGTACGTGGAAACATAAGAATGTGTGGAGCCTGGATCAAATAATACCCGTGCATCAAAAGAACATACTGGCAGAGTACCTGTCACGACGGCATTGGATGTCTGTGCATCCTGAGGAGTCAACGCGAACACTCGGGCCTGTCCACCACTAATAGCTGGCTGTCCTCTGCCTCTACTTCGGCCTCTGCCTCTGCCTCTGTCGCCTCGTCCTCTCTGAACTGGAACGCCACGCCCACGGCCTCTAGAAGCATCTGTAGGGTTCCTAGGCACTCTTGTGAAGGTTCATAAGGCATCAAACATGCCCGGATAAAATTTTAGACGTGCCGAACAACCCAAAGACGGGATCTTTGCTAGATTATTAGGGTTTAGCATGCAAGATGATATCTTTAAAGCTAAGTGTGAGGGATTACAACTTTTGTAGTCCGCTCCTTCGCTTTACAAGCTCCGAGTAGTAGTCCCTTCGCCGCGATCCACGATCTCCCGGACTCAAGAGAGGCTCCACGACTCGAACGATCCATGCTAGCTTGAAGTGTTCCGAATCTCCGATGATCTACGTCGAAGTTGCAAAAACCCAAGCTTTCTCACTCTAAAGAGATGAACACCCTAAGCTCATGGGCTAGATGAGATGAGGATGAGGGAGTAGTATTTATGCTTTCTTTTTATTCACTTTCTCACTTGAAATCATCACATAAGAATTAACTAGTAAGCCTTTTCTTTTAGAACTCAAGAGAGAAGAAGATGGGAATGAAAAAGATAATCCTTTTTTGATGAATAGGAAAGAAAACTATATGATTGATATATCAACCATGGTCAAGGATGATAGGCTAAGAAGTTGTAGAGAATAAACTAGGGTTAGGGTTTGGTTAGGTTAAAGAAAAAGATCAACCATAATATCTTAACCAAGACAAAATAGAATCTTTCTAGAAAGAACATGAAAGAGCTAACCCTAATCAAACCCTAATCCCTCATTATCATCCTTAAACATGTTTAATAATAAATCATATCATGTTACAATAATATATATCACATATATATTATATATTTGCAACATAAGAAAATAATACATTTAACATATATCGCATATATATCAATGTATTAATCCAGTGAGAAAATGAAATAATAAAGCGAGCCAATATTAGATAATGTAATACAATATATCATATATATTATTATACATTAAATCATCGAATCAACACTTGATCCAACGATCCGGCTATATCGAATATAACTGGCTGATATATCATGTACCGATTCATCGAATCAACACTTGATCCGATGTCCCGATTCATATCAAAATATCGCGAGAATATAATACGGTATCTGATTGACTAGATTTAGCGTGCTTGCGCTTTCTAAAAGATAGATCAAAAATATTTGTAACCGCAATCAAGAACGGCGTCGCTTTGCAGCTAGCCGGTGAGTACGGGTCGGTCCACAGGGATGTTGTGAATTTCCTAATCGCTCTAACGAGTTAATTCCGAAGGGTGTTCGGATTGATTATTAAATCTAAAAATTGAAGTTGTATGATACTAGGATTAGAAACTTGCTAGGATTGGGTTTAGGGAAAATTTGGTAAACAAAGATCTACATCTCTTTCCATTGCCTTTAATTAAAGATATCATATTAGTGTTATGGTAAATCTTAACAAAGGGGATTAGGATGATTGGGAAGATTGATTCTTCCTCTAGATCCTTATCCTTCCTTTCTTAATCTTTACTCTAACCTCCATGGAAAACCTTAAAATCCGGTCCTTTAGACTACGGAATCACCGTTACCTTGAGGGTAAAAGTGCCGTAGGGAGCGGAATAAAAAGGTATGCATGGAGTTCTAATGTTCATAAAAGTTTAGCAACGAAAAGAGATGAGAGATCTTCGTCTCTCAAATCCTTCCCTATTCCTAACCCTAACAAGCGAGGAAACTACTCGCTCATTGAGGGGATGAAAAAAGACAAGAGTTTATTCAAGAGAGAAAACATTGATTGCAAATAAAAACTAAACTAAATTAAACTAAGGCGAGAAAATAAATTACCTAGGGAAGATAAAAAACTAGAACTACTGCAAGGAAAATAACCTACTTACTTTTGATGCACTCTATCTTCAAGAAAACAGAATTTTATTCATGAGAAGAGGCATGAGAAAATACAAGGCTTTGGGTTTTATTTATAGGACATAAAAACCCTAGGTTTACAATTGCTCCTAATGTCTACAATTACAAATATACCCCCAGAAAATCTTTCCATAGCCTTCAGAACATTTAGGTAAATTTTTCTTTCCATGAAGACTTTAAAGGGCCGCGGAACCGCGGCATTGGTGCGCTTGGGCCGCGGTTCCGCGGCCCAATGATGAGATCATTCAATTGGTTTTCCTGGGCTTCTTTAGGTTACTCTGGGCTTCTTTATTCTTTATTCCTTTTATCAGTTGGGCTTCTGTATTAATTCCAGATCTTCAGTGAACACTTTGCAATGGATCTTTTAACCGTCTTTCTTGCAAATTTGGATCTTTTGTTGCCTTGTCGATGGTGAACCGTTCTTCTGCTGGGCTTACTAAGATCCTCCTAATTGTTGGTCAAAAGTCCTTCTTTTGTGTCGTCTTTTGTGTTTTTCACTGTTTTTGCTCCAACAACCTGTAACCTGTAACATGTAGCAGACATGGGTCAAAAGCACCTGTTTTTATTCTTAAATGCATAAGAATGGGGAATACAAAATGCAATATTATGGTGTGAACAAATACCCCCAAACTTATGTTTTGCTCGTCCTCGAGCAAACTTATTTTTTTATTCACTACAAAAACCTAACCGCACTTTCGCAGGGAAACGCGATTGCACTGAGCTCGTGCAACAAGCCGTTAAACCTCTAGGTGTCCCTAGTAGGAGGAGTGTTGTCTCCTGAGGGTTTTCAGCTGATACTACCCACAAAATCCTATCAATTTGGCTTTTTGACTTTTATTCTCCAATTAGGTTTTCTAACTAAGAATTCTATTATCTTTTACTTGTAAATTATCCACCCATATTCTTCACGTTTCCTCATCATTTAACTTAAGATTATATATATCTTGCAGATCTACTTAGCTTTCGGCATTTCTTAAGTTTTCCTTCTAGGGTTCTATCTCCACTTAGGAATTTTTATCAATTCTACTAAAGATACAAGTTCTATTCTTCATTCCTTTCTCTTATCTAAACACCAATCACATATCCCTACGTGTGTGTATGAATCACCCCTACACTTGGAAATTCAAATCAAGCAATCATACCCTTGTCCGTTGTCCAAAGTACTTATTAGTAGATGAATTTTTAATTGAATTTTGCTTACACATCCTTCATGCGACCGTTAATACTTCTTGAGGTACCAACAACCGATTACAAGACATGTTTGCACTTTAAAGCGTAATTCCTAGTTTTGCAACACCCAAGGCTTTTAGCAGTGACTCCCAAACCAGTTGGTCTAAGGCACTAGGTGATGAAGCACCCTCGCTAAATATTTTTCTATTTTTGCAGCCTTAAGTAATCACAAAAACCAGTGTTCATTTTTTTATTCTTTATTCACTTTTTTTTTCCTTTTATTTTTATTGTACTAAGGACTTTAGACAAGAGCATTTCAAGGTCTCCTCTACTATTCCAAGTTTCAAGGTGCGTGTTTGTGCAATTTGTAGGGTATACATATTCAGAATTTAGACTTAAGATAGGAACTATTTTTCAAACTTATACTCTAATAAAAGCTTCAATACTTTTCCTTCGTCTTGACTTAGCCCAAGAAGTGAACCCAAAATTTGCCTATTTCTAAATAAACTACAAGGCATATACTTTCTACCGTTAAACTTTGAGGAATGTTATTTTTAGGGTTTTTAATTCACTAAGTCTAAGATCTAGTTGTTCCTAACCAGTTAACCTATTTGTCAAAGTCAAGTCAATTAGCCAAAATTGAATACAATAATTTTTATAATTTTTGAAATTTTTAAATTTTTATGGGGTTTTCAAATAACTATGCAAATGCAAAAATATGTATAAATGAATGCGAAGGAAGAAAACATACCGAGCATACCCCCAAACTTGAACTTGACAGTGTCCTCACTGTCATGCTAAACCAAGAGGGTCAAAATGCCGATACTCCCATGTTTATTTATTTATAATTTTTTTTTGTATTTAATGTTTTGAATTTTTTTTATTTTTTATAGAAAAAGAAAACAAAAATATATATATACATATATACAAAAAGGTCCCCCCCAAACTTAAGCTTGGCTTTACACAAGCCAAAGGTTAGCACCAACCATTCAAAAATCTTATCGTGGTAATGATCAAGTTGGTGAAATAATGGGGTGTAGAGGAAAGAAGTGAGAAACACGCGAGACCGTGTGGGAAGAAGAGAATATGGTCTCGGTGGGGGAGAAGAATGGCGAAAAGAAGAAAGAAGGGTCGCGCGATCTTGAGGGTGTAAATCGAGTGAATAAATTAGCACAATTTGTGATGACCGATGTGTTAAAAGCGATTGCGCTATCCTATCAACTCGTCGAGAAATGGGATCAAATCCCTCAAGATTCACAAGAGAATATGGGTACGCCGAACTTGGTATAGGAGATGAAAGCGTAACGGCCACTTGCACGGTCGGATCAATAGGAAGGATGAAAGGGAGTGAATTAGGGATAGTCTCATTCTCACCGTAGTAAACCGTGTCGAACTGGAAAGATTCCATCAATGGTTCGAAACGACTGTAAGCAACCGAGTCTGATGGATTAACTAACTCATCTGAAAATGCAAAGGACTCAAATTCGGGCGGTGAGACTTCAACATCGTCCGAAAAAGTGAAACACTCGTAAGTGTCATCGGCTGTGGGAACTGTGTCAGATTCAAAGGAAAGGTTTTCAAGCTCACAGTCGTCAAGCGTGAAATGAAGTGTGGTCGGAACGATGGAAAAGAGGGAGGGTGATTTAGGTAAAGGTTCAAGAGGATGAATTGGAAAATCCGACACATCAAAGAAAAATAGTTCAACCTCAATATGATTCTCACCACTCTCCTCAATATTATCCTCATAATTCTCCTCAATATTCAACTCATCCATGCCACTATCATCAAAATCAAGACGCATATGAGATTCGGGAGAAACATTTAATAACTCGGGATGATGATTTGAACATAAAATTTCAATTAAATCGACAGGTTCATCATCCGAAATATTCCCGGCGTCTATATCGTCAATCAAGTGAAAGTCAATTTCTTTAGACACCTCCTCAAAAGTATGGATGTTTATCAATGTAGGTTCTAGAGTGGAGGTGTAAAGATCGAAAGGGTTAGGCGCGGTTTCACTCGAAAGGGGTTCCTCACAATCTGGCAAATCAAGCACTATAAAATCACACAACTCATCATTTTGGACACATGTTTGAAAATTGGAGTTGTTGGATTCAATAGGGTATGGGTAGGTTTGATTTGGAAATCCTCTCACATTCTCTCTCTGTCCAACCCCCTCCTCATACATTGGAAAATTTGGAGCTAGTTGGAAACTAGCTACCGGTTCAGCAGGTTGCATTAGGGCGGCCACGGACGCTTCCACATTTCTAACCATTTTGTTTGTTGCTGTGATATACGCCTCCAACGCCTCTTCCAAACTAGACTTTGGTGGTAAAGGGGTTTCGGCAAAAGATTCGAAATTGTTTGGATATGTGAAACTCCCAAAAGGCTGTGTAGAAACAGGGTCTAGTGACGGTAGGAAAGTTGGGTAAGACTGGTAGGAAGTGGGTGGTTGGGCAGGGGTAGGGTCAACATATGGATAAAAAGATGAATAATCTTGTGGATCCCTAGAACTAGATGTGTGGAGAGGGGTGAAAGATCGGCTGCGAGATTGAGCAATGTGCTCAGCAATGGACATCGGTTTAGGAGTGACAGAAGGACTCGAAAGAGTGGTATCAACATATGGAAGTGGTGAAGGTTGACTTGGTTGACAAAAAGTGGGTTGAAAAGTCGAATTGTTTCTCCTAGACGCCTCTATTTGATCTTTCAAAGATATTTTAGGCAAGGAAGGATCGTCTTTAAATTGATCGAACAAATTGCCAAACGACGCAAAATTAGGTTCGGGATACCAAAGTTCGGCAAGTGATTTGTTATGTGGGGTACCCATGTTAGAAGAAAGGGAGAAAGAAAAAAAAGTTTGTTGGTGCAAGGATTTCCGAGCGACAAAAGTTGCAAGTCTTTTTATAAAATATTCCTTTTATTATTTTTTTTTATTTGTTTTGCAAAAATTTTCGATAAAGGGCTAAGACATAAATGCAAATAACCAGAAATGCACAATCAGTCCGAGATCTAGGATCACCTAGGTCAGCTAGACAGCTCCTAACTGTTCCAAAGGGCTAGAAATAGGACCTCAAACCGCCTCTTCACCGCCAATTGCGGCCAGGTAAGTGGGAAGGAACCACCACGACAGTTGGCCTAATTAAAAACCACTAGCCTAGACACCGCAAAATCAGTTAGGATAAACGGTCGATGCCTATACTAGTCCTTTTCCTATTGAGCTCGATTTCCTTAGGGCTGAGTCTAGTATTTTTTATTAATTGTGGTCGATGCAAAATGCTTTAGATGTTTTCTGGGGTCCTGGGAAGGGTGATGAAATCCCCACCCAATCTGAATTGGTCAATAGCCCCTTAAAGTCAGATTAAAGTATGCAAAGCAGTAAATCACTTGCAATCAATTTGCTTTTTAGCGCGGCGCAAAGAATCCTGCAGAAGATTATTATTTGGAAAGATAAAGATTTTTAAAGTGCACAAAATCTTGCAGGAATTTTTTCAGAAAAATATATCTAGATTTCCAGAGAATGTACAGGGAAGCTTACAGAGCAATTTTTCTGCGCTGAAGGCACACGGGAGCCGCGGATCCGCGGTCTAAAGCGGTAGGTGCGGCGGAAACGCGGCGGCGGAGTGGGCGCAGATCCCGAGACTTGATCAGATGACCGCGGATGGGCGGTAGAAGTCGACTTATGCCGCGGAAACGCGGTGGGATGGGCAGCTTGCGTCTCAAGATTTTTTCTGTTGCTCTGTTTCTGAAATTCCCCTCTGTTATGATCTTCTGATTTCTGTTTGGCTTTCTGTAAAATTCCAGATCCGAGTTTGTTCCTGCAAGATTTCACACACAAAAGTACCCTTTCCAAAAAAAAAATAACAATTGATATATTTTTATAATTTTTGGATTTTTTAGATTTTTATAATTTTTTAAAATTTTGATTAACCCGAAATTGTGAAAAGGAAATTTCTACGCCATCCCCGGCAACGGCGCCATTTGATTGACTAGATTTAGCGTGCTTGCGCTTTCTAAAAGATAGATCAAAAATATTTGTAACCGCAATCAAGAACGGCGTCGCTTTGCAGCTAGCCGGTGAGTACGGGTCGGTCCACAGGGATGTTGTGAATTTCCTAATCGCTCTAACGAGTTAATTCCGAAGGGTGTTCGGATTGATTATTAAATCTAAAAATTGAAGTTGTATGATACTAGGATTAGAAACTTGCTAGGATTGGGTTTAGGGAAAATTTGGTAAACAAAGATCTACATCTCTTTCCATTGCCTTTAATTAAAGATATCATATTAGTGTTATGGTAAATCTTAACAAAGGGGATTAGGATGATTGGGAAGATTGATTCTTCCTCTAGATCCTTGTCCTTCCTTTCTTAATCTTTACTCTAACCTCCATGGAAAACCTTAAAATCCGGTCCTTTAGACTACGGAATCACCGTTACCTTGAGGGTAAAAGTGCCGTAGGGAGCGGAATAAAAAGGTATGCATGGAGTTCTAATGTTCATAAAAGTTTAGCAACGAAAAGAGATGAGAGATCTTCGTCTCTCAAATCCTTCCCTATTCCTAACCCTAACAAGCGAGGAAACTACTCGCTCATTGAGGGGATGAAAAAAGACAAGAGTTTATTCAAGAGAGAAAACATTGATTGCAAATAAAAACTAAACTAAATTAAACTAAGGCGAGAAAATAAATTACCTAGGGCAGATAAAAAACTAGAACTACTGCAAGGAAAATAACCTACTTACTTTTGATGCACTCTATCTTCAAGAAAACAGAATTTTATTCATGAGAAGAGGCATGAGAAAATACAAGGCTTTGGGTTCTATTTATAGGACATAAAAACCCTAGGTTTACAATTGCTCCTCATGTCTACAATTACAAATATACCCCCAGAAAATCTTTCCATAGCCTTCAGAACATTTAGGTAAATTTTTCTTTCCATGAAGACTTTAAAGGGCCGCGGAACCGTGGCATTGGTGCGCTTGGGCCGCGGTTCCGCGGCCCAATGATGAGATCATTCAATTGGTTTTCCTGGGCTTCTTTAGGTTACTCTGGGCTTCTTTATTCTTTATTCCTTTTATCAGTTGGGCTTCTGTATTAATTCCAGATCTTCAGTGAACACTTTGCAATGGATCTTTTAACCGTCTTTCTTGCAAATTTAGATCTTTTGTTGCCTTGTCGATGGTGAACCGTTCTTCTGCTGGGCTTACTAAGATCCTCCTAATTGTTGGTCAAAATTCCTTCTTTTGTGTCGTCTTTTGTGTTTTTCACTGTTTTTGCTCCAACAACCTGTAACCTGTAACATGTAGCAGACATGGGTCAAAAGCACCTGTTTTTATTCTTAAATGCATAAGAATGGGGAATACAAAATGCAATATTATGGTGTGAACAGTATCTCATATCGTATTATCCTCGGTCCTGCACATATCTCATATGTGCCTCTACTCCGTTTCGCCTGAGCCAAGAAACCTCTGTGTAGGACTCTAAAGAATCGTCTATACGCCGGTAGCAGGTGATGATCATATCAAACACCCACAAGCTGCAAGCGGTCAGCTAAACGTAACAGCCACCCAGGTATCGAGCGATTAGAAGATCAACAAGCTAGCCTGTCCGTTCTCCTGTGAATCCAATCAGTAACACTCCCATACAGTCCGGTCTGTTCGTCTGATATGTCGCATATCAAGTCTAGGGGTGGTAAACATCAGACCCCAGTAACCAATAAGTCGTGTCGATGTGAGGCTCATAACAGGTCGAGAAACTATTAGTAACACTTACCAGTAAATCTCTATATCAGCCCTGGCCAGGGACTTCCAGTTATAGCCAATCGAACACAGCACGACATCAACTCCCTATACCGGGAGAGTCGAATCCCCTCCTATCGCTCATTGCCTCCATGTGATTCGGGACTGTACCCAAAAGCCACCGTTTTGCATGCCTTCATGGACGTGGTAAGGTGGAAATCAAAGCACAGTGGGAATCACACAAGACTCTATGATGATATCGGGTCTACAGACTACCCTGTACCAGTGTCACCGGAGAACTGCCATCTGACGTGTGGTATATCACCAACTGGGAGTTCTCGGCGAGTCCGTCCAGTGTACCCAGTCTCCACTGAGCACCCGTACACCATCCTTGATGTCAAACACCGATGGATATGGGATCATCCATCGCCCATCATATGGGTCAAGATGCGTATACGCTAGTCTACTCTGGTGTATCGATGCCCTGTCTCGATATACCCTCGACTAGGAACAGTTATAGGATGTACTCATCGACTACTATGGCCCCACTAGTATGATCTCATCATAGTCCTAGTAGTCGAGTACAGATCCTAAGGGCTTTATCAACATGTGAGAGTCAGACAGTAAACCAATACAAGTCAACATGTTAAGATAAAGTGAAACCAAATAGCATACTATCATGACGAGCAAGAAAGTCCTCTCTGTATATATCTAAGCATCCATCATAATATACATCAAATGTACAACAATGGCCTCTAGGGCATATACATAACTAACAATCTCCCACTTGCATTAAGGCCAGCTGCTGTAGTATCTTATACCTAGCATTCCGAATAATCTCTCAGACTGTATCTGGGGAATGGCCTTCGTGAGTGGATCCGCAGTGTTGTCCTTCGTATCTACTCTCCTGACCTCGATCTCCCGGCGATCAACTATCTCCCTGATCAGGTGATACCGCCTCAGAATATGTCTGGACTTCTGATGGGATCTGGGTTCCTTGGCCAAAGCCACAGCTCCATTGTTATCGCAATACAGAGGTATTGGATGCTCAATGGATGGAACCACTCCAAGTTCACTAATGAACTTCTTCATCCAGACAGCCTCTTTGGCAGCATCGTTGGCAGCGATGTATTCAGCCTCCATCGTCGAGTCTGCAACGGTATCCTGTTTGGAACTCTTCTAACATACCGCCCCTCCATTGAGGGTAAAGACAAAACCCGAATGCGACTTAGAGTCGTCCTTATCACTCTGGAAGCTGGAATCGGTAAAGGACTCCACCCGGAGTTCTCCGTTACCATACACCAAGAACATGTCTCTAGTCCTTCGCAAGTACTTGAGAATGTTCTTCACAGCTGTCCAGTGACTCTCTCCAGGATCTGCTTGATACCGACTCACTACACTTAGTGAGTATGCAACATTGGGTCTGGTACATAGCATCGCATACATGATAGATCCTACTGCCGAAGCATAGGGTATCCCTTGCATGCGAGCTCTCTCTAAATCAGTCTTGGGAGATATCTCTTTGGAGAGAGTGAGTCCAGAGATCGTGGGTTGGTTCCCACGCTTGGATTCTTCCATACTAAACCTCTTTAGGATGGTGTCAATGTACCTGGATTGGGACAATCCCAGTATCCGTTTAGATCTATCTCTATAGATCATGATTCCCAATATGCAGGAGGCATCACCTAGATCTTTCATTGAGAATCTCTGTGATAAGAAGAGCTTGACTGATTGCAGCATAGGAATATCATTTCCTATCAAGAGTATGTCATCCACGTACAATACGAGGAAGACAACCTTACTCTCTGCTGCCTTCTTATAGATACAAGGTTCATCTATGTTTTTGATGAAGTCAAACTCTTTGACTACTACATCAAAACAGATGTTCCAACTCCGCGATGCTTGCTTTAACCCATAAATGGATTTAAGCAGCTTGCACACCTTTCCGCTGCTCCCACTATCTACGAAGCCCTCTGGCTGAGTCATGTACACGCACTCTTCTAAATCACCATTTAGAAAGGCGGTCTTAACATCCATTTGCCAGATTTCGTAGTCATGGTATGCAGCAATGGCAAGTAAGATCCGGATGGACTTAAGCATAGCCACTGGAGAAAAGGTTTCGTCATAATCCACACCTGGTCCTTGACGAAAACCCTTTGCTACAAGTCTAGCTTTTAAAGTCTCAACTTTTCCATCTACACCAAATTTCTTTTTAAAAATCCACTTGCTCCCAATGGGTTTTACCCCTTCAGGAGCATTTTCTAAAATCCATACTTTATTGGTGTATATGGATTCCATCTCAGATCGCATTGCATCCAGCCATTTCACAGAGTCACCACTCATGATGGCCAGCTCGAAACTAGTCGGGTCATCATCTTCCATGATGCAATCCTCGCTTCCACCATCAATGAGAAAACCGTAGTATCTCTCAGGCGGATGAGAAACCCTGCTAGATCGGCGGAGAGGCTGGGGTTCGTCGGGTACTACTGAATCTTCTGGTTCCACTAAATCTTCAGTTGTAGTTTGTGTTGCTGGAACCTCTTCCAGCTCTACCTCATCGCCACTAATTTCTTTTGTAAGAAATTCCTTTTCTAAAAGGTGGCATGTTGAGCAACAAACACCTTTTGTTGTTCACTGTGGTAGAATAGATATCCATACGAATTGCTTGGATATCCTACAAACTTACAAAGAACTGATCGTGCCTCGAGTTTGTCCGGATTTTGCTTTTTAACATAAGCCGGACAACCCCATATCTTAACTCTTTTAAGAGATGGTCTCTTTCCATTCCATATCTCATATGGAGTGGTAGGCACAGATTTAGTTGGAACTCTATTCAATAGGTATATGGCTGTCTCCAGTGCATACCCCCAGAAGGAAATAGATAACTCAGCTGTACTCATCATAGAGCGCACCATATCTAATAGGGTGCGATTCCTCCGCTCCGATACACCGTTGTGCTGTGGTGTATAAGGAGGAGTAAGCTGAGAGAAAATCCCATTCTCTTTTAGATAATCTAGGAACTCATTGCTTAAGTATTCACCTCCTCGATCAGATCGAAGAATCTTAATACTTTTTCCCGTTTGATTCTCTACGTCGTGCTTATATTCTCTGAATTTCTCAAAAGCTTCAGACTTGTGTTTCATCAGGAACACATATCCGAATCTTGAGAGATCGTCAGTGAATGTAATGAAGTAGGAAGAACCGTTCCTGGCATGCATAGACATGGGACCGCATACATCACTATGTACCAGTCCTAAGAGTTCAGTAACTCTTTCTCCGTGTCCACTAAACGGAGCTTTGGTCATTTTTCCTTTGAGACATGAATGGCAAGTATCATAAGATGATAATTCGAACGGATTCAAATAACCATCTTTATGTAACTTAGCCAGTCGTGTCGCATTGATATGACCAAGTCTACAATGCCACAAGAAAGATTCGTTCATTTCTGAACTTTTCCTCTTGTGTGTGTTTTGTATATTGAGGACTGTATTCTGATTTAAAATGAATATGCCATTATGTAACGAGCCTGATGCAATAAACTTTTGATCTAGGAATATGTTCATAACATTATCCTTTACTACAAAATTATATCCTTCTTTAGTTAATAAAGAAACTGATATAATGTTGCACATCATGTTCGGTATATAATAGCACTCATTTAGAATCAGTGTATTACGACTTGGCAATACAAGGTGATATTCGCCAACTACTTTGGCTGCAATACTTGCACCGTTCCCTACTTGAACGGAATGATCACCTTTTCCCAGTTCTCTACCTTTACGTAGCCCATGTAACTGTTTACATATGTGGGATCCTGATCCGGTATCTAATACCCAGGACGTAGGGTGAACTGAGAAACAGTTCTCAATAACTAACACACCCGAAGAAGATGCATCAACATGCATGTTCTTTTGGGCGGCTTGAGAATCTAGATATTCTTCTATTCCCTGTTCAGTCTTATAACTCTTATAAGAAAGAACGGGCCCAACGTTCCCCTGCTCAGTATAATAAGCGGGTTCAGTCAATACATCCATATTATTATCTTGATTATGGCCTGACATGGTCGCTACCTGGAGAGAGAGAGAAGAAAACACTTTAGCGTATGCTCTTGCAAGATTAGATTGGTTATTATCTTATCTAATCAGGATGTCTCCCACTGTTTTTATCAAACCTACCTTCAAACCATAAAAGGTAAGATTAGCCGGGATTAATTACACCCTACAATTTCGTCAATCTTTCAGCCAGATCAGTGTCGGTACTTTGAGGGAGGTTCCCCATGCTTTCGCACGGACCTAATTAAAGTAAACCTCGTTTTTCCAGAGGCGTAACCCCGTTAACACTTTTCTAGACACCTACTTGATCGACTAATTGTCCTGTGTAAAACTCTCCCAGGAGTAACTCTTACTCACAGTGGGTATCGGGATCCAACTATCTCATAGGAGGTATGCAATCTCATTGCAAATTTCAACACTTGAAATTCCCGATAATGCTTTTACCCCTAGCAACTTATGACCTTGGCTAAGGTCAACAAATCATAAGTGCTAGTCAAGTTCAACCCGTCATTTCCTGATTGAATTAAACCCACCCGTACGACCCTTGGCTAAGGTCAACAACGTCGCACGACTACCCTAACTCAATCACATCTCATGTTTTAGCAGATAAATACTAATTAGCTACCGTACACCACGCCTTGGCTAAGGTCAACAAAAGCAGCACGAATACTAACTAGTGTCTATCTGAAATGACGGAGGGCTACGCAGGTTTTTCAGAAAACCCTGAGCTTAATGAACTTGATATCGTCGTAGAATCAAGTGTTTTTGAAAAGGAGTGTTTTTGAGGCTTTTCTTAGTTTCGCTAAAGGGGTCACTCCCGGTGAAGGGATCGTCGGCCCTTTCCTCATCGAATAAGGTGCTGGATATATCATATATATCGCTGTGCAAAGCAAAACTCTAAAAGCAATCAAAAGACAAACCGAGTTTTGTAGCATCTGCCAGTTTCGCTAAAGAGGTCACTCTCGGTGAAGGGATCTCGGCTCTTTCCCTATCGAATAAGGTGCAGGATATATCATATATATCACTGTGCAAAGCAAAACTGTAGCTACCCTTTTTATAAAGTTTTGATTCTACAACATCTTTTAGGTTTCTTTTCTTTTTATTAATCTCATTAATAAAATCCCATCAGCTTATGCTTCCTAAGCATCACAGATAAATACGACGTACACTTATGCCATCCGCATTCGCCTCAATGTCCCCTCGTGCACCGTTAGGTTAGGTAACTAACGACAGAGCAGGGCAGGGCTAGTGCGGGTGTAAAACATAAGTAACGTCTATATAATATATCATATATACTATATACTGTATCCATCAGAACATATCAAATGATCACATCACAGATATCGCAGCAGAAACATAGATATAATGTGGGATATACTAGGACGTCCGTATTTAGTATTTAGCCAACAATAGAAAATACGGATTCCACAGTATCGATGAATAGCCAAGCCCACACCCTGGACCCCTACGAGAGCGGAAAGCGACCCTACCAATTCTGGAGTTTAGGAGACCCGGTCTCGACTCCTCGAGATAGCCTCCCACTAAACCCCAGAACCCGGTTACCTGTGCTCCCCTCCTTGGGTCCATCCTAATGCAGAAAAGTAAATAATATACAACACTGGTGGCATCAACCTCAACCTGGAAGTGCCCCAAATAAAAGAATATTACATTACAATTGAATTTACATGAATGAAAATATAAAACTCTCATCTCACATAAAACCCCCGGCTATTCAATCGCGACAATCCTGCACATCATATCTCAGCAACACATAATATCACATATCATCAACGTAAGTAAGTATGCATACACCGATCGTCGCCGATGTATAGCAACGAAGATCGGCAATACAACTACATACTACACTTACGGTCACAGAAAAGAAAGTGTAAAACTACAATATTTGGAATCCACAATCACTTTAGACATCATAAATCCGAAATATCACATACTTCGCATTTCATGCCTAACTCTATGAATTCCACATATTGTATCACATTCCAGATAAATAGACAGTATTAAACTTTTCGAACAGATAATCAAATACCCAAAATTTCCCAAAGTGCTCAACACTTGAGCGGAGTTCAAAAAATCGCAGAATATGTCATAGTCCCAGTGATCCAGCCGTAGAAGGGTGAAGCCAACGCCTCACATGTGGCACGCCGTACTGCCCCAAACCCGAAGGTTCAAAAGGCAGTTCAAGACGGTCACATAATCGAGTTAAGGTTTGTTGTCTTCTAGAGGGTCCACCGCTTAACTTGTACAATTTTTCTGAAAGATTTAAACCCAATAAAAATTCAACACTTGAAAGTTTGTCGTTCCGGGATAAAGTGGGTTAATGATATCCGTTCAAATAGTTTAACAGTTTCTAAATATCCGGAAATAAAAACGAATTTAAATATTCCGATCGAATCTACGATTACAAAATAAACCCCAGAATACTCAACACTTGAGTCAGAATAAAAATACCCATAAAATAGTAAATACAGATACAAGAATTACTGTACAAAAACCCGTGCCTAATACACTAATACTGCCGCGGAACCGCCGCCGATGGGGGGTATTTGCCGCGGTTCCGCGGCCACGTGGTCGAATTAGAGGCACGAATTTCACAGTAATTCTTATCTTTTCTTGCTGTATTTTTCAGGTATTTTTAATTCAGAAAAACCCCGGATTTTGAAAAATTTCCAGAGAGGGGGGAAATTTCGTCGGTTCGGGTTCGATCGGAGTTTTAACTTCGTAAACACGTCGCCTAATGCTCTAGCTAGGCTCTGATACCACTGTAGGGTTCCTAGGCACTCTTGTGAAGGTTCATAAGGCATCAAACATGCCCGGATAAAATTTTAGACGTGCCGAACAACCCAAAGACGGGATCTTTGCTAGATTATTAGGGTTTAGCATGCAAGATGATATCTTTAAAGCTAAGTGTGAGGGATTACAACCTTTGTAGTCCGCTCCTTCGCTTTACAAGCTCCGAGTAGTAGTCCCTTCGCCGCGATCCACGATCTCCCGGACTCAAGAGAGGCTCCACGACTCGAACGATCCATGCTAGCTTGAAGTGTTCCGAATCTCCGATGATCTACGTCGAAGTTGCAAAAACCCAAGCTTTCTCACTCTAAAGAGATGAACACCCTAAGCTCATGGGCTAGATGAGATGAGGATGAGGGAGTAGTATTTATGCTTTCTTTTTATTCACTTTCTCACTTGAAATCATCACATAAGAATTAACTAGTAAGCTTTTTCTTTTAGAACTCAAGAGAGAAGAAGATGAGAATGAAAAAGATAATCCTTTTTTGATGAATAGGAAAGAAAACTATATGATTGATATATCAACCATGGTCAAGGATGATAGGCTAAGAAGTTGTAGAGAATAAACTAGGGTTAGGGTTTGGTTAGGTTAAAGAAAAAGATCAACCATAATATCTTAACCAAGACAAAATAGAATCTTTCTAGAAAGAACATGAAAGAGCTAACCCTAATCAAACCCTAATCCCTCATTATCATCCTTAAACATGTTTAATAATAAATCATATCATGTTACAATAATATATATCACATATATATTATATATTTGCAACATAAGAAAATAATACATTTAACATATATCGCATATATATCAATGTATTAATCCAGTGAGAAAATGAAATAATAAAGTGAGCCAATATTAGATGATGTAATACAATATATCATATATATTATTATACATTAAATCATCGAATCAACACTTGATCCAACGATCCGGCTATATCGAATATAACCGGCTAATATATCATGTACCGATTCATCGAATCAACACTTGATCCGATGTCCCGATTCATATCAAAATATCGCGAGAATATAATACGGAATCTCATATCGTATTATCCTCGGTCCTGCACATATCTCATATGTGCCTCTACTCCATTTCGCCTGAGCCAAGAAACCTCTGTGTAGGACTCTAAAGAATCGTCAATACGCCGGTAGCAGGTGATGATCATATCAAACACCCACAAGCTGCAAGCGGTCAGCTAAACGTAACAGCCACCCAGGTATTGAGCGATTAGAAGATCAACAAGCTAGCCTGTCCGTTCTCCTGTGAATCCAATCAGTAACACTCCCGTACAGTCCGGTCTGTTCGTCTGATATGTCGCATATCAAGTCTAGGGGTGGTAAACATCAGACCCCAGTAACCGATAAGTCGTGTCGATGTGAGGCTCATAACAGGTCGAGAAACTACTAGTAACACTTACCAGTAAATCTCTATATCAGCCCTGGCTAGGGACTTCCAGTTATAGCCAATCGAACACAGCACGACATCAACACCCTATACCGGGAGAGTCGAATCCCGTCCTATCGCTCATTGCCTCCATGTGATTCGGGACTGTACCCAAAAGCCACCGTTTTGCACGCCCTCGTGGATGTGGTAAGATGGAAATCAAAGCACAGTGGGAATCATACAAGACTCTATGACGATATCGGGTCTACAGACTACCCTGTACCAGTGTCACCGGAGAACTGCCATCTGACGTGTGGTATATCACCAACTGGGAGTTCTCGGCGAGTCCGTCCAGTGTACCCAGTCTCCACTGAGCACCCGTACACCATCCTTGATGTCAAACACCGATGGATATGGGATCATCCATGTAACACCTTAGAATGTGTTTTGTAGCTAATTATATTTTAATGTATGGTTTTTAATAAAAAGTTTACCAAATTAAGTTTTAAATGTTTTATCCTAATTATTGTGTATTTTATTAGAATTTTGTTAGGCACACACACACTTGTGCATGATAACTAGGGTTGTTTTTGGGGTTAAACATGATTAGCAATCATGGTTAGCCAACCATTTGTTTTAAGATTAGTTTAAGAGTTATGGTTGTTAATAGTGTGGGTTTTAAGCATGATGGTTTTTTTTTAAATGTAAATGAATTTAAAAAGGGGTTTTATTTTGAATTTTTGTTTTGTGCTTGGTTGACTTTGAGGAAGAGAGAGAGAGTGAGCATGGGCATCATGGCTTTGCCCATGCCTCATTATGAGAGAGAGAGTGAGAAGGGGGCCTTGGTGTGTGCTCATTTCTCCATCTCACTTCTTTCTCTCATTCTCTCAAACTCACACACACTCACTCACACACACCATCAGCATCATTGGCAGCAGCAGCAACATCATCAACAACAACAACAACAACAACACAACAACAACAACAATAACAGCAGCAACAGGATCAGCAGCAGCAGCAGCAGCTGCAGGCATCATCATCATCATCATCTTCACAACAACAACAACAACAACACCAATAGCAACGACAGCAGCTTCATCACACACACACACTCACTGCAGAGAGAGAGAGAGAGAGAAGAAGCAGCAGCAGCAGCAAGCCTTGGCAGCAGCAGCAGCAAGCAGTGGCAGCAGCAACAACATCAACAACAATAACAACAACAGCAGCTGCAGGAGCAGGAGCAGCAGTAGCAGCAATAGCAAGGGCAACTACAATAACAACAGCAACATCATCACCATTATCATCATCATCAACATCAGTAGCAGCAGCAAGTGGCAGAAGCAGCAGCAACAGGCAGCAACTGTAGCAGCAGCAACCCCAGCACCTGCACACACTTCTTCACCTGCTCTCTAGGGTCCAATTGGGTATATTTCTGAACCCCAAATCCCTAACTTGCTTATGGTGTATGGTTTTGTGTCGTTTAGTGTTAAATTGCTAGTTTAGTGCTAGATTGTGGTGTTTAGGTGGAATTTTGGGAAATTGATGATTGTGTGGGCTAACCTAGTATATTTAAGTGTTAACAAGGCCACTTCAACTGAGGAATAGCCAGATTACACTAAAATACCATAGGTTTCCATATTGTGCTAAATTGGTGTTTTAATGCGATATTTGTGACTTATGTGATCTGCTATAGACCCGGACCCTACAGAACAAAATTGAGAAAACTGGAGCATGTACACTAGGTATAGATGACACCACCAGAATACGAGACCCCCATTCCCTACACTGGCCGCCAATTTCTTCAGTTTGGCCGCAAATTGCGGCCAAGTTGGGGAATTGGGTGTTGGGTTTTTTGTCTAGGGGTCCCTGCTGTGTTGTCTAGGTCTTTGGCATGTCTAGTTTTGTAATATCTTACCTGTAGGAAAATCTGGGGCTATATGTCGTGTTTGGTGTCCGTTGTGTTTGCGCGATACGCGCGATACGTGAGTGGGTTCTGTGATCCAGCGTATCGCGGCGTGTCGCGATGGTTTTAGACGCGTACACACACGATTCAGCGTATCGTGCACACGCGCGTTTAGTTCGCGACGCGAGTTTCTCATTTTGGTCCAATATCGCGTTTCGCAGGATATTTGGCTTATATGTGATTCCATGTCTTAATTGCAGGTTTGCAGGCAGGAGCTACAGACACCACTACAGAGGGAGCAGACGGTAGGATTCACCCAGCGTGGAGTGTAGGTGAGTAGATATAACATCTACAGGGGAATCGCCCGCATGGCGTTATGCGTCTGGGCTAGGATTCAATTACCTGTCGCACATTCTACGTCATTGTAGAATTGCGCCTTACTGCTTTTCCTAGATATAGTTATATACTGTGACTAGCAGCCGTAGGACACTGCACACATTATTGACGGTTCATGTTGCACGAGCACGGATTGTATGCTACACACACACCGTCAATAATTGCCATGTCACACACTACCCCTTATAGCTACCTTTGCTTGCCACACTTGACATCTAGCTTATCGGTATACCTATAGTGTATCATACCTTTAGTGATAGGTATATTTTCACTTTGCGATACAGCTACAGGTATACCTCCTACATATTTTACTTATACCCAGGAGGGGTATACGACATCAGTTCTTATAGGTAGATACCTATACATTGCTACACCTGTATGTTAGATACATATTCAGTTGTTGTCGCTTATTCATATTTACTGATGTTACTTAGCTGTATCTTATCATGATTTCGCATACAGCTGGTTCGGCTATATACTTGTGTTTACCTGCTCGCATTCAGATATATCGCATACATTTATTCCTGGATTGCGCATTGTTTATCTGGATTTTACATGATGTTTTCGGGATTTGGGAACCGCGGGAGTTCATGAAATTATGCATACGTGTAACGACCCGGTTTCCTTGATATGATATTTGAGCGTCCCCCCATGAGTTTTATCGGTGCTGATTTTATGCTCCATACGATGTGTGGATGCCGTATGAGAGTACATGGTGGGGCCCGGTATGGTTCCCCTCGGCAAGAAGATCGATGGGTTTGCCGATTGAGCCTGGAGGCGGGCGAGTACCTACCGGTGATTGATTTGACCTGGCAGTTGTCCGGAGGCTACTGGCCAGAGTAGAGAGATGGATACGGGATGACCTGTACTGTCGGGGCCGAGGGCCGACACTGCAGACGGACCCCGTGGGCTGATCCGGACTGACGGAGCCCAATATACGAGGATTTCTGTGTCGATGCTTGGCACACGGTTTCATGATATTTCTTTAACCCCTTTTGTATATATAACAGGGGATTTAGCCGTTGTTATATATACCCTTACACCAATATTAGTGGTATGGGACGCTAATATATGTGTATTGCCCCATCATATTTATTTCTGTATATATATTTACCTTTAGGATGCTAGAAACTTGCTTGAGATTGGACTTGGGATATTAGGTGATTCATTGGGATTGGACATTGGATATACCTATGTGGTTTGTGATTTGTACATTCGGGATATAGGAGATTACTCGATATTGTACATTGAGGAGATGTGAGACTTATGGGATGTGAGTGCCCAATGTGGGGGCTGAATTGAGGATTTGGGATTGGAGTATCTTGATGGATTGTGATCCTGCCACGACGTCAGGTTTCCGTGGAAAATGACATATTCCACCCTATACCTCACCCTTACCTACCTTATGCACAGATTCATATATTGGTAGTACTTGTAGTGTACCCTTATGATAGTTGCATATTTGCCTTCTCATATCTCTATTGCATAGTTATTGCATACTATTATCATGTCATCATTGCTTCACATAGTAAATGTACCTGCTAGTGTACTCTTCTTATTCAGCATTGCATGACATATTACTACTGTAATCGCATATCTTAGATTCATGCTGTACGTGCATTCCTGCGATTACCTGCATATGTTTTATACTATTCACGAGTTGGCAACTCACCCCCGTTGTGCCACAGGTGTTTCAGGTTGTTCCCCAGAGTAGTCGAGGCAGTCTATTCCCCTATCCAGCTATCCAGCTACCATCTTTTGCTACAGATACCGCATCAGCTCACAGTACCATTTTGCATAGGTGGGTTAGACGGTTATCTGTATTATATATTGTACTTTCGTTGTATTGTACTCTCCATCTACTGTTGTATTATTGACATAGAGACTTGGTGAGGACGTAGTGTGTATTATTGTGGATTTGATGTCTTTTATATATACAGCTTTTTCTCTACTGCCCTTATTCTTCTGTTGTATTCATATTGACTAGTCTTTAAAAAAAATGGGGTGTTGCTAAAATTTTAAAGAAAGAAAGTAAGACTTTTAAAGAATTTGGGTTGCGATTTCAATTGTTTCTAAACTTGTATTATCTTTTCAGCATTCTTTTCTTGGTTTAGATTTCTGGGTTTGGCTTTCTTTTACTACGTTGCGTCTTTAGGCGTTGCGTAGTATTAGGGCCGTCACGGGCCATTTTTGGGTCGTGACAAAGTTGGTATCAGAGCGTTAGGTTTTACCTTTCGGAGTGTAGGATGACCTTAGTATGATGGAGTAGGTAGCTTAAGCAGAGTAACGTAATGTGTGTATGTCTGCAGCATACCCACAGCGCGGTACCTTGCATTAAGTGACCTAAGTACAATTTGCTTGACATTCTTTCCTTGATGATTCATATCTTTGAGATTCGATTTCTTCATTCTTATCGAATCTCATCTTATATCTATTTATAGCCTTGCCGCCGATGACTATGGGGACTCAGAGCGATGCAGCGAGGGCCGAGGTCAGAGTTAGCTCGGGTGAGACGAGTACTGACCAGGATGGCACTCTAGTTGCACAGGTGCAGACGGATCAGCCTACGACCTATACCATGGATAGACTGTTGGTAGAGATGCAGGAGTTCCGCCAGACGATGAATTCGTTAGTTGACGTCGTTCGGGAGCTACGACAGGAAGTTGTCACCCCCGTTACTCAGCTGTCCCTTACGATCAGTATGCAGCAGTCCGTCACCTACATAGCACCAGTGGTTGCAGCTCCAGTTGACGAGGCGCATATTACAGAGGCTCAGAGAGTTCCAGGACAGTGGAGGACTCGTACCAGTGTACCAGCCCCGAGACAGAGGTTCGGTCGTCGAGACAGGTTTCGTGGCCACCACGGGAGTAGCAGAGGCCTAGGACGAAGACAGTCGTTCAGTTCTCATTCCCAGGATGGTCAGCAGTCAGCACGTGGATGTTTTCGATGCGGAAGCCTTCAGCACTTCGTCAGGGATTGTTCCTCAGCACGGCGTCAGGATCGTATTCAGAGAGGCCGTGGACGTAGAAGAATTGCTCAGAGGGCTCAGTCTACCAGAGGAATTCATCCAGCTGCGAGTAGGGTGCAGACACAGGAGTTTGCTTCTACTCATCGGGACGCGCAGACGTCCAATGTGGAGTTTTCAGGTACCCTTGAGTTATATTTTTCTCTTGGTGTATTTGTTTGTTTCTTGCTTGTACCGTTGTTGGGTAGATTAGTCGTAGTGGTGTTAACTTCTGTCAGCGATCCTTTTGTCGCGCGACACGTATTTCAGTTTTGTGCCAATCGGATAGGAGATAAAGATTTCGTCCGTCGTTTTGATCCTTCTAGAGATGTGGGATTTGACGTTCTCCTGGGCACGGATTGGTTAACTACGTGTTAGGCGTCTGTGGACTACCGTGTGGAAACAAGTTAGGTTTTGTTTTCCCCGGCGAGTCAGATACGATAAAAAAGCTCCGAATAGACTTCACGGGACCTTCCGAGTGTTGTACCGGTGGATAGTCGTGCCGCCTCCCACAGCTTGAATTCAGCCTTCTTAGCTAGTCGGCTACTGAGGAGATGTCGTGGATTCTTGACGTTCATTCGTGATACCGGAGCCACCGTGGGATTGTTGGACCGGCTTCTGTTCGTGCGAGAGTTTTTCCGACGTTGTTCCGGATGAGCCGGCGAAGCTTGGGAGCAAAAGGATCAGCTGCAGGGTCTTGGTTTGGGGAGTTTTGTGTGTCTGAGTGTTTCGCTTTTGGAAGCTCCTATTTCTGTTCGTCGAGGAGAAAGACGGCAGTTTAGGGTTGCGTACCGACGGATCGTCAATTGAACCGGCTTACGGTGCGGATAGGTATCCTTCACCTTGCCGTGGCGATTTCTTCGATCAGCTCCAGAGTGCGAGACATTTCTCTAAGTGTGTTTGGGATCAGGTCATCATTGTTGCGGATTCGGAGTGACGGCATTCCGAAGACTGCCTTGTGCGTGCTACGGGCTTTGTGTGTTTTTTTTGTGAGTCGTTGGATTCACTGTCGCCCTAGCAGCATTCGTAGATATGATGGACCAGATTTTTTCAGGCCGTTCCTCGACCAGTTTTGTTGTGATACTTACGACACTCTGGTCTACTTAGTGTGTCTTGAGGAACAGGAGTAGCACTGGAGGATTTGTTATGCGGATACTGGGAGAGTACCAGCAGTTGCTAAATTCTCAGAGTGTTTCTTCAGGCTTGTTTGTGTTGACTCCTAGGTCTTGTAGTCACGGGAGACGGTTCCGTATGGTTCCGAAGGAGATCGTGGCCGTACAGCTTAGGCCCAGACTTGTGTGCAGGACGGAGATCCGCAGATTGTTGGGCTTAGCAGGTTTTTGCCGCCGTTTCATGCAGGATTGCTAGAGAAGTGCTGCACCGCCGACTGAATTGACCAGTAAGGAGGTTTCTTTTCTGTGGACTGAGGCATGTGTACGGAGTTTTCAGCAGTTGAAGATTCAGTTAACAACTGCATCAGTCTTTCTTTGCTTTTGGTTCGGGCGACCTTGTTGTTTAACTGTAATGTTTCTTGAGTGGGCTCGAGGGTGTACTGAGGTGACACTATAGAGATATCGCTTTTGCTTTCCCTACATTTGGAGGAAGTACGAGGAGGATATTCCACTCATGATCTGGAGATGGCCGCGGTGGTTTTGCGTTGGAGATTTGGAGACACTACTTACTTGAGAGTCGTGTCAGATTTTCCACGGACCACTAGAGCTTAATGTACATCTTCCTGCAGCAGATTTGGATTGTTGTGATGGTCTTCTGCAGATTTACAGTTCTTGTGTGATCGTCGAGTATAGCTTAGTTCGTCTCTACGGAGGGGACAGCTTGCTCATGTCCGCGCCCGACCACTTTCCTTAAATCGTTTTCGCGAAACACTGCCCGTCGAAGCTCGTACATCAGAGATACTTGAGCATATTCGGCTGGGTAATGATTCGGAGACCTTGATTGTGACAATGATGTGCTAAGTTAGGGACACGTTTGTGTACTTGCCATTATCAGGTAGAGACGTGTAATCCTAGAACATGCACATCTGTCAACTCCTTCTATGCATTCAAGTTCCACCAGCTTTGGCGTGACTTGTGAGATAGTTACGAGTGGACAGGGATGTAAAGAGAAGTTTCAGGTTTCGTTTCAAGGTGTCAGTCTTGTTGTGTGCTTGAGTCGAGCATCTGAGGCCGGCTGGAGAGTTGCAATCTTTTTACCGTTCCGAAGAAGGAATGGGAGCAGATCTCCATGAATTCCGTTATGGTTTCTACCCAGTTAGTTAGGGTGTGACTCCATTCGGATTCTTGTCATCCGGTTATACTCAGTTTGCTCAGTTGTTTTGTTAAGTTTGTGTGTTTGTTTGTTTGTTGGCAGCAGTTGGGGATCGTCACTCGCCATTGTTAGGGTTCTCCTTCGATAGCAGTTATCAGGAGACACTCCAATTGGCCACCCTTAGGCTTAGGGGTTAGGTCGTGTCGACCACCAGCCTGCTGTTTTGCTGACTCTGCGTAAGTAGGACTTTGGACCCCAGCTAGTCTAGAGACTTCGGAGACGGTCCAGTTGTGTTAGGTCAGGATGGGGATTGTCCATTTCGAACTGAGGTCTTATGACGGCTGTGTTGGTCATAGACTCGAGTTCGTAGGACAGATCATGGATTCCTATGGACTTTCCGATGAATGACGTGTTGGATGTTGGGAAGCTTATCCCAGGATTTTAGGTCCTTTTAGATCCTATAAGCGGGTTAGTTTCGTTGCCTTCAATTTGGCACTTCCGCCCAGATTTCTGGATTTTCACCCCGTATTCCTTGTGATGATACTTTACAATTACCTTCATGACCTTCTCGCATGATTTAGCATCAGACCTTTTAGCTAGACGCGATCTTTCGTTCACCCTCAGCCATGTGTGTTAATGGCTCGAAAGGTGAAGAAAAGTCGGTCAAAGGTCTTGCCATCTGTGAAGGGTTTTCTCGGGCGTAGCCGTGTAGTGAGATAGTCACTTGGGAGGCTACGAGCGAGATTTGAGGATTTTAATCTTCTCTTTGAAGGTATGCGTATCGGAATATTTTTAAATTCGGGGACGAATTTCTTTTAAGGGGGGGAGATTGTAACACCTTAGAATGTGTTTTGTAGCTAATTATATTTTAATGTATGGTTTTTAATAAAAAGTTTACCAAATTAAGTTTTAAATGTTTTATCCTAATTATTGTGTATTTTATTAGAATTTTGTTAGGCACACACACACTTGTGCATGATAACTAGGGTTGTTTTTGGGGTTAAACATGATTAGCAATCATGGTTAGCCAACCATTTGTTTTAAGATTAGTTTAAGAGTTATGGTTGTTAATAGTGTGGGTTTTAAGCATGATGGTTTTTTTTTAAATGTAAATGAATTTAAAAAGGGGTTTTATTTTGAATTTTTGTTTTGTGCTTGGTTGACTTTGAGGAAGAGAGAGAGAGTGAGCATGGGCATCATGGCTTTGTCCATGCCTCATTATGAGAGAGAGAGTGAGAAGGGGGCCTTGGTGTGTGCTCATTTCTCCATCTCACTTCTTTCTCTCATTCTCTCAAACTCACACACACTCACTCACACACACCATCAGCATCATTGGCAGCAGCAGCAACATCATCAACAACAACAACAACAACAACACAACAACAACAACAATAGCAGCAGCAACAGGATCAGCAGCAGCAGCAGCAGCTGCAGGCATCATCATCATCATCATCTTCACAACAACAACAACAACAACACCAATAGCAACGACAGCAGCTTCATCACACACACACACTCACTGCAGAGAGAGAGAGAGAGAGAAGAAGCAGCAGCAGCAGCAAGCCTTGGCAGCAGCAGCAGCAAGCAGTGGCAGCAGCAACAACATCAACAACAATAACAACAACAGCAGCTGCAGGAGCAGGAGCAGCAGTAGCAGCAATAGCAAGGGCAACTACAATAACAACAGCAACATCATCACCATTATCATCATCATCAACATCAGTAGCAGCAGCAAGTGGCAGAAGCAGCAGCAACAGGCAGCAACTGTAGCAGCAGCAACCCCAGCACCTGCACACACTTCTTCACCTGCTCTCTAGGGTCCAATTGGGTATATTTCTGAACCCCAAATCCCTAACTTGCTTATGGTGTATGGTTTTGTGTCGTTTAGTGTTAAATTGCTAGTTTAGTGCTAGATTGTGGTGTTTAGGTGGAATTTTGGGAAATTGATGATTGTGTGGGCTAACCTAGTATATTTAAGTGTTAACAAGGCCACTTCAACTGAGGAATAGCCAGATTACACTAAAATACCATAGGTTTCCATATTGTGCTAAATTGGTGTTTTAATGCGATATTTGTGACTTATGTGATCTGCTATAGACCCGGACCCTACAGAACAAAATTGAGAAAACTGGAGCATGTACACTAGGTATAGATGACACCACCAGAATACGAGACCCCCATTCCCTACACTGGCCGCCAATTTCTTCAGTTTGGCCGCAAATTGCGGCCAAGTTGGGGAATTGGGTGTTGGGTTTTTTGTCTAGGGGTCCCTGCTGTGTTGTCTAGGTCTTTGGCATGTCTAGTTTTGTAATATCTTACCTGTAGGAAAATCTGGGGCTATATGTCGTGTTTGGTGTCCGTTGTGTTTGCGCGATACGCGCGATACGTGAGTGGGTTCTGTGATCCAGCGTATCGCGGCGTGTCGCGATGGTTTTAGACGCGTACACACACGATTCAGCGTATCGTGCACACGCGCGTTTAGTTCGCGACGCGAGTTTCTCATTTTGGTCCAATATCGCGTTTCGCAGGATATTTGGCTTATATGTGATTCCATGTCTTAATTGCAGGTTTGCAGGTAGGAGCTACAGACACCACTACAGAGGGAGCAGACGGTAGGATTCACCCAGCGTGGAGTGTAGGTGAGTAGATATAACATCTACAGGGGAATCGCCCGCATGGCGTTATGCGTCTGGGCTAGGATTCAATTACCTGTCGCACATTCTACGTCATTGTAGAATTGCGCCTTACTGCTTTTCCTAGATATAGTTATATACTGTGACTAGCAGCCGTAGGACACTGCACACATTATTGACGGTTCATGTTGCACGAGCACGGATTGTATGCTACACACACACCGTCAATAATTGCCATGTCACACACTACCCCTTATAGCTACCTTTGCTTGCCACACTTGACATCTAGCTTATCGGTATACCTATAGTGTATCATACCTTTAGTGATAGGTATATTTTCACTTTGCGATACAGCTACAGGTATACCTCCTACATATTTTACTTATACCCAGGAGGGGTATACGACATCAGTTCTTATAGGTAGATACCTATACATTGCTACACCTGTATGTTAGATACATATTCAGTTGTTGTCGCTTATTCATATTTACTGATGTTACTTAGCTGTATCTTATCATGATTTCGCATACAGCTGGTTCGGCTATATACTTGTGTTTACCTGCTCGCATTCAGATATATCGCATACATTTATTCCTGGATTGCGCATTGTTTATCTGGATTTTACATGATGTTTTCGGGATTTGGGAACCGCGGGAGTTCATGAAATTATGCATACGTGTAACGACCCGGTTTCCTTGATATGATATTTGAGCGTCCCCCCATGAGTTTTATCGGTGCTGATTTTATGCTCCATACGATGTGTGGATGCCGTATGAGAGTACATGGTGGGGCCCGGTATGGTTCCCCTCGGCAAGAAGATCGATGGGTTTGCCGATTGAGCCTGGAGGCGGGCGAGTACCTACCGGTGATTGATTTGACCTGGCAGTTGTCCGGAGGCTACTGGCCAGAGTAGAGAGATGGATACGGGATGACCTGTACTGTCGGGGCCGAGGGCCGACACTGCAGACGGACCCCGTGGGCTGATCCGGACTGACGGAGCCCAATATACGAGGATTTCTGTGTCGATGCTTGGCACACGGTTTCATGATATTTCTTTAACCCCTTTTGTATATATAACAGGGGATTTAGCCGTTGTTATATATACCCTTACACCAATATTAGTGGTATGGGACGCTAATATATGTGTATTGCCCCATCATATTTATTTCTGTATATATATTTACCTTTAGGATGCTAGAAACTTGCTTGAGATTGGACTTGGGATATTAGGTGATTCATTGGGATTGGACATTGGATATACCTATGTGGTTTGTGATTTGTACATTCGGGATATAGGAGATTACTCGATATTGTACATTGAGGAGATGTGAGACTTATGGGATGTGAGTGCCCAATGTGGGGGCTGAATTGAGGATTTGGGATTGGAGTATCTTGATGGATTGTGATCCTGCCACGACGTCAGGTTTCCGTGGAAAATGACATATTCCACCCTATACCTCACCCTTACCTACCTTATGCACAGATTCATATATTGGTAGTACTTGTAGTGTACCCTTATGATAGTTGCATATTTGCCTTCTCATATCTCTATTGCATAGTTATTGCATACTATTATCATGTCATCATTGCTTCACATAGTAAATGTACCTGCTAGTGTACTCTTCTTATTCAGCATTGCATGACATATTACTACTGTAATCGCATATCTTAGATTCATGCTGTACGTGCATTCCTGCGATTACCTGCATATGTTTTATACTATTCACGAGTTGGCAACTCACCCCCGTTGTGCCACAGGTGTTTCAGGTTGTTCCCCAGAGTAGTCGAGGCAGTCTATTCCCCTATCCAGCTATCCAGCTACCATCTTTTGCTACAGATACCGCATCAGCTCACAGTACCATTTTGCATAGGTGGGTTAGACGGTTATCTGTATTATATATTGTACTTTCGTTGTATTGTACTCTCCATCTACTGTTGTATTATTGACATAGAGACTTGGTGAGGACGTAGTGTGTATTATTGTGGATTTGATGTCTTTTATATATACAGCTTTTTCTCTACTGCCCTTATTCTTCTGTTGTATTCATATTGACTAGTCTTTAAAAAAAATGGGGTGTTGCTAAAATTTTAAAGAAAGAAAGTAAGACTTTTAAAGAATTTGGGTTGCGATTTCAATTGTTTCTAAACTTGTATTATCTTTTCAGCATTCTTTTCTTGGTTTAGATTTCTGGGTTTGGCTTTCTTTTACTACGTTGCGTCTTTAGGCGTTGCGTAGTATTAGGGCCGTCACGGGCCATTTTTGGGTCGTGACAATCCATCGCCCATCATATGGGTCAAGATGCGTATACGCTAGTCTACTCTGGTGTATCGATGCCCTGTCTCGATATACCCTCGACTAGGAACAGTTATAGGATGTACTCATCGACTACTATGGCCCCACTAGTATGATCTCATCATAGTCCTAGTAGTCGAGTACAGATCCTAAGGGCTTTATCAACATGTGAGAGTCAGACAGTAAACCAATACAAGTCAACATGTTAAGATAAAGTGAAACCAAATAGCATACTATCATGACGAGCAAGAAAGTCCTCTCTGTATATATCTAAGCATCCATCATAATATACATCAAATGTACAACAATGGCCTCTAGGGCATATACATAACTAACAGCATCTGGCTGGCGTGAATCATCATCAGGAGTAGGAAGTAAAGCTCTCTGAGGAGGTGGTGAGGGTGGTAAAGTCACATGCGGGACTGTCGCCGCGCCCGGACGCCCCATAGTACAGTCTCTGATACGGTGGTACTGACTCCCACACCGAAAACATCCTGGAGACGACTGCTGGGTCTGTGGATATGAACCAAATAACTGACCTCGTCTCAATCCTCTGCCTCCACCATCTCCCGGAAATAATCTATCGCGGTGTCTACCCATCTGCCGCTGAGCTGGCGTATCAGTACGGATCCTCTTCGGCCCAGAAACGACCGGAGTCTCAGAAATACGCTCCTCCAAAAGTAAGGTTGCATCCATCGCGGCTGCGTATGTATCAAAGTGCTGGGTGCCGATGGCAAGGAATAGCTGTGTATCAAGCCCTTGTACAAACCTCTTTATTTTCTTCTCTTCTGTGTCGACTAGGTACGGAGCATATCGAGACAACTGGGTAAACTGTATATCATACTCTGACACTGTCATCCCAGGAGTCTTGCGCAAAGACTCAAAACTACGGGCTCGAGCATCTCGGACACTCTCCGGAAGAAAACGGGCAAGAAATGCAGATGTAAACTCATCCCAGGTCATAGAAGGTAGACCTGCAGCTCGGCCTCTCTCTACTGAATCGTACCATGTCTGGGCAAGACCCTCCAGACGAAAACTCGCAAACTCCACTAATCTATCATCAGAACACCTCAACGAACGGCAAATCCGAGCCATCCTATCAAGAAATGCCTGTGGGTCCTCTGTCGCATCTGTACCGGTGAAAGCTGGAGGTCTCAATCTCATGAACTCCTGTAGTGAAACAGGGATAGTCTCCGTAATAGCAGCAGGAGTGACCATCTGTGCAGCAGGTACGATCGTGGTCTGTGCGGTGGAAGGAACGTCCTCGGATCTCTGTGCCCGGCTGGACTCAACTAAAGATCCCATCATCTGCCGCAACTCTTGCATGCCGGCCTCTAGCCTGGCAATACGGTCGGGATAAGGCGGATCAGTATGACCCTGAGGGGTAGGAGTATCCTCCCGCTCGATCCTCGCCTCAGACGAGCCTGCCCGAATCTCATCCCTAGCGGCAGCCCGCTGAGCTCTCGTAGACTTTGGCGGCATCGAAGCTGGAATAAGAAACAGGACTGATAAGGACATTGCAATTGAATCAAGGAATGCAAGGAATCAAGAAAGGAAATACAAGCAATTATGTCCTAAGGTCACTTAGGCGGAGTACCGTATCGTAAGTATGCCGCGGATCATACCCACGCTACGCCACTCTGCTTAAGTCACCTACTCCATCTACCAAGGTCGTCCTACACTCAGAAAGGTAAAACCTACGCTCTGATACCAACTTTGTCACGACCCGAAAGTACGGAACATAACTGGCACTTAGATTACGAGACGTCTAAAGGCGTACCGTAAGCTAAGTCAGCCAAAGCCCAGAAAATCTAAACCAAAAGCAAAAGAGAGTGAAGGAAAACCTTTAATGAAAACGGTTTTTAAATCGATTAAGTTGCATAGAATCCCTTTTTAAAAACATCAAAAATTCCCAAAAATTTCGGCAGAGTCTCCCCTGTATTTTCTATCCCCCAAAATGGGTACAACAAGATATATATAACCTGTAAACATAAATGGCATCCCCAAGCGGGAGCTAGCTCTTCGCCCAAGGCGTATCACAACCACATGCAATATATAAGTAATATCAAGAAAAGAGCATAAAAGAAACGCAAAATATCAGAAAACACAACGCCGGCTCAAGTGAGCTCGACCCAAAAGAAACCACAAATATACAAATCTCTCAGTCTCATCACTAGGTCGCATATACAATATAAAGTGGTAGATGAAGAATACTAGATACAATGATAAAGCAAAAAGAAATAAAGTGTGCTCGCAACCCACCTACGGGCGATGTCGCGAGTCTGAACAAAAGGAGCTGATGATAAGATAGCCCGCCGCTATAAGGGTGACGGGTCCGACCTGCAAGACACTGTGGCACAACGGGGGTGAGTTGCCAGCTCGTGATTAGAATATAATATCTAGTAAGGCAATCGTAAGAATGCTCGCAATGCGGCACAACAAGTATGTCCATATGTGATATAATATCTCTAGTATGCATGCACAGGTATGCAACGTCATTACTAAATCTTTAAGTGTTTTAAATGCTAAGGGTATTGAATTCCTAACTTAAAAAAAAATGAAAATCTGTAGAATAGCTAAGAACCATCAAGAAATCATCTGAAAACCCATGTCAAGCATCGACACCAAATATGAAATCATATCTGTCTCAATATCTCACTTTATCAATATCTCAAATATCGGGCCCCGTCAGTCCGGATCGGCCCATATCATCAAATCTCATGACAACGGTCGGTATCCTCCGGATATCCGCCGCGCCAGACATCACCGGTAGGTAGTCTTCCCCTGCCAGGCTCATCGTCTACAACTCGATCTTCTTGCCCCGGGGTACCATACCGGGCCCACCATGTACCCGAGACGGTTCATCCACTCCTCGAATCGGGTCTCGAAATCCAACGAAAAACATGAAAACTCATGGTGGACGACACATACATCACGAGAAAACCACAACTTTGTTTTAAAAATGATAAATACAAGCTTTTGTTAAATTCTTGCGGTTTTCCCCAAAAATCCAGAAATCACAGAAAAACTGAAATCCTCAAGAAAATCATAGGGTCCACATGTTAAATATGATAAATGTCTATGATATCAATGTATATGATGTGAATTTTGGATAGAATCTATGTAAATATGATGATAATGCGAGGTATAAGCAAGCTATGCAATTTCATATATCATGTATGAATGCAAGTGGCGATACTAAGTTAAACAGGTTCTATAGTGCACGTGGCATGGCAATTACCAAAGGCGTGTGTGTCACATGGATAGTGCGCGTGCAACAGATGCCAATGGTAATGGTGTTCGTGTCCTACGAAGTGATATCGCATAAGTATAGATGAATGTCCATGCAATCTAATATACGGTTAGCTATAAGGGTATGCAATGTACATAAATGGATAAGCTAGCTAACAATATAAATCTTGCATAAAGTAGGGTAATCCTAACTAGGGGGGGCGCATCACGCCATCCAGACGATTCCCCCATAGATGAATACATCTACTCACCAGAAATCCCCGCTAATCCGATCCGGCCACCGCCTTGCCTTTACGCGCCGTGTCCGATGTTTCCCCGACCGATCCTATATTTGCACAACACCAAGCATAAGATTACATAACCTAAAACGATGCAAGTCACATTATACAAATATCGACGCTCTCGAATTAAACATAACATGCACTCGATGCGCGGGAAAACGCACGAAAATCGCTAATCTTTAACTAGAATCGTCATTTCGGGGAAATCGACAAAACTAAAACCCGACTAGACAAAACCCCGCGTTCGCGCACTCTAATAGTCCTATACGAAGCTAATTATATCGCTAACATAACGCAATTTGATCGCATTCTAATTTTTGTAAAAATCTAGTAAGCAAATTTCAAACCGATTCGATGCAAACGTCGCAATTTATCGATTTAGCGAGCGTAACCTTACGCAATTAACCACTCTAACCAAATAGGTAACCAAAGCCCTAACTTAACTCTAACAACCATGCTTCAAACCCTAGTTCAACATCAAATCCCATTCTTGATTTTCATGAACAAGAATTTACAACTAAATTAATACTTCAAAATTAAATTTTAGCACATATAAACTACAAGTTAACAAACTAGTTTAGAATTTCACCTCACAAGTGGAACCCTAGCATGATCAAGCCACCAAAGAATCCTCCTTTCTCCTAGTTTTGAACTAAATTTGGTTGAGGAGAGAGTGTATTAGGGTTTAGCTTTGAATGGGTTAATGAAATTGTGGATTTTTTATGAATTTTGGCATGAAATTTGAAGCAAAACTGAAGTGAGAAGAGAGGGATTTGCTGCAGAATGGGGTCGGCCAGCAGGTAAGGGAGGGTGTTGTGGGATTTTTGGAGAAGTTTCTAGGTCTAAAAACACCCCATGTTCTCATTTTATGCTTTCACATCAACCTTTTACAAAAAAAACCTCATTTTGCATAATTTTTTCATTAAATTTCCAACCCTAAAACCAAAAATTTGCAAGTCATGATACAATTTTATTAACACCATATTTTAGCTTATAAAGATTCCTAATTATGAAATTTACCTAATTAAATTTGTATTTATCACTAATTTAATATATTTTAAAAAGCCTAAAATAATAAAAAAAATAATTAATTACGATTTTTTTTTATTTAACTAGAAAATTATAAGTGACATTTTAGTGACAAAATTATAGTAATATCTTATCTAAATTTTGTATAATTAGATCTACAATGAAAAATACCTATTTTGACTTTTTACGGAAAAAGCCGAAAAATTAGCCGATTACCGAAAAACTGCCTAAACGATTTTCGAAGGGTTACAGAAGTGATAGTGTCAAGTCAGCGGATTAAGCTGTACTCATGTCACCTGGGAACTGATAACTGATGATAGGTATAATACCAACCGGTCAGTTCCCGACGAGTCCTGTCCAGTGTACTCGTAACCCAACGAGCACCCGCATACTATCTCCAGTACGACATACTGATGGCTGTGGGACAGACCATCTCCCACTCTGGGATGAGAAGCGCATGCGCTAGTCTACTCCAGAGTATCGATGCCCTGTCTCGATAGTCCTGCGACTAGGGACCTGCATAAGGATGTGCTTATAGATTACCCAGCCCCCACTAGTGTGACTGCCATCACAACGCTGGTAATCAAGCAAAGATCCTAAGGGCTCCACTAATGTGTATAGGCGATATACTAAAATAAACACATGTACACATTGAAGTAGAAACAAAACAAGTAGCATACTACTATTTTGAGCAAGATTGTGTATACAAGGTGAATATCCCAAGCTTCCATTAAGTAATATACAAACTAGTATGATACAGTAATGGCCTCTAGGGCATATACACTAACAATCTCCCACTTGCACTAAGGCCATGTACTGGCGTATTGAAGACCTATCATCTCGATCAGCCGCTCGAACTGAGTCTGGGGCAAGGCCTTGGTGAATGGATCTGCAGTGTTATCTTCTGAAGCAACCCTCCGAACCTCGATCTCCTGGCAATCCACGATCTCCCTGATCAGGTGATACCACCTCAAGATGTGTATGGATCTCTGATGGGACCTGGGTTCCTTCGCTAAAGCAATAGCCCCGTTGTTGTCGCAATACAGAGGTATTGGATCAACAATGGACGGAACCACCTGAAGTTCTTTTAAGAACTTCCTTATCCAGACAGCTTCTTTTGCGGCATGAGATGCAGCGATGTATTCCGCTTCCATCGTCGAGTCTGCAACGGTTTCCTGTTTGGAACTCTTCCAACACACCGCCCCTCCATTGAGGGTAAAGACAAAACCCGACATGGACTTGGAATCATCCTTGTTACTCTGGAAGCTGGAGTCAGCAAAGGCCTCGATCTGGAGGTCTTTTCCGCCATACACCAAGAACATCTCCTTAGTCCTTCTCAGGTACTTGAGAATGTTCTTTACCGCTATCCAGTGTTTCTCCCCAGGGTTTGACCGATGCCGGCTTACCACACTCAGTGCATAAGCTACATCCGGTCTGGTACACAACATCGCATACATTATAGAACCTACCGCAGAAGCGTAGGGTATAATTGACATGTGATCCCTCTCCAAATCAGTCTTGGGAGACATCTCTTTAGAGAGGGTGATCCCGTGACAAGCCGGTAGGTTACCGCGCTTGGAATCTTCCATACTGAATCTTTTCAGTATGGTGTCGATGTACCTGGACCGTGAAAGTCCTAATATCCTCTTGGACCTATCACGATGGATCCGGATCCCCAAGATGTATGAGGCATCACCCAGGTCTTTCATGGAGAACCTGTGTGACAAGAACCCCTTGACAGATTGTAGCATAGGAATGTCATTTCCTATTAAGAGAATGTCATCCATGTATAAAACGAGGAATACTACAGTTCTCGCTACAAATCTACTATAGATGCATGGTTCATCTGGATTTTTGATAAAGCCTAATTCCTTGACCGTCTCATCAAAACAGATGTTCCAACTCCGCGATGCCTGCTTTAGTCCATAGATGGACTTAAGCAACTTGCATACCTTTCCGCTGCTCCCACTCTGAATGAAACCCTCTGGTTGGTCCATATCGACACACTCCTCTAAATTTCCATTTAGAAAAGCGGTCTTTACGTCCATCTGCCAGATCTCATAATCGTGGAAGGCAGTAATGGCAAGAAGGATCCAAATGGATTTCAGCATAGCCACTGGAGAAAAGGTTTCGTCATAGTCCAAACCAGGTCTTTGACGAAAACCCTTTGCAACAAGTCTAGCTTTATAGGTCTCAACCTGTCCATCTACACCAATCTTCCTTTTGAAGATCCACTTGCATCCTATGGGTTTTACCCCGTCTGGAGCAATGTCCAACGTCCATACCTTGTTGGTGTACATGGACTCCATTTCGGTCCGCATTGCATCCAGCCATTTTACTGAGTCAACGCTCTGAACGGCCTGCTGGAAGCTAGTAGGCTCATCATAATCTATGATGCAATCCTCTCTATCCCCGTCTATGAGAAAACCGTAGTATCTCTCGGGCGGATGAGACTGCCTACTACTCCTGCGGAGTGGCGTAGGAATGTCCTGTTCTTTTGAACCCTCTGGTTCCACTAAGCTTTCAGTAATAGCTCATGGTTCTGGAATTTCTTCCAGTTCTACTGCGCTCCCACCAATTTCCTTTTCTAAGAACTGGTGTTCTAGAAAATGGGCATGACGAGAAACAAAAACCTTTTGTTCCTCTTCGCAGTAGAAGAAATATCCCTTGGAGTTCTTTGGATATCCCACAAACTTGCACTGTACTGAGCGTGCCTCGAGCTTGTCCGCATGCTGCTTTTTGACAAAAGCTGGACTTCCCCATGTCTTAATGTGATTAAGATAGGGTCTCTTCCCACACCACATCACATATGGTGTAGTAGGCACAGTCTTAGTGGGAACTCGGTTCAAAAGGTATGCAGCTGATTCTAGCGCATACCCCCAGAATGATCGCGGTAACTCAGCGTTATTCATCATGGACCATACCATATCCAATAGGGTTCGGTTCCGTCTCTCCGATACACCGTTATGTTGCGGAGTGTATGGAGGAGTAAGCTGAGAGAGAATTCCGTTCTCTTTTAAATAGTCCAGGAACTCGGCACTCAAGTATTCACCACCTCGATCCGATCTTAGGATCTTGATACTTTTGCCGGTTTGTTTTTCTACTTCATTCTTATATTCCTGGAATTTTCCAAAGGCTTCGGACTTATGTTTCATTAAGAAGACATAACCTTACCTTGAAAAGTCATCCATAAAAGTAATGAAGTAAGAATAACCGCTTCGCGCATGTGTAGACATTGGACCGCACACGTCGCTGTGTACGAGTCCCAAGAGCTTGCTCGCTCTTACTCCGTGTCCAGTGAACGGAGTCTTTGTCATCTTTCCTTTGAGACAGGATTGACAAGTGGCATACGATTGATATTTGAACGGATTCAAATATCCTTCTGAATGTAACTTCGTCAACCTTCTCTCATTGATGTGACCCAGTCTACAATGCCATAAGAAAGTCTGATTGATTTCCGGAGACTTTCTTTTGTGTGTATTCTGGACATTGAAAATCTGTGGATGGTTTAATACGTATATACCATTGCTTAATGTACCTGACCCAATCAGAACTTGATTAAGGTGAATGTTTACAACATTACTCACAAACGCAAATTCATAACCTTCTTTAGAAGTCAAAGATACAGAAATGATATTACAAGTTGCGTTGGGTACAAAATAGCAATTACGCAAAACCAAAACGTGTCCATCTGACAACCCCAGGTGATAGTCCCCCACGGCCTTAGCATCCATGCTAGCTCCGTTTGCAACTTTGAGGGTCAAGTCACCTGCCTTCAAAACCCTACGGTTTCTCAACGCCTGCAAAGAATTACATATATGAGATCCTGATCCGGTATCCAATACCCAGGAAGTAGAGTTTATTGAAAGACAGTTTTCAATAACATACACACCTGAAGCTGAAGCCGCAACCTGCTTCAGATCCTGTGTTCTGGTCTTCCAAGCCCTGCAATCATTTTTCCAGTGTCCCTTCTTATGACAATAGAAGCATTCTTCCTTATCCACAAGCTTTCCCACTTTCTTTGTTGCTTTTGCTTTTCCCTTCGTATCCACTTTACTAACACCGCCCCTTGGTTTGGCGGGGGCTTTCTTCTTCTTTCCCTTGGCTTTCGCCTTGGACCTAGAAGAGGAAGATCCTCCTACAAACAAAGTGAATGTTTCCCTACCTTTCTGTAGGGTGCCCTCTGCACTCCTCAGCATGTTGAGGAGTTCTGAAAGTTCAACTTCCTTTTCTTGTAAGTTGAAGTTCAGGATAAACTGGGCGTAAGTGGAAGGAAAGGACTGGAGAATCAAGTCCGTATAGAGCTCATTCTCCAACGTGGTCCCAAGGTCCGCGAGCTCTTCTATTTAGCCAATCATCTTAAGCGCGTATTCCACTACCGATGATCCGACGGCCAACCTTGCCGAAAATAACTTTTTCGACACTTCGTATCTTGCGATACGAGATTGCTCTCCATACAGTTCTTTTGTGTGGAGAAATATGGATTCGAGGTCCATATTCTCGTGCCTCCTCTGATGTTCGTTGTCCAAAGAGGCAAGCACGAGGCACTTGGCCTTCGTGCAATCAATTTCCCAGGTCTTACGGATTTCCTTATCCGCGACGCTGGTTTTGGGACCTGGGACAGGGGGAGCTTTGGTGGTAAGAAGATACCCCAGCTTGTCGTAAGTGATTGCCATTTTGACATTCCTGAGCCAATCTTTGTAGTTTGGCCCTGTCAGTATGTTTTTATCTAGAAGTAACTTAAGTCCAGTCATGTCGATTGGTCGCTGCAATTAGGAGAGAGAAGAAACACTCAGCATGATACTCTTGCAAGTTTAGAATGGTTTTTAATTTGTCTAAACAGGATGGCTCCCACTGTTTCTCGAATCGCTCCTTAAACCAAAAAGGAAGAATTAGTCAAGATCAATCTCACCGTACAATACTTGCTTAACCGTTCAGCCAGGCCAGTGTCGGTACTTCGAGGGAGGTTTTCCAACGCTTTCACGAAGTTCCTTAATTAAATAAGCTCTTTTCCCTTAGGGCGTAGCCCCGCTAACACCTTTCTAGACACCTACTTGGTTTATAGTATTGATCGTTAAGTGAGGAGTTTCCCGAGGAGTAGCATATACTCACAGTAGGATCGGGATCCAAATATCATCGCGTGACGAAACTGAAGGAATCCTACCAGAATCATCACACTCCAAATGGTATGCAACACTAGCAAGTTTCAGTTCTTTTGAAACTCCCGATGTGGATTTTTTCCCCATGCTCTTATGACCTTGACTTTGGCCAAAATATCATAAGTCACATGTCAAGTTCTACCCGTCATTCTCCAGGTTAATTTGGATCCATCCGTACCTACCCTTGACTTTGGCCAAAATGGCAGTACGACTGTCCCAAACCAACGCATCTATCTATGCTACACATGAATACCCAATAGCTACCAATCACTATGCCTTGACTTTGGCCAACATACACAGCTTGAATACTATTGACTATTCATGTGAAACGACGGAGGGCTACGAATGTTTTTGGCAAAACCGTGAACGTAGTGAACTTGATATAATCGATGGAACAAGATAGCTTTTAAAAGGAGTGGCTCAAGCTCCGCATTTAAAAGTTAGTTTTGAAAAGAACCGAGTGGTTTTCCGAAAGTGTTCCAACGATTTTAACTTGGTTTATTTTCTTGCATTAGTTCTTTTAATGCGTGATATTCTTGCATTAGTTCTTTTAATGCGTCCCATCATTTAATCCTACCATTGCAGAAAACAACCAAAATATGACGTACGCTTATGCCATTCGCATTCGCCACGGGGCCCCGTCATTACCCGTTAGGTTACTTAACTAACGACAGAGCGGGGGCTGGGCTAGCGCGGCTGTAAAACATAAGCAACGCCTAAATAATATCATATATAGATATATTGCAATGATAGCCATTTCAGATCATAGATGAACACATTGGATATACTAGGAACCCGCAATTCGTACGAGTCTGTAACGAAAAGCAGATTACACGGTCGCGGTGAATAGCCAATACCCCACCCAAGACCCCTACGGGTGCGGAAAACTACCCGCCAAGTACCCGAAGCGAAGCAACCTCCCTCAACTCCGTGAGTAGGCCACTCGGCACTTCGGCATACCCGGTAGTTTGTGCACCCCCTCCATGGGTCTATCCTAGGAGCAAAAACAGTAAAAAGAAATTATACAATGACGGCTACAACCCCGACCCGGTTGTTCGGCCATACAAATAATTATTACATCAATTTAAAAATTTACATGAATTGAAAGGAAAGAAAACTCTCGTTTCACAACCCCCCGGCTATTCACCCGCGACAATCCAATGAATTCATATACACAAACCAATAACATTACAGATCACAGATTTGTATAACTCCCACTAATCGACATATAGCGATTAGCAGACGTTCAATACAAATATCACATCACAGAAAAAACCCGTCAGCTTAAGTCTTTTAGAAGTTCGATCAAAAATACGGATTTTCAGGCCCCAAACACAAAATTTTCGTTCTGGAAAATCTGGGCAGAGAATACATATTCCAAAAATCCCAAAACAACCCTATAAAAACACTGCACAAAATTTGGACCTCGACCGAGTCAACTCGGCCGCGGAACCGCGGCGGGAGCGTGCTCCCGCCGCGTTTCCGCGGCGCTTTGACCGGTTCGTGGGACCAAATTTCGTGGGTGTTTAATAAAAACCCTAAACCGATTTTTAAGATGAAATTTATCAATTTTACAGAACTTTAAAAATCGACAGCAACTTCGAATTTCGGGTTTATTTCGGGACTTTTTCTCCGATCGAATTTCTAGCTACTATGCTAACATGTTAGATAGAGTTTAACCTGGCTCTGATACCACTGTAAGTCCATGCTACCTCTCCCGGTACTTTCGGGCATGCGGAATTTGGTGAAAAACAATTTTCTAGAGGTGGTAACATGGACTCATAACCGGATCTTTGTTAAACATCTAACTAACAACCTAACTAGGAGTTGTTAACTACTCGGTTAGGGGGTTATACCTTTCTTTCTTGAACTCCTTCGTATTCAAGCCTCGATGGTTGTCCGGATCGGCTTCACCCCGTCGTCTCCTTGCGCCGAAGATCGATCCACCTGAAAGCTTCTACCTTTGGCTTCTTCTTCGGTCTTTGAAGAAAACTAGTTCACTTGGTTTGCTAAACCTTATGAACTAGAGTGAGTAGAGAAGAGTGTGTTGGGATTTTCTCTATGGTTCTTGGTTCTCAACACATGAGACAAGTGAACCATAGACTAAAGAGAGGGAGAGCAAGAGGAAGAAGATGAGAGCTCAAGAGCACAAGAGAGAGAATGAAAATGATAGAATGAGCAAGACTTTTCTCACTTGGCTCTCATAATCCAAAACCATCATCACAAAAAAATAGTAATCAAGTATTGTATAAATGGTTTAAGTCAAAATGGCTATACCATTTCATGCACTCATATTGCACAAGAGAACAAGCAAGTAAAAAGTCTTTGCCATGAAATGATAGCCATTGTCATCATGATGGTCAACTAGTCCAACCTAGTCAACCGGTCAACAAAGTCAACAAGTCAACAAAGTCAACCCCTCAACAACCATGTCACCACAATACTTAATTAATATTATTGTTAATTACATATCATATTCTCATTAGGGTTGAGCAAAAAGTCAATAGTCAACAGTCAACGGTCAACAACCCTAATGAGAATCCTCTGCCTCTGTCTCTCCGTCAACTGTGCATACACACCCGCATTCGCGTTCCGAGGAACACGAATACATACTGGATAAAACCAATCCCAAAACGTACACTAGGATCTGGCTTAAACCAAAGCCCGCTAGTGTTAACTGTCCGGACACTGTACGTGCACAAGTGCACGGATGTGACCGGACCCTGTCGCAAAACCATGCGACCTGTCGCAAAACCATGCGACCTCTACTCTTTTGCCTAAAGGCGAATAGCTTTCTGTGTGGGACTCTAAAGACTCGACACTACGCTGGCAGTGGGTTTAACCACAGACCGCAAGAGGCACTAGCTGTGCGTAACGGTCCCCAGGTAGATGCTGACAAGAAGACTGACGAGGTGAAACCCATCTGAACTCCTACTGAGCCTGAATGTGACAGTCTCCGTACAGTCTGGTCTGTTCGTCTGATACATCGCATGGCGGGCCTATGGGGGCGGTAAACGTCAGTCCCCTAATAGCGGTACAAGTCGTGTCGGAGTGAAGCCCAATACACCCTGAGATAATACTGGAAGCCTACCAGTATATCTCGCTTGCCCTGGCCAGGGACTACTCGTGTAATGGCTCTCCTAGACACAGCGTGATGTCAACCCCCAATACCGGGAAAGACGAATCCTGTCTAACCGTCACTGCCTCCAAGTGCATCGGGACTGCACCCAACTATTACCTGTTTGCACGACTCCTTTGAGCCGTGGTAGGGTAGTAATCAAAGTACAGTGGGAACACACTCGAGGCGAAGTGATAGTGTCAAGTCAGCGGACTAAGCTGTACTCATGTCACCTGGGAACTGATAACTGACGATAGGTATAATACCAACCGGTCAGTTCCCGATGAGTCCTGTCCAGTGTACTCGTAACCCAACGAGCACCCGCATACTATCTCCAGTACGACGTACTGATGGCTGTGGGACAGACCATCTCCCACTCTGGGATGAGAAGCGCATGCGCTAGTCTACTCCGGAGTATCGATGCCCTGTCTCGATAGTCCTGCGACTAGGGACCTTCATAAGGATGTGCTTATAGATTACCCAGCCCCTACTAGTGTGACTGCTATCACAACGCTGGTAATCAAGCAAAGATCCTAAGGGCTCCACTAATGTGTATAGGCGATATACTAAAATAAACACATGTACACATTGAAGTAGAAACAAAACAAGTAGTATACTACTATTTTGAGCAAGATTGTGTATACAAGGTGAATATCCCAAGCTTCCATTAAGTAATATACAAACTAGTATGATACAGTAATGGCCTCTAGGGCATATACACTAACACATACATATTGCCATTTATTGCTATCAGCTTGCATGCATTAGATTCGCGATGTACGTGCATACTTGCGATTACTTGCATATGCTATTTACTATTCATGAGTTGGCAACTCACCCCCGTTGTGCCACAGTGTTTTGCAGGTAGTCCCTCAGGGCAGTCGCGGCAGGCTTTTTATCTTTCGTATCATCTTTTGCAGCGGATACCGCTTCGGCTGACTGTGCGCAGTTTTGCTATAGGTGGATTTTGCGGCTATCCGATGTTGTTTATTTTTATCTTTGTACCATGTACTCTCCATCTACCACTTTCATGTATGACTTAGAGACTTTATGTGAGGACGATATTGTATGTTATTATGTGACTTGGAGGTTTTTTATGCAGTTTTTATTTATATCGTCTTTTATTTCTTCGCTACGGCATCTTATATCTATTGTGTTGGTTGTTTCCGCCTTTGGACGTGGATTTTGCTCCCGTTGGTGATGCTTTACTTATATTTATGTTGTACCCATTTTTTGGGTTAGTTTTTACAAAGGAGGTGCTGCCAAAATTTTTAAGAAACTAAATTGGACTTTAAAGAATTTGTACTCGAGATTTTCAAAAGTTTTAACAATGTAATTATCACTTACTACTTTTGATGGTTTAGATTGCTGGGTTTTTGTCTTACTTAAGTTGCGTTACGCCTGTAGAGGTTGCGTAGTTTAAGGGCCGTCACGTGCCAATTTCGGGTCGTGACAGGGGAAGTCGGGTGGATGGCGTATAGCATCCCCGCAAACATTGATGGAAACCAATATATAGAGTATGGTTAAGGTAACCGTGTTAGAAAATTGTAGGAGATAAGAAATACCATGATTTAAAGTTATAGCTTATGGTTTAGGTGACATAGTATGAAAGGAAAGATGTCCCGAATTGATGTTTAAGGATGCAAATTACTTGATATAGACAAGTAGTTGTAAAGAGAATTCAATAGGAGATTATTGTGATATGATATGATTAATACGTGATGACGAGATTTGAGGATGATGTTCGATGATATTGCCGTTTTGGATACTATAAGACTCGATAGCCGACTTAAATGTGTCATTCGATCCATACCTTTTCCAAACTGAAGAATCGTATGCATCTCTTAAACAGATACCTTGAGGGACGTTACGGATTTTCAAACGATATCTTTTCCTTAAAAACACCGTAGCCCCTACTTTCAAAACCACGATTCACATCTTTTAAAATCTGATCATATGGTTCATGTGTGGATGTTAGATTAGATACGTATGCTTATAGTAAAGGTAGAATGTATATATATAAAGATGACTTAATGTGATGACTACGATGTAATATGATGACTTGATTGATATGTCGGTATACGGCTGCGAGTCGATATGAGAGAATTGATACCTTTGCCGGTCCCCAGATATGAGATTGTTATGGATGTGACCTGGGATATAGGTATATAGATATATCTGATGTTGTGAATCATGAGTGATATGCCGTACGAGACGTTAGGTCCGTACCCTCATCGTCATAAAGGTTGATAGGATCCCTAATGGTTTGATGCTGCCGTACGATGATTTTCCGTACGTGATGAGTTTGACTTGATGATTGATCCATACCCTTGACTAGAGGACGCCGTACGATAGATTATACCGTACGTGATGTTGTGAGGCTAGATGCTGATTGATAGATTCACCGACTCGGCCATGTTAGATACGTATACCTTATAACTTTTAGCTGACGTTTTATTTTATGCTATGTTCATGTCATCCTCATTGCATTACATATACTTGTGCTAGTACACCTACACCATTATCGATGATGCGTATGTTACACTTACATAGATTGGCTGGCTCATACACTTCATCATCGATAATTGCTATGTCACTATATAGTAGAACTGCTGCATCAGGATATGACTCCTTAGATGATATACTTGCGTACATACATATTGTACATCCATACTTATGTACATACATATTGTACACCCATACTTATGGACATACACATTTGTACATCCATACTTGCGTACATACATATTGTACATCCATACTTTCGTACATACATATTGTATACCCATACTTGCGGACATACACATTTGTACGTCCATACTTGCATACATTCCATATGCACCTTTATACGATATTGCATTCAATTTTGGAGATTTGGGAAACGCATGATATATTTTTAAAACTGGATTCATTTAAAAGAGCGGTTTTCCCTCGATATGTGCATATTACTATTCCATATTGCTTGATATATGGATATGCTTACATTTCTGTTATATGTCGCATACATCATGCTTTATGATTATACGCATTGGGATATGTTGTTTTCATGAGATTTCTGGATTTGAGAACCGTGGTTATTTCAAAAGAGAGTATGTATTGTTTTAAAAACCCAGTTTCTCTTGATATGATATTTCAGTGCGTCCACCATGTGTTTCCTCGGTTCTCAGAGTGGCATGTGAAACCCGATTCGAGGAGTGGTAGGCACCGTCTGCGGGTACATGGTGGACCCGATGAGGTACCCCGGGACAAGAAGACTCGTATTGTTAGACGGTGAGCCTGGCAGGAGAGCACTACCTACCGGTGATAGTATTTGGACTCGCCGGTTATCCGGAGGATACCGACCGGAGTAGCGAGATGGATATGAGGGCCGACCAGGGTGTGCGTCGCCTGAGAGCCGATCTGAGGATGCGACGCTTGAGATATATGAGGATTTACGTGTCGATGCTGGACACGGGTTTCATGGTGTTTCGAGTGTCGATGCTGGACACTCAGGTTCCATGATTTTGATGTATCGTGAGGGACACACGTTGATTATATTCTCATACTTTCATGCATATGCTTTTATGATATTTACATGCATGATGTTGTTGTGTCATTGGTTGACACATGGAAGATATCCACATGTATACATACATTGATTATACGGTGGACGAGATCCACATGCATTCATGCATTGATTATGGTTGGTTGATATCCACGTACATATAGACATTGAGTATATTGTTGGCACAGATGTAGATACAGTCACCCTTGATATCATAGTATTACCTTTATGATATAGTTGACCAAGGAAATCGTTATTTTATTTGATTTCTACCTGTTGATGTTTTCTACTCACAAGTTGGCAACTCACCCCCGTTGTGCCACATTTCTTACAGGTTGACCGCATGGATCCGTACTGGCATCGCTGGCACACTGCTTGCATTCGGGTGTTTTGCTTTGGTAGGTGGTACATATTAGATCATGCCACTATTGTATTACTATTCATTTTGTATCGAGTCAACTCCATCAATCAAACTAGTATTTGTATAAGTAATGAGACTTAGTGAGACTTGTGGTTGCGAGACTTAGAGCGAGGGGTTTTCCGCAACTTGTGGTTTTGATGCTTTGCTTATTTCTTTATGTTTTATGGTAAACTTCGCCATTGGGCGTCGTATACTTATATTTATGTTTTGCGTGGTTGTGGATCCGCCGATTGGCGAAGAGCTAGCTCCCGCTTGGGGATGCCTTTATTATCATTGTGTATATGTGGTTTTGGATCAAAATATATAAAGGAGGTGCTGCCCAAATTTAAAAAAAAGACGAACATGTTTTCAACTAGTAAAATTTACTTGCATTTTCATATTCCATCATTTATGTATTTAAGAAAACTTATGATTTTCACCGTACCTTTATTTCAAAACTTCAGCTCTTTATTTTCTTAAAAAGGTTTAGATCTCTGGGTTTCGGCTTACTTGATTTACGTTACGCCTTTAGACGTGGTGTGATTCAAGTGCCGATCAAAAGCTTATATTTTCGGGTCGTGACAAAGTTGGTATCAGAGCGCTAGGTTTAACCTTGGTTCGAGTCTATGCGTATATATATATATTTCGGAACCTAGACTTGACCTTACGGAACTTAGACTTGAGCGGGGGGGGGGGTATTAGACCCGAACTTTCGTTTCATAGGCTGACCCTGATTGATGGAGTAGGTAGCTTGAGTAGAGTGACGTACCGTACATATGTTCCGCCGCATATTTACGATACGATACTCCACTTAAGAAACCTTAGGATGTACATATTTTGAGATGTGTGATTCTCTTCGTACCCATGGTTATACATCCATCTGAGATCCTCGATTCTATTCGTTTCCATGATCATACTCTCATTGATTCTGTTCATCCTTATGATCATGTATCCATTCTAGATCTGTCGTTTCCTTTCATGCTCTTGATCTGCTTACATCGATACATACTTGAGGTTCCTGTCACCATGGTTTGAGCACAGATTTAGCTGCTGCTAGTGTTGCGGTCAGGGCGAGCTCATCTGGTACGAGGGCTGACCATTGTGTTTTCTGGTGACATGGGAACATCTCGATGTAGTGTTATGTTGTGACCTCTTATGGAGGCGAGTGTTTGGTTTTACACCGAATGATCGGGCCATTGTTAGAGCTGCCAGTTGCGAGAGGACTGTTGATGTAAAGCCTACCTCAGAGATTGTGATTTCATCTACCGTGTGGACAGATGATCCAGCTGTTGCTGAGATTGATGGGATGTCGCTTCCAGAGCTTACGAGCTGAGATCGCTAGACCTTCCAGGCAGGGATGCGACAGATAATAGCTAGTCTATCCCGAGTTGAGATACGAAGGTGATTCGTCAGATTGATGTGCCGACGCAGGCCCAGTTGAGTTTAAGATTTCCAGTATGGAGAGTCTTACTCATATCTAGAGTAGACCGATCCAGAGATGACCATTGATGTATCGTCTTTCCCGGAGGATTGAGGCATTGTTAGCATGCGGACGAAGGGTATTCACGTGTGGTCTAGGCAAAGTTAAAAAGTTTGAACGAATGTCAGAAGCCCATTTTTCCAAGTTTAAAGTATTCGAAGGAACATGCAAGTAATTCTGTGGACCCTCTAGAAGAATGAAACCCTAATTCGACATAATGACCATGGAACTGCTTCTGAACCTTAGGGTGTGCAGCAGTTCAGCGGTGCCATCAGTGAGGCTTAGGTTTGCCCTTCTACGGTTAGTCCATAGGTATTGTGGCATGTACTGGATATTATTAGACTGTGCTCAGGTGTTGAGCTTTCGGGGAATTATGGGACTTTGATGAATTGATCGAAAAGTTTGACGTCGTTCGAATATCATGTGATAAGAGATCAGCAAGTTGACCAGCTTCGGATAGAGGACCTCACCCAGATGCGTTGTGAGTCGATCAGGAACGGACGGGTAGAGAGTATTCCTCCGATGGTTGGGACGAGTTCCCAAGGACGTGTTCGTCCAGATATCTTCTACAGAGCGACGAAGATACCGAGTTCGTGATTTCGATATTCGTGTGAGAGACTCCGGATTCACTGTAGCCGAGAATAATTGCAGTACGCAGATAGCATGATATGACATCGAAGCGGACGATAATAAAGACGAGTGGAACAAGAGGTTCGTGTGAGACGTTGACGAGCTGTTGTTACTCCCCGTTGAGATTAGAGAGATGATATGTATACAGAGGCGTTGGGATACGGCCAGTTCCCGAGGAAATGTTGTGCTGAGAACGCAGATGTCCAGAAGACGAGAAAAGATTATGCAAGAGTACCGGCCTCCGTACAGTTCGGCATAGGCGAGATCGGAAGAGACCCAGAGACAGAGGGCGTCAGACCGTGAGCAGGAGGCAAGCGGATGTTCTTGCCCTGCCAGTTTTGGGCACACCGACATTGTAGGAGGTGTACCTCAATGTCATTTGTTGCGATTTGCATTTGTGATCCGAGTATCACGCTTATATCGCTTGGATTTGAGTTTTGATGATTGAGTTTCATGATATTTTTTTCGTGCACCATGGCTGCACCTATTGAGTATTTACATTTTGTGCATAGTTATTGCACTTGATGTTGATTTTGTGCCTTGGCTGCACATGTTTATAATTTCATGGATTTCATATGGTTGACTTGATTTTGTGCATGTGGTATGCACTCGATTTGATTTTTGCTCTCGGCATAGCTTACATATGCTTGCGGTGCATTGATATGGACTTTGTGCACATAGTTGCACACGTTTTTGGAATTTATACACCTTGGTACACTCGGTGTTGTTTTTATACGTATTTGAGTTATTGATGTATTTCGTGCACTGGATGCACTGTATTGTTATTCCGTGCATTTGTTGCACCAGATTCGTATTTCGTGTATTTGTTGCACTATATTGTTATTTCGTGCATTTGTTGCACCGGATTCGTATTTCGTGCATTTGTTGCACTAGATTGTTATTTCATGCATTTGTTGCACCAGATTCGTATTTCGTGAATTTGTTGCACTAGATTGTTATTTTGTGCATTTGTTGCACCAGCTTGGTATTTCGAGCATTGGTTGCACCGGATGTATACTCTGTACCTTGGTTGCACCCGATTTATGTTTTTGAGCATTTGTGTTACCAGATTTATGTTTTTGTGCGCGTTTGCACTTGACGTTCGTTTTCATGCACTTTACCGCACTGGACATTTTACGGACTTGACGCGCTAGGGTAGGATTTTCGTGCATGTTGGGCGCATGATATGAGATGTGATTTTGTGCATACCAGATGCACTCGATTGGGATTTTCATTGTGCAGGTTAGTTGCACCGGGTTAAGACTTTCATGCACTCTAGATGTACTTGATATTGTTGTCGAGCACACATGTTGCACTGGACAGATGCTTTTATGCACACCCGTCGCACTTAATTTTGCTTTTGTGCACATTTGTGGCACTTGTATTTGGCTTTGATTTCCGTGCGCACCAGACGCACGTGATTGTTGGATACGCCTTTTGGGGCTGATTTTGCTCTTGAGCACTTTGTTTTCATTATGGGTACTATATTATATAGTAGCCAAACATGACTGATCTGAGGACAGTACCTGAGTACTTTGCATGCATTAAAAGTTACCAAGAGGTTTTCAAAAAGGAGCTATAGTCTCGCTATTTCCTACGTGTCTGTGACCGACACGAACGTTCATAAAGGAAAACCTTTTTGGGATATTTTAAAAAAAAGAAAGGGGCGGAACATATATTTTAGCAAAACATATATGAATGTATATTTATTAACTTACAAATGAGCGTCCGTCACTTATGCCGTGAGTTACGCATCACACGGCTATTCAGAAAAGATTTGGCATGTGTTTTATTCAGTTTAAAGGATTTTTCCAGGAATGCGTGTATTATAGCATTTGACTAGTGCATATTGGATTTCTGTAGTGGATTTCGAGATCGGTATCTCCATTGTAACTCTGATGATATGCGTACAAATCTGATAATTTGCGTGACACTTGACGGAGTTCGGTTTTTGAGTTTTGTACTCGTTTTCATGCGCACTGGACGCGCTGTGTTATTTCTGTATCTTCCGTGATTTCGGAGCCCCGTTGATTTGAGTTGATTATTGAAATGTTTTAGCATTTGGGGGTTTAAATTTAAATTCGGGGACCGAATTTATTTAAGGGGAGAAGATTGTAACATTTCAGAAAATGTAAAATATTATTTTTGGAATTTAATATTAAAATAATATATTTCCCGAAAATTGCCGATTTGCGAAATTGGGGTTTGCGAAATATGGTATAAATATATACCAATAATTGTGAAATAATTGAAGATTAAAATGATTTATTCATTTAAAAATATATTTATCAGATTTAGCATTTTTTAAATTTATTATATGCAGTATAAATAAAAACCCGATTAGTGCACTGCTAATCGCGATTAGGCCAAATCCGTGTTTCTACAGTTTTCCGTGGCTAGTGCACCATGGTATGTTGCATTTTGGTTACATGTTGTTTTATTGTGTTGTTTTGGGGTATTATATGATTTGTTTTTAAAAGAAAAGAGAAAAAGTTAAAGAAAGAATGATTGGAGAGAGAGAGAGGGATATGAGTGTGAGGGTAAGAATAAGAGAAGGTGAGAGAGAGATGGCAGCCCCATTTTCCTTATCCCATTTGTTTTCTCATCTTCTTCCTCCTCATCTCCCTCCATATAAATCCCCAAATATCATCTCCAAATATTCATCCAAACCCTAAACCCCTTTCAATAAAAATGATCCCTTCTTCATCCTCTACAAAATGGACCAAGCAAAGTTGGATTTTGATGACATTGGGAAGCTAGGGTTTTTCTTGAGTTGCACCCATGAGGTATATTCCCTTCATTTAGTTTAATTTGGGTTTTCCTAACATTCTAGTTTAGTTTAGAATTTATTTACGAATGGGTTTGTGAACTTAGAAATTCAAGAGAAGGGTTTGAGTGTTTGTTTGGAATTGGTGATGTGTAGTGGCTGCCTACAGACCTTGGTATGGATTTGTATGGTCTAGAACAGAGAACACGAACTTAGAACTTTCCGACATCAGTAAATTTAACAGTTTGTGAGTGTAATTAGGAATCTGGGATGACCCGAGAGACCCATAAATTAAGTTCCCTTAACAGTGAGACGTGCTGGCAACCATGAAGCAACCCCAGAAACCTGAGCCCCTAATGAGCATTCTAGGCCGCAGATTTATTGGATTTGGCCGCAAATTGCGGCAAAGTCGGGGTGGTTTTGTGTGATTTTTGGAGCATAGCCTCCTTATCAGATAACTAGAGCAACCCAATGTGCAAAATGTTCTAGTTTGGCCTGTAAGTCTACGGTAGCGTCCCGGCCGTCTACAGACGCCAAATGCGGAACAAAACTTTTTTATCTGGCGCTATCGTATACTTTAACCCGGATCTTCCATTATTGCTAAACTAACAAACTGTAAAGAGTGTAGAAAGGTTATACCGAACGATCCGAGTCCTTCGTTCTTTAACCATCATCCCACGCTCCGTTGCGGCTGCTCCGATCTCTTCGATCTCCGATCTGCTCGTCCAGGTGGCACCACGTCAACGATTCTTTAAACGGGCTCCCGCCTCTGACTCGAGGCAACTCGGTCGTCAAGTTTGCTAAAAGAGACGACCAAGAATGATGTAGAGAATAAGTAGATGACTTTGTCTCGCTTCGTCCAAAACCATGGACGAACGGTTAATGAAGTTGCCGTGGGAATCGGGTGATGGAGTGAAATGAGCTGTGAAATTCCATACACCCCAAAATCTATCATATCTTTTTGCAACCAAAAATGAAAACCTCAAGTGAGCATGAGAGAGAGGAGGGGCCGGCCATATATAGGGAGGGGGGTGAGTGTAGGAGAGAAGAGGGTGACCTTAAGAAAGAAATATCATGTGTGAACACAAGAAAAAATATCCTTAAGCAAACAAAACCTCATTAATGCAAATGGTGATTCATTAACCTAGTCACCATTGCATTAATGGCTCCATTAAAGCACTAATGACTCACCATGTCAAGTCACCCTTTCTAGAACCTTCTAGAAGCATGACTCACCCTCATCCAAGAAAAGATAAATCAGTCTTTAACCGAATGTTAAAAGACGGCTGATAGAAAACTGGAAACTGGCAACTTCCAAAAGTGATCCTGAAACGACTTTCAGGATAACCCCGTAACTGTATAAATATACCCGCATTTGTATTACGACCGAATACAAATGCAACTGAGACAAAGATATTATATCTACTCAATATAATACTCGGATCCGGCTTAAACCAAAGCCGACCAGTATCATCTGCCCGAAAAATAACACGTGCGTAAACGCACGTGCATTTTCCGAACCCTGCCATAAAACCATACGGCCTCTACAACGTTTCGCCCGAACTTGGGAAACTGTCTGTGGGGGACTCTAATGACTCGTCAGTACCCTGGCAGTGGGTTTAACCACAAACCGTCAGCGGCACTAGCTATGCGTAACGGCTGCCCATGGACTGACCTCAAGGGAGGCTGATGAGCGAACTCATCCAGAAACCCTACTGAGCCTAACAGTGACAATGTATATACAGTCCGGTCCGTTCGTCTATGAGTATCGCATATCTGCCTAGGGGGCTAGTAACGTCAGACCCCCAATAGCAGTATAAGTCATGTCGGAGTGAAGCCCAATAACACCCTGAGATACTACTGGAGTACCTATCAGTAAATCTCCTGCCATGGCCATGGACTTTGTGTAATGGCTCTCCTAGACACAGCACGACCTCGCCCCTAATACCGGGAGAGACGAATCCCCTGCCGATCCGCTCACGTGCCTCCATATGGCTCGGGACTGTACCCAAAAGCTACCTGTTTGCACGACTCCTTTGAGCCGTGGTAGGGTAGAAATCAAAGCACAGTGGAAACTCACACGAGACAAATGACGACCTCAGGTCGATGAACTAACCTGTACACATGTCACCAGGGAACTGCTATCTGACGATAGATATAGTACTAACTAGCAGATTCCCGGCGAGTCCTGTCCGGTGTACTCATAACCCAATGAGCACCTGTATACATCTTAGGTGATCCAACTGACACCAGTGGCTTGTGAGACCGGCCACCGCCCCTCGTCGGGGTCTCGACTGTATACACTAGTCTACTCCGGAGTATCGATGCCCTGTCTCGAAACTCCTACGACTAGGGACCACAATTAAGGATATGCATATAAACCACCCAACTCTCACGTATATGATCGCCATCATACTGTTGGTGGTAAAGCAAGATCCTAAGGGCTCTAACAAAGTGTAACATGTAATGAGTCACCTGAACATGTACACGACTGATAAAGGAAAACCAGATAGCATACTATCATCTTGAGTAAGACTGTCCTACCGGTATAGGTCCTCCGCAATCATTGCAATCACGTACCTGCGATCCAATAATTGACTATGAGGGCACTATCTCCAACAATCTCCCACTTGCACTCAAGGCTTATTATTGCGATGTCGACTACTCACAGCCCGTGTGAAACCGAACATCCAACTCCTCTACTAATCAGTTTCACAAAGCCCGTTTGTAAAACTATTGTGTTCGAGAAATAGCCTCAGTGAGTGGATCCGCCTAGATGTTTCTTTCTATATCTCTCTTAATCTCAAGTTCGCGGAGAAGGCCATCTCCCGAATTGAGTAATACCTGTCTTAGAATATGTCTGGATATCTGATGGGACCTAGTTCATAAATGAACTCCAAATCCAAACTTCTTAGACTGTATCGATCACTGAACCTAATCAGTATCCGGCACCATGCCTCCCACAGTATCCTCTTGGACCTCCTGTCCATAATACTGTCCCTCTTCGTCAAAGGAAAAACTATAACTCTGACAATCACTCTGTCATCCATGTCATCTTTGAAGCCTGGAATGATGATCGTCTCCCGAAGGAGGCTGCCGTCATCAAATCCGTAGAACATGTACTTATGTTCTAAAACTGCTTCCTTATGTTTCTCCAGGATTGGATTAATACAAACTCATTGCATCTAGTGCAAAAACAACATCTGGTGTGGTACTTGATATCTCTTGATTGACTCAATTGCCTAAGCAAGTGATCTGCCAATCATACCCATCCCTCTCCTCTTTAGTCTGTAAGACATTTTTAGAGAGGGTGACTCCATCTCCTGCAGATACACCACCATGCTAGGAGTCAACTATTCTAAAAACCATTAGAATACTGTCAAAGTACCCACATTGGGAAACTACCCAAATCCAGATCTAAAACCATAGATCTAGAAACCATAATGTCTGATATTATATCCATATCCTGTCTGGAGAAACAACTGTGTGACGACCACAGTACAACCGATCGTAGTATAGGAATTTTACTTCCTACTCTGTGTATGTCATCCAAATACCATGACATCACACCCTACTACCTTCTTAACAGATCCATCCCCTATTCTGATTGAAGTCAAACCCATGACTGTCACATCAAAACTAGATGATCTATCTCCGCTATAACTGCTCTAGTCTATAAATAGACATAAGCTACTTGCCCACCATGCTTCCGCTGCTCCCACTGACTACGACAACCCTCCTACCGGGTCTCATAACCTGGAACAATAGTAGTGTCAAGTCTGGGTAGATAAGAACCTCCCTGTCACCGTCCTTGAGGCTACCGAAGTACCTCTCGGGTGTCTGAGGTTACCCACCATATCTGCGGAGTGGCTATTGGAATGTCAATCTTGATTGAATCTTTAGGTCCTATTAAATTTTCCGTAATCGTTTGCGGTTCTGGAATCACTTCCAGTTCTACCATACTCCCACTACTGTTTTCTGAAAAAATCCATTTTACTAAAACTGTGGCGAGTCAAGAACAATATCACTATTGATCTTCCAAATGGTAGAATATCAACCCTCGTCATAGCCAGGGTCAATCCACAAACAGCCATTACAGAAACGTGCCCTGAGTTATCCAGAGTCTGGTTTTAAGCATAAGCTGGAAAACTCCCCGTACCTTAATATCTTTTAAGGTACGATCCATTCTATATCCAATACAGAAACTTTGGCACTTATTTAATTGGAACCAGATTCAAATCATGCAGCTGTCTCCAGTGCATATCAACTTAATGGAAAGAGGCTAATCAGCATTACTCAACTTAGGAATCCATCCAATTATGAGTAACCTGAAAGAGAACCACGTTTCTCAAAACCATCACTATCATCTGAATACCAATCACAAGAATCTACATCTTCGATCTCTTTGAAGAATCCCGACACTTGTGACACCTGGTTCTCTACTTTATTCTTATACCTATAACTTCTCAAAACTTAGACCTTGTATTTCTACGAAACACTTGTCCAAATACTAGAGAAGTTATAAGTAAATAGAACATAGTACGAGGACCTTCCCCTTTATCCTGATGGACACTGGACAACATACAATACTCTGTATAAGTCCGCTGAGTTAAACAACTCAAAATCTGTGCGTCGTAGGTTGAAAACTGTACCCTGGCGATTTCCTCAAATATCACCAATTACAACGAATTCCGATATAATGAGGATAATCACCTAATTCCCAATAACTTACTCCCACTCATCATCTGTAAAACCATACAGATATGAGAATGAAACCTGGTAAATACATACCCTTGGAGTAAGTGTCTAATCAGGAAAACTGTTTTTCTTTAACAATGCACTGAAACATGAAAATGTTTCGTAGGGGTATCCTGGTATTCATAGCAATGCCTCTTCCATAATCCAATTCATGACTTCAACCGTATATTTTATTGTCATCTCTCCAAATCCCTTTATTTGTCTTTAGTCGTTACCTTCTGTACACCATCGTTAGGCTAAATGGTTTTCTTCCTTCCCTACCGTTCGGCACCAGCCTATGGTTTGGAAGAAGACTATCCAGTAAACATAATAGGTGTACCCTCCTAAACCAAGGAGTACTCGTATCTCGAGAGAAGGTGATGATAAAAGACAACTGAATAATGCCTTATTCTTTTTAAAGGTGAAATAGGAGTGGCGACGAAGTACGCGGTTTTGGTCGTGAATGATAACAGTCGCAATTTACTTTGCCCTCTTTCTAATCCTTTTATTTTGTCTTTACATATTACCTTCTGCACACCCTACTTAGGCTAATTGGTTTTCTTCATTCCCTACCTTTCGGCACCTGCCTATGGTTTGGAATAAGACCATCCAATAAGCGTAATAGGTGTACTCTCCTAAACCAAGGAGCTCTCGCAACCTGAGAGAAGGTGATAATAAAAGACAACTGAATAAACCAATTCTATTTCTCCTGAACCTTGATCCATCCTCGAAGAAGTCCCTTCGAGTTCGTATATAACCATACGATGGATCTATCCAATGGAAGTGGATGTCCGTAGTAATACGGGTGTTCTGAGAAATTCAAAGGGTACAAGAAGGAGTGGCAATGACTTATGCAACATAGACAATCCAAAAGCCAGTATTTTAAGAAGGTTCGGTCAACTTGGTCACTGAGTCATAGTCTAGGGTCGGTCAAAGGTCGCTGCCAAAGTGAGAGAGAAAAGAAACACTCTGCGTGCACTCTAACCTAGATCAGAATGGTTATCACTTTATCTAATCCGGAAACCTCCCACTGTCCTGTCAAATTCTCCTCCAAACCAGAAATAAGAATCAATCGGGATCACCTGAAGAGTAAACCAACTCATCAGTGGGAATCGGGATCCAACTCTCATCGCATGATAACGTGATGGAATGCATCCACGTTACTCATACTCCAGAAGGTATGCGCATACTTGGCAAGTTTCAGTTTCTTTAGAAACTCCCGATATGATTTTTGCCCCATGCTCTTATAACCTTGGCGTTAGGTCAAAATGTCATAAGTCACATGCCAAGTTCTACCCATCACTATCTTGTTAATTTGAACCCACCCGCACATGCCCTTGGCGTTAGGTCAAAATGGCAGAACGGCTGTCCCAAACCAACTCATCTATCTATGCAACAATTGAATACCCAGCAGCTACCAAACACTATGCCTTGGCGTTAGGTCAAAATACATAGCTTGAATACTACTGAATACCCAAAAGAAGTGACGGAGGGCTACGGCTGGTTTTTGGCGAAAAGCCTTTAACGTAGTGAACTTGATATCGCTGAAGGAACATGATAGCTTTTTTAAAATATAGTGGCGAAAACCTGTACTAAAGAGGTCACTCCCGGTGAAGGGATCTCGGCTCTTTCCTCGTGGAATGAGGTGCTGGATATTCCACTGAATACCGCTATGCAAAGCAACTTGTAATCGACTATAGTGAAGTTATTATTCTGACGCAAACTTCTGCCCAAGGGGTCAGTCCCGGTGAAGGGATATCGGCCCTTGCCCCGTCGAATGAGGTGCAGGATATTCCACTGAATACCGCTATGCAAAACAAAAGGAAACGTCTTTGTAATAACACTTTTTAAATTTTTTCCAACAACTGTAAACAGGTTTGTTTAACTTTGCATTGATCAGAATCAACGCAGTCCCATCAATAATCACACCAGAAAAGAACGAAAATAAAATGTACGTATATGCCATCCGCATTCGTCACTGGGTCCCGTCATCACCCGTTAGGTTACTTAACTAACGACAGAGCAGGGACTGGACTAGCGCGGGTGTAAAACATATACAACATCTAATAGTATATAAACCAATATACAATAATCGCTCCAGGCGTGATAATTTGCAACATTACAGAAAAGTAATAAGCATCACAGAACAATACAGATAATCTGGGATCCCCGGGTTTCACAGAGCCGCTGCTGAAACCCGACGTTCCCTTGTCGTGTGGATAGCTTGTGCAATGAAACCTAGACCCCTACGGGTGCAGCAAGTTACCCGCCAAAACCTAAAGCGAGGCATCCCCCTACAGCATAGTGAATGGACCACCCTGCACTTCACGGAATCCGGTAATCTTAGGCACCCCTCCTTGGGTCAACCTGTACCCCCTACGAGTGCGGCGAATAGTCTGCCAATTCTAGAGTGGGACCCCTCTGCCTCTCAAAGCCATGAGATGCGGACCCGTTGCCCCCCAGAACCCGGCTATCCGTGCACTCCGTCGCGGGGCAAAACCTAGTACAGTAATGAAAAATAGTACAACTGGTACATCGACTGCAACTGGTCGTGCCCCAAAAGAATATTATACAACAGGCAGTGACGGCAGTCCACAAGTTGGACGCTCGTCCCGCAATATCAAATGTACAAATAAATTCAAACAGCACTATCATTGCACACTGCTATCCACCACGACAAATCTGCAACATCACAGCACAACACAGAACATCAACGCGAATGTCACGTTCGCAAATCCGTCTAAAAGAACTATAGCAATCAGACGCGGTTTACCGATCAAATGACATTCCCGGTCGGAGATATAATGTAAGTACTGAAAACTAACATGTTTAAATTTTGATCGACTAAATACCACAAAGTGGGCCCCACGAACAACTGGTGAACAGTAACAAAATCTGGGCCCAAAAGATATATACCAAAAACCCCAAATTCCAACAAAGAAGACACAGACAAAATTTGGTGCACTGATCCCATAGAATGGCCGCGGATGCGCGGCCAAACCATGGGTTTGGCCGTGACTCCGCGGCTCTTTGGTGGGGTCACGTGCTCAAATTTTGTCGGTGTACTTCTGAAACCCTGCACAACTTTCTATGATATGTGGAATATTTTTAGGACACCATTTAAAATCGACAGAAACTGTGAAAATTGGATTTTGCAGTTTTTGATTTTCGGTTCGATCGATGTTTTAAACGCGTTAGCACAAGTTAGTATAGCAAAATGGTTAGGCTCTGATACCACTGTAAGTCTACGGTAGCGCCCCGGCCGTCTACAGACGCCAAATGCGGAACAAAACTTTTTTATCTGGCGCTATCGTATACTTTAACCCGGATCTTCCATTATTGCTAAACTAACAAACTGTAAAGAGTGTAGAAAGGTTATACCGAACGATCCGAGTCCTTTGTTCTTTAACCATCATCCCACGCTCCGTTGCGGCTGCTCCGATCTCTTCGATCTCCGATCTGCTCGTCCAGGTGGCACCACGTCAACGATTCTTTAAACGGGCTCCCGCCTTTGACTCGAGGCAACTCGGTCGTCAAGTTTGCTAAAAGAGACGACCAAGAATGATGTAGAGAATGAGTAGATGACTTTGTCTCGCTTCGTCCAAAACCATGGACGAACGGTTAATGAAGTTGCCGTGTGAATCGGGTGATGGAATGAAATGAGCTGTGAAATTCCATACACCCCAAAATCTATCATATCTTTTTGCAACCAAAAATGAAAACCTCAAGTGAGCATGAGAGAGAGGAGGGGCCGGCCATATATAGGGAGGGGAGGTGAGTGTAGGAGAGAAGAGGGTGACCTTAAGAAAGAAATATCATGTGTGAACACAAGAAAAAATATCCTTAAGCAAACAAAACCTCATTAATGCAAATGGTGATTCATTAACCTAGTCACCATTGCATTAATGGCTCCATTAAAGCACTAATGACTCACCATGTCAAGTCACCCTTTCTAGAACCTTTTAGAAGCATGACTCACCCTCATCCAAGAAAAGATAAATCCGTCTTTAACCGAATGTTAAAAGACGGCTGATAGAAAACTGGAAACTGGCAACTTCCAAAAGTGATCCTGAAACGACTTTCAGGATAACCCCGTAACTGTATAAATATACCCGCATTTGTATTACGACCGAATACAAATGAAACTGAGACAAAGATATTATATCTACTCAATATAATACTCGGATCCGGCTTAAACCAAAGCCGACCAGTATCATCTGCCCGAAAAATAACACGTGCGTAAACGCACGTGCATTTTCCGAACCCTACCATAAAACCATACGGCCTCTACAATGTTTCGCCCGAACTTGGGAAACTGTCTGTGGGGGACTCTAATGACTCGTCAGTACCCTGGCAGTGGGTTTAACCACAAACCGTCAGCGGCACTAGCTATGCGTAACGGCTGCCCATGGACTGACCTCAAGGGAGGCTGATGAGCGAACTCATCCAGAAACCCTACTGAGCCTAACAGTGTCAATGTATATACAGTCCGGTCCGTTCGTCTATGAGTATCGCATATCTGCCTAGGGGGCTAGTAACGTCAGACCCCCAATAGCAGTATAAGTCGTGTCAGAGTGAAGCCCAATAACACCCTGAGATACTACTGGAGTACCTACCAGTAAATCTCCTGCCATGGCCATGGACTTTGTGTAATGGCTCTCTTAGACACAGCACGACCTCGCCCCCAATACCGGGAGAGACGAATCCCCTGCCGATCCGCTCACGTGCCTCCATATGGCTCGGGACTGTACCCAAAAGCTACCTGTTTGCACGACTCCTTTGAGCCGTGGTAGGGTAAAAATCAAAGCACAGTGAGAACTCACACGAGACAAATGACGACCTCAGGTCGATGAACTAACCTGTACACATGTCACCAGGGAACTGCTATCTGACGATAGATATAGTAGTAACTAGCAGATTCCCGGCGAGTCCTGTCCGGTGTACTCATAACCCAATGAGCACCTGTATACATCTTAGGTGATCCAACTGACACCAGTGGCTTGTGAGACCGGCCACCGCCCCTCGTCGGGGTCTCGACTGTATACACTAGTCTACTCCGGAGTATCGATGCCCTGTCTCGAAACTCCCACGACTAGGGACCACAATTAAGGATATGCATATAAACCACCCAACTCTCACGTATATGATCGCCATCATACTGTTGGTGGTAAAGCAAGATCCTAAGGGCTCTATCAAAGCGTAACATGTAATCAGTCACCTGAACATGTACACGACTGATAAAGGCAAACCAGATAGCATACTATCATCTTGAGTAAGACTGTCCTACCGGTATAGGTCCTCCGCAATCATTGCAATCACGTACCTGCGATCCAATAATTGACTATGAGGGCACTATCTCCAACATGGCCTAGGGTGAAATCTAGGAGTGGTTTTCCTATCTTGCTGTTTTCGTGTTTTCCGTATTTTGAATGCTTGGTTTTGGTAATTGGTATTGTATTTGGTTGTTGGGCGTTTGTACGTCAACGACGAGGGTCTTTTGGTTGTTTTTGCATGTGTAGGCTATAGGTTTTAATCTATGAGCGCACCGTGTGCCGTATTGGTTTTCTGGATTCGATTTTAATAGCGATTGCGATTGTGTATTATTGTAGGTACCTTCGCGTGGATCCCGAGACGACGGAGCATGGCGTCATCGACTTCGGAAAGCAAGAATCAAGGTGAGTAGATCTATATCTACGGGGGAAGTCGGGTGGATGGCGTATAGCAACCCCGCAAACTTTGATGGAAACCAATATATAGAGTATGGTTAAGGTAACCGTGTTTGAAAATTGTAGGATATAAGAAATACCATGACTTAAAGTTATAACTTATGGTTTAGGTGACATAGTATGCTAGCAAAGATGTCCCGAATTGATGTTTAAGAATGCAAATTACTAGATATAGACAAGTAGTTGTAAAAAGAATTCAATAGGAGATTATAGTGATATGATATGATTAATACGTTATGACGAGATTTGAGGATGATGTTCGATGATATTTCCGTTTTGGATACTATAAGACTTGATAGCCGACGTAAATGTGTCATCCGAACCATACCTTTTCCAAACTCAAGAATCGTATGCATCTCTTAAACAGATACCTTGAGGGATGTTACGGATTTTCAAACGATATCTTTTCCTTACAAACACCGTAGCCCCTACTTTCAAAACTACGATTCGCATCTTTTAAAATCTGATCGTATGGTTCATGTGTGGATGTTAGATTAGATACGTATGCTTATAGTAAAAGTAGAATGTATATATATATATGACTTAATGTGATAACTACGATGTAATATGATGACTTGATTGATATGTCGGTATACAGATGCGAGTCGATATGAGAGAATTGATGCCTTTGCCTGTCCCCAGATATGAGATTATTATGGATGTGACCTGGGATATTGGTATATAGATATATCTGATGTTGTGAATCATGAGTGATATGCCGTACGAGATGTTAGGTCCGTACCCTCATCGTCGTAAAGGTTGATAGGATCCCTAATGGTTTGATGCCGCCGTACGATGATTTTCCATACGTGATGAGTTTGACTTGATGATTGATCCATACCCTTGACTAGAGGATGCCGTTCGATGGATTATACCGTACGTGATGTTGTGAGGCTAGATGCCGATTGATAGATTCACCGACTCGGCCATATTAGATTCGTATACCTTAAAGCTTTTAGCTGACGTTTTATTTTATGCTACGTTCATGTCATCCTCATTGAATTACATATACTTGTGCTAGTACACCTACACCATTATCGATGATGCGTATGTTACACTTACACAGGTTGGCCGGCTCATACAGTTCATCATCGATAATTGCTATGTCACTACACAGCAGAACTGCTGCATCAGGATATGACTCCTTACATATATACTTGCGTACATACATATTGTACATCCATACTTGCATACATACATATTGTACACCCATACTTGCGGACATACACATTTGTACATCCACACTTGCGTACATACATATTGTACATCCATACTTGCGTACATACATATTGTACACCCATACTTGCCTACATACACATTTGTACGTCCATACTTGCGTACATACCATATGCACCTTTATACGATATTGCATTCGATTTTGGTGATTTGGGAACCGCATGATATATTTTTAAGATTGGATTCTCTTAAAAGAGCGGTTTTCCCTCGATATGTGCATATTACTGTTCCATATTGCATGATATATGGATATGCTTACATTTCTGTTATATGTCGCATACATCATGCTTTATGATTATACGCATTGGGATATGTTGTTTTCATGAGATTTCTGGATTTGAGAACCATGGTTATTTCAAAAGAGTGTATGTATTGTTTTAAAAACCCGGTTTCTTTTGATATAATATTTCAGTGCGTCCACCATGTGTATTCTCAGTTCTGAGAGGCATGTGAAACCCGATTCGAGGAGCGGTAGGCACCGTCTGTGGGTACATGGTGGACCTGGTGAGGTACCCTGGGGCAAGAAGACTCGTATTGTTAGACGGTGAGCCTGGAAGGGGAGCACTACTTACCGGTGATAGTATTTAGACTCGGCGGTTATCCGGAGGATACCGACCCGAGTAGTGAGATGGATATGAGGGCCGACCAAGGTGTGCGGCGCCTGAGGTCCGATCTGAGGATGCGGCACCTGAGATATATGAGGATTTACGTGTCGATGCTGGACACGGGTTTCATGATGTTTCGAGTGTCGATACTGGACACTCAGGTTCCATGATATTGATGTGTCGTGAGGGACACACGTTGATTATATCCTCATACTTTCATGCATATGCTTTTATGATATTTACATGCATGATGTTGTTGTGTCATTGGTTGACACGTGGACGAGATCTACATGCATACATACATTGATTATATGGTGGACGAGATCCACATGCATTCATGCATTGATTATGGTTGGATGATATCCACGTACATATAGACATTGAGTATATTGTTTGCACAGATGAAGATACAGTCACCCTAGATATCATAGTATTACCTTTATGATATAGTTGACCTAGGAAATCGTTATTTTATTCGATTTCTACCTGTTGATTTTTTCTACTCACGAGTTGGCAACTCACCCCCGTTGTGCCACAGTTCATGCAGGTTGACCGCATGGATCCGTAGCGGCATCGCTGGCTCACCGCTTGCATTCGGGTGTTTTGCTTTGGTAGGTGGTACATATTGGATCGTGCCACTATTGTATTATTATTCATTTTGTATCTATTCAACTCTATCAATCAAACTAGTATTTATATAAGTAATGAGACTTAGTGAGACTTGTGATTGCGAGACTTAGAGCGAGGGATTTTCCGCTACTTGTGGTTTTGATATCTTGCTTATTTCTTTATGTTTTGTGGCGAACTTTGCCGTTGGGCGTCGTATACTTATATTTATGCTTTGCGTGGTTGTGGATCCACCGATTGGCGAAGAGCTAGCTCCCGCTTGGGGATGCCTTTATTATCATTATGTTTTTGTGGTTTTGGATCAAAATATACAAATGAGGTGCTGCCCAAATTTTAAAAAAAGACGAATATGTTTTCAACTAGTAAAATTTACTTGCATTTTCATATTCCATCATTTATGTATTTAAGAAAACTTATGATTTTCACCATACCTTTATTTCAAAACTTCAATTCTTTATTTTCTTAAAAAGGTTTAGATCTCTGGGTTTCGGCTTACTTGATTTACGTTACGCCTTTAGACGTAGCGTGATTCAAGTGCCGGTCACGAGCTAATATTTTCGGGTCGTGACAAAAGGTATGTCGAAAGATTTAGCCGATGAGCCTGGTAGGTTAGGTGCACTGCCTACCGGTGATAGTTTTAGACTCGGCGGTTATCCGGAGGATATCGACCGGAGTCGTGAGATGGATATGGGCCGATTCGTACTGCCGGAGCCCGCGGGTTGTTCCGGGAAGACGGAGCCCATGGTACGTGGATTTACGTATCGATGCTGGACACGAGTATTTCCTGATGTTTCGAGTGTCGATGTTGGACACTCAGGTTCCATGAGATTTACAAATATGAGGGCCAGTCCTGGTGACGACGCTTAACAGATGAGTATTTACGTGTCGATGGTGGACACTAGTTTTCATGATGTTTTCGGGTGTCGATGTTGTTCACTCAGGTTCCATGAGACTTACAGGATATGAGGGCCGATCTGAGGATGCGGTGCCTTGGGTTTTGGGATTTAGATTGTCTTGATGGACACTGGTCCTGCCATGATGAGGATTCCATGAGGATGACATATTTTATCCCATACTCAACATTTATTTGATATGCATTGCTTCATGTATTAGTAGTACCTGATAGAGTACCTTTCATGACTGTTGCATATACATATTGCCACTTATTGCTATCAGATTGCTTGTGATAGATTATCGCAGTACGTGCATACCTGCGATTACCTGCTTATGTTATTTACTATTCACGAGTTGGCAACTCACCCCCGTTGTGCCACAGTGTTTTGCAGGGTTGACCCTCAGAGTAGTCACGGCAGGGCTTCATATTATCTCTACTTTTGCGGATACCGCTACAGTTGGCTGTGAGGCCTTTTGCTATAGGTAGGTTTCGAGGTTATCCGTTTGTGTACCTTGTATATCTTTTGTTGGATCTAGTACTCTCCATCTACCACCTTCATGTATTTGACTTAGAGACGAGTTGTGAGGATCGATGTTGTATTATTTTGTGACTCTGGATGTCTTTTATGCTGCTGTCACTTTATATCATCAATTTCTTCGCTACGGCGTTGTATATCTGGTGGTTTTTTCCGCCTTTGGGCGTGGATTTTCTCCCGTTTGGGGATGCTTTACTTATATTCTATGTTGTACCCATTTTCGGGGCTAGTTTTTATAAAGGAGGTGCTGCCGAAATTTTTTAAGAAAGTAAATTTGGACTTTAAAGAATTTTTACTTGAGATTTCCAAAAGTTTTTGACAATGTTCTTATCACTTACTATTTTTGATGGTTTAGATTTGCTGGGTTTTCGGCTTACTTAGATTGCGTTACAACTGTGGACGTTACGTAGTTTAAGGGCCGTCACGTGCCAAATTCGGGTCGTGACATAGATGTTAGTGAAGGGTATGGGTGTGTGAAAGTAGGGATCAGAAGACGCTGAATGCAAAGATGAAGTTTTGAAGGAGTCAAAGAATTGTTGTCCGAATGAATTGAATGTTCAAGAAGTATGTGTTGAGTTTCGAGGTCAGGTTCGTTTAAAAACTGGAGTTCATCCTTAAAAAGTTCAGCAAATGAAAGGTTCGTAGGATGTTCCTAAATTGTTTTTGACTCAAAGTCACCAAGAATATCAAGTTCATCCTCAAATATCTCCTCAAAATTCCACATGAAAGACTGTTTCTCAAGGCTGTCTTCCTCCCTATGATCCTCCATAATCCTACTCTTATTGCTACAGCTCACAACTCCCAATACGAGTTCTCCCTCATCACATTTATATATGGGTAGGTTCAAGTCATCTAAAAAAGTAGGTTCCCACACTAACGTTTCTTCCGAAACAATATCAATAGGTGGTACAAAAATTGTGGGTTCCTGATCCTTGATTTCCTCTAACAATCTATCCTAACCATACCCATCAAATTCACAAGCTCCTTCTTCTAAAATTGGTGTGCAAAACTCTGTCGGTGCAAGAATTTCTTCTTCAAGTAGTATATCGGTTAAATCAACCTCTAGATCATAAGTGACAAGAGGCTCAGTGGGTACCTGAAGGCTAGTGTTGGACTGACTTAGAGGGTTATGTTGTTTGTCCTGATAACGCTCAGTCAACTCAATTACATCATCATATATGAAATCATCAAAATTTGTTTGATCGTTTATCTCACTCAGGTGACTTCCTAGATGACACATATTAACATTATTGGGTTCTGATTGACAGTGTTCACTCCCTAGAATCCGCACAGCTAAATATTTCACTTGTTTTTCGATTCTAGCCAATGATTGAGCTTGAGCGTGAAACAATTGCTCAGATTGTTGTATGAACAGGGCTAGCGTCCCAGCTGTTTTATTCTCGACTGCAGTCATCACTTCAATAATCTTCTCTAAAGTGGTCAACCTAGCATCCATCTCACTATCATACCCTAATGGAGTGTCAGTTGTTTCAGGTTGGGGGGGTTGTGATGGTGGTGATGCTAAAGCAGTCATCCTGTCGACCTCTTTCTCTAAATTTTCAATCATTTGATCTATGTTTGAAGTGGGACTGGGTTCAAGAGTGTTATGTAGGTGACCGATATCAAAATTCTGGGACAGTTGGCCACCTCCTAGGAAAGGACAGTTTTTATGAATGTGGGAAGAATTATGGCAATTCAAACAAAAGAATTTGGTATGAGTATAAACAAAAGAATGTGGATCGTGAAGAATCAAATCAAACTGTGTATCACCCATATCAACAAGAATTCATAGAAATCACAAAAACAAAGAATATCACACCCCTAGCAGTCTATGTTATGCTAAGTGAACTAGACCTGCTCAAGAACCTGATTATCGAAGTAAAACTGTGTCGAGAAACGTGCTCAAGATTTATGGATCACAAAACCAGGTAAGTGCAGAGATAAGGGGAGGTTTTCCAACGCTTTCGCGAAGTTCCTTAATTAGAATAACCCTTTCTCATTTGGCTGTTTCGCCATGAACACTTGCCTAGACACATTGTGAACGATATACCGTTAAGCGGTGTTCTAAACACAGTTAACTTCTCCTAATGAGCGTGAAGTCCTTCAACTCAGATTCTAATTGATTTTAAAGTTACCGTGGGTATGCAAGAATGCAGTTTTGTGATTTGTGGGCTACGGAGAAAGGTGATGAAATCCTTTACAGTATCTTGTTTGGTTTCTTGCCCTTGATATCCGTATTAAGATGCAAATGCGCAAATCAATAAAAGAATTTAAGAAATCAATCAATCAAGCAATTCTTTTTCATTTTAAGCTTAAGTGTTGCAACAAATACGGGTTAGTTCTCTGTTTAATGGTGGCAAATTGTGCGAAGAATCCTGCAAAAGATAGAATATTGGAATACGTCGGATTTGAGCGAAAGTGTTAGAAAAATACGTACCGATGTGATTTTGGTTAAGAAACCCCCGTTGAAGTGATTACGGGTATTTGAATGTTCTCTTGCGGGGGTCAAACTACCCGGATCTTTGGCACTATACTTCACTAACGTCCTGCAATTGACTTTGAATCTTACTCTGCACGATCGCTTCTCGTAATCCCGTCGAAATTTGAAAATGTCGGAAAATACGATATTTAGTGTAAAAAGTGATATATCTGCCCAAACTTCTGCACACACATAATTATAAAAATCAAACAATACTACTAGAATACTAATAATGCACTGGAGACACCACAGAAGAAAAAATTCCAAAACACCTAAAGGGGGTCGACGACGCCGGATTTTTGATGAATGTCGCCGGCCAATTTTGAGAGTTGGGTGCTCGAATTTTGTGTGGCTCCTCCAGGAAGTATTATTATTCTACTGGTATACTTTGATTTTATAATTTAATTGCACGGTGATAGAAGGTCACAACAAAAGAGAGCAAAGTTAGAAAATTAGTGTTCTGTTAGTTTTGAAAAAAATTGCGTTAATAGTTAGTTTGTTAGTACGAACCAGAAATAACAATACCTAATGAATACCAACTCCCCGACAACGATGCCAAAAACTTGTTGGGACTTCACCCGCGCGCGCAAACGTGCATGTTTTGGAAACAGAATGGTTTTGGAAATATTGCACACGCGAGCTCGGTCTCGTTTTAAAATTTATAAAACCGCAAGTGCACGACCCATTGTAGCGAGCCAGAAAGTACGGGTCGATCCACAGGAAATTGGAGATTAGGTTTTGTTGCTTAAGGTTCGAGAAACAAAAGAATTGAGTTTTTTGTCACGAAATATAAAATACGAAAATATAGAAACAAGTTAAAGAAGAAAGGTGGCTTTGGCTCGGATGGTTGAATCGCGGCGATTTCTTCAACGCTCCCTTGATCATAAGCTGTCCGTCCTTGGGTCGATCTGTAACGTTTTGAAAATCGTTTCGGTGAAATTTAAAAAAAAAAGGTAAAATTGTAGGGTTCCTAGGCACTCCCAAGAGGTCTCACAAGGCATCAACCATGCCAATTTCAAATTTTAACGGTGCCGAGAAACCCTAGAACGGATCGTTGGCTAGAAGTTTAGGCGAAAAGGCGAGCTAGTTTACAACTAAACTATGAGATAACGGAAATACAACCTTTGTAGATCCGGTGCTCCACCTCCATAGCTCCGCAATGAAGTCCTCTCGCTGTCCAAAATAAATCCCGGGCTCTAGCGTCGGCTTCATCGGAGAATAGGCGAGCTAGGTCGTCGATGTCCATGCCGAAGATGATCTATGTCGAAGCATCGCAAGATCAAGCTCTCATTTGACCAAGTCTTGAAACTTGTGAAGAAAACACACTCTACTACTTGGCAAGAGGTAGAGGATGAAGAAATAGGAAGTGGGTAGACTTTAGATTTGGATTTCTCACTCTTATGCTCAAATCACCATTGATGAAGTAAGCTTTCATCTTCAAGAAGAAGAAGATGATGATAATTGTTATGATAAGAATAATTAACATAGAAAAGAAAATCAATTCTTATCATAAGCAAACCATGGTCAGGTGTAGAGAATGAACTAGGGTTAGTGAATGGTTAGGTTTAGAGATGAAGACAAAATGGTCACTTTGGTCAAACCTTCATGAAGCTTCAACAAGCTTCATCTTTGAAAGCAACCCTTTTGTTTTCATTCCCCTTTTTCTTTTTGTCAAAACAAAATAAATAAAGGCATAAATAAATCAAATGAAACCCTAACCATTAACTAACCATGGTTTAATCATACACCTAATCAAGTTAGCATGTATCATCAAACATGATACAAGCATGTGCATAAAAATCATATCACATATATAATGCGCACATCCGAGTGAGAAAATCCATTTAAAGTGAACCGATACTAGTTAATGCAAAGTAATATATCAAATATATAATTATGCATTAAATAATTAAATCAACACTTGATTCAATGATCCGGTCATGTCGCACACAACCGACTAGTATACAATGTATCGGCTTATCGAATCAATCCTTGATTCGATAACTAGGTTATATCGCATACAACCATTTGACACATTCATCGCGAGAATGGAATACGGTATCACATACACGTATTATTCTCGGTCCCGCACATATCTCATATGCGCTCCTATTTCGTTTCGCTTGAACCAGGAAACCTCTGTGTAGGACTCTAAAGACTCGTCAATACGCCGGCAGCAGGTGATGATCATATCAAGCACCCACAAGCCACAAGCGGTCTGCTAAACGTAACGGCCACCCGGGTATTGAGCGATCTGAAGATCGACGAGCAAGCCCGTACACACTCCAGTGAATCCAACCAGTAACACTACCGTACAGTCCGGTCTGATCGTCTGATATGTCGCATATCTCGCCTAGGGGTGGTAAACGTCAGACCCCAATAGCTCGATAAGTCGTGTCGATATGAGGTCTATAACAATTCGAGAAACTACTAGTAACACTTACCAGTAAATCTCAGCAACCCTGGCCAGGGATTTCCTGTTATAGCCAATCGAACACAGTGCAACATCAACTCCCTATACCGGGAGAGACGAATCCCCTCCTATCGCTCATTGCCTCCATGTGACTCGGGACTGTACCCAAAAACCACCGTTTTGCACGCCCTCTTGGACGTGGTAAGGTGGAAATCAAAGCACAGTGGGAACCATACAAGACTCTATGACGATCTCGGGTCAACAGACTACTCTGTACCAGTGTCACCAGAGAACTGCCATCTGACGTGAGGTATAATACCATCTGGGAGTTCTCGGCGAGTCCGCCCAGTGTACCCAGTCTCTACTGAGCACCCGTATATCATCTCTGATGTCAAACACCAATGGATATGGGATCATCCATCGCCCATCTGTATGGGTCGAGAAGGTATACGCTAATCTACTCTGGTATATCGATGCCCCGTCTCGATACACCCACGACTAGGGACTTTGAAGGATGTACTTATAGACTACCATATCCCCACTAGTATGATCCGCATCATAGTCCAGGTAGTCAAGTACACATCCTAAGGGCATTACCAACATGTAACAGAGAGACAAACAGTATACATGTTAAGGTAAAGATCAACCAGATAGCATACTATCATGTCGAGCAAGAAAGTCCTCCCTATATATGTCCCAGCATCCACTACAATATACATCCTATGTATAGTAATGGCCTCTAGGGCATACATATAACTAACAAAAATAAGGGGGTTTTCTGTAAAAAATCAAAATGCAAATATCTTTATTATAAAATTAAATATACATATTCTAACTATGTAATTGCTAGTATTTGGTGTTTATTGAGCCACTCGTGAAATTTCAAATTTTCTGAAAAAAATATTATTTTAATATTATTTTAAGTCGTCACTAATACATTTAATTAGGGAAAATTAGAAATTGGAATGAGTTGAAACAAATTTTGTGCATCATAAAACATTAAATAAAATTTTATCATTTGGTTTTTGAAACGAAATCGGTTGCCAAAACGGTTTAGAAATTATTGAAGAAAAAAGGCTTTTTTTTTAGTGTAAATGGATGTTTGGGGTGTTATATTTATCATTTTTCATCACCCCACACCCATACCCACACTCACACACACCCATTTACTTCTTTCCTTGGCTGAATTCAGCAGCCCCCACCCTTTTCCCCACTTGAATTTGAAGAGAAAAGAAAAAGAAAAAGAAAAAAAGAAAAAGGGGTAATGTTTTATTAATGAAGTATGGGTAATTGTTGACTTGGTCTTGTGTTGACTTGAAACCCACACCTCTCTCTCACTCCCTCACCAATTTCTGGCCGAGCCTCTCTTGGGCAGCCCCCCTAAATTTCTCCTCTCATTTCCTCATCAAAACCCATCAAGAATCAACCATTTCTCTCACAAATTCAAAGCTAAACCCAAATCCAATCTCCACCCATTTTTCCTTAGCCCATTCTAACATGATTCTTGGAAAAAAAATTGCATTTGAGAGGCTAGATTGCAAGGTTTGATCCATAGTTTGTGAGGTATAAAATCTTGATCTTTTGTTACATTATTTGTTATTACTTCAAATTAAGTTAGTAAAGGGTTTAATTTTAGGTTTGAAATTTGCAAGTCCAAATTCATGAGATTAGGGTTTGTGAAAATATAGTTAGGGTTTTGGGAAATGAGATTATAGTTGTGTGATGTATTTAACATGTTAATACTATGCAAAATTAATCTAGTTGCTATTTTCCAAATTGTAACATTTAAAATGTCCAAAATAAGTTTTTTGTTTTGCAAACTAGGTTTTGGAATTTAATTGCATGTGTGAGATTAAAAATGTAATTAAGGTTTTATGACTTCATTAACATTTTAAAATGTAGTTTAATGCTTTAAATCATGCAATTCCAAGCTAGATTGTTGTATGTGCATTTTTGCTATAAAATGGTTGAAATTGGTTAAAATTGCAAACTAGGTTTTTGAAATTGAATTAAATTGTGGGTTTAAAATTTACGTAGTGGTTTCTATGGCATAATTAAGATATTAAGTTATCATCTTGGTCACTAGAATTATTAAAACATCATGTTTTGTACAAAAACGGTAATTTGTGCTTGCTATATTTTCGGAAAAATGACTTTTTAAGTGAAATTGGGGTTTATGGAAATTGTAAGCTATTTTATATTATAATTAGTGCTTGTAATTGTACAAATGAGTGTGTTGGGAGTTTTCTCGATTGTTTGGCATTTGTACGCCGACGTCGAGGGTTTTTGGGTTCATTTGTGAAAGCAACCATAGGTTTTGACTTACGTGAGATTCAGGTATCGTTTTGGTTTTAAATTGGATTTTTATGCGGAACGATACGTTGTGACATATAGGTACCCACATATGGACTTCGAGACGACAACAAGCGCGTGGTGACGTCGGTACCGGCTGGCGAGGACCAGGTGAGTAGATTTATATCTACGGGGAGAAGTCGGGTGGATGGCGTATAGCACCCCCGTAGTCCGTAGTGTAGCTTATATATATATATATGTTTATATAGGTGTTTTATGATACGAGAATGTTTATTCATGTTATGATTAGGTGTTCATGGATTAGCTTTGGGTTAGTTGCGAAACCCTAGAGTAGTTGTTATACCCACATACGCACACACAGACTTGCATACATTACTTTCTTGTGCGCCGATTGGGATGTGTATATATGTATATATGCTTGGGTATGGGACTATGCATATGTACATTCATATACACATGCATGGATAATGAGGATAGTACTTGGGATTTAAGATGAGTCGATGAGATTTGATTTGAGGCCGTGAGATCGGTGATATAGCAGGGTTCGTATTTGAGATACGACATAACGTTGTAGCGGGTCCTTGACATACTGTTTCACACACGTGCATGCATACTTAGGCGGTATCAGTATTGTACTAGGCGTAGATCAGTACCCTGATCATGATATTTGATAAAGAGGATACCAGGTGAATAGTATGATGAATGTGATATTGACCCGTACCCAGATTTGGGATGCCGTACGACGGATTTACGTACGAGCTATATTGATGATTGATATGCACTCTTGACTTGGGATGCCTGCTTATAGATATGGTATCGGATATGATATTATTGAGGCGGGATCACCGACTGTATATATACAGGTATGTGTATGTATCGACTCAGATGATAGGCGGCTTCCTTACTTGTAGTTCAGCTTGTTAGTTCAGCCGTATAGTTTAGTGTAGTTGTTTGATTAGATTAGACTCATACCTATTTCAAAACTAGCGGATCGTGGATATTTTAAAAGATAGGTCAAGGGATTTACGGATATTTCAAAAGACGTATCCTTTCTTAAAAACCACCATAGCCCCTATTTTCAAAACCCCGCGATTCGTGTTATTTCAAATGGCACCATTGTTTAATATTTAGCTCCCGCTCATTTTGGTTGCTCGCTCCGCATCGCATATTTACATTGTTATTTCATATTGCATTGTTGACATTATGCTGTTAGGACACCAGCACCATTACCGATGATGCGTATGTACCACATACACCTACTTGCCGGCTCACACAGATCTTCATCGGTAATTGCCATGTCACGTACACCTTAGAAAATATTATTGCTTAACTTAGCTTGATAGCCAGTAGTTTGACATAATATTAGTGTACATACCTTATATGCCAGCTTAGATATTGTAGTTATTACTTGTCGCTTCATGCATACTATTATTCATTCTCATGCTTATCTTCATGATTTTACATGCTATTGATGATTCGGATTTCCATGATATTTTCTGGATTTGGAGGAAAACCGCAAAACATGTATAAACTGCTTTCTCTCTTTTTATATAAAAATGCGGTTTTCCCATGATGTATGAGTCGTCCACCATGAGTTTGCTGATGGATTTCGAGACCCGATTCGAGGAGTTGGATGAACCGTTTCGGGTACATGGTGGGCCCGGTGTGGTACCCCAGGGCGAGAAGGCCGTGTTGTTGACGTTGAGCCTGGCAGGGGAGCACTACCGACCGGTGATATTACCCGAAGCGTCGGATATCCGGAGGGTACCGTCGTGGTCTTGAGATGGATGGTAGGGGCCGGTCTGGACTGACGGCGCCCTAAATATTGAGATTGAGACATTGAGATTTCGAGATATTGAGGTACTGAGATTTGATGATACAGGCCAGTCCGGATAGCCGGAGCCTGAGGTTTCGAGACTTTGAGATTTATGTTTTGTGTCGATGCTAGACACTGTTGATGCTGATTTCATTCATGATACCTCAGTGTAAAAATACAAAGGAAATTTCACTAAATTATGAAAACAGTTTCTTCATTTACATGTAATTTGTTTTCATGCATTCATACCTCATTCATGATATATTGCTACCTAAGGCACTGACACGAGCACATGAGATTATACTCTGGTTAGATATTTATCCTAGTCTTTGTTATAGACTGCTGGTTTTATTTGAGGATTTTATATATTGATCGTATGACCTAGGATTTTGTCATACATGCGATTTCTATTCGTAGATGTTTTTCTATTCACGAGTTGGCAACTCACCCCCGTTGTGCCCCAGTTTCTTGCAGGTTTTGCCATACAGGTTTCTTTACGGCTTTGCGGGTACAGTTTCGTTCGGGTGACTTGCTAGTAGGTGGGTTTATTTGTATCGTACCCATCATTATACATTGTATATTATTATTCAGTTGTATCTAGAAGTTCCATCAACCAAACTTGTATTTATCTCAGATAGAGACCAGTGATATTTATTCTTTCGACCTTAGAGTCGCGCGTTGTATTTCTACGGATTTCTTGCTGTTTTGAGTTTCCTTTTGAGTTTTGATCCTCTCCCTTGGCGTTGTATATTATATTGCCTGTGTGGTTGTGACCGTCGATTGACGAAGAGCTAGCTCCCGCTTGGGGATGCCTTTTTATTGATTTCGTATACTATTCATGTTGTATCCCGTTTGGGAGCCAGTATTTACAAAGGAGACTCTGCCGAAATTTTCAGGAAATACTTTATGTTTTTAAAACCGCATAACTCGGCTTATGCTATTAAAACTACTTGATTTTAAATTGGTTTTCCTTCACTCTACTATTTTTCTTGGTTTGGATTTCCGGGTTTTCGGCTTACTTAGATTACGTACGCCTCGAGACGTTCGTAGTTTAAGTGCCGGTCATGTTCCGTACTTTCGGGTCATGACAAAGTTGGTATTAGAGCGTTAGGTTTTACCTTCAGAGCATAGGATGACCCTTGGTTGATGGAATAGGTGACTAAAGTAGAGTGACGTACCGTAGGTATGTTCCGCGGCATATTTACGATACGCTACTCCACTTAAGAAGCCTTAGGATGTACATTTCTTTGCTCAGTATTATATTCATTCCGATCTAGCCTCATCAGTACAAGTTATGGTTTTGCTGCCACGATTACGGGCAGGGAGAGATACAGCTAGAGTTGCGGTCAGCACGAGCTCGTCACGAACGAGGACTGACCAGGGCGAAATTCCGGCGACACACGATTGCAGAGATGTGTCTTTTTACTGTGTTTTCATGCCCCGAGCGTTTGATGGATCGTTGTATGAGATTACTTGGACGTGCCGATCAGCACTAGAGGATTGAGCCACTGACAGAGGCCAGCCAGATTTTGTTGACCATTGAAGTATTGCTTACTCCTGATGATTGAGGCACCGTTCAGCGTGCAGACGAGCGAGCCAGTTATTGCTGCGAACGACGAGATATTGCCCCAGATGCTGGAGTTAGTGCAGAATGAGTTGTACTAAGAAATGATAGAAGGTCGCTAGTCATTGAGGATGAATGACTAGGACATGTGGATCGTTCGCCTACCCCGATGCGAGGTCATCAGATAGATTGATTCCAGCTAGAGACGACTTCACGCGGAGACGTTGAGAGTCGACAGAGGCGATCGAGTGTCAGAAACCTATTATTCCAAGTTTAAAGTATTCGGAAAGACATGCAGGCAATTTTATGGTCCCTCTAGAAGAATGAAACCCTAACTCGACATAATGACCGTGTGAAAGCCTGTGAACCTTCGGGTTTGCGGCAGTTCCACGGTGCCATTAGTGAGGCTTGGGTTTGCCCTTCTACGGCTGGACCACCGATGCTGTAGTATGTACACGAAACTATTAAACTATGCCCAAGAGGTTGAGCTCTTGGGGGATTATGAGGTTTTGACGACTCGATCGGATGGCTCGACTTAATTCGGATGCTAGGTGGTGAGATGCATTTCTTGGGAGACTCCCGATACGAGGATAGCCGTTGGAGCTCAGTCCATGTAGCCACGATGAGACAAGTCTGAAGCAGTCGACATTAGAGAAAGTGGAGTAAGAGGTTCGTACCAGATATAGATGAGATGACGTTCCACTCCGCCGACATCAGAGATGCGATGCGCATGCCGAGGCATGGTACTTGGATTTACCTTCCAGAAGGAGTTGCGTTGAGTATGCAGTCGTTCTAGAGCAAGATGCAAATATAGGAAAGGACGATGACTTCCGGACAGTTGGCAGAGACGAGACATGGAAGAGACCGTGAGCAGGATTCCTTCCAGGACACTGCCGCAATGATACTTGCACCCAGGATCAGATGTGTCACGTATATTCAGAGAGCCAGAGGTCGACGCCAGTGATATGCTGTCTTACGAGTGGTCGCGATGATTGACCGGGAGATGACAAGAGACGTGCCAGAATGAGATCATCCCCGTTAGCACACCTGACAGGGCCGATGAGCCAATGGACCGAGAGATTGGTAATTCGCAGTGAAGACCTTGACCCAGGAGTGGTCATTGTTACGCAGACCAGTAGGCCAGAGTTCATGATCATCGACGAGACGTCCCACTATTGACTGCGACAGTTGGCCAGAGATTCTTGAGTATGTGCTTGAGCGGGACTATTCCTCCATACTAGATTTCAATCTTTTGGGGTGAATTATTCGCATGATTTGGTTTTGATGATTGAGGATTTACGATTTTCGCACAGTCGTTGCACTTGATATCGTTTTCGTGCTTTGGTTTCACATGTTTGTGATTTTACGGTTTTAGACATTTGAGTTGATTTTGTGCGTATGCACGCACACGATTTGGTTCCTGCACTCTGTATAGTTATATATGCTTGCAGTGCAGTGATACGCCTTTTGTGCACTTAGATGCACTGGACTTCGATTTCGATTGTGATACTCGATATTTATTTTGTGTACCTTGTGCACCTGATTTGATTTTGCGCATGTTCGGCGCTTGATGCTGGGTTTCATGATTTCGTGCACGATGGATGCACCTGATTTGGATTTTTGCGCATGTTGAGCGCATGTCTTGAGATGCGATTTTGGTGCACACCAGATGCACTAAATCGAGATTTTTCGTGCATGTCAGATGCGCCTGATTTTGCTGTTAGGCACGTACGTTGCCTATGACCGATGTTGTGTGCACAACCGTTGCACCTTGATGTTGTTTTGTGCACCTGCTTAGCACATGTATGGATTTTGATTTCCGTGCGCACCGGACGCACAGGGTTTTCGTACGCACTTTTGGATTGATTCTATGGAGCAGTACGTTTTATGATATTTGCTATGTGTCTTCGTGCTGGGCAGGACTAGTCAGAGGACAGTACCTGAATGTATTTTGCATGCATTGATAGTTATTGAAGGGATTTCCAAAAAGCGAGCTATAGCCTCAGTATTTACCTATGTGTCTGATATGACACGAAATATTTAAGACAAGGAGACCCTTCTAAATTGTTTCCAAAACGGCGGAACGTACATTTCAAACAAAGGTATATATGTATATAGTTATTTTCTTATGATAGACGTCCACCACCGTGCAGTGTTATGCGCATTGCACAGCGACTTAAAAGAATTGGCATGCATTTCCTCCTGATATTTACATGTATAGTTCCGATTTATAGCATATCGGTCTTGCTTTGGATTTGACATTGTGTCTTCACCAAGACTCCGATGATTGCGGGATGCTTGGCGGAGTTTTGATTTTGAGTTATATGCTCATTTTTCATGCGCATGCGCTGCGCTACGATTTGTTTGATATATTTATGATTTCGGAGCCCCGACGACTTGATGGTGTTGCTTAGATGTTTTTGTATTTGGGGAGAGTTTGAATTTAAATTCGGGGACCGAATTTCTTTAATGGGGGAAGATTGTAACGTTTTGAAAATCGTTTCGGTGAAATTTCAAAAAAAAAACGGTAAAAGAAGGGGGTTTTCTGTAAAAAGTTAAAATGCAAATATCTTTATTATAAAATTAAATATATATATTCTAGCTATGTAATTGCCAGTATTTGGTGTTTATTGAGCCACTGTTGAAATTTCAAATTTTCTGAAAAAAATATTATTTTAATATTATTTTAAGCCGTCACTAATACATTTAATTAGGGAAAATTATAAATTGGAATGAGTTGAAACAAATTTTGTGCATTATAAAACATTAAATAAAATTTTATCATGTGGTTTTTGAAACGAAATCGGTTGCCAAAACGGTTTACAAATTATTGAAGAAAAAAGGCTTTTTTTTAGTGTAAATGGATGTTTGGGGTGTTATATTTATCATTTTTCATCACCCCACATCCATACCCACACTCACACACACCCATTTACTTCTCCCCTTGGCTGAATTCAGCATCCCCCACCCTTTTCCCCACTTGAATTTGAAGAGAAAAGCAAAAGAAAAAGAAAAAAAGAAAAGGGGTAATGTTTTATTAATGAAGTATGGGTAATTGTTGACTTGGTCTTGTGTTGACTTGAAACCCACACCTCTCTCTCACTCCCTCACCAATTTCTGGCCGAGCGTCTCTTGGGCAGCCCCCCAAATTTCTCCTTTCATTTCCTCATCAAAACCCATCAAAAATCAACCATTTCTCTCACAAATTCAAAGCTAAACCCAAATCCAATCTCCACCCATTTTTCCTTAGCCCATTCTAACATGATTCTTGGAGAAAAATTTGCATTTGAGAGGCTAGATTGCAAGGTTTGATCCATAGTTTGTGAGGTATAAAATCTTGATCTTTTGTTACATTATTTGTTATTACTTCAAATTAAGTTAGTAAAGGGTTTAATTTTAGGTTTGAAATTTGCAAGTCCAAATTCATGAGATTAGGGTTTGTGAAAATGTAGTTAGGGTTTTGGGAAATGAGATTATAGTTGTGTGATGTATTTAATATGTTAATACTATGCAAAATTAATCTAGTTGCTATTTTCCAAATTGTAACATTTAAAATGTCCAAAATAATTTTTTGTTTTGCAAACTAGGTTTTGGAATTTAATTGCATGTGTGAGATTAAAAATGTAATTAGGGTTTTATGATTTCATTAACATTTTAAAATGTAGTTTAATGCTTTAAATCATGCAAATCCAAGCTAGATTGTTGTATGTGCATTTTTGCTATAAAATGGTTGAAATTGGTTAAAATTGCAAACTAGGTTTTTGAAATTGAATTAAATTGTGGGTTTAAAATTTACGTAGTGGTTTCTATGGCATAATTAAGATATTAAGTTATCATCTTGGTCACTAGAATTATTAAAACATCATGTTTTGTACAAAAACGGTAATTTGTGCTTGCTATATTTTCGGAAAAATGACTTTTGAAGTGAAATTAGGGTTTTTGGGAATTGTAAGCTATTTTATATTATAATTAGTGCTTGTAATTGTACAAATGAGTGTGTTGGGAGTTTTCTCGATTGTTTGGCGTTTGTACACCGACGTCGAGGGTTTTTGGGTTCATTTGTGAAAGCAACCATAGGTTTTGACTTACGTGAGAGTCAGGTATCGTTTTGGTTTTAAATTGGATTTTTATGCGGAACGATACGTTGTGACATATAGGTATCCCCATGTGGACTTCGAGACGACAACAAGCGCGTGGTGATGTCGGCACCGGCTAGCGAGGACCAGGTGAGTAGATTTATATCTACGGGGAGAAGTCGGGTGGATGGCGTATAGCACCCCCGTAGTCCGTAGTGTAGCTTATATATATATATATATGTTTATATAGGTGTTTTATGATACGAGAATGTTTATTCATGTTATGATTAGGTGTTCATGGATTAGCTTTGGGTTAGTTGCGAAACCCTAGAGTAGTTGTTATACCCACATACGCACACACAGACTTGCATACATTACTTTCTTGTGCGCCGATTAGGATGTGTATATATGTATATATGCGTGGGTATGGGACTATGCATATGTACATTCATATACACATGCATGGATAATGAGGATAGTACTTGGGATTTAAGATGAGTCGATGAGATTTGATTTGAGGCCGTGAGATCGGTGTTATAGCAGGGTTCGTATTTGAGATACGACATGACGTTGTAGCGAGTCCTTGACATAATGTTTCACACACGTGCATGCATACTTAGGCGGTATCAGTATTCTACTAGGCGTAGATCAGTACCCCGATCATGATATTTGATAAAGAGGATATACCAGGTGAATAGTATGATGAATGTGATATTGATCCGTACCCAGATTTGGGATGCCGTACGACGGATTTACGTACGAGCTATATTGATGATTGATCCGCACTCTTGACTTGGGATGCCTGCTTATAGATATGGTATCAGATATGATATTATTGAGGCGAGATCACCGACTCTATATATACAGGTATGTATATGTATCGACTCAGATGATAGGCGGCTTCTTTACTTGTAGTTCAGCTTGTTAGTTCAGCCGTATAGTTTAGTGTAGTTGTTAGATTAGATTAGACTCCTACCTATTTCAAAACTAGCGGATCGTGGATATTTTAAAAGATAGGTCGAGGGATCTACGGATATTTCAAAAGACTTATCCTTTCTTAAAAACCACCGTAGCCCCTATTTTCAAAACCCCGCGATTCGTGTTATTTCAAATGGCACCATTGTTTAATATTTAGCTCCCGCTCATTTTGGTTGCTCGCTCCGCATCGCATATTTACATTGTTATTTCATATTGCATTGTTGACATTATGCTGTTAGGACACCAGCACCATTACCGATGATGCGTATGTACCACATACACCTACTTGCCGGCTCACACACATCTTCATCGGTAATTGCCATGTCACGTACACCTTAGAAAATATTATTGCTTAACTTAGCTTGATAGCCAGTAGTTTGACATAATATTAGTGTACATACCTTATATGCCAGCTTAGATATTGTAGTTATTACTTGTCGCTTCATGCATACTGTTATTCATTCTCATGCTTATATTCATGGTTTTACATGCTATTGATGATTCGGATTTCCATGATATTTTCTGGATTTGGAGGAAAAACCGCAAAACATATATAAACTGCTTTCTCTCTTTTTATATAAAAATGCGGTTTTCCCATGATGTATGAGTCGTCCACCATGAGTTTGCTGATGGATTTCGAGACCCGATTCGAGGAGTTGGATGAACCGTTTTGGGTACATGGTGGGCCCGGTGCGGTACCCCGGGGCGAGAAGGCCGTGTTGTTGACGTTGAGCCTGGCAGGGGAGCACTACCGACCGGTGATATTACCCGACGCATTGGATATCCGGAGGGTACCGTCGTGGTCTTGAGATGGATGGTAGGGGCCCGTCTGGACTGACGGCGCCCTAGATATTGAGATTGAGACATTGAGATTTCGAGATATTGAGGTACTGAGATTTGATGATACAGGCCAGTCCGGATAGCCGGAGCTTGAGGTTTCGAGACTTTGAGATTTATGTTTTGTGTCGATGCTGGATACTGTTGATGCTGATTTCATTTATGATACCTCATTTTAAAAATACAAAGGAAATCTCACTAAATTATGAAAACAGTTTCTTCATTTACATGTAATCTGTTTTCATGCATTCATACCTCATTCATGATATATTGCTACCTGAGGCACTGACACGGGCACATGAGATTATACCCGGGTTAGATATTTACCCTAGTCTTTGTTATAGACTGCTGGTTTTATTTGAGGATTTTATATATTGATCGTATGACCTAGGATTGCGTCATACATGCGATTTCTATTCGTAGATGTTTTTCTATTCACGAGTTGGCAACTCACCCCCGTTGTGCCCCAGTTTCTTGCAGGTTTCACTGTACAGGTTTCTTTACGGCTTTGCGGGTACAGTTTCGTTCGGGTGACTTGCTAGTAGGTGGGTTTATTTATATCGTACCCATCATTATACATTGTATATTATTATTCAGTTGTATCTAGAAGTTCCATCAACCAAACTTGTATTTATCTCAGATAGAGACCAGTGATGTTTATTCTTTCGACCTTAGAGTCGCGCGTTGTATTTCTGCGGATTTCTTGCTGTTTTGAGTTTCCTTTTGAGTTTTGATCCTCGCCCTTGGCGTTGTATATTATATTGCCTGTGTGGTTGTGACCGTCGATTGACGAAGAGCTAGCTCCCGCTTGGGGATGCCTTTTATTGATTTCGTATACTATTCATGTTGTATCCCGTTTGGGAGCCAGTATTTACAAAGGAGACTCTGCCGAAATTTTCAGGAAATACTTGATGTTTTTAAAACCGCATAACTCGGCTTATGCTATTAAAACTACTTGATTTTAAATTGTTTTTTCTTCACTCTACTATTTTTCTTGGTTTGGATTTCTGGGATTTCGGCTTACTTAGATTACGTACGCCTCGAGACGTTCGTAGTTTAAGTGCCGGTCATGTTCCGTACTTTCGGGTCGTGACACGATCCCGACGTGAAGCATGGCTTTTCAAGACGGTCGCGAAGCACAAGTCATCAAGTTGCCGATATTCGACGCAAAACATGAAACGAATCCGTCTTGTTCACTTACCGTTTATATGTCCAAGCTTGAGGTATCAACACTAAGCACAAGGGTTAGTAAGCATACGACAACATCCAAAACACAAATTAGCGAGTGAGTGCAAGTAGCTTTAGTGTTAACTTTGCTAATTGTTTGTGATAGTATAGGGTATTTGAAGCCAAGAGCTTTGTCAAGCTACTTGATCACAAAATACCATATCTAAACTTAGCAAACTTAACACTAAATTGATTTTAACTTAAACATTGTAAAATGGATAAAGGTGTGAATATGGTATATGAAGAGGTTACCTTGTAACCATGGTTTCAAAATACCATATCACAAAATAGCATATAACAATCTTTAAGTTAGAATCACATTGAAGCATATTAAACATTAACAAAAGGAGGAGGAAGGCAAAGCCATTCATCTCACATCCTTACCATCACCACAACCAAAAGATTAGTTACACATCATAAAAAGAAAAGCAAGTAACAAAAAGAAGCAAAGAAACAAAGCAATAACAAATATATTAACACTTGAATGAGTTGAGATACAAGGTGTTGGTTACTTGTTCAATCTCCATAATGAAGCTCTCAAAGAAAGCTCCAAGAGGGAAGAAGAAGAAGAAACCAAGCTAGGCTCACACAACTCTCAAGCTAAACCAAAAAACTAAACTAATGAAATGGGTATTGAAATATACATATATTTTTTACATCCCATCTCACTAAATCTTGTTCTGGTATTTATAGACATCATACCAGAATAAACAAACAATATATATTGGATGATGTGACCCAAAGAAATGATCAGAGAAAAATAGGAGACAAGAGGGGCTAGGGGGCCGGCGATGCCAGACTTTTAGGGAGTCTCGCCGGTTTTTTAGTGACAATTTGGGCTCGTGTTGTATGGTGAACTCAAGTGCACTGCATGATCCTGCTGGTGTTGTTTGATTTCTTTATAAACCCATGGTGTGTGCTCAGTAGAATTGGAGGGAAACTTGCACTTTATATCACATCATAACTTTTAGCATTTATCATTCTCACATGCCTACTTGCACAAATTGTGCCAAGGCACCCCCCACTACGGTCCAAGTCTCAAAGAGCATGTGCACACTTGTAATGTGTTGGATCGAAATTATGTACACATGTTTATTTTATAAAATAACTCTTTGGATATCTATCGGTTTTCTGTTCTGATTGCAGTGTCGGCTCACAAATGTCATATCCGTGACTTTGAGTATGTTTTCCAGTGTTTTGTCATGAATACCTGTAATCTGTATTTACTGAGCAGACAATGGTTAATAGTACCGATATATAACAAAATTGATAATGAATCAGCGGTATTAAAATGCAGTTTTTTATGATGAACAAATGTCAAAATCCAATACGAAAATCAAACATGATATAATTAAGACTATAACATGTATATAGTACGCACCTTATGAAATTATCTGAACAACCGAATAAAATGCATGCAAAATCCTTTTCAAATCGCCGTGCGATGTGCAAATCACGGCACAAGGAGCGGACGTGCATTTTAAAGAAAATAGCTATATATATTTACATATCTTTTGTTTAACATATACGTCCCGCCCTTTTAAAATGGTTTAGAAGGGTTTTCTTCATAAAGTTTTCCGTGTCACTCACGGACACGTAGAAAAATAATGAGACTATAGCTCCTTTTGAAAATCCCTTCGGTAAATATTGATGCATTCAAAATACTCAGGTACTGTCCTCAGACCAGTCCTGCTCAGTTACTAAACCATATAGTATATATCATAAAAACATGATGCTCGAAATGAAATCGATCTCAAATAAAGTATACAAAATTGCCACGTGTGTCTGGTGCGCACAGAAATTGAAATCAAATACAGGTGCCACAAATGTGCACAGAAACAAAACTAAGTGCAACGGGTGTGCAAGAAAGTATCTGTCAAGTGCAACCGGTGTACCTGACGACAATACCGGATGCATCTAATGTGCACGAAGAATCTCGATTAAGTGCATCTAGTGTGCACAAAATCACATCAAGCGCGCCAAGCGTGCGCAAGAATATCAATCAAGTGCACGAGGTGCACGGAATATAAATCCAGTTCACTAGCGTGCACGAAAACAATATCGAATATAAAATTCGAAGTCAACGATATACGACATACGCCAAATCAAATCAAGTATACCACGGCATATAAACTCATGAGCATGTGCAACTGGGTGCACGAAACCATATCGAAGTACTGAAAGCGCGTAACTACACCGAATACATAAATCAAAATCATGTGCAATACTATATGCACGAAATCAAATCAAGTATCTCAGAGTGTATAAAATCGACATCAAGTGCAAATGGGTATGCACAAAAACGAAATCAGCCCAACTGATATATAAAAATATGAATCAAGTGCAACTATGGTGCACATAAGAAATATCAATCATTAAAAAAACCGTCAAAATAACAAAATAAAAATGACGAAAGCGTGATATCTGAATCACCGCCTCTCCTTCAATGTCGAAAGGTGCCGGTGCATCCAAGGCTGGCAGAGCAAGAATATCTACTTGCTTCTTACCCACGGTCTGGCGTCCTTTGCTCTTAGATCCTCATTTCTCTCCGCGGATCACCAGTTACATGACTCCTCGGCTCGACAACCCGATTGGGAGTAATGACGGAAACAGTCCCGTTCTGGCGCTTCTCTGAAGATCTCCTGACCAATTATCATGGTCACTCATAACGTATCACGTCAGCGATGGCAATCTCTAGCCTACTAAGTGTGCGTGACACAATCGATCCTAGTTCAAGTCTTTATCGTGAAGTACTCTCGAAAGATCCTGTCGGGGTCTCTTCCAATCTCATCTCTGCCGAACTGCCCGGGAGTTATCACTCTTTACTTAACCCGTTTCTTGTTCCAGGACAGCTGCATTCTCATCACGACGTTCTTCTGGAAAGGTGGCCGTATCTAACGCCTCTGCGTGCGTAATAAATCTCTGACATCCACAGAGTGGAATGACAACTCGTGAGGGTCTCGTACGAACCTCTTACTCTGCTTTCCTTCAATATGGACCAATTCAGAATCATCTCCTCGTAGCTGTGTGGACTACGCTCCAATTGGCGATACTTGTATTTAGAGTCTCTTTCGAAGCTACGAACTCAGCATCTCTAATATCCTGTAGAAGGCATCTGGCCAGTTGCGTCCTCGGGAACTCGTCCAAGTCATTGAAGTAATGTGCCTTTGCTCGTCCGCTCTCAATTGACTCACAACACGTCTATGTGAGGTTCCCTTCTAGCTGAAGATAGCCAATTGATGACCTCGTATCGAAGCATCCAAATGAACAAAAGGTCCTAGTCTTATCCAAGTGTGAGTAGCGATCTTCTAACACATCCCTGTTTATAAGCTCATGCTGCATTAGCTTCAAACGTCTGGGGGAGATATCTTGTCAATCTCAGCTACAGCTGGCTCATCTGTCCGCACGGTAGACAACGCCTCAATCATCTGGAGTAGACGGTACATTAACAGTCTTCACATTCTGGCTGACCTCTAGCAATGGCCCAATCATCTGGCGCAGATCTGAACGTTCGCGTCAGCGAAAAATCCTAGTAAAATAATAAATCAATGCGTTCGTATGTTACCAGAATGCCTCCTGGTCAGTCCTCGTCCATGACGAGCTAGCTTTGACCGCATCTCTAACCGCAGCTCTCTCTGCTCGTGTAGCCAAGGTAACGGAAACCGTAATCCAAAATCGATGAGGATAGATCACATGAACGAATAGAAATGCAGTGCATAAGAAAAGTACATCTTAATACTTCTTAAGCAAAGTAGCGTATCGTAAGTATGCCGCGGAACATAAACACGGTACGTCACTCTACTTAAGTCACCTACTCCATCAACCAAGGTTAACCTATGCGACAAAAGTTCGGGTCTAATAACCCCCTCGGCCAAGTCTAAGTTCCGTAAGGTCAAGATTAGGTTCCAAAATATATATATACGCCTTAGACTCCGCATAGTCAAAGCTAGACTCGAACCAAGATTAAACATAATGCTCTGATACCAACTTTTTCACGACCCGGAAAAGGCACGCGACTGGCAATTGAATCATGTGAAATCTATATGACTCCACCTAATTTAAGTAAGCCAAAAGCCCAGAAATCTAAACCTTTTTAGGGAAAATAGTGGAGGTGAAGTTTTGAAATAAAGGTTTAATGAAATCAGGTTCTTCCTTTAAAACATAAGTAGTTTCATAGGAAAACAATGTTTTGTAACTATCTTAAAAACATATTTCGTCGTTTGAAATTTGGGCAGCACCTCCTTTGTATATTTTAACCCGAAAACAATACACAGCAATAATAAGAATAGGCATCCCCAAGAAGGAGGTCGCCAATTGGCGGAAACAACCACGCAATGATATAAATATACAACGCCGAAAGGGAAGATCAAAACACAAAAAGAAAATAAAGAAACCAAAGCATCATCAAGAAACCAGAAACAATAATAAATACATGTGCTTGACTCTAAGTCCGAAAGAATATACAACTCGAGGTTTCTAAGTCTATAAATATACATAGTCTAGTTGATGGAGCTTTTAACTAGATACAACCGAATGAATATACAAGTATATAATGGTGGTCACGATGCAAAAGTATCCCACCTATCAATCCAATCACCATGAAGAAGGTAGTGTGCCAGCAAACCGCAATGGAACCTGTGCGGTCGAACCTGCAAGAAAACTGTGGCACAACGGAGGTAAGTTGCCAACTCGTGAGTAGAAGACATCACCGAGTAGAAACCGAATGTATGACTATCTCCTAGGCCATACAGTACAGTAATAATATAATAATAATGTTAGGAATATGTATGCCCTGGGGGCCATTATTGTTGATACAGTGGATGCTTGGACATATATATAGAGGACTTTCTTGCTCGACATGATAGTATGCTATCAGGTTAACTTTATCTTAACATTTAGATTGGTATTTATACTGTCTGTCTCTTACATGTTGATAAAGCCCTTAGGATATGTACTTGACTACCAGGACTATGATGAGATCATACTAGTGGGGCAAGGGTGGTTCAAAAGTACATCCTTTAATCAGTTCCTAGTCGAGGGAATATCGAGACAGGGCATCGATATTCCAGAGTAGACTAGTGTGTACGTTTCTTGTCCCTTAGAGGGTGATGGTTGATCCCACAACGATTGGTGTGTGACATCAAAGATTGTACACAGGTGCTCATTGGAGAATGGATACACCGAACAGGACTCGCCGAGGACTCCTATGTGGTAGTATACCTATCGTCAGATAGCAGTCCTTAGGTGACACTGGTACAGGTTAGTCTGTAGACCCGAGATCGTCATAGAGTCTTGTGCGGCTCCCACTGTTCTTTGATTTCCTCCCTACCACGCTCAAAGGAGACATGCAAACAGGTGGATTTTGGGTACAGTCCCGAGTCGCATGGAGGCAATGAGCGATAGGAAGGGTTTCGTCTCTCCTGGTATTGGGAGTTGATGTTGCGCTACGCTCGATTGGCTATAACTGGAAGTCCCTGGCCAGAGCTGCTTATGAGATTTATTGATAAGTTTTATCAGTAGTTTCTCAACCTGTTATAGGCCAGACATCGGCATGACTTATCACGTTACCGGGGTATGACGTTTACCACCCCTAGACATGATTTGCAACATATCAGACGAAGAGACCGGACTGTACGGTAGTGTTACTGATAGGCTTCATGGAGACTATGGACAAGCTTGCTGGTTGATCTTCATATCGCTCAATACCCGAGTAGCCGTTACGTCCAGCTAGTACCGCTGACGGCTTGTGGGTGTGTCACGACCCAAAAGTTAGGCCCGTAACCGGCACTTAAACTACGTAACGTCGACAGGCGTACGCAACTTAAGTAAGCCGAAACCCAGAAATCTAAACTACCCAAAACTGGATAAACGGAGAAAAACATAGTTTGAAACATTCGGAAAATCTCAAGTAAAATCCTTAAATTTAGTTTTCTTTCTTGAAAATTTCGGCAGAACCTCCTTTGTAAAAACCAACCCCGAAAACGGGTACAACATAAAATAAAAATAAAGCATCCCAAACGGGAGCAAATCACGCACAACGGCGGAGGAAACCACCACAAGCATATATACGACGCCGTAGCGAAGAAATATAAATGAAAACTGCAAAGGGAGGTAAAAACATTATAACAAGACCGTCTCCTACGAGCACGGCACCCAAAGTCATCAAAAATATATACAACACCGAATCCTCACAACTCGTCTCTAAGTAAAATACAAGAAGTGGTAGATGGAGAATACTAGATCGAACAAAAAGATATCCAAAGTACATAAACGGATCACCGCGAACCCACCTAATAGCAACGGCCTTACAGCCAACTGTAGCGGTATCGACAAGTATAAATAAGAAGGCGCCCTGCCGTGACTACACTGAGGGTAAGTCCTGCAAACACAGTGGCGCAACGGGGGTGAGTTGCCAACTCGTGAATAGTAAATAACATCATACTGTAATCGCAAGTATGCACGAACAGCGATAAATCTATCACATGTAATCTGATAGCATAAGTATGGCAATATGAATATGCAACAATCATGTAAAGGTACATCATCAGGGTACTACTAATACATAAAGCAATGCATATCAAAATAAATCCTCAGTGTGGGATGATATAAATAAACTCATGCACAAATCATAAGCATGGAAAAACCTGGTGTAAATCAACAACACCTCAAATCCCAAAATCCTCAGATCGGCCCTCCGATCGGCCATGTAAATCTCATGTAACCTGAATGTGAAACATCGACACCCGAAATATCATGAAAACTGGTGCCCAGCATCGGCACATAAATACTCGTATCCATACGTTCCTCGAATCCTAAGTGTCCAATATCGGCACTTATGATCCACGTATCGGTCCTCTGATATCCATACGTTCCTCGAAACACAAGTGTCCAATATCGACAATTGTGATCCACGTATCGGTTGCTCTGAAATACATACGTTTCTCGAAACCCAAGTGTCCAACCTCTAAACTTGTGTTCCACGTATCGGTTCCCAATATCCATAAATCTCTCGGAAAATAAGTGCCTAACATCGACACTAGAAATCCCCAAATCGCATGAAAATGTATCTCAAATGCGTAAATCCATGTAATATAACATATGCAACATAGAACCATAATATGAGCATATCACGGGAAAAGTCCGCTATTTAAATGCATCAAGTCATTAAATATATCACGCGGTTCCCCAGTATCTGAATCCCATAAACATATATAACAGTGTCCCATACCACCGATATATATATCGTATAAAACTGAACATGTAACAATAGCAAAGTATATGCGTGAGCATGTAGGTATAGCAAGGCATATGTGTATGCATGTAGGTATAGCAAAGCATATGTGTAAGAATGTAGGTGTACATGTATGCTATATGTCATATGCGCCATCGCATAAGAATAAATGCCTCTATGTCGCTAACCAATAGCAAGGTATATCATATGAATATCTTTGTTGTGCGTATCATGGAAGTTACCGACAGTGTGTGTGTAGCATACAAAAGGTGCTCGTGCAATATGGACTGTCAATAATAGTGCAGTGTACAATAGGTACAGGTTCAGGCACAACAAGTAGCTATATGCAATGAAGTTCATATGCAATCAACTCATATGCGAATAATCATGCAGCTGTCATATAAATAATCCAGCCCTGACGCATAACGCCATACGAGCGATTTCCCCGTAGATTTTAAAACTACTCACCGATGAACTCGAGCTACGAAAATCCGACCACCTACTTCCCTTTATTCGCAACGTCCGAAGTCCCCGCTTGCGACCCTAAAATTTCACAAACACATCACATAAGCTAAAAATCCTACACCGACACAAAGATAACGAAACGCAAGGATAACGCCCCGAAAATTACACTGCGCACCTAGTGCACAAAACGCGCACGACATCGGCAAAAACCCTAGATAGGGTCGCTAAACTACGCAACACCAAGTCTAGACTCCGATCGTCCCGATCGCGCAAACACAACACAATTAAATACTAGGAAGATAATATAAATAACCTCGCAACGACCAATCAAACCCACGTCCAAAATTCACCGAAACCTAGTAAGCAACTTATCGCAAAATTTTGCACAAGTCTAAAGCTAACACAATTCTAGCGATATCAAATATCTTAAAACAGCTTAACTAAGTTAACCAAACCACTTCCATAATTTTATACTCGCCCAATTATGTTTCAATAAAACCTAGTAAGCTAAAAACTCCATTAGACAAATTAGGAATTAAAAATTATCATTTTTCTCACTTGGTTAAGTTTTTCCCAATCTCCAATTTACAATTAATCCATTCATCAAGTTAAAACTCTAACTTGAACTTCTTTAAAATTATTATTAATGAATTAAACATGAGTTTAAAGCTATATTAATCAATTTATTAGCTAGCTAAGTGATTTAATACAACAAATTAAAGATTTGGATTTGAAATTATACCTCTTCAAGAACACACCAAAGCAACTAGATTCATCATCTTTTGCCTCCAAAAATCATGTTTTTCTTGAATATCCATATTAGTTTAGTGAAGGGAAATGATTGGTTAAGATTTGTTTAGGAGTTTTGTGGATTTATTTAAGGAATTTTAAGGATTTATTAAGCTTGGAAATGTTGAAAATGGCGAAAGAAAATAAGTGGGCAGCATGAGGAGGCTCGGCCATGGGGGAGTAGGGGGGTGTTTTGTGTAAAATGTGAAGAAAAATCTAGCAAAAAGCAATAAATGTTCATTAATGCACAATTATCTTCAAAGCCACCTTATTCTTTCTTTTTAAAAATAAATCCCTTTTAACACAAATATCTAGATATTTCTATGGATGGATTAACAAAAAAAATCTAATGATTAGTTTAGCATAGATTCACATTAGGAGTGATTAACCCAAACCAAAAATGTAATTACCACTAATTAAGTGCATAAATAACACATTAAAATAATATTTAATTAGGGAAAAGTTCTATGTGAACCAAAACTTCCAATTGACCCCCAAAGCCCGCACACTAGCTTCATTCTAGCTAAATTAGGTGTTGTCAAGTCTACGCAGAAGTTTGATCACAATCGGGTTAAAACGGAAAACACTGACTATTCTACCCTAAAACCGAAAAATCCGCATAACGATTTCTAAAATGTTACAATCTCCCCCTTTAAAGAAATTCGGTCCCCGAATTAAAATTTAACTACGCGTACCTTCGAAGAGATGAGGGAATTTCTTCCGCATCTCGCTCTCGGCCTCCCAACTGATCTCCTCACTAGTAGGGCTACGCCAAAGAACCTTTACAGATGGCAAGACGTTTAACCGAAGTTTCTTCACCTGCCGATCCAAAATAACTACCGGCTGCTCGGTGAACGAAAGATCACGCTCAAGCTGAACGGTCTCATGATGAATCATGTGAGAAGGGTCATGAAGGTATCTACGAAGCATCGACACGTGGAAAACGGGGTGAACATCCGGAAAACTAAGCAGGAGCGCCAAAAGATAAGCAACAGAACCCACTCACTCAAGGATCTCGAAAAGATCTACAAATCTGGGACTGAGCATCCCCCTCTTCCCAAATCGCATAACGCCTTTCATCAGAGAAATCCTCAGGAATACATGATCCCCCACTGCGAACTCAAGTCTGCGACGACGATGGTCGTCATAAGACTTCTGCTTGCACTGGGCTGCTCTCATCCTGTCCTGTATCAGCTGGATCTTCTTCGTAGTCTCTTGAACTAGCTGGGGTCCCAAAACCCTACTCTCGCCGAGTTCGGTCCAACAGACTGGCGATCGACACTTCCTACCGTACAAAGCCTCAAAAGGTGCCATATGAATAGTCTCCTGAAAGCTGTTGTTGTAGGAGAACTCAATCAACGGCATGTGAAGATCCCAACTGCCACCAAAATCAAGCACACACGCCCGAAGCATATCCTCCAGAGTCTGTATAGTCCGCTCCGATTGACCATTGGTCTGTGGATGAAAAGTGGTGCTAAAACTCAACCGGGTACCCAAAGCTTCCTGAAGCTTCTGCCAAATACGGCTAGTAAACTGGGTGCCTCTGTCGGAGACGATGCATGTGGGAACACCGTGCAAACGCACAATCTCATCTATGTACAGCTGAGCATATTAAGCATAACCGAAAGTGGTCTTCACTGGAAGGAAGTGAGTCTCTTTCATCAACCGGTCAACAATCACCCAAATGGAGTCATACCCTCGACTTTTCCTGGGTAGACCCACCACGAAGTCCATGGAAATCTGCTCCCATTTCCACTCCGGAATGGGTAAAGGCTGCAACTTTCCAGTCGGTCTCTGATGCTCAGCCTTGACTTGCTGACAAGTCAAGCACCTCGAAACGAAGTCCGAAATATCGCGCTTCATCCCTTCCCACCAGTAAAAGTCTCTCAAGTCACGGTACATCTTGGTGGAACCTGGATGAACGCTAAAGGCCGATTGATGTGCCTGCTCTAGGATCTCGCGTCTCAACCCATCAGCATCTGGTACACACAAGTGAGTCCCGCATCGTAGCACACCCTGGTCATCAATCATGAACTTCGAAACTGTACCCTACCGAACAAGCTCAAGAATCTCAGACAAACGGTCATCACTGGGTTGCGCTTCACGGATACGATCAAAAAGTAGTGGACGGGCGTGGACGTGAGCAAGCTGTCCCCCAGTGGAAGTGAACTCAAACTGTACTCTACCATCGCACAAGAGCTGCCAATCTGCAGAAGACTGTCGCTGAACTGCGCTCAACTGGGACAAGCTACCCCCGGGCCTACGACTCAGAGCATCGGCTACTACATTCTCCTTGCCCGGGTGATAAAGGATCTCACAATCTTAATCCTTCACTAGCTCCATCCAACGGCGCTATCTTAGATTCAGATCCCGCTGCTGGAAGATGTACTTCAAGCCCTTGTGATCCGTGAAGATCTGACACGACTCCCCATACAAGTAGTGTCTCCAAATCTTCGACGCAAAGACCACCGCGGCCATCTCAAGATCGTGAGTGGGGTAATTCTGCTCGTGCTTCTTCAGCTGCCTATAAGCATAAGCAATCACTCTATCATGCTGCATCAGTACACAACTGAGCCCCACTCGAGAAGCATCACAGTAAACAACATAGCCGCTCGATCCAGAAGGCAAAGATAGAACTGGTGCTGTCGTCAACCGAGTCTTCAGATGCTGAAAACGTTGCTCGCACGCATCAATCCAAAGAAAAGGAACCCCCTTCCGGGTCAGTCCGGTCAGCGGTGCAGCGATACTCAAGAAATCCTGCACAAAACAGCGATAATAACCAGCTAAGCCCAAAAAGCTGCGGACCTCAGTCACCGATACAGGTCTGGGCCAAAGCTGCACAACCTCCATCTTCCTCGGGTCCACAAGAATACCGTAACCCGTCACCACATGACCCAGGAAGTCAACTCTACAAGCTAAAACGGGCACTTTGAGAATTTAGTATACAGCTGGTGCTCTCTCAATATCCGCAAAGCAATCCTCAAATGCTGCTCATGCTCCTCATGACTCCTAGAGTGGACCGGTATGTCATCAATAAACATAATAATAAAATGGTCGAGGAACGACCAGAAAATCCGGTTCATCAGATCCATGAACGCTGCTGGCGCATTGGTGAGTCCGAACGACATCACCAAAAACTCATAATGCCCATAGCGCGTACGAAAGGCAGTCTTCGGAATGTCATCATTCCGAACCTGCAACTGATGATAAACTGAATGCAAATCAATCTTAGAAAAATGTTTCGCACCCTGGAGCTGATCAAATAAATCGTCAATGTGAGGTAAAGGATACCTATTCCGCACCGTAACTCGGTTCAATTGACGATAATCCATACACAACCTCAAACTACCATTCTTCTTCTTAACGAATAGAACAGGAGCTCCCCACGGCGAAACACTCAGACGCACAAGTCCCCTATCAATCAACTCTTGCAATTGATCATTAAGCTCTCTAAGCTCCGCCGGAGCCATCCGATAAGGCAGTATAGAAATAGGTCCCGCGCCGGGAATCAGATCAATGCAAAACTCAATATCGCGCTCTGGCAGCAACCCAGGTAACTCATCGGGAAAGACGTCGGGAAACTCTCGCACGGTAGGAACCCGGTCCAATGACTCCATTGTGGCTCCAGTATCATGAATGAAAGCCAAGAATCCACAACATCCCCTCTTCAAAAGCCGACTAGCGCAAAGGATAGAAATCAAATTGTGAAGGGCGGCACCACGGTCCCCCTGCACAACAAACACTGACTCGCCGGGAAAACAAAACCTAACTGTTTTCTCATGGCAGTCTACGGACGCGTAGCAAGTAGCTAACCAGTCCATGCCCAGGAGAACGTCGAAGTCCAACATCTCCAGAAGGATCAAGTCGACGGACAAATCTCTATCTCCTATACGGACAGCACACAACCGGAACACGTGCCTCGCAACAAACGACTCTCCGACAGGAGTAGTCACGAAAAGCGACTGATCTTCAAACACGACTCTCGTCCCAAACTCAGCACAAATGCGTAGAAACATACGAATGCGTAGATCCCGGATCAAAAAGAACATGTGCATCAAAAGAACATACAGAAAGGGTACCTGAAACCACTGCATTGGACGCCTGCGCGTCCTGATGAGTCAAGGAAAACACCCGAGCCTGTCTTCTACCGACGACTGGCTGACCTCCGCCTCTACCACCCCGCCCTCTCGGTATAAAACCACCACGACCCCGACCTCTCTGCACATGAGTCTGATACAGAGCAACAACAGGCATAAGAGGCAACACCCTCTAAGGTGGAGAAGGTGGTAAGGTAACCTGCGGTAAAGCTTCCTCACTCACACGTGGCTCAACATAATCTCGTGCCCGATGACCCCGACACCCGCACCGGTAACATCCAGAAGCAAACTGCAGACTCTCCTGAGGATAAGAGCTAAAAAGCCGAGCTCGTCCCGAACCTCCACTAACCCCAGTATCTGAACGGGAACTGTCACAACGTCTAAATGCCCGCCTCCCCGCTGAATCACCAGTATGAACCCTCTTCGGTTCCGGAGCAACCGACGATTCAGAAAGACGCTCCTCTACCAATAGGGCTGCGTCTACCGCTGCTGCATAGGTGTCGCAATGCTGAATGCTGATGGCTAGGAACAAATGGGTAAGCAGGCCTCGAACAAACCTCTTCACCCTCATCTCCTCAGTCGCAACCAAATACGGAGCATACACAGACATCTCGGTAAACAGTACATCGTACTCAGCCACCGTCATCTCCGGAGTCCGGCGTAACGACTCGAATCTGCACGCTCGCTCATCCCTAACGCTCGGTGGAAGAAAACGGGCGAGAAACACCGTCACAAACTCAGCCCAGGTCATAGGAGCAAGACCTGCGGCTCTGCCCCTCTCTAAGGACTCACACCACTTCTGGGCCAGACCCTCCAGACGAAATCTCACAAACAACACCCATCTCGCGTCGGAGCACCGGAGCGAACGACAAATCCTGGTCATCCGGTCGATAAACGACTGCGGATCCTCGGCTACATCTGTGCCAGTGAAAACCGGAGGCCTCGGCCTTATGAACTCTAATAGTGACACGGTAATAACCTCCGGAGCTGTAGTTGCGATTGCCGGAGCAGTAGGTACCATCGCACCCCCCGCAACGGGTGGAACAACCGCCTGCCCCTGTGCTTGAATGGCCTCAATTAAAGACCCCATCATCTGGCGCAAGTCCTGCATACCAGCCCCAATCATAGCAATGTGCTCCGGTACAACAGGCGTACCGCCCTGGTCAGTCCTCGTCTCAGACGAGTCAACTCTGACCTCGGCCCTCACGGCCACTCTTTGTGCCCTCGTAGTCTTCGGCGGCATATAGGCTGTAATTTGAAACAAGATTCGATAAGGATACAGAAATCGAATCGCAAGGATGTATATAATCACGGAAGGAATTTCAATCAATAAGTCCTAAGGTCACTTAGGCGGAGTACCGTGTCGTAAGTATGCCGTGGAACATATACACGCTACGTCACTCTGCTTATGCTACCTACTCCATCATACCAAGATCATCCTACACTCCGAAAGGTAAAACCTAGCACTTTGATACCAACTTTGTCACGACCCAAAAGTTAGGCCCGTAACCGCCACTTAAACTACGTAACGTCAACAAGCGTACACAACTTAAGTAAGACGAAACCCAGAAATCTAAACCACCAAAAACTGGATAAACGGAGAAAAACATAGTTTGAAACATTCGGAAAATCTCAAGTAAAATCCTTAACTTCAGTTTTCTTTCTTGAAAATTTCGGCAGCACCTCCTTTGTAAAAACCAACCCCGAAAACGGGTACAACATAAAATAAAAATAAAGCATCCTAAACGGGAGTAAATCACGCCCAACGGCGGAGGCAACCACCACAATCATATATACGATGCCGTAGCGAAGAAATATAAATGAAAACAGCAAAGGGAGGCAAAAACTTTATAACAAGACCGGCTCCCACGAGCACGGCACCCAAAGTCACCAAAAATATATACAACACTGAATCCTCACAACTCGTCTCTAAGTCAAAAACAAGAAGTGGTAGATAGAGAATACTAGGTCCAACAAAAAGATATCCAAAGTACATAGACGGATGACCGCGAACCCACATAATAGCAATGGCCTCACAACCAACTGTAGCGGTATCCACAAGTATAGATAAGAAGGCGCCATGCCGCGACTACACTGAGGGTAAGTCCTGCAAACACTATGGCACAACGGGGGTGACTTGTCAACTCGTAAATAGTAAATAACATCATACTGTAATCGCAAGTATGCACGAACAACGATAAATCTATCACATGTAATCTGATAGCATAAGTATGGCAATATGAATATGCAACAATCATGTAAAGGTACATCATCAGGGTACTACAACTACATGAAGCAATGCATATCAAAATAAATCCTGAGTGTGGGATGATATAAATAAACTCATACACAAATCATAAGCATGAAAAAACCAGGTGTAAATCAACAACACCTCAAATCCCAAAATCCTCATATCGGCCCTCTAATCGGCCCTGTAAATCTCATGTAACTTGAATGTCAAACATCGACACCCAAAATATCATGAAAACTGGTTCCCAGCATCGGCACATAAATACTCATATCCATACGTTCCTCGAATCCTAAGTGTCCAATATCGACACTTATGATCCACGTATCGGTCCTCTGATATCCATACGTTCCTCGAAACCCAAGTGTCCAATATCCATACTTGTGATCCATGTTTCGGTTTCTCTGATATACATACGTTCTTCGAAACCCAAGTGTCCAACCTCTACACTTGTGTTCCACGTATCGTTTCCCAATATCCATAAATCTCTCGGAAAATAAGTGCCTAACATCGACACTAGAAATCCCCAAATCGTATGAAAATGTATCTCAAATGCGTAAATCCATGTAATATAACATATGCAACATAGAATCACAATATAAGCATATCACGGGAAATGTCCGCTATTTAAATGCATCAAGTCATTAAATATATCACGCGGTTCCCCAGTATCCGAATCCCATAAACATATATAACAGCGTCCCATATCGCCGATATATATATCGTATAAAACTGAACATGTAATAATAGCAAAGTATATGTGTGAGCATGTAGGTATAGCAAGGCATATGTGTAAGAATATAGGTATAACAAGGCATATGTGTAAGTATGTAGGTGTACAAGTATGCTATATGTCATATGCGCCATCGCACAAGAATAAATGCCTCTATGTCGCTAACCAATAGCAAGGTATATCATATGAATATCTTTGTTGTGCGTATCATGGAAATTACCGACATTGTGTGTGTAGCATACAAAACGTGCTCGTGTAACATGGACTGTCAATAATAGTGCAGTGTACAATAGGTACAGGTTCAGGCACAACAAGTAGCTATATGCAATGAAGTTCATATGCAATCAACTCATATGTGAATAATCATGCAGCTATCATATCAATCATCCAACCCTGACGCATAACGCCATACGAGCGATTTCCCCATAGATTTTAAATCTACTCACCGATGATCTCGAGCTACGAAAATTCGACCACCTGCTTCCCTTTATTCGCAGCGTCCGAAGTCCCCGCTTGCGACCCTAAAATTTCACAAACACATCACATAAGCTAAAAATACTACGCCGACACAAAGATAACGAAACGCAAGGATAACGCCCAGAAAATTACACTGCGCACCTAGTGCACAAAACGCGCACGACATCGGCAAAAACCCTAGCTAGGGTCGCTAAACTACGCAACACCAATTCTAGACTCCGATCGTCCCGATCGCGCAAACACAACACAATTAAATACGAGGAAGATAATATAAATAACCTCGCAACGACCAATCGAACCCACGTCCAAAATTCACCGAAACCTAGTAAGCAACTTATCGCAAAATTTTGCACAAGTCTAAAGCTAACACAATTTTAGCGATATCAAATATCTTCAAACAGCTTAACTAAGTTAACCAAATCACTTCCATAATTTTATACTTGCCCAATTATGTTTCAATAAAACCTAGTAAGTTAAAAACTCCATTCGACAAATTAGGAATTAACAATTATCATTTTTCTCACTAGGTTAAGTTTTTCCCAATCTTCAATTTACAATTAACCCATTCATCAAGTTAAATCCCTAACTTGAACTTTTTAAAAATTATTATGAATGAATTAAACATGAGTTTAAAGCTATATTAATCAATTTATTAGCTAGCTAAGTGATTTAATACAACAAATTAAAGATTTGGATTTGAAATTATACCTCTTCAAGAACATACCAAAGCAACTAGATGTTAGTTATATGTATGCCCTAGAAGCCATTACTGTACATTGGATGTATATTGTAGTGGATGCTGGGACATATATAGGTAGGACTTTCTTGCTCGACATGATAGTACGCTATCTGGTTGCACTTTGTCTTAACATGTATACTTTCTGTCTCTCTGATTACATGTTGATAAAGCCCATAGGATATGTACTCGACTTCCAGGACTATGATGTAGATCATACTAGTGGGGTCTGGGTAGTCCATGAGTACATCCTTGAATTGTTCCTAGTCGAGGGAATATCGAGACGGGGCATCGATATTCCAGAGTAGACTAGCGCATATCTTCTCGACCCATGCGATGGGCGATGGATGATCCCATATCCATTGGTGTTTGACATCGAAGATGGTATGCGGGTGCTCAGTGGAGACTGGGTACACTGAACAGACTCGCCGAGAACTCCCAGATGGTATTATACCTCACGTCAGATGGCAGTTCTCTGGTGACACTGGTACAGCTTAGTCTGTTGACCCGAGATCGTCATAGAGTCTTGTGTGTCTCCCACTGTGCTTTGATTTCCATCCTACCACGGCTCTACTGAGTTGTGCAAACAGGTGGTTTTTGGGTACAGTCCCGATTCACATGGAGGCAATGAGCGATAGGAGGGGATTCGTCTCTCCCGGTATTGGGGGTTGATGTTGTGCTATGCTCGACTGGCCATAACAGGAAATCCCTGGCCAGGGTTGCAGTGATATACTGGTAAGTGTTATCAGTAGTTTCACGAATGTTATGGACCCTACGTCGGCATGACTTATCGAGCTATTGGGGTCTGACGTTTACCACCCCTAGGCGAGATATGCGACATATCAGACGAACAGACCGGACTATACGGTAGTGTTACTGGTCGGATTCACTGGAGTGTGAGCGGGCTTGCTCGTCGATCTTCAGATCGCTCAATACCCGGGTGGCCGTTACGTTTAGCAGACCGCTTGCGGCTTGTGGGTGTTTGATATGATCATCATCTGCTGCCGGCGTATTGACGAGTCTTTAGAGTCCTACACAGAGGTTTCCTGGCTCTGTCTATTGCGGCTTGAAACGAAATAGGAGCGCATATGAGATATGTGCGGGACCGAGAATAATACGAGTATGTGATACTGTATTCGATTCTCGCGATGTGACATTGATCGGTTATATGCGATATAGCCGGGTTATCGGATCAAGTGTTGATTCGATAAGATGTTACTAATGATACCAGTCGGTTATGTGTGCATGACCGGATCATTGAATCAAGTGTTGATTTAATGATTTAATGTATAATTATATATATTTGATATATTACTTTGCATTAACTAGTATCGGTTCACTTTAGACGGATTTTCTCACTTGGTTCGTGCGCATTGCATATGCGATATGTTTTTGTGCACTTGTATGTATCATGTTTGATGATGCATGCTAACTTGAGTTTGTGTAAAGAATTAAACCATGGTTAAAAGAATGGCTAGGGTTTCATTTCCTTTATTTATTCCTTTATTTATTTATTTATTCATTTTGGAAAAGAAGAGAAAAGAATGGTTGCTAGATTTGGAGTTTAGTTGAAGCTTTGATAAAGTCAACCATACTTATCTCATCCTTAACCCTAACCATTCACACTAACCATGATTCATTCTCTACACTTGACCATGGTTAAAATTATGATAAGAATTCATTTTCTTTTCATTATTCTATTATTCTTATCATAACAATTTCCTTCTTCTTCTTCCTTGCTTCAAGTGAAGAAGCTTGAGGTCATCAATGGTGGATTGATGTTTTGAGTGAGAAATCCAATTTTAAAGTCTACCCACTTCCTATTTCTTCATCCTCTACCTCTTGCCAAGTAGTAGAGTGTGTTTACTTCACAAGTTTCATGACTTGGTGAAGTTGTGAGCTTGATCTAGCGATGCCTCGACGTAGATCATCTTCGGCATGGACATCGACGACCTAGCTTGCCCATTCTCCGACGAAGCCGATCCTAGAGCCCGGATTTGATTTGGACAGCGGAGACGACCTCGTTGCGGAGCCGTGGAGGTCGAGGACCGGATCTACAAAGGTTGTATTTCCGTATTCTCATTAGTTAATTTGTTAACTAGTTCTTTTCGCCTAGACATCTAGTTATCGATCCGTAGTTTAGGGTTTGTAGGCACCATAATTTTTGAAATTGCCATGGTGGATGGCTTGGGAGACCTCACTAGTGTGCCTAGGAACCCTACAGTGGTATCAGAGACTAGCTAGAGCCTTAGGCGAAGTCCAGACGGAAATTGAAGTCCGAACGAACCCGGAACTCCAAAACAAATATGCTCTCTGTACTTTTTTCAAAACAGTGCATTTTTCCACATTAAAAATATTCAGAAAAACATGCAGGAAAATCTAAGAGTAACTGTGCAACCCGTAGCCCTAATTCCATTAAAGCGCCGCGCTTCCGCGGCACGAGCATGGCTCGTGCGGCGGAAGGGCGGCCGTTTTGTCGTTTTCTGTGGTTACGTTTGCACAGTAACTCCTATTTAACTATGCTGACTTCTCTGGATATTTTTAAAATTTTATTCAAGTGTTGAATAATCTGGAATGTTTTGGAGCTTCGATGATTCGATCGGGTTTATCAAATTTTGTCTGTGTGGCTTTCTGGATAAATTTTAGAATATGTTAAAAAGTTCGACCGGATATAAATACCCAATTTTTCCCCTGTCGGGAAATTTCCAAGTGTTGGATTTTTCCGTAGTTTAACGACGTTCTAAGTAGTGCAAGTAACGCGATGGTCCCTCTAGAAGACACAAACCTTAACTCGATTATGTGACCGTCTTGAACTGCCCTTTGAACCTTCGGGTTTGGGGCAGTACGGCGTGCCACATGTGAGGCGTTGGCTTGACCCTTCTACGGCTGGACCGTCGGTACTGAGGTACGAACTGAATGTTGTTAGACTTATTTCATGTGTTGATCTGTATCGGGAAAACTTGGGTGTTCGATTGTTCGATCGGAAAGTTTAACATTTTCTATTTATCTGGAATGTGATACAATAATTGGAATTCACAATAAGTTATATGATAACTGAATGAATGTTATAAACGTAGCAATTTAGTCTCACTTGATCGGTTGCCACGGAATTTTGATGTGATCAAAAGTCCGTCGCAATCACGTAGCGTACGCGGATACTCGCCGGGTAAACTTAATAGACAGCCTCACTCCATAGCCCCGACCAAGTGACTGTAGGAGAACCCCGTCGCCGAAAGCATCCGTTCGGGTGCTCGCGGTAGCGGTGTTCCGCCTTGGTGCACTTCGTCGACGGTATCGGGGGTGCGGCCGTCTACTAAAGTTTGCGACGAGCATTCGATCAGGATGTCGGGAATCTTGTTGAATTGCCCGACGTGATATTGAAAAGTGTTTTCGATAATGAGACTAAAATGCGGGGTTTATAATTGTTAGGCATGCGATGTCTAAGGAATTCATTTGGTCAGGCATGCGATGTCTGAGGTTGTTGCGGATTCCAACTGTTGTAGTTTTACACTTTCTTTTCTGTGACCGTAAGTGTAATATGTGATATCGCCGGTTTCGTTGCTATATGTCAACGACAATTGGGATGCGCATATTTACTTACGTTGATGACATGTGATGTTATGTGTTGCTGGATATGTTATATTGGATCGTCGTGTTTGAATAGCCGGGGGTTTTTATGTGAGATGAGTGTTTTTCATTTTCATTCATGTAAAAACTTGTATGTAATATTCTTTTATTGGGGCGCTTCCAGGTTGCGGAAGTAGTCACCATTTGTATATTATTTACTTTTCTGCACTAGGATAGACCCAAGGAGGGGAGCACAAGTAACCGGGTTCTGGGGTCCAGTGGGAGACCAACTCGAGGAGTCGAGTCCGGGTTTCCTAACCCTAGAATTGGCAGGGTTGCTTGCCGCTCTCGTAGGGGTCTAGGGGTGTGGGATTGGCTATTCATCACGACCGTGGAATCCGTGTTTTATACTGGCTCGTATTGAAAACACGGACGTCCTAGTATATCCAATATTTCATATGTTTCTTCTGCTGTGTTTTATCTGTGATCATGCGATGTTCTGTGTTCTGTGACAGGTATTATATATAGTATATATGATATATTATATAGACGTTGCTTATGTTTTACTCCCGCGCTAGCCCTGCCTCGCTCTGGCGTTAGTTACCTAACCTAACGGTGCAGACGGGACATCGAGGCGAATGCGGATGGCATAAGTGTACGTCATATCTATCTGTGATGTTTAGGTAACTTAAAATGATGGGATATTCATTAATGAGATTAATGAAAGAAAATAAACCTAATTGATGTTGTGGAATCGAATTTCAAAATAAAACAGGTAGCTACAGTTCTTGCTTTGCATCGCGGTGTTCATTATAGAACATCCTGCACCTTATTCGATGAGGAAAGGACCGAGATCCCTTCACCGGGAGTGACTCCTTTAGCAATAACTGGCAGATGCTACAACCCTCGGTTTGTCTTTGGTCGCTTCTATAGTTTCCGCTTTGCACAGTGATATATATGATATATCCCGCACCTCACTCGACGAGGAAAGGGCCGACGATCCCTTCACCGGGAGTGACCCCTTTAGCAAAACTAGAAAAGCTTCAAAAACATTCCATTTAAAAACCATTTGATTCCGCAACGAGATCAAGTTCAAAGCGTTAAAGGTTTTCACAAAAACCAGCCGCAACCCTCCGTCATTTTAGGAAGTAGAGTACTTAGTATTCGTGCTGTGTTTGTTGACCATAGTCAAGGCACAGTGTACGGTAGCTAAGTGATGTCTTCCTACACCGCATATGATGCGATTAGTTAGGACAGTCGCGTGACTTTGTTGACCTTAGTTAAGGGTCATGCGGGTGGGTCTAATTAATCACGAAATGACGGGTAGAACTTGACTAGTACTTATGATTTGTTGACCATAGTTAAGGTCATAGGTGCTAGGGGTAAAAATATTATCGGGAATTTCAAGTGTTGAAATTTGCAATGAGATTGCATACCTTCTATGAGATAGTTGGATCCCGATACCCGCTGCGAGTAAGAGTTACTCCTGGGAGAGTTTTATACATTACAATTAGCCGATCAAGTAGGTGTCTAGAAAGGTGTTAACGAGGTTACGCCTCTGGGAAAACGAGGTTTACATTAATTAGGTTCGTGCGAAAGCACGGGGGACCTCCCTCAAAGTACCGACACTGGCCTGGCTGAAAGATTGGCGAACTTGTAGTGTGTAATTAATCCCGGCTAGTCTTTCCTTTTAGGGTTTGAAGGAAGATTTGATAAAAAGCAGTGGGAGCCATCCTGATTAGATAAAATAAAAACCAATCTATTCTTGCAAGAGCGCACGCTGAGTGTTTTCTTCTCTCTCTCTCTCCAGGTAGCGACCATATCACGCCTTAATCAAGATAATAATACGGATTTTTGACCGAACCCGCTTGTTATACTGAGCTGGGGAACGTTGGTCCCGCTCCAATTTATAATTGTTATAAGACAGAGCAGGAAATAGGGGAATACTAGAATTCCTATGCCGCCCAAACGAAGAAAGTGCATATGATGCATCTCCTTCGGGTGTGTTCATTACAAAGAACTGTTTCTCAGTATCCTCTGCATCCTGGGTATATGATACCGGATCAGGATCCCAGATATGTAATCTGTTACATAGGGCTACAAAAAGGTAGAAAAACTGAGAATGGGTGATAAGTTTCATGAGACAGAAACCGGGGCAAGTGTTGCAGCCAAGTCTGTTGGTCACTGTCACCCTGTATTACCAATACATTGATTCTGAACAAATGCTATTAGATGCCGAACCTGATATACAAAATCATATCAGTCTCTTTATTCGTAAAGAAAGGATATAATTTTGTATTGATGGACAATGTTTTGAACATTTCCTATATCAAGAGTTGATCGGTTCAGGCACGTTATCTAAAAGCATTGACGTTCTAAATCAAACTACAGTTCCTCGTATACAGAACACACACAAGAGGAAGAGTTCAGAAATGAACGAATTCTTCTTGAGGCATTGTAGACTAGGTCATGTCAATGCGACCCGACTGGCTGAAGTTACATTTAGATGTATATTTAAATCAGTTTGAATTTACATCTTGTGAAACTTGCCAGTCATGTCACAAAGATAAGATGACCATAGCTCTGTTTATTGGAAACAGAGGAAGAGTTGGTAAACTCTTGGGACTGTTACATGATGATGTATATAAGGTCTCCTGTCTACACATGCCAGGACTGGTTCTTTATACTTCATTATATTCTCTGATAATCTCTCAAGATTCAGTCATATGTTCCTGTTGAAACATAAGTCCGAACCTTTTGAGGTATTCACAGAATATAAGTTAGAAGTAGAGAACCAAAATACGGGTATAAGTATTATGTACTATGATAAGATCAGGGAGGAGAATACTTGTGCATAGAATTCCTGGACTATTCTAAAGGAGAATGAAATTCTCTCTCAGCATTACTCCTCCGTATACACCATAGCACGATGGTATATCGGGGTGGGGCAATCACACCCTATATGATAAGGTGTGCTCTATGATGAGTACTACTGAGTTACCTTTTTCCTTTTGGGAGTTATGCACTTGAGAAGCTGCATACCTATTGAATTAGGTTTGAATCAAATCACTGCCTACCACTCCATATAATATATGGTATGGGAAGAACCTATCTCCTAAGTAAGTTAAGATTTGGGATTGTCCGGCCTATGTCAAAAGCAAAATCCGGACAAGATCGAGGCAAGATCAGTTCTGTAGAACTGGAAAGGTTCCAGCTGTACAAAACTGCTAATGATTTGGTAGAACCAAAGAATTCAATAGTTTCCGACGAAACTCAGCCTCTCCGCCGATCTAGTAGGGTTCCTCACCCACCTGAGAGATACCTCAGTTTCTCGATGACAGTGGGAGCAAGGATTGCATCATGAGATGATGACCCAACTAGTTTCGAGCAGGCCATCGAGAGTAGGGACTCTGTAAGAATGGCTGGATGCTTAGCGGTCTGAGATGGAATCCATATACACCAACAAAGTATGGACTTTGGTTGCTATATCTGAAGGGTTAAATCCCCATCAGGAGCAAGTATATCTTGAGAAGATTACTTGGTGTACATGGAAAAGTTGAGACTTTCAAAGCTAGACTTGTTAAAGGTTTTCGTCATCGACCAGGCGTGGATAATGATGAAACCTTTTTCCAGTAGCTATGCTTAAGTCTATCCAGATCCTACTTACCACGGCTACATACCATGACTACGATATCTGGTGGTTGGGTGCCATGACTGCTTTTCTAAATACTGATTTAGAAAAGAACGTCTATAAGAACACAGCCAGAGGTCTTCGTAAACAGTGGGAGCAGCGGAAACGTGAGCAAGTTGCTTTACATAATGAAGCAGGCATCGCGGAGTTGGAACGTCTGTTTTGATGTAATAGTCAAAGTGTTTGATTTCATCAAAATGGTAGACGAACCTTGTATATACAAAAAGGTAGTAGAGAGTAAGGTGGTCATCTTCGTATTGTACGTAGACAACATACTCTTGATAGGAAAAGAGTTTCCTATACTACGATCGATCAATCTCCTATTATCACTAAGATTCCCCAAATAGGATCAAAGTGATACCTACTAAATCCTGGATTTTGGATCTATGAGATAGATCTAAATGGATGTTAGAATACTCACTAGATGTAGTGAGATGGTATCAATCGATCCTGGGGAGAATCACTGGAAGAGTTCCAGGGTGATAAAGACGACTGAATGTCAGTCACAGGCAATGTCTTTACCCTCAGTAAAGGGACGGTATGTTGGAAGAGTTCAAAGCTCGATACCGTGGCAAACTAGACGATAAAGGCTGGTAACATCGCTATTAAAGATACTACCAAAGAGGCTGTTTGGGTGTATATTGGTTCATAAGATGAACTAGGTTCCTGCCATTGTATGACAATGGAAGCGTGGCTTCGACCCTGGAACCCTGGTCCCATCAGTGACCCAGACAAATTCTGAGGCAGCATCACCTGACCATGGAGATACTTGATCTCCAGGGTGATCGAGGTTAGGAGAGTAGACTCAGAGGACAACACGGCGGATCCACTCACGAAGGCCCTTTTTCCCAAAGAGAGACAATTTAGGGGATGGTTGAGTATGTGATACTGCAACCACTGCTACAGATGGCCCTAGTGCAAGTGGGAGATTGTTAGTTATATGTATGCCCTAGAAGCCATTACTGTACATTGGATGTATATTGTAGTGGATGCTGGGACATATATAGGTAGGACTTTCTTGCTCGACATGATAGTACGCTATCTGGTTGCACTTTGTCTTAACATGTATACTTTCTGTCTCTCTGATTACATGTTGATAAAGCCCATAGGATATGTACTCGACTTCCAGGACTATGATGTAGATCATACTAGTGGGGCCTGGGTAGTCCATGAGTACATCCTTGAATTGTTCCTAGTCGAGGGAATATCGAGACGGAGCATCGATATTCCAGAGTAGACTAGCGCATATCTTCTCGACCCATGCGATGGGCGATGGATGATCCCATATCCATTGGTGTTTGACATCGAAGATGGTATGCGGGTGCTCAGTGGAGACTGGGTACACTGAACGGACTCGCCGAGAACTCCCAGATGGTATTATACCTCACGTCAGATGGCAGTTCTCTGGTGACACTGGTACAGCTTAGTCTGTTGACCCGAGATCGTCATAGAGTCTTGTGTGTCTCCCACTGTGCTTTGATTTCCACCCTACCACGGCTCTACTGAGTTGTGCAAACAGGTGGTTTTTGGGTACAGTCCCGATTCACATGGAGGCAATGAGCGATAGGAGGGGATTCGTCTCTCCCGGTATTGGGGGTTGATGTTGTGCTATGCTCGACTGGCCATAACAGGAAATCCCTGGCCAGGGTTGCAGTGATATACTGGTAAGTGTTATCAGTAGTTTGACGAATGTTATGGACCCTACGTCGGCATGACTTATCGAGCTATTGGGGTCTGACGTTTACCACCCCTAGGCGAGATATGCGACATATCAGACGAACAGACCGGACTATACGGTAGTGTTACTGGTCGGATTCACTGGAGTGTGAGCGGGCTTGCTCGTCGATCTTCAGATCGTTCAATACCCGGGTGGCCGTTACGTTTAGAAGACCGCTTGCGGCTTGTGGGTGTTTGATATGATCATCATCTGCTGCCGGCGTATTGACGAGTCTTTAGAGTCCTACACAGAGGTTTCCTGGCTCAAGCGAAACGAAATAGGAGCGCATATGAGATATCTGCGGGACCGAGAATAATACGAGTATGTGATACTGTATTCGATTCTCGCGATGTGACATTGATCGGTTATATGCGATATAACCGGGTTATCGGATCAAGTGTTGATTCGATAAGATGTTACTAATGATACCAGTCGGTTATGTGCGCATGACCGGATCATTGAATCAAGTGTTGATTTAATGATTTAATGTATAATTATATATATTTGATATATTACTTTGCATTAACTAGTATCGGTTCACTTTAGACGGATTTTCTCACTTGGTTCGTGCGCATTGCATATGCGATATGTTTTTGTGCACTTGTATGTATCATGTTTGATGATGCATGCTAACTTGAGTTTGTGTAAAGAATTAAACCATGGTTAAAAGAATGGCTAGGGTTTCATTTCCTTTATTTATTCCTTTATTTATTTATTTATTCATTTTGGAAAAGAAGAGAAAAGAATGGTTGCTAGATTTGGAGTTTAGTTGAAGCTTCATGAAGCTTTGATAAAGTCAACCATACTTATCTCATCCTTAACCCTAACCATTCACACTAACCATGATTCATTCTCTACACTTGACCATGGTTAAAATTATGATAAGAATTCATTTTCTTTTCATTATTCTATTATTCTTATCATAACAATTTCCTTCTTCTTCTTCCTTGCTTCAAGTGAAGAAGCTTGAGGTCATCAATGGTGGATTGATGTTTTGAGTGAGAAATCCAATTCTAAAGTCTACCCACTTCCTATTTGTTCATCCTCTACCTCTTGCCAAGTAGTAGAGTGTGTTTACTTCACAAGTTTCATGACTTGGTGAAGTTGTGAGCTTGATCTAGCGATGCCTCGACGTAGATCATCTTCGGCATGGACATCGATGACCTAGCTTGCCCATTCTCCGACGAAGTCGATCCTAGAGCCCGGATTTGATTTGGACAGCGGAGACGACCTCGTTGCGGAGCCGTGGAGGTGGAGGACCGAATCTACAAAGGTTGTATTTCCGTATTCTCATTAGTTAATTTGTTAACTAGTTTTTTTTCGCCTAGACATCTAGTTATCGATCCGTAGTTTAGGGTTTGTAGGCACCATAATTTTTGAAATTGCCATGGTGGATGGCTTGGGAGACCTCACTAGTGTGCCTAGGAACCCTACACTAGATTCATCATCTTTTGCCTCCAAAAATCATGTTTTTCTTGAAGATCCATGCTAGTTTAGTGAAGGGAAATGATGGGTTAAGATTTGTTTCGGAGTTTTGTGAATTTATTTAAATTTTTTTAAGGATTTATTGAGCTTGGAAATGTTGAAAATGGGGAATGAAAATAAGTGGGCAGCATGAGGAGGAGACTCGGCCATGAGGGAAGGGGGGTGTTTTGTGTAAAATGTAAAGAAAAATCTAGCAAAAAGCAATAAATGTTCATTAATGCACAATTATCTTCAAAGCCACCTCATTCTTTCTTTTTAAAAATAAATTCCTTTTAACACAAATATCTAGATATTTCTATGGATTGATTAACCGAAAAATCTAATGATTAGTTTAGCATAGATTCACATTAGGAGTGATTAACCCAAACCAAAAATGTAATTACCACTAATTAAGTGCAAAAATAACACATTAAAATAATATTTAATTAGGAAAAAATTGTATGTGAACCAAAACTTTCAATTGACTCCCAATGCCAACGCACTAGCTTCATTCTAGCTAATATAGGTGCCGTCAAGTCTATACAGAAGTTTGATCACAATCGGGTTAAAACGGAAAACACCGACTATTTTATCCTAAAATGGAAAAATTCGCATAACGATTTCTAAAACGTTACAGGGTGACTGATATGATCATCACCTACTGCTGGCGTATTGATGAGTCTTCAGAGTCCCGCACAGAAGTTCCCTGGTTCAAGCGAAACAATGTAGGACATATAAGTGATATGTGTGTGGGCCTGATTAAATGCGTGTATGTGATACCGTATTGTAATCTGGTAGTTATCTATTATCGGTTCGGTTATATGTGATATAACCTGATTATCGAATCAAGTGTTGATTTGATAATTTGATATACAGATATATGATATTAGTCGGTCATATGTGATATAACCGGATTATTAAATGAAGTGTTGATTTAATAATGTGATATATATTTTATGTTATATAATTATATCTTAACTAATATCATTATCTCACTAATTATTCTTCATATAATATTTATATATATATATATTAATATATATATATATTAATATATATGATATATATATATATATATATATATAATAATGAAGCATGACATAAATTTCTATTTTTGAGAAAAATAGAAAAGAGGTGGAAAATGAGAGCATGGTTGCAAGCATGGGCTTTATTCATAGTTTATTCATCTCGACTCACTATTCACGCATGGTTGCAATTTTATATTGCAAAATTCCATACTTGAATGAGTGGGGGTCAAGAACTGCCATTCATTCTAAGCTCATTCTCAACACTTAGCCATTTTCTTGAGTTGCTCCCATGGTTGCTCTCTAGCTTATTCTTCTTCCTCAATTGCTATAGTTCAAGCTTCAACCCTCGCATGTGATGTGAACCATGATGCTTGAACACAAACTTGTGAGCTTTTAATATCCTCTACTTCACTATCCTACACTTGACTAGCGATCGAGTGTATCATGTTTACTACGCTAAAGAGTTAAGTGTAGAGGTAGCTTGAGTTGGAGGGACTTCGTGTGGATCATCTTCGGCACGTAGGTCATCGGAGGATGTTCGTCCAAAGCCTCAAGTGTGTTAGTTATATGTATGCCCTAGAGGCCATTATTGTACATATGATGTATATTATAGTGGATACTTAGACATATATAGAGAGGACTTCTTGCTCGACATGATAGTATGCTATCTGGTCACCTTTATCTTAACAAGTAGACTGGTATTTATACTGTCTTGCTCTCACATGTTGATAAAGCCCTTAAGATATGTACTTGACTACCAGGACTATGATAGAGATCATACTAGTGGGGCCAGGGTAGTTCACAAGTACATCCTTTAATTGTTCCTAGTCGAGGGAATATCGAGACATGGCATCGATATTCCAGAGTATACTAGCATATGCACTTCTTGACCCATATGATGGGCGATGGATGATCCCACATCTATTGGTGTTTGACATCAGAGATGGTATACGGGTGCTCAGTGGAGACTGGGTACACTGAACATGACTCGCCGAGGACTCCTATGTGGTAGTATACCTATCATCAGATAGCAGTCCTCTGGTGACACTGGTACAAGTTAGTTTGTAGACCCGAGATCGTCATAGAGTCTTGTGTGGCTCCCACTGTGCTTTGATTTCCTCCCTACCACGCTCAAGAATAGTTGTGTAAACATGTGGATTTTGGGTACAGTCCCGAGTAACATGAAGGCAATGAGCGATATGAGGGGTTTCGTCTCTCTCAGTATTGGGGGTCGATGTTGCACTATGCTCGATTGGCTATAACTGGAAGTTCCTGGCCAGGGATGCTGCCGAGATTTACTGATAAGTGTTATCTGTAGGGTTGCTAGGCACGCACACAAAGGTCTACTAGACATTAACCATACCCGATTAAAATTTTAGCTGTGCCGAACAACAAAGTGAGAGGGATTACAACCTTTGTAGATCCGGTCCTTCACTTCTTAAGCTCCGTGTTGAGGTCCCTTCGCTGCGATCATCGTGTTCCGGACTCTCGAGAGGGTTCACGAAGAGAATGATGCAACCTTTGCTTCCGATCTTCGATACTAAGATGATCTACCTTGAAGTTTCGTTAACACAAGCTAACACTCATAATATGAAGTGAACATCCTCATCTAAATGGCAAAGGATAGATGATGATGATGAAGTAGGATTTTTGCTCTCATTAATCTTTTTTCTCACTCATTTTCATCACCAAAGAAAGTTTTTTCATGAAGAAACTCAAGGAAGAAGAAGAAAAATCAAGATGATAACCTTAATCCTTTTGTGATGAACAATGAATTATTGTAGTGGTTACAAATCTAATCAAGGGTTAAGCATGAGAGAGTTAACCCTTGTAGAGAGTTAACTAGAGTTAAATGGTTTGGATTGGGTTAACATAATATCTCACAAAAAAATATCAACCAACCACAAAGTCAAAGCTTCATGAAGCTTCATGGAAGCTTCATGAAGCTTCATGGAAGCTTCATGCAAAAGCTAACCCTAATCCAAACCCTAACCAAGTTTAAACCCTAATCCAATGTTAAATTTGTAACCCTAACATGTTACAATATTATATATCACATATACAATATATTTTGTAACAATAAATAATAATACAATTAACAATATATGGCATATATATCAATGTATTATCCCGTGAGAAAATTTTTAGTGAGCAAATATTAGTTAATGTAATTTAATATATCATATATATTATTATACATTAAATTATCGAATCAACACTTGATCTGATAATCCGGCTATATCGCATATAACCGACTAATATAATGACCCGGCTATATCACATATACCTGGCCGATATCTCATATCGCGAGAATCCAATACGGTATCATATACCGCATTATCCTCGGTCCCGCATATATCACATATGTGCTCCTACTCCGTTTTGCCAGAGCCAAGAAACCTCTGTGTAGGACTATAAAGAATCGTCAATACGCCGGCAGTAGGTGATGATCATATCAAACACCCACAAGCTGCAAGCGGTCAGCTAAACGTAACAGGTACCCAGGTATTGAGCGCTCAGAAGATCAACAAGCAATCCTGTACATTCTCCTGTGAATCCAAACAGTAACACTCCCGTACAGTCCGGTCTCGTCGTCTGATATGTCGCATATCTCGCCTAGGGATGGTAAACGTCAGACCCCAGTAGCTCGATAAGTCGTGTCGATATGAGGTCTATAACAGTTCGAGAAACTACTGATAACACTTACCAGTAAATCTCAGCAACCCTGGCCAGGGATTTCCGGTTATAGCCAATCGAACACAGCACAACATCAACTCTCTATACTGGGAGAGACGAATCCCCTCCTATCGCTCATTGCCTCCATGTGATTCGGTACTGTACCAAAAATCCATCATTTTGCACGCCCTCTTGGACGTGGTATGATGGAAATCAAAGCACAGTGGGAATCACACAAGACTCTATGACGATCTCGGGTCAACAGACTACTCTGTACCAGTGTCACCGGAGAACTGCTATCTGACATAAGGTATAATACCATCTGGGAGTTCTCGGCGAGTCCGTCCAGTGTACCCAGTCTCCACTGAGCACCCGTACACCATCCTTGATGTCAAACACCGATGGATATGGGATCATCCATCGCCCATCATATGGGTCAAGATGCGTATACGCTAGTCTACTCTGGTGTATCGATGCCCTGTCTCGATACACCCTCGACTAGGAACAGTTATAGGATGTACTCGTCGACTACCGTGGCCCCACTAGTATGATCTCATCATAGTCCCAGTAGTCGAGTACATATCCTAAGGGCTTTATCAACATGTAACATAGAGACAATCAGAGTACATGTTAAGATAAAGTACAACCAGATAGCATACTATCATGTCGAGCAAGAAAGTCCTCCCTATATATGTCCTAGCATCCACTACAATATACATCATATGTACAGTAATGGCCTCTAGGGCATACATATAACTAACAATCTCCCACTTGCACTAGGGCCATCTGTTGTGGTATCACATACCCAACAATTAGCTGCGGTTGAAGTATCTCATACTCAACCATCCCATAAAAGTCTCTACTGGGAAAAAAGGCCTTTGTGAGTGGATCCGCGCTGTTGTCCTCTGTGTCTATTCTCTTAACCTCGATCTCCCTGGAGATCAACCATCTCCATGATCAGATGATACTGCCTAAGAATTATATATGGATTTCTGATGGGACTGGGGTTCCTTGGCTAAAGCCACAACTCCATTGTCACATAATGGTAGGAACGAAGTTCTGTTGGTTATATGTATGCCCTAGAGGCCATTACTGTACATACGATGTATATTGTAGTGAATGCTAGGACATATATAGGGAGGACTTTCTTGTTCGACATGATAGTATGCTATCTGGTTGTACTTTATCTTAACATGTACTCTGATTGTCTCTATGATACATGTTGATAAAGCCCTTAGGATATGTACTCGACTACTGGGACTATGATGAGATCATACTAGTGGGGCCACGGTAGTCGGTGAGTACATCCTATAACTGTTCCTAGCCGAGGGTGTATCGAGATAGGGCATCGATGCACCAGAGTAGACTAGCGTATACGCATCTTGACCCATATGATGGGCGATGGATGATCCCATATCCATCGGTGTTTGACATCAAGGATGGTGTACGGGTGCTCAGTGGAGACTGGGTACACTGGACGGACTCGCCGAGAACTCCCAGATGGTATTATACCATACGTCAGATGGCAGTTCTCCGGTGACACTGGTACAGAGTAGTCTGTTGACCCCGAGATCGTCATAGAGTCTTGTGTGATTCCCACTGTGCTTTGATTTCCATCATACCACGTCCAAGAGGGCGTGCAAAAAGGTGGCTTTTGGGTACAGTCCCGAATCACATGGAGGCAATGAGCGATAGGAGGGGATTCGTCTCTCCCGGTATAGGGAGTTGATGTTGTGCTGTGTTCGATTTGCTATAACCGGAAATCCCTGGCCAGGGTTGCTGAGATTTACTGGTAAGTGTTATCGGTAGTTTCTCGAACTGTTATAGACCTCATATCGACACGACTTATCGAGCTACTGGGGTCTGACGTTCACCACCCCTAGGCGAGATATGCAACATATCAGACGACGAGACCGGACTGTACGGGAGTGTTACTGTTTGGATTCACCGGAGAATGTACAGGCTTGCTTGTTCATCTTCTGAGCGCTCAATACCTGGGTAGCTGTTACGTTTAGCTGACCGCTTGCAGCTTGTGGGTGATTGATATGATCATCACCTACTGCCGGCGTATTGACGATTCTTTAGAGTCCTGCACAGAGGTTTCTTGACTCAGGAAAAACGGAGTAGGGGGCACATATGTGATATGTGCGGGACCGAGGATAATGCGATATGTGATACCGTATTATATTCTCGCGATATTTGATATCAGCCGGGTCATCGGATCAAGTGTTGATTCGATGAATCGGTACGGATTAATATTAGTCGGTTATATGCGATATAGCCGGATTGTCGGATCAAGTGTTGATTCGATAATTTAATGTATAATAATATATTTGATATATTAAATTGCATTAACTAATATTTGCTCACTAAAAGATTCTTTTTCTCACTCGGATAATACATTGATATATATGCGATATATGTTAATTGTATTATTTTATTTTGTTACGATAAATATTATATATGTGATATATAATATTGTAACATGATATGATAACTTATGCAACTTGTTTTGTGGAGTTTAAACATGATTAGGGTTTGGATTAGGGTTAAACCTTCTAGTTGATTCTAGAAGCTTTTCATTTTGTCATGATAAAGATATTTGTGTGTGACTCATTCTTAACTCAACCCAAACCCTAACCCTTGGTTAATTCTCTACAATGGTTAAGTGAACCATGGTTGCATAATTGATCATTATCTCCTTTTTCTATTCATCACAAAAAGGATTAATCATGATTGTTCATCTTCTTCCTTCATCTTTTTCCATGAAAAAGCTTGCTTGATTTTTCCAAAGTGATGAATAAATATGAGAAAAAGATAAATAAAGAGAGCAAAAATCCTACTTCATTATCCTCATCTTCCCTTGCCATTTAGATGAGGGTGTTCACATCATTTCATGAGTGTTAGCTTGTGTTAAAGAAACTTCAAGGTAGATCATCTTAGTATCGAAGATCGGAAGCAAAGGTTGCGTCTTTCTCTTCGTGGAACCTCTCGAGAGTCCGGATCCCGATGATCGCAGCGAAGGGACCACAACACGGAGCATATGAAGTGAAGGACCGGATCTACAAAGGTTGTAATCCCTCTCACTTAGTGTTAAAATGTTTAGCATGCTTGTTTTCGCCTAATCTCTAGTTTAAAGTTCCGTATTCGGGTTGTTCGGCACGGCTAAATTTTTATCCGGGCATGTTTGATACATTATGAACCTTCACAAGAGTGCCTAGCAACCCTACAGTGGTATCAGAGCCAAGCTAGAGCTTTAGGCGAAGTCTAGACGAAGTTTGAAGTCCGATCGAACGCCGAAACCCCGACACGGAACCCTCTCTGTACTTTTTTCAAAAATGTGGTTTTTTCTGAATTAAAAATTCTCATAAAATTAAGCAGGAAAAACTAAGAATTACTGTGAAGTACGGACTTCTAATTCCAAAATTGGAGCGCGGAACCGCGGCTAAACCATGTGTTT